>OZ005737.1:109113364-109824864 GCA_963930755.1 Eudasyphora cyanicolor
ACACGGGGCATAATAGCCTTTTTTGATATGTTTAAATCGAAAGGAAATATATTTGTAACACAAATTTTTAAATATTATATATTTCTGAGAAAATAAATTTTATTTGAAAATCAACAAAATATATTTCCAACGCATATATTAATATATTACAAAATATTTTTGCAAACTAAATTTCTCAAATAAAATATGTGTTTAAATACAAATAAAATTATTGTTTAGGAATTTATCCAAATATATTTAATTAAAATACCATATGCAGCATTAACTTGTGCTTAAATCAATCATTTCAAATTTCTGAGTTAGTATTCCAAGCCATCATTTCTTGTCAATCCTCCAAGTAATTTATTTTTATCCCAGATTATACGATTTCAATTATTTTTATTTTAACGAACATTAAAAATGTCTATAAAATAACTTTCAATTAGTAAAGATTTAACCCAATAACGTATTTTCTGAATTCTTAAGTCCCAAATAAAAACATATTGGGATGTAAACAAAGATTTGTTTAGAACAACATTTTCCCAAAAATATATACTTTTTGTGTGTACCCAATATTATATGTTTATAGTGTACCCTAATACCATATGTTTCAAGCCGAATATGTTTGGGACAATATACTACAGAAGCGATTTTTTTTCAGCGTGTACTGTCCTAAATTAGGTAAACGATGTCTGTCCTTCCGCTGAACTTGGCCAAAGCCGACCACACCCAAACTGGTTAATATGTCCACCCAGTTCTCACAACAGTTCAACACTCAGGGTTTTGACGCGGTTGGAGGCTGTTGAGGTCTCGACTCTTACTGAAAAACCAAAATAATCGCGTAGCTGGGGTAAGAGCGCACAGTGGGATAAAATGGAAAAAAAATTACACAATTCTGCCTTTTCAAAACCACTTATCGTATGGCGATGAAATGTGTGTGTATACATGTGTGTATACAAGAGGTGTTAGAGAGTTTCGATTCTGAACTTGGGCCCCCTATCTCATACAGGGGCGGAGCTACAGGGCCCTTAAGTTGACCACCTCGGGTATACAAAATTTTCATCGGCTTCTTTTGAATGGAGCGTCCTTATTTTCTGTGGATACTCCTAGACCAGACCTGCAATATACTTTTTATAGGTTGAAGATATCTTGAATATTTTCCGAGATATGTGGATTTTAAATTTGAATTTTTCATTTTTTCGCCGACTTTGCCTTGGAGTTTAGCCAATATCTCAGTCAAAAGTTTACCGATTTTGTTCACGTGTTTTTATGGATTGCCAATAAAATTATAAATATCATGAAAAAAGAATCGATAAGATATGTCAAAAAACAAAAGCCAAATTTTTTAAAAAATGTAATTTTTGGAGATTTTTTGGCGAAAAAAGTCCAATTCGTATTTAGGTCTTGTAGAAAAAGTTTGTTACACAAATTTATACTCATTTTAAAGGAGACGTTTCACAAAATCTGTTAGAGAAAATCCGAAGCCAAAATTTTAATTGGTGTGGTTGCCACCCTTCTCCGATTTGGATCTTTTTTTACATAAATTTCAAAAGTTTGATCGATTTTCTCCAATCGCAAAGCTAAATTGTTAATTTTTTTTTATTTATTTGTATTAGGGTGTAACTAAATCGACTGCAACGGGAATCCCGAGCGCGGCTTTTCATATCGAAGATATAGGACTAAAAGTAAAAATCCCATTTTTGGGGATTTTTGATGTATTTTTTGGGAGTTGAGGGATTTTCAAATCCTTGTATTCCTCAGGATTGTCACATGTCAAAGATCGGTAACATAGCCATCTTTTTGTTATTAAAGATAGAACAGGATCGGAAGATAGGAGAATATTTACAAATATATCTTCATTTCGAAATTCTCTTGAACTTTTTCGGGAGTGAAATTGCTGCACATTTCGAAAATCGCGATTTCGTGCCTCCTGGGCTTCTTCCGTAAGCTCGCCCAAAGGGAGAATATGAAATGCAATAATTATATCTCCATGACGCAATACTTTATGTACTGTTGGGGTCATATCTTTCCATGATACAGTTCTATTAGATGTTTCGAAATACCTGGACAGTATTTTCCAAATTTTTCTGCATTCACTTTGTTCTTTCTGTTGATTGCCATTAGAATTATGTTGATTTTTCTCAGTAATTCCATATCAATTCCTGTGATCTTAGATGTGATTTCATAATCCTTGAAGAAACGCCTTGCAGTGTTACCATCATTTGTATTTCCATATCCCACTAGTGGTTTGTCGACATTTAATCCAGTCTCTTTCCAAAATTCCTCTTGAATTCTTTTTTTCTGGAACTCTCTCGATGCTTTTAATTTCTTTTTGTCCGGTAATTTGTTTGCATTCTCTGGATTACTATAATAATGCAAATCGTATGCTATGTTTAGGAAATGTTCTAAAAACCGTATGCGAGCATGTAATGGGGAAATTCCAAATTTTAGAGCATATGTGTTAATTGTTAGGTTCTTCCATAAACCCGAAAATTCATTTTTTTTCCTCCACATAGTGTACATCTCCACGTAGATGATGTTCCCGTAAAAGCATTGCAAACTTTCCCATCGACCATAGTGAAATTTAGGATGAAGGAAGTCCAATATTTTGATTGATATGGGTTCCAGCTCCTTAATTTCCTTCTCAATATGATCAACCAGGTTTTGTGTGTTGGTAGCCGACTCTTATGTATACTCAAACCATAATGGTCTACAAAAGTTTTTTGATCCTGGAGTCGAATATATCCAAATCTTACTAAATTTTATTATTGTTTGCTAAAAACATGTGATCTAGAAGGGTGTGGCGGACGTTGGCTACGTTAACCCAAAGAAGACAGAATTGATTACATTTACTAGGAAGTAAAGAGCTATTAATCCTAGGGTACTGGAACAGAGCTAATCTTTTCTGAAAGTGCAAAATTTCTAGGAATAATTTTACATTATTGTTATTCTTTTTATACCCTCCACCATAGGATGAGGGGTATATTAATTATGTCACTGCGATTGTAACACCACTTAATATTGATCTGAGACCCCATAAAGTACATATATGGGGAAAAACAGGTCAAAAGGCCCACATTTTTCAATTTTATTTCGATCACGTCAAAACTTGGTAGGGTTGCAGAAGTACTTTGGGTATGCTATGTGCTTAAAATACAGCTTCCTAGCGTGATACGTTATGAAGATACAGGGTGTCAAAGTTGGCAATTTTGACCATTGTATCTCCCGACTACGTGGGCCGATTTGAATGAACCGTGGCTTATATGGCAGCTATTTAGAAACGCACAAAATGTGCATTGATAATTGTTTGCAAATATTCAATTTTCATATTTTTTTCTCGCGACTTCTGTTTTCCTCGCGATTTTATTTGTGTTCCGCGGATGGGATTCTATATCTTTAAACTACAAAAATGAAGTCCATTCTGTTTACTTTATCAATACGAATTTTCGCTGTGGGATGAAAATCACAACAAAAGCTATGGAAATTTTGAATGTCAAACCTACTATTTTTTCATTACTTCTTTCGTATTATAAAGTGAGTTTATTCTAAGATGTGGACCGGAAACACGATTAATAAACTGTAATGATGGCATTCTATAGCCAAATACGCCAGAACAACAAAATAACTTATTTCGCAAAAAGTCGACGTCGCAGTTTTTACACTGGCATACAATATTGCACTGGTCAACTCGAATCCTAGCGAGCAGATATCGGACACGATCTCGAAGGGTTTTGAGGTTCTAAATCCGAATATGAAATCAAAAATGCAATATATATTCGCGTTTTTGAGATATTGTATTAATTATGTGATAAAAGGGCTTTTTTGAAAACAGAATAGCGACAGACGCACTTTTACCAAAAAAAATTGCAGGTTTCTCAAAATAATCGCTTTCCCATTAAAACGAGTATCAAACGAATTAAAAGTTAATTTTATAAAGGGCCAAAATCTTACGCCATCTCGTAGATATCATATTTTAATTTTTTTTTATTTTTCCAATTGTAGCTATATTAAAAATACGATATCTCCGACTAGGTTTCTCGGGAGATATCTCGGAGATGACTTACGATTATTACAGTTTTTGAATACTCGTATTAATTGAAAAGCGATTATTTTCCGAAAACTGATTTTTTTTTTTGTAAAAGTGCGTCTTTCGCGATTCTGTATTCATAAAAGCGTAAAATCAGCATTTTTATCACATAATTAATACAATATCTCAAAAACGCGAATATATATTGCATTTTTGATTTTATATTCGGATTTAGAACCTCAAAATCCTTCGAGATCGTTTCCGATATCTGCTCGCTAGGATTCGAGTTGACCAGTGCAATATTGTATGCCAGTGTAAAAAATGCGACGTCGACTTTTTGCGAAATAAGTTTTTTTGTTGTTCTGGCGTATTTGGCTATAGAATGCCACCATTACATTTTATTAATCGTGTTTCCGGTCCACATCTTAGAATAAACTCACTTTATAATACGAATGAAGTAATGAAAAAATAGTAGGATTGACATTCAAAATTTCCATAGCTTTTGTTGTGGTTTTCATCCCACAGCGAAAATTCGTATTGATAAAGTGAACAGAATGTACTTCATTTTTGTAGTTTAAAGATATAGAATCCCATCCGCGGAACACAATTAAAATCGCGAGGAAAACATAAGTCGCGAGAAAAAAATATGAAAATTGAATAATTGCAAACAATTATCAATGCACATTTTGTGCGTTTCTAAATAGCTGCCATATAAGCCACGGTTCATTCAAATCGGCCCACGTAATCGGGAGATACAATGGTGAATACTCGTATTAATTGAAAAGCGATTATTTTCCGAAAACTGATTTTTTTTTTTTTGTAAAAGTGCGTCTTTCGCGATTCTGTATTCATAAAAGCGTAAAATCAGCATTTTTATCACATAATTAATACAATATCTCAAAAACGCGAATATATATTGCATTTTTGATTTTATATTCGGATTTAGAACCTCAAAATCCTTCGAGATCGTTTCCGATATCTGCTCGCTAGGATTCGAGTTGACCAGTGCAATATTGTATGCCAGTGTAAAAAATGCGACGTCGACTTTTTGCGAAATAAGTTTTTTTGTTGTTCTGGCGTATTTGGCTATAGAATGCCACCATTACATTTTATTAATCGTGTTTCCGGTCCACATCTTAGAATAAACTCACTTTATAATACGAATGAAGTAATGAAAAAATAGTAGGATTGACATTCAAAATTTCCATAGCTTTTGTTGTGGTTTTCATCCCACAGCGAAAATTCGTATTGATAAAGTGAACAGAATGTACTTCATTTTTGTAGTTTAAAGATATAGAATCCCATCCGCGGAACACAATTAAAATCGCGAGGAAAACATAAGTCGCGAGAAAAAAATATGAAAATTGAATAATTGCAAACAATTATCAATGCACATTTTGTGCGTTTCTAAATAGCTGCCATATAAGCCACGGTTCATTCAAATCGGCCCACGTAATCGGGAGATACAATGGTCAAAATTTCCACCTTTGACACCCTGTATCTTCATAACGTATCACGCTAGGAAGCTGTATTTTAAGCACATAGCATACCCAAAGTACTTCTGCAACCCTACCAAGTTTTGACGCGATCGGAATAAAATTGAAAAAAGTGGGCCTTTTGACGTGTTTTTCCCCATATATATTATTAATCGTCGTAAAAATCTACTAAAGATAAAATCTGTTAATTTTTGGTACAAAATGGTCCATTTGAAACCGACGGACGGACGGATGGTCGGAAATTGTTCAAATGACCCAAAACCGATTTCCGCCGAACATACTTATGGTCTAAGGGCACTCCTTTATGTGATACACTTTTGGCTCGTAGCAAATGATATATACCCTCCTCTCGAAGGTGAGGGGATAATGAGCAATATCGGTAAATTTTTTGCTATAGCCCCCATATGTATCATTTGTCCGATTTGACTTATTAACACAATACATAGAGACTGCAAAATTTCCACTGATCGGGGTGAAAATTTGTATTTTGGCAAAACGCTTCACACGAACAACGGCCATAATCTCTCTATGTATTGATATAGCTCCATACAAAGGTACATCAAGATTTTACTGCTTAACGCAATTAACACCACCAATTCGAACGACTCGGGTTGAAATTTTGTAATATGAGTTTATTTGCACCCAAAACAGTTGACATCCATGTTTGAGGGTATATAAGATTCGGCATAGCCGAACTTAACGCCGCTTTCATATGTTTTTTAATAAATAAAACCTACAAATACTGGAGCTAGACCCACTTTAAAGTACACTGATCGACTTAGTATCGCTTGATGATTCGATTTAACCATGTCAGTACGTCCGTCCATTTAAAGTTGTTCGTTGAGTACAGATTCACTTCGATCTTGCTGGGATGAAATTTGTCAAAATCGTTTCAGATTTAGATATAGGCCCCATATATATTTTCGTTCTGAATTGGCCTTTTAGCTCTTCAGAAGTTGTTCTTCTATGCACAATAACTTTGAATTTAAGCAGACTGGAGTTGCTTGATCCAAGAAACCTCATTGTCGAGCACCCAAGTACAAACCTTGCCAAATTTGCGCAAAAAATTTTCATTTAAGCTTTATAAAAATTAGAAAAATAACATTTATACAACATGATAAAATGTCTTCTTATTCTGCTCCGATAGAGTGGTATACGGTATCACATCTTCGACTCTGCCCGACTTTAGACATTCCTTACGGGTTTGGAGTTTAATTATTGATCATAGTAAAATGCTCATTCCCTCCAATTACTGTATTTTTAAATGTCCTCCGAAAGTACCAAACTCTCTTTGTAAATGTTACAAACGTCCTCCTTTTCCGGCACAAAAGTCCTCCTTTCCAAAAAAAAGGTTATGGTAACACTGGTATGTTGGGATTGAAAATGGGAAAAATCGGTAAATTTTTTGATATAGCATCTCCCTGATTTGACTTCTTAACGTCATAGAGATCACAAATATCAAAAAATTTGTGACTGGGGTTAATTTATACCCGGTATCCTTCACACGAACAACGGCAGTCATAGGTCCATGTTTGATATAGCCCCCATACAAAGCACAGTGGGAAAAATTCCTAAGAAAAGAAATAAATCTGCAGTTTCTTAACCAGGCAACCGATTGCGACCAAACTCGTCACGTTTATAGAAGAGGTATTAGAGAAGTTAAGTTTTGAGTTTGGGCTCCCTGTGGTATACAGTGGAGGAGCTGCAGGACCTCAAATTTGGAATCAAATAGAAAGAAGACGTGTATTGAAGCTACTAATGCTCGCTAATAACAATAATCAGTTATATGTATAAGGGGGAATATAAACTGCTCAACAAACAGATAAAGAAACAAGTGAAGAGCGACAAGACCAAGTTTTTCGAGAACCTTGGAAGCAATGCTCCAACAGCCGCCATTAAAGGAGACATGAAGGAATTATTCAAAATAACTAAACAAATTAGTGGAATGAAGAGAAGGAATAAAAAACCTATTTTCAACGACAACGGAGATCTGGTGACGGATAAACAGGAACAACTTTTAGCATGGAAGCAACACTTCGAACGCACTCTTAATGTAATTTACAGTGAAAGTGTACATGCCTAGTGGAAGGAATACATTATAATAAATCTTCCCAAAAAAGGAGATCTGATAAACAGAGGAGGTATACTGGAGAGGTATATCCATTCTCCCCGCTATTACAAAACTTTTCAATCATGTAGTTCTGAACAGAATAACTACAACACTAAATGGATTAAGCCTTAAAACCCAACCTGGGGTTCGACCCAATACAGATCACATTAGCACTGTTCGAATACTTCTGGAACAATCTGTTGAATTCAATGCTACTCTCTATCTGTCTCTCATAGATTTCGAGAAAGCATTCGACTCCCTGAAAAGAGAATATATCTGGCTTGCCCTCAAAGTTAAGGGAATACCGCAGAAGATCATATCCATAATTAAAAATAGATATTATGGTGGGGTTTCAAGGGTGTCACACGAGGGAGTATTAAGCGATCCCTTTCATACGTATAGCGGAGTGAAAGAGAGGAAGACCAAAGACAACGTGGCGCAGATCCATAGCTAATGAAACGAAAAAATCAATATGTGAACTTAGAGCTATTGCCCGTGATAGATCACAGTGGAAATTATATATCGATAATCTTTGTAATTTAGGCTAAGTTTAAATACTTTTGTATATAAACATGCCATAATAATAATAATGCCCAAAGGACAAAAGTTATGGCCACTTGAAGTTATATTTTCAAAAAAAATCTATTTTTTGTCATTTTTTTTAAAAAAAAGTATATGTCGTATTTTCGAGTTTTAGAAGAAGTTAGTTAAAAAAGGTATAACATATTTACTATCATCTTAAAATACTTTCCAGAGAAAGAACGGGTCAAAAATTTACGCCATTTTTTACACAAATTTCAAAAGTAAGCCAAATTTTCTCCAATCGCAAAGCTAAAATTTTAAAACTTATAGCATATTTATATGTGGTAAGGTGTTGTAAGTTGAACTGCAAAGGGAATCTGAAACCTGGCTTTTAGTATATTAAATATGTGGGAAAAACCAAAAAATCCCATTTTTGTGGATTTTCAAAATTATTTTGGAATTTGTGGGATTTACTTTTGGAAATATAATGATTCGCGAATGACATTCGATTTGTGATATCAAGACCTACAAACTGCAAAATATTTCATTGAAATATGTTCATCTTTAAAAATTGTATGTCGTTTTTATATTTCTGTCTGCATTTGAAAAGTGATATTTTCACCATTTTCCTGGCCCTGTCCTAGGATTTGCTTAATATCAGTGCAGAATATAAACCGATTTATCTCACATCAACTTCTCTAAATTGACAACAACATTGTCTATATAATGTAAAAAATTTCAGTCAAATGTTATGGCCATATCAATTTATATTTTCAAAATAGTATAGGCAATTTTTGTATTTATTGCGGAAGGGTATACGTAGTAGTTTGGAGATACAGAGGAATTTATAAAAAGAAAGTATTAAATATTTATATTCATCTTAATAGACACTTCCTGGAGAATATTTTCGAGAAAAGAAAGGGTCAAAAATTTGTATTTTTGTTCAATTATGTATAGAACAAAATATCGGACAAATGACCGCCGCGAACACGGCGGCACACCTCCATCCGCTGGTCCAAATTTTCGATGACGCTGAGGCATAATTGAGGTTCTATGCCGTTATTGTGCCGAATTATCTCATCCGTTAGCTCTTGAATTGTTGCTGGCTTATCGACGTACACCTTTTATTTCAAATAACCCCAAAGAAGTCCAACGGTATCAAATCACATGATCTTGGCGGCCAATTGACATTGCCACGACGTGAGATAACACGGCCATTGAATTTGTTGCGCAAAAGAGCCATTGTTTCGTTAGCTGTGTGGCAAGTGGCACCGTCCTGTTGAAACCACATATTGTCCACATCCATATCTTGCAATTCGGGCCATAAAAAGTTCGTTATCATCTCCCGATAGCGAACACCGTTCACAGTAACTGCCTGACCGGCCTCATTTCGAAGAAGTATTGCCCGATGGCGTCGCCGGCCCATAAGCCGCACCAAACGAACTGGGCGAAACCACATATTGTCCACATCCATATCTTCCAATTCGGGCCATAAAAAGTTCGTTATCATCTCCCGATAGCGAACACCATTCACAGTAACTGCCTGACCGGCCTCATTTCGAAGAAGTATGGCCCGATGGCGTCGCCAGCCCATAAGCCGCACTAAACGAACTGGGCGAGCATGCACAGTTGTTTTCACATCTCCTACAGACCCGGTTTGCTAAAATTTTCGCACAATTCTCCCGATTGTGGACTCATTTGGTCGATTATGCTGATCAAAAAAACATCACGAAGTGCACGAAATGCATTTTGATTTGAACGCCCATTTTCGTAAAAGACTTAAAAAACTTTAACGCGTTGCTCGATTGTGTATCTTTCCATGTTTCAAATTGAGTTAGTCTGAAATTGAGAAATGTAAAATGAAATGCAGAAAAAACTTGACGTTTAGGTGTGGCTCACATTCAACATCGGCTCTTACAATTTAACCACCCTTTATATACTAGATATATCTGAGCTTATTCTACTCTAATAAGGGGGTGTAGTGTATCATACAGCTGGCATCGCCAGACCTTAGCCTTTCTATACGGATCAAACAGACAAACCAACAAAATAAACAAAACCAACAAAAAACAAACACACATTCTTTTTTATATATAGATACATCAAAGTTAATTAAATATCTTGTTCTCCAGATTCTATAATTTTCTTTTACGTTTCACTTCAAAGATTACACTATGCAACAAAATGTTTGTCCAAGGGATGCGGATAACAGTTTCTGGTGCAATAAGGTTTTTTTTTTAAATTTTTTTTTTAAATTCCAGCTTTCATGGGGGGTACATTCAGTATTTGGACCATAATTCCAAGTATAAGCCTGATTGAGCAGTGTTATGCCTCAAATTAAAGGGAATTATGAGAGCTACATATGCTGCAAATATCGCTTTCACGTAGAATCGTTGGTTTAGTAACAGTCGTCAAAAATATGAGAAAAAATTATTTTTATACCCTTCACCATAGGATGGGGGGTATATTCATTTTGTCACTCCGTTTGTAACACCTCTAAATATTGATCTGGGACCCCATAAAGTATATATATTCTTAATCGTCGTAAAATTCTAAGACGATTTAGCCAAGTCCGTCTGTCCGTCCGTCCGTCTGTCCGTCTGTGGTAATCACGCTACAGTCCGCAATAATAGAGCTAAGTTGATCAAATTTGGTATAAATATTTCTTATAGTTGCAGGTTGTTTGGGATTGCAAATGGGCCATATCGCTCAATGTTTTGATATAGCCCCCATATATAGCATATAACTTTCTGTGTTTCCTACTGTTCTCATCTACTATATGTTTCCTACTGTTCTCATCTACTATATTTTTTGTTTTTCGGTGTTATTTTCTTTAGGTTTGAGTTATTTTGTGAGGTCACATGCTATCCATGGTGGAGGGTATATAAGATTCGGCATGGCCGAAATTAACGCTTTTACTTGTTTTTTTTTAAAACACTTTTTCCTGGTACAAAAAAAAACATAAAAAATAGAGAAAACAATTTAAAAAAGCCAGCATGCTAACGAAGAAAACACTGTCTATTTGAAAAAAATCTATGGATAGATGTAAAAGTTATGAGCCATTTTGTAAATGTTAGGGAAATTCAAAAAAATCTTGTTTCATATTTTTTCGTTTTTATACGATGTTTTTGCTTATATTGAATTCGCCATATGTGAAAGAGACATATAAGAGACATTGCACTTGCATTTTATTTTATGAGGATTGATGTCAGACATTATAAAATTATAGAGAGGACGAGGTTTTATGGCCGTTCGTAACCCTCCATAAAACATGATATGCAATGTGAGAGCTATATTGGATGAGATCCGCTCAGATGACCCTCTATCTGAGTGGATCTCATCAACAATATTTGTGGTTTTTTATGCGGTTTCCGTTCAGTTACGCCTTTTAGGGGCATGGACATCCCAGTCGTATATACAGGTAGTAAAATTATATGTACGCAATACAAAGTAGTACGCGGCAGTCTTGAAAGTATTGGGTGTCTACTTTCGAAGCAAACTATATGTCAGCTACAGGTACTGCAACTTATGAACCTTAAACGTGGAATTTATGAATGAAATTTCTTATTAATAAATTAGTGTAATTCAGCGCCTTAAAGAGATAAGTCGATTTTCTGAAAATGTTACAAAGTTATATTTCGAAGTATTAGTAAACAAGAACTTTTCAATGTGTGAATGATCCCGACAATTTCTGCTACATCTGCGGAAAATAATAATTAAAAAATCGACGTGCGTTGAGTAAAATAATAGAAGAAATATATGTGTAATATTTTGGTATACGAGTTAAAAATATGAACGAACCGTGGACACCTAGTATTTTTTGTAATTCGTGCCATGTAAATCTTACTCGATGGACTAGTGGAAGAATGCGGTAAGTACTTTAAAATTAATGTATTACAATGTTTTGTGGAATAAAACGTTTCAATTTTAGACTTCACGTGCAATTTGGAATGTCAATGATTTGGAGACAACCATTCATGCACGATACGGACTGCTATTTGTCTAAGTTAATAGATTGGAGTAGGAAGTGTCCAAGTATAGCTAACAGCCTAATAATGGAAACATCATCAAGTTCAACTGAGTACTCATACTGAGCGATTAATTTCTCCCGAAGGTGTACACCGTTGGTATATAGTCCACTCGGTCGGTTACCATAGCACTACACTTTGATATTCTCATGTGACCGTAGTTTTTGTACCTCCACATTGATAGGCAGTTTAATCTTATTGCCGCTTTGGTTGCAACTTCTCTCGCCAGAATATTAATCGGCAGTATATGGAGTAGGGCTTGTATAGACTCGGTAGCTGTAGTCCTAAGGCTCCACTTATGCTCAGGCAGGCTGTTCTCTGAACCTTTGTTAGTAGGTTGGTGAGGTTAGTTTGTCAGTTGCCGTCCACCATATCACAATGCCGTATAGCAGCATAGGACGAACTACTGCTATATATATCCAGTGGACGATTTTAGGAGAGACCCCACCGCGACTCTACAGCCTTTTTGCAGGAATAAAAGGCGACGTTCGCCTTCCTTACAAGTTCCAATACGTTAAGTCTAAATAACAGTTTTCTATCTAGAATTATTCCTAAAAATTTTGCGCTTTCAGAAAAGACTAGATCTGTTCCATTTATCCGAGAACCAATTCTGTCTTGTTTGGGTTTACGCCCAAACCGCTGCTTCTGGCCCACCTAGCCAATTTGTTCAGAGCCACCTGTAGAATGTCTCGGAGGACGTTTTCCAGATGCGTCAAAGAGTCCGGAGACTCCCCTCAGCCCCTCTGTGTCAGAAGTAGAGCTTTCGTCCTCAGAGTAGGACATTACAGCTCTTCTGTTAGAGTTGGGGTCACCAGAAGTAATGGGCGTGGATACCTCCGCACTTCCAGAAAGCTGTGTATCAACCACGGTGGACGATTCATCTTCCGCAGTGTATATCCTGCTTGTATACCTTCAAGACTATAGTCTCGAAGCCATACTGTAGGGTTGCACTTGCACGTTGCATATGGGAGGTGGATTCAGCGTTAAGGATCAAATTGACCTGCCGCTTTTTACCATCCGCCTCACACACCTTGCTGATTCTCCAATTATGGACGGGCAGACCAGGATTGGAATCTTTTATTATTTCTAATATATCAGCCGGGTTGGAGGGCTCTTCTGTAACCCAGGTGATGGCTCTAGGGTGACTAGGGATGTTGTTTTTTCGACAACATCCAACTGGGCACACGGCCACACCTCACCCGCTCGACTCAGAGCAGCCTTATACAGGTCTACTGATCTGGCATCACCGAAATATAAGAGCTTTACTCTCCCCTGATGCCATCCTGCATCGTTGCAGATTGGTGGTGTGCCCGGCATTTCTCTACGGACATCGAGGTAATGAGCCATAATGGCTGATTGCACATGGCTCCATTTGTTCTTGAGGATGGATCCATCCTCACTACTTCTGTCTATAACGGCCATCACTAGATTCTCCTTCGCCACTTCATTGAAGGGCTTGGTGAGTGTGCTGTTGATGGTGACATTAGGGCCTTTTGCCTTTTTCGAAGGCAGGTGTTCATCAAGTGATGTGATTCTTTTGACTTTATTAGCCGTTAACACATCTGAATTTGTGGCCCTTTCAGCCGGCTGATTGGCCTTAGAAGCATCTATGACGCCTTTAGCCCAGGTAAGTGACTATTTTTGTTTTTCGGTAAGAGCCGAAACCTCAACAGCCTCCAACTTCGTTAAAACTCTGAGCGCTATCCGGTGCTCATTGTGCTTCCGTTTTGACGGTCGGACATGACGTTTTCCCCTCACCGTACCACCTGTTGTGAGTACTCGGGTGAAATTTTCACCATGTTTGGTGTGGTCGGCTTTGGCCAAGACCAACGGACGAACAGTAGGACGATTGGGGAACCCCGCTCCATCGGAACGCGAAGGCATCCCCGTCAACAAATTTATTATTTTCTTTTGTCTGTATTAGCCCGTAATAGGTACAACGATGCAGGCCTTCCAGACTTTGTACAGATTTTTTTTGCGATTGCGTAATAGGTACCATCCGCTCTGTGCTAAACACGTCCGTTCACTACGACTGATCAGCAACGACGGTCCGTGATATAACTTACAAACAATTTTATACAACTGTGGATAACAGATGCTTTTGCAAGGACATTCCCGGATTGTTCGAGGAACTTAATCAAACATACAATTCAAAGGAATGGCGGTTACTTGTTGACAGCAGTAAAGAAAGTTTGAAAGCAGTACTTTTACACAACGGAAATCACAAACCGTCGATTCCCATTGCTCATGCTGTCAACACTAAGGAATCATACGAAACAATGGCTTAATTGATAAAATACATAAAATATGAACATGACTGGAAAATTTGTTGCGATTTAAAAGTTGTTGGTATGTTATGCCTCTGGGATAGCCGATATTTTGCCACCACCGCATATTAAGCTGGGGCTCTTTAAAAATTTTGTAAAAGCCTTAAGAAAAGATGGCAATTCACTCTCATATTTAAACAGTTTATTTAAAAGTCTTTCTTTTCAAAAAATCGAAGAAGGCATTTTTGATGGGCCTAAAATAAGGAAACTGATAAATGATGTGAATTTCGAATCATAGTTGACGTCGGATGAAATTGCATGGAGGTCGTTTAATCGTGTAGTTTCAAATTTCCTTGGATCCAATAAAAGCCTGCAATATGAAACAATGATTAATGATTTTTTAAAAAATTATGAAAAAATTGTTTATAAATATATATATATATATATATATATATACACACCGTGTATTATGAGGACAGTTTTTCAATACAGCGTTTATTATGAGGACATTTGTTGTCTTTGGGGACTGTACCCAAACTTTTCGTAGGTCTTGCGTTTACTTTGTGAGTTTGGGGAAATTTTTTCCACTTTTCTAATACTTGGTTCCTTCTAACACTCCTTCATTCTTTTCCATCCTTACATGGTTATTTTGTATATATATACACTTTTAATGTACTTTTACCGCGTTAAAAAAAATATAACCCTCGTCATTACATTGCCACCTTTTCTCAAAACCACCATTTTTGGACGGTGTCAAAATAAAAAACTTTGTTCGGCTTAGTGTTGTCGTTTTTATAAAGCAGCGGTTGTTGGTACACACATACTGCCGTTTGTGTGAGGCTGTTAGGTATATCTATATATAGATGGATGTAAGTACGTTTGTGATTGGCTTACGTGGACAAAATAAAAAACATTGTTCGCCTTAGAGTTGGCGCTGTTATAAAGCAGCGGCCGTTTTATAACAGCGCCAACTCACATACTGCCGTTTGTGTGAGGCTTTATAGGTATATCTATAAATAGATTGATGTAAGGACGTTTGTGATTGGCTTACGTGGATGCATACCGACATACCTTATGTTATATGTGCACTAATATTTTGTATTGCCTATATGCATTGTGTGCAAATGGACATCACAGTTTATTGCCGACAGTTCGGTGTTGGCTATAGTAGTCTAGTGGTTAGAGTGCGTGGCTCGGAGCTTTCAGACCCAGGTTCGAAACGCGGAGAGGGCACTTCGATTTTTGCAATTAATTTTTTATAATCAATTTTTACAGCAGACTACCACTAACCTGATATTCCTGGTTAATGTATTTCTTATTATTTTTTTTAAATTGTTTTAATTCAAAAAAACATAGGAATTGTAACATACTTACAGAAAGCGTGATCATTTTAAGTTTTGGAAAAGACTTTTATTCTATTATTAATTTTTGAGGGAAATTAAGCCAATTTCAGAAAAATATGTGATTTGTTTTTTTTTCTACAAAAAATCGTTTTTATGGTCGAACAAACCCTAAAAAATAAGGAAAAGTTGTCTGTTCCATTTTTTGATGCTATTATCTTAATGAAGAGAAAAATGCCTATTTGAAAATCTATGGATAAATGAAGAAATTATACTCCTTCTCCTTTCAACAAATTCATGTTTTTATAATCAAACATTGTGAACGAGGCATCGCAGGAGTGACCTAACAGACCACAAGTATATTGTCGGAAATTCGTTTCGGGCAATTTTTAGCCATTTGAGCAATGTCTGTCTGGCTGGTGCGCACGATAATTTGTAAATGAGTAACCGATTGACTTCAAATTTGGTATGTGTTGAAATTTTTTATTCCACTCCTTCTAGTACCTCCCCATAAAGCGTCAAAATTCAGTGAAATGTAGATTCTTTAATATCTTATATACTACTTATCAATATCTTCCCATCACTTTCACACATAGTATTATTTTCTAGATCGCTACCTCCTTGAGAAAAATGGGCGAAGTTGCCACGACTTCTTAGGTACCTCCACATTTTGTGTGGGAAATTCGAAAGGGGGCATGACAATATTGCCATTTGTCAATGGAATGTCGGTAATATAAATCATTACACTGCACAAAATGTCAAGTATTTGTATGCACTGGTATTAAATTTATAAGCCGTTAACTTTTTGTTCAAAATGATCCATTTATGTGAGAGGTACCCAAAGTTATAGTGAAAATGAGTGTTAGTCGAACTTAAAATCAAAATTATAACCAAAGTGATTTTATAGTCAAATGTAAATATGGATATTATAGTATGTTTTTTTACGGATTAAGCAAAATGGTGACCAGATCAAATCCTTTTGTCTGTCTGGTTGGTGCGCACGATAACTTTCGACAGGATTAACCGATTGACTTCAATTTAGTATGTGTCAATATTTTTTTCTATCTCAGGCTAGGGACTATGTTGGTTCACTCCTTCGAGTGCCTCCCTCACGAAGAGTCAAAATTTAAATACTGATTATCTCATAACTTCTATTCTACTACTCAGAATCATTCACACTTGCACACATAGTATTAGTTTCTTGGTCGCTATCATCTTGAGAAAAATGGTCGAAGTTGCCACGCCCCTTTTGATACATCTCATACAAAAGCACCATTTTGCGGAAAAAGTTAACGACTTATAATTTTGATTCCAGTCCATACAAATACTTGACATTTTGAAAAGTGTAATGCTTTTATAGTACCCGCAGTCCCGTAAACAATGGACGTTGTTGTCACGCCCCTTTTGGTAACTTTCATACAAATGGATCATTTTGCACAAAAAGTTAACTGTTTATAACTTTGATTCCAGTCGCAAATACTTAAAACTGAGTGGAGTGTAATGCCTTTACTGTACCTATAGTCCCTTGCAAAATGGGGGCCCCTTGTGGTACCTCTCATAAACTTGGACCATTTTGCACAGACAGTTTTTTTGTACAGAGTAATGTTTTTATAGTACCCATAATATATTAAAACAGTGGGAGTTATGCCACTCCCCTTTTGACACCTAACGAACAAAATTGCCAAAACAAAATATGAGTTTTTTAATTTCCCTATTTTTATTATATAATATTTATAGATTTATCCCTAAACTTTTTGCAAATAGACATTGATTTCTTCGTTAGGATGCTAGCTTTAAAAAAGTGGAACAAACATTTTTGTGCGAATTTTTTTCCAGTTTTATGGTGTTTATCGCGAAGCAAAAAACACTTTTTTGAAAAAAATCTAATTTTTTCTAATTGTTTTAACGACAGTTACTAAAAAATATGGTCCAAATACATACTAAAAGTAACTTCCATGAAAATTGGAAATTAAAAAACAACTTTACCATAAAAAAATTTTGTTTTGGTTTCATAAAATAGTCTGCCTTAATAAATACAAAAAAGTTTTTCGGGAAAAAAATAAATGTTTGTGCATAGTGTAATCATTGTATGTAGACACTATCATCATTTCCATGTAAATGCAAACGTTCTTCGATTAAGCCAGATAGTGGTAACTAAATCAAATCACAGACCCGGAAACATATTTATTTTCTAAGTCCAGATTCACACGAGACGCAAGTGTCAAAGTTTGTAGGAGAGAGAGGCAGGCGGAAAGAGCTCTCTCCCCTACAAACTTTGACACTTGATTGGAAAAAATTGTCTCATTTGAATAAGGACTTATTATTATGTTTTCAGAAAAGAAAAATATTTTTATTACTTTTTTACGAAAGTATGTTTTAGTAGAATATATTAGAAATACCTAAATAAGCAAAAAACTAAATAATTAAAAAAAATAATTAAGCAAATTAGTCAACAAAGTGGCCACTTCGTGGATTTAGCAAAGTGGCGGCCAAATCAAATCCCAGCCGGGCAGAAAAAATTGGAATCATATGCGAATCGACAAATTCAGGTTTTTTTTTAAATATTTTTTAATAAAGTACAATTAAATACTTAGTAAAAACCTAAATAAAAAAATATGTTTTTTATTTACTTGTGGTTGATGGTTATTTCTACTGCCCCCAAGCTTAAACGAAAAGTTCCGACCGACTTTATGAATTTTTGGGCATAAAAATCCGAAATTCTAAAATTTTGGTCTGAGCATACAAAAAGCAAAGAATCATATGCGGCTTGACTAATTTCTGGATTAAGCAAAATGGTGACCAGATCGAATCCCAGCTAGGACAAAAACAATTTTTATTTAATTATTTTTCGAATAATATATATTTTTTAATTAAATACAATCTAAATTAATCAAAAATGAACAATTAAAGACTTATTAAAAACATATTTAACACTATGCAACAATTTTTTTGTCGAATGGCTATGCATAACATTTTCTGATGTAATATGGTGTTCTAAACACGAAAAAAAAATATTTAAAAAAATGGTATTTTTTTAATATTTTTTTCAAATTCCCATTTTCTTGGAAAGTGGCATTAATATTTGGACCACATTTTTGTAAGTATATGCTCGATAATGATACATTCACGTGGAAACAGAATTTTAGTAACTGTCGTTAAAACTATTAGAAAAAAAGATTTTTTTAAGAAAAAACGTTGAAAATCTAGCTTCCTAACGAAGAAAACAATGCCTAGTTGAATAAATGTAGAAATTATTTTACTTTTGGAAGAAATAAGTGAATTTCAATA
Source organism: Eudasyphora cyanicolor (assembly GCA_963930755.1). Taxonomy (NCBI): domain Eukaryota; kingdom Metazoa; phylum Arthropoda; class Insecta; order Diptera; family Muscidae; genus Eudasyphora; species Eudasyphora cyanicolor. Next base: position 109,132,422 of record OZ005737.1, read on the forward strand.
TAATCCGTTGTTTATACTCCCACCATTATGAACAAGGGTATATCAAATGCTGCGGGCCAAAAGGGTAACACATCGATGGACTGACCTAAGAGAGCCTAAGAATATTTGGCGGAAATCCATTTTGGGTCATTTGAAGTCGTTTCAACAATGTCCGTCTGTCTGTCTGGTTTGTGCGCACGATAACTGTGTCCCTATTTACATTGGCTGAATGTTCAGCAGATTATCGGCGTTTTGTAGGAGAGAAAGGCAGTCGGCAAGAGGGGGGGAAAAACTCTCCCGTACTCGGGCTTATCGGGCTGAACGTTTTGTGTTTTTCACTCGCACTTTGAAACAACAACAATTCACACAGAAATATCCGAAACAAAATTACGTGTCTAAACGCAGAGGCAAGTTTAAAAGAGAATTAGCGGATAAGCTGCTGAAAAAATATTCTAGTGTAAATCTGGACTTTCGACAGGATTAACCGATTGACTTCAATTTAGTATGTGTCAATATTTTTTTCTATCTCAGGCTAAGGTCGAAGATGGACTATGTTGGTGCACTCGTTCGAGTATATCCCCCAAGAAGGGTCAAAATTTAGTGAAATAGTGATTATCTCATGACTTCTATACTACTACCCAGAATCTTTCACAATTCCACACAAAGTATTTCATTTCATTTATTTCGTACAATCTTGTAATTAAAAGCCGTCTGGCTAATTAAAGATAACTTACAATATGCATATACATAACTAAGCTTTTTAACGAAGGGTAAAAAATACTCCTTGGTCGTTACTCCTACTACTCTTGGTCGTTATAATCATGAGAAAAATGGGCGAAGTTGCCACGCTCCTTTTGGTACTTCCCATACAAATGGACCATTTTGCACAAAAAGTAAACGGCTTATAACTTGGATTCCAGTCCATAAAAATATTTAACATTTTGTGCAGTGTAATGCCTTTACAGTACCTACAGTCCCGTAAAAAAATAACGTTATAGCCATAGCCCATTTGCTACCTTCCATACAAATGGGCCATTTTGCACAAAAAGTTAACTGCTTATAACTTTGATTCCACCTATACAAATACTATAGGGTCGTTTCTGCCACGTCCCGCAAAAAAATTGCCCAAAAAAATATTAACATTTATTTTTGTGAATTTCCCTATTTTTATACCCTACATTACACTGTGGTACAGGGTATTATAACATTGTGCATTTGTTTGTAACACCCAAAAGGAGATGTGATAGGCCCATAGATTATTATACCGATCGACTTAGAATCTCTTTTTGAGTTAATTTAGCTATGTCCGTATGTATGTTAGATATAGCCCGCATATATATGTTACCCCCGATTTGCAATGTAAGCGCTGTAGAAACTATATTTTATATTGGATCGTTAGGAAACTCGGCAGGAAGAGGTTGCCTATTACATGAATTAACACCGCTAATTTTGGGGGAAATTGGTTCAGATTTAGGTATAGCCCCCCTTTTATATATTATCCCCGATTTGACATTTAAGTGATGTAGAAACTGTATTTCACATCCGATCAGTACGAAATTGGGCTGAAAGAGGCTTCTTATTACATGAATGAACACAGCCAAATTTGGGGAAAATCGATACAGATTTAGATATAGTCCTCATATATACGTAACCCCCGATTTGATATGTCAGCGCTGTAGAAGCTGTATTTTATATCCGACCAGTACGAAATTCGTAACCAATTCTTCCAAATTATTATCGCAATGCCCCTTTTTGAATTGTAAGGGAGGTGCAGCGTATTATATAGTCAGCCCCGCCCGACTATCTGTCTTTCCTTTCTGCCATAGAGACCACAAATGTCAACGGATCGGGCTGAAAATTGGTAACTGGGATTTATTTATACCAGCAACCAGTGCTGCCAGAATTAGACCGAAAATTGTCAAACTAGGGGCAGAAAAATCGTCAACATTTTCGAAATCGTCAACACTACCAGTCACATACACTTTTAGATTTTTTTCCGGGTCAAGGGCATATTTCAGAGACAGATATGTCTTTAAAGGTACTCTCAAATGCTTATGCGGATCCTCAAAGTGAGCTTAAAAAAATTGTGAGCCGATCTCATATTCTTGAACTGCAATAATAATCAAATTTTGCGGAAACATATTTTATACATATCAGTTTCTTAGGATTGAGAATGGTCCATATTTCGATATATCCCAGTCGATTTTATTTATTTACGTCATAGAAGCCACAAACTTTATTCGATTGGTACGAAAGTTGTCAAAATAAATAGAACCATTCATTGTTTTAGCCCCCATACAAAGGATCCACTAAATGCAGGGTTACCATACGTCCTCCTTTGGGAGGACATGTCCTCCTTTTTAACCAGAGTCCTCCCGTCCTCCCTCCTTTTTCAAAAATGATGGATTTGTCCTCCTTTTGTTACAAATTAAAATTTCTCACAAATAGTAAACCTCCACATGAATTATACTCGCAACTACTTTTAGTACAAAGTTGGTACTACAAGAATTGAGCTCGATGACTGAAATTTGGTACAGATACTTCTTATAGATGCAGGTAACTTGGGATTGAAAATGAGCAATATCGATAAATTTTTAGCATCTGTCCGATTTGACTTATTACCGCCATATTGACTGCAAATTTCAACTGGTCAAAATTGGTAATTGCGGAGTATGTATATCCAGAATCCTTCAGACGAACAATGGTCGTTATAGGTCCATGTTTTAATATAGGTCCACACGAAGGTACCTCAAGATTTTACTTCTTAACGCAACAAATTTCAAAGAATCCATAAACAGTTGACATGCAATCTATGGTGTAGGGTATGCAAAAATCGGCTTATCAGATCTTAACGCCGCTTCACTAATTTATTATAATTAACACTTAAAAATACTGGCGCTAGACCCATTTTAAAGGACACTGATTGTCTGTCTGACTATTTAAAATTGTTCCTTAAGTACAGGTCGCACTTTCATTCCGATCTTGCTGAAATTTGACAATAAGGGCTATTTCATAACTGGGAAGAAATTGGTCAAAGTCGTTTCAGATTAAGATATAGGCGCTATATAAATTTTCTTTCCGATTTGGCCTTTTATAGCCACAGAAGCTTTTTCATATCCAATCACTTTGAAATTAAGCAGGATGGAGTTTCTTGATCCAAGGGCCCACATTGCCGAATTTGGTGTAAATCTGCACAGATTTAAATGTAGAACCCAAGAACAAACCTTGCCGAATTTGAAGAAAATTTGTTCAGATTTAGATATTGTCCTCCGATTTGGCATCTAAGCGCTACAAAATACAAATTGTTGTACAAATCATTATCACAGGAAATTGTATTTTTTAAATGTCCTCCGAAAGTTTCAAACTCTCTTTGTAAATGTTACAAATGTCCTCCTTTTCTGACACAAAAGTCCTCCTTTCCGAAAAACAGTTATGGTAACCCTGACTAAATGCGACTTCTTGACGCATTAGAAACCATAAGTTGATTAGGCTGAATTTTGACAATATATATATATATATAATTTTGCCCACATTCTTATATAGAAACCACATAACCGATTGGACATTTTCGTTTAATTTTACATAAAATCATTCATAATGCCCTCACCCGATTTTCTTTTGTAGCTACGTAGAAACCACAGATACGTATCGATTGAGTTTACCCAGAACCATTTTAAGGTGTAAGTGACATATTTTGACAAAGGCCGCATTCGACTTTACTTTTTGGACAAAAATAAAATATTCCCATTTGGGTTGAAAGAATTATATTATGCGATTTATTTTAACTGAAACTATTTGTTGGCATAAATACCTCCTAAGTGCAAGTTTGGATATAGCCTTTACTTTACTTAAAATGTCCACTGCAATTTCCTCAACCGATTTTTGCAACATAACAAAATTCCAGAGACTTTTCCTGTTATGTCATTGAATGCGATCGAATTATATTTGATTCTTATTTCTAACATTTCTAATTTTAATTTTAAAAAGATAAATGAGAGTGTAACTTATACGTGGGAGGAGTTATGAAAAATCCTTAGTTAAAGAAACATTTGATAAGTTTTCCTTACTTTTTTCATATCACAAAAAATCGTCATTTCGGTGCAAAAATCGTCAAATCGTCATATCCTATTTTTTGGCTCTAAAAACCGTCAAAATGGTGATAAATCTTCATTTCTGGCAACACTGCCCGGAACCCTTCACACGAACAACGGTAGCCATAGGTCCAAGTTTTGATATACCCCCATACAAATGTCCCTCTAAATTTGACTTCCTAACGCCACAAAAACCACAAATTTCAACGAATCGGGATGAAATTTGGTAAGATGACTTTATTTGTGCCCGAAACCATTCACATGCTATCCATGGTGAAGGGTATACAATTAATAATATACTAATATATTGTTTTTGTTTATTTTCTTTCAAAATGTCAATCACAAACAATTTTGCTTAGTTAAAATTTTTATCCGTAACAACTTTTTAGCCCCATTTTCATTACCGGGATAAGAAGGTTGTTTAAACGTATATATGTCGGAACGAGGCCGACTATATAATAACCTACATCTTCCTAACAATGCAAAAAGGGGCATTGCGATAATAACTTGGAATAATTGGTTTCGTTTCAAGATAGATCAAGATATACAGTTTCTACGGCGCTTACATATCAAATCGGGGTAACGTATATAAGGGGGCGTAGATATAGCCGTACCGATTTTCCTCAAATTTAGTAATGTCTCTAAGTATATCAGGAGACTTCTCTCTGTCAATTTTTATACAGATCAGTTCAAAAATGTTGCTTATACAGTGCAAACATGCCAAATCGGAGGTGCATATATATGGGAGCTATATCTAAATCTGAACCGATATAAACTAAATTCAATAGGGATCGTCCTTGTGCAAGGTTTCGTTAAGATCGGACCATAATTGCGACCTGTACTTTGATTACAAGAATACATACACAGACGGATATAGCTAAATTTACTCAGGAAGTGATTCTAAGTCGATCGGTATAATAAACGATTGGTCTATCTCATCTCCTTTTGGGTGTTGTAAGCAAATGCACAACGTATAATACCCTGTACCACAGTGTGGTGTAGGGTATAAAAAAGTATTTATAATTAAGCACAGTGGTGAACAATTCGAATCTTAACAAGGGAAGAAAAAGTATGTTTTTTATTAACTTATTTTTTTAAGAAAATATGTTTTAATTTAAAAAATAATAAATACATTAAAAATAAACAATTGGGCTAACATCTAAATAATTAAGAAAACAAATTACTTAAGCAAACAAGTCACCAAACCGACCAATACGTGGTTGATGGTTATTTCGATATACATATTTCTATTGCCCCCAAGCTTAAACGAAAAGTTTTGACCCATGACTTTTGGGATGCCAAGGGTAGTAAATAATACAGAAATGCTGAAATTTTGGACTGAGCATACAATAAGCAAATAATCATATGGTATCATAAAATTACCAAAAAGTCTACCAGAAAAGATGTAATGGGCTTAATATTTCTTCGCTAGAATTAACTGAAGCGCGTCCACTGGCCACTGTGGCCGTATGGAAAATTCTGTTAGATATTCAGTATCAGCGGAAAGCACTCTTGGAGAGCTACTAAATGGTAAAAAACAATTAAAAATACATAAATTGACATATAAATAAAAAATAAAAACGCATTGAGCCGGGTATCGAACCAGGGGCCTCTGCAGCCTAACTCGGATGTTCTAACCAACCGACCACATCCACTCCGTGCTGCGCATCAGCAAAAATGGTTTGCTATTTTGCTAAGACTGATAGGAGTGACTATACACAAACAAATGTTGACTACACATACCTACTCATATGTAACTGTTTTTTAGCAGAAATGTGATTCGTTGACATTGTTGTTCACATAATTTGTTGTTTCCCAGCTAACAAAATATTCAGATTTCGGTCCGAAATCTGTTCGACAATCGGATAAATCATCCGATATCGTATCCGTTGTCGGACCGAAATCGGTACCAAAAAAACATGAAGTGGTTGTCATGTTGTCGGAACGACACGTCTGAGGGAAATCTGATGCTTGTGCAGACGTGTCGTACCGTATTCGTACCTACTTCGGAACTAAATTCTTGGGAAATTCGGAAGGGAAATTAGAAAAGCCGTACCGAACTCTTACCGAATAACGTACACAATTCGGATCGAATTCTTGCCGAATTACATATAAAATTAGAATATTTTTCCCCAGTGAGTCGGACCGATTTCGGACCGAATTCTTAACCAATGTCACGCAAAATTCGGATCCTTTTGCCGATAATGCGGTCCGATTTTGGATCGAATTCTTACCAAGTCAATACTACTTTCCCTGTGATGTTTTAATAAATTTTACAGTTTTGAGTATTTTTTACTAGTTTTATTAATAGTTTTAGTTTTCAGAAAAAAACGAATTCAATGCTTAGTGGTAAAAACATAAAAAAGTTGTACTTTTCAGAAAACAAGAATAATGCAATGCTTACAACTTACAAAAATTCCAAAGAACAAAGCAGCATACAATTGGTGGTTGCTTATCTAACGGTGCCACACAAAATTCCACAAAAAATGTTTATGAGCAAAAAACACACAGGCACACATACGCTGTAACAAAAAGTACAACACACACTGAGTTCCGATATCATTCAGACATACCGTTCAGAAAACGTTACGATATTGCTGAAAACCGTCGGAACAAAAACACCAAATTCCCTCAGACTTGTCGGACAGAATTCGGTCCGAAGTCGGTAAGAATCGTCGTAAGCGATCCGATTATGTGCAGACATGTCGGATGTCAGACAAAGTCGGATAATTTTGTTAGCTGGGTTGTTTCAAAAAATCTGTGGTGGAGGAAAAATACATTGATATTGATGACAAAGAGAGACTTTATTTTATACAATTGTGTTACCGTGTATCGGTGGTGTACTGTGGGTAAAAGTATAAAAAGAGCCAAGCAGAATTAAATATATTTCTAATAAACCGCAATAGTATGTATGTATGGCAACACATCGTAAAAATATCGAAAAATTATCAAACGATAATTAACAAGAAATACTAAAAACACATGACTATATTTGGTAGTAAATAATTAAGTATAAAGTGGCAAGTACAAAATTTTACGTCGGTATTGTACGACTAATAATACATTTGATCAGTGTATACCGCCGAATATGGATATGGATTGTTGATATTTTTTTATTCCGTCACTGCATGTAATATCGTCGGCTTAATGCTATTTTGGTCCATACGCCATTTTTGTGTTTTTTGAGTTAGGAGTTGATAATATGGGTTCCAAGCATGCTCTTTCAGAATCTGCAATCATTTTTTTCCTATCTCGCCTAGTTTTCGAGATATTGGTAGGGTAAATTTGTTTTACTCTAAATAACGGGAAATAATTTCGATATTTTTGTTCTATGTCTCAATTTTTCTATCGCCCTATATTTTTCACTCAGTATTTTACGTTCTTTCGATCACAATATGTAAATTAGTGTCCATCCATACCGACCCTTTTTGTGGTCCATGTAATACAAATACGAAAAAATAGTAAAATAAAAGTGGATATGGACCAAAATGCCAAGAACAAAAATTGTTATAACTTGCTTATTTTTGGATGTAATGGCATAGAAATACATGAGAATCATACAAACACTGTTGGGAACCCTATGAAATAAAAAGTGTGTAACTCTTCAGTCCCGTTTTTACTCAAACAATAAAATGCGTTTTTCTTCGTTCATACAAAATGGCGTATGGAACAAAATAGCATTAAGCCGACGATATATTTATATAACAAACGAACAATTAAACGAAAAATGCACCTTTACCACTTTTTCCATAAAAATTTAATTTTCTAAAAACAATTCTATTTCAAAACATTTTGCGGGAAAAAAATAAATGTCATCAAAATTTTCTGAAGTTTTGTACAAAAACGCTATTAGCCATTTTTTTAGAGAATCTTTTTTAAGGAATGTAAATGTTTTGTGGAAAAATAAATTTAGATCAAATTTTCAAGAATAATGCAATTTTAACATTTTTTTTCGAAAAATTTAAATTTTTGTAATAATTTTTTTTTATAATATTTTCAATAAAAATGCTATATGACCTAATTTTTTTGTAATTTTTCAAAAAAAGTAATTTTGTTAAATGTTTCAAAAAATGCAATTTCGTCGAATTATTTTAGAGCAATCCAGTGAAAAATTGACCTTTAAAATAATAACAATATTTTTTTAGAAAAATTTACATTTTCATGAAAAATTATATATTAATAATTTTTCTAAAAAAATGTAAATTTTTGTAAAAAATAAAGTTTTTATTGCAATTTTTTTTAGAAAATTTCCATTTCCTAGACTAATTCAATATCAACGTAGTTTTGTAGAATATCGAATTTTTGAGGAAATTTTGATGAAAAATAAGCACCAAAGAAATTTAAAAAATACAGTTTTAGAAATTTTGTAGAAAAATTCAATTTAACGAAGAATTTTTAGAATTGTAATTGTACAAGAAAAATTACATTTTACCCATTTTTCTATTAAAAAAATTAAAATTTTTGCAAAAGAATTGAATTTTTAGGAAATTTTCAAGAAAAATGCTTTTTGTACAAAAAGTCAGCATAACAAAATTTTATAGAAACATATTTATTCTACGGGATTTTTAAGATATAATCAATTTAAAAATAATTTTGCAAAAAACGTAGTTTCCGTGAAATTTTTTTGGTGAATTGTTAAAGATTTTTTTAAAAAAATTCTTTTCATTTTCTTTTAAATTACCCTTTTTAAATTTTAAAGAAAAATAAAATTTCAATGACGTTTTGTAGAAAAAATGAGTTTTTGAAATTTTAAGAAAATGTTACATCGACAAAAACTAAAAAAATTTAACATCTAGTTTTAAGACATTTTGTGAAAAAATCGAAATTTTGTTGAAAAATTATCGATGAGATTAAAAACAAGTAAGAAAGTTCAGTCGGTAGGGTAAACAGACTTAATTATCCCCTCACCTTTCAGTCCCAAAAAATCGTATCTAGACTGTATGTACTATAAAAACACTACACTGTACAAAATTAGGGAGTAATAAACTAATACTAATGTGGATTTTAAGAAGATTCGAGTAAGTAGTACAGAAGTTATTAAAGAATCAATATTTTTTCAATATACTTGGGGTCTTAGGTCATCCTTCGATGTGTCACACTTTTGGTTGAAAGAAAATATATATATTTTATACATGTGAATAGATACACCAATAATAGTTAACCCTATAAATTCAACATGATTAATATTATAATACAGAATGGATTTTGGTTTTATTATAATTTTAAAAAAAAAATACCAAATGCGAGGCGGAATTAAAGTTTACCTCGAGACAATACCAAAAACATATTTGAATTTCCGAGCTCGTGGAATCGGCCAAAAATCGTTTTTATCGTATTTTTTTGTTTGTACCTCAATGTTGTTCTCGAGTACCACATTTTTTCTACAAAATGCCTAAAATTCTTAGGTCTTTGATTTTTAATTTCATTAAATGATTAAAATATTTTTTTTTCATGAAAGCTGTTTCTAAATTTATTTTTCATAAATTTAACATTCCTTAAAAAATTAAAATTGTTCTATAAAAAAATTCTTAATAGCAATTTTGTAGAAAATTCCATTATAATTAAATCTTTCTACAAAACCTAAAATTATATGATTTAAAAAAATCCATTTATCCAGAAATGTTTGTTGTAATTTATTTTTTCCCGCAAAATTGTTTAAAGTTGTATTGTTTTTAAAAAAATTATTTTTTCTGGAACAAATTAGTAAAGGTGCATTTCTCGTTTAATTGTTCTAAAAATTGCATTCCTCTTGAAAATATATATGCGGTATATATATACACACGTATTATTAATTATCCTTTCATAATTTTTCGATATTCGATATTTTTACGATTTATTCCCCTACATAGTTCGACTTTAGCAATTTATAAGAAATATATTGAATTCGGCTTGGCTCTTTTTAGACTTTTGCCCACAGTGCACCACCGATAAACGGCAACACAATTGTATAAAATATGGCCTTTTGCGTTTTCATCAATATCAACGTATTCCACCACCACAGTTTTTAGCTACAGACAAAAAATATCTGAACAGCAATATCAACGAATCACATTTCTGCAAAACAACAGTTACATAGGGGCCGTTCAAGTATTACGTAAGCAGATTTATTGCAATTATTTACCCCCCCCTCCCCCTTGTCATCAAAAGTAAGCAAAGCTCTTATCCCCCCCCCATGCTTACGTAAACATTGTTATATGCATTTTTCATTTAATGTATTCTATTTTTGTTATTCATTCATGAGCAGCAGTTAAAATTCTAAAAATAAGAAAATAGGCTTAGGATAGAGGACTTTAACGCACATAATATTCATTTAAACAAACTTTATTGATACGGTATTCAACATAGAGTAAAGTACAAATATTATAATCTTATTAAGTAATATTACGAACTAAACAAAATTCTTTTAAATTTTTGGTGGACATATTAATTCCAATTAACAGTCTTCAGTCCATGACACCCGAATCCATGATTCTAAGTTTTCGATGACATTGGATGTTTGCTGCTCAATGTTGTGTGTCTGCTCACTTTCATTCGATTTTGGAATGTCTACGTCGTTTTCATCGAGCCATTCAACATCTTGGTGCTCTAAATTTTGAATAATGCACATCAGTTCATTAGCACGACGAGCAGCCACTCTTAAAGGCATAACTTTCATATCAGTGTGCGTGTTTACTTTTTTATGGATCTTCTCGATGTGACGATTTAGTGACTTGACGGAAGTATGATAAAGACCACACGTTTTGCATGTTCGACTTAATAGCTTCAATTTTACCGTCGGACAAAAATAATCGTATGGCATTTGTAGGAAATCTTTGAGTGAAGAATTTAAGCGTAGAGCTAAATTGACTGGAAGATTGAGAAATTGCCCTCCATCATCCAAAACCAAGTCATCAACTGTTTGTTTTACTTTTACTGGTGGTGGAAGAAACCTGTTGTCTAGTAATCTAAATAGGCCACTTCTTGGACGACAGCATTCTATGTTTCTACATTTTACAATTTGAAGTAAGTATTGGCTTTCACGCACATGTTCTGAATACCATTCAATATCTGGCAAATCAGGCAGATCTTGTTCGCCCGGCCCAACATATTGTGCAGTAACATGATAGCCATCAATTTCCATTGAACTCCATATCTCAGCTAACACATTTCCTGCAAACTCGAAATTGGATCTTTCTAAATGTTCATTAATTGTAACACCACGTGCATCCAAATGTGACCCAAAATGGTCATGAGGTAATATCAAACCAGCCAGTTCCCGACTAAGAGGAGCCATTCTGCGCTCTACTCTGTTATACGCACTTCTGCCAGGAGCATTGGTAGCTAAAAACAATGCATTGAGATCATGTCGCTTAAAGTGTTTAATAGCAAACCCTATAACTTTTGTATAACGCGGATTTTCATCTGGCCCTCCATCAACCGTCATGATTACTACTGGTTTTACCAACCCATGGTCAGTTTTAGCTAATGCTTGAAACTCTTCAAGTTCGAGAAGCGTCTCGAAATCATGAGCATGAGTATTTGCAGTAGATGAACTATGATTTCCACTTCGAATAGCGATGTATGTTGGTCCAGAATATCCAACGGCTTGCGGTTGTCCTAGCATACTGGAAGTGATTTTGATACCAGCATAAACTGATGGTATTAATTTATGATTTTGATACCAGCATAAACTGATGGTATTAATTTATGCCGCTCAGCGATTACCCAGTCGTGATCAGGCAATTTGATTCTATATTCCATGTGCATTAGAAGAGGTGCTTGCTTATTTGCCGCAGTTACACCAATAGGGACCCGAGCTTTATCATCTTGAGATATGAAAAATACTTGATCTGGTCCAAGTATGGATGCTATGTTCTCCAAATAATGGATTGATGTTTCAGCGAAATTGCTATCTAAGTGGCTTTTGTGCTGATCAGTCTGAGCCCGAGTGAGCTTTACAGGGACTGTCGATACATGTCTTCGTCCCTCTGCAGAATTAGATTTTCTGGGAATCAAACGAAGATATGTCCCACTTCGACTAATGTCAAATCCTATTTTTCGTAATTCTTGTGTTAATTCGTCAAGAGTTTTTACACTGCGAATAGATTCTGTTCGTCTTCTATCATCTGCTGCACTGCCAAATAAAGCAATATCCGCAATTGTTTTCAATAATAATGGTTGATCATTATCTAGGCTAGGCCGTCCCACTGAATCCCTCATGGATAGTTTTTTTTTTATTTCTGGATTTGCATCTATCTTCTATCTTTCTTTTCATACCATCTCTGTGTTTCTTCTGGGCAACTTAGTTTTGAATCTTCCTGTTTAAAGACATTTTCGCTGTTTTTAATTCTTCGCGCAACTTATTGATTTGTTTATCAACTTCAACACGGCTTGGCATACTATCTCTGGCAGAATACAAAGCATTCAGATTTTTTTCGAGTAGAGCAATCTTATTTTTCATAGCTTCATGCGAAGGTTTTGCTCTCGGCTGTTTATCTGTATTTTCTGTGTTTTCGCATTGCTGTTGTGATTCCACTCCGGGGTTTATGTCGTCTTTTTGTTCTTTAGAATTTGAAGCTGGCTGTATAATTTGTGGTTTTTCTGCAGGCTTACAGGTATTCGTTGCCTAAAAATTAAAACATTTTATAGGTACTGCTAATGTTTGTCTTATTAATACATACACACTATAGTGAGTACATTTAATATTCACCCCTATCGTGAATAAAATTCCATGTGAAAAGTTTTGCTCCCCAGAAAAATTGAAGGGATATAATCAAAATGGAAAGTGAAAATAATTCCACTTGAATAGACTTTTAAGACGAGTAGTTATCATTTTCTTCATTGCAAATCTCTTTAACGCAGAATAATATACCTATAGACTTCAATTTCTACTTTGTATTTTCTAGGGATCAAAACATTTCACGTGAATTTTTTTCTGCGATAGGGGTGATTGTTTAATTTACATTAACTTCATCACTCACCTTGGAAAAAAATCGTAGTAGATTGGATTTATTCTTAGTCGCTGCTTGCAATTCTTCTTCCATTCTCTTAGAGACAATAATATCAAGTTCCTTGTCCGATTTTGCTTGTAACTTATAATTACGCCATACTTCGTTAACTAACTTCTGTACTTTTTGTAGTTTTGTATTTGTATGAGATTTTTTAAAACTTTCAAACAATTGTTGGTATAACTTGGATTTGTCTATTTGAAACGACATCTTAAACAATTCCACTTTGGCGAAAGTGGATCAACGGTAACACAAATATTTACTTGCTTTGCTTTGCTTACACCACGTCAAATCGTCAATCGTACCGAAACGAAACTGATTGAAGAAATTCTAAGCGAGTACCTAAATGTACTCATTATTTATGGGAATCCCCGAATATGGGTTTTGTTTTCGAGCATAGACATTGTGTGGGTTGCCATATGTGTAAAAAAGTAAATAACTACTGCTGAAGTAATCACAATCTGTGTGGGTTGTCATATGTGGAAAAAAGTAAAGAACTACTGCTGACGTAATCACAATCTCCAACACCCCCCCCCCCCCCAATGTCATCAAAAATAAGCAAAGCAAAGACCCCCCCACCCCCCTATAGTGCTTACGTAATACTTGAACGGCCCCATATATGTAGGTATGTGTACTCAACATTTGTTTGTACTCCGTCACTTCTAGCAGTCTCAGGAAAAAACAAGGCATTTCTTTGCTGCAACGGCATACGCTGTGGTCATGGTCGGTTGGTTAGAGCATCCCACCAAGGACCCAGTGTCCCGGGTTCAATCCCCAGGCGTCCCGCTTTTCTTACATGTTTACTTTTTCGTATTTACTTATTAGGCGTGTTTTCGTTACACCATTAGTGCTTAATTTGTATGGGGAGCTAAGCACTTTTAAGCACTATTAGTTCCCGATGAAGTTTGGTGCTTGCGTTCATGTCTTAATCGAGTATGATGTTGCCAGATTGGGCACCCTATATTTAGCAATATGGCATCCCATTTTTGGAGAGATTTTATCAATTGTTGTGAATTAACGGGAAGAAGAAGAGCAAAAATGGGAAATTATTTTAGTATTTGCAAAAGAGTGTAAACAATTAAACATAGAATAGTAAATATATGTTTTATAAATACTTTTCACGAATTTTTTGTCTGTTTCGCACTGTTCTTTCTTCGCAACTCACGACACCATTGCTACCAGATAGTGAAAATCCGCCACTTATTGCTTATGTCCCAGTTAGTGGAAGTCAGTTGTTTTCGTTGCAAAGTGCTAAATTAAAAGTGCTAGCTTGTAACGAAAACATGCCTAATAATTATATGTGAATTTCGTATTTTTAACTATTGTTAATACTATTTAACAATGTGTTAATACTATTTAAATGGGTATTTGCAAAAGGCATCGGTATGGATGTGATCTCAGCTCTTTACAGAGCATGCCCAACACCGGTTCTTGGCAATTATACCCTCGCTGATACGAGGGTATATATCATTTGCTACGGACCAAAAGTGTAACACATCGAAAAAATGTGTTGGGGCTTTTTTTAACATTATATTTAGATGGAAAAACATGGGTTTTCTAGTTTAGAAAGCGCAAAAATGTCTAAATAATAAGAAAATAAGTGAATGCTATGACATAACATGTATTACGGGTATTTATAAGGTAAATTGTCGTAAAAAGAATGACAATCCTTAGTTAACTAAAGCTACAAAGCCTCCACCAGTCTCATCCCACACGTACTTTTCAGATTAATGAGTTATCATATTATATATGGTAAACTTATGAACATTTAATTTCATTTTATAATATGTGGCGTTTGCATTTAATTGCGGTATTAGTTTCACCGCTTGCATATCTATGCAAAAAAACAGCACATAACCCTGTTCCAGCATGTAGCAAATCATTATGCTTCGCGCATCTTTTCTATTTCTATTCCGTGCTTCATATAGATTTCATTGATATATATTTTTGGTTTATATGATACACACATGTCACACTCATCTTTCCTAGGTTAAAATATTACGTAATTTGATTCCTTCATCACATTTGAAAATATAGGATATGATAAATTTGTTAACACATTTACTTTTGATGATGCACATTCGTTCTCGTAAAGTTTGCAAATCTCTTGAATGGATCAAAACGGATGTTCAAAATACAATTTCTTGGTTTTCTTTCTCCAGTAATGCGACTCTAACTTTGGCAATTCGTCAACCCATTTTTGAAGAAATGCATGTCTTTTTCTATTAAGCATACCTTGTTTAGAAGACCGATTGGATTCCAAGCAAGCTTTGGCGTATTTGTCGGGACTCGTAACCGTACCATGTTTCTGAGCCCTAAACCCAGTTCGAAGCATTTTTTCCTTCAGTCTTAAAGTAGACAACATTGAGCGACAGTCTTACAATCGCAGAGAATTGTATCGTAAGAAAAACACATTGGATTGTTCCCTTGTGGAATTTTCGACTAGATGCTGTTTCTTCTCTTTCACAGATACAAGACTTATCACATACTAACGTTTCTGCAACCACGACATATTCCAAAATTACTTAAAAATTTACTTGGGTTGCACCCAATTGTCTGGCTGCCTCTCGGCAAATATGGTTGTCTGCGGTTCCAGAGTATTCTTCGCCTTTCATTCGGTTCACATTTATTTTCCACTAGGACATCTTTGGAGTAAATCTTCTTGTACCCACATTACCTAATTTTTCTGCATCAGCAGACATTTCCGCTTCAAAATCCATTCT
This sequence comes from Eudasyphora cyanicolor, assembly GCA_963930755.1. Taxonomy (NCBI): domain Eukaryota; kingdom Metazoa; phylum Arthropoda; class Insecta; order Diptera; family Muscidae; genus Eudasyphora; species Eudasyphora cyanicolor. The sequence continues at coordinate 109,148,202 of OZ005737.1, forward strand.
TTTTATCTGCGTTTTATTTTTAATATTAAAATTATATTCGGAATGACAAAATATGAAAAATGCACGAAAAATCAACAAATCAATCTAAGCACACCACTTGTGTGAACGAATGATTTAGGGCTTTTTCTTTTTTGAATATGAGTTGAGGACTTTCTGTTTTAATTTTTTCTGGGGTATGAGTTAGGGTTAGTTAACATTGCGAGTTTTCATAAAATGTATCTGAATTTTCTCTGGGAGGTGTATTAAGTGCTGGTTCATTTGAATCAACAAAAAACGCGATTTCCAAAAATTGTTAGTTGGGGCCGTTCTATACTAAGGTAACGATATATGGTGTGTCAGGCCCGTGCGCAGGGGGGGTTGTTTTAGGCGTTGAAACCTCCACTCACCCGCAAAATGATTTGGAATTAAACAATTTTTCCTATTTTTAATAATAACCAGTAAGGAAAGGCTAAAGTCGGGCGGGGCCGACTATATAATACCCTACACCACTCTCGTAATATTGAAAAACTCTGAAATATAAATTTTGTAGTTAATGTTTAAATTGTTTATTCTAAATTTCAAAACGATTAGATGTAAAATACAGCTTTTATAGGACTAAAGGGCCAAATCGGACGAAACATATATATGGGAGCTATAGCTAAATCTTAACCGATTTTCTTCAAATTCGGCAGTGTTGGTTCATGGATCAAGAAACTCTACCATCCTAAATTTCAAAACGATTGGATGTAAAATACAGCTTCTATAGGACTAAAGGGCCAAATCGGACCAAACATATATATGGGAGCTATAGCAAAATCTTAAACGATTTTCTTCAAATTCGGCAATGTTGGTTTATGGATCAAGAAACTCTACCATTCTAAATTTCAAAACTATTGGATGTAAAATACAGCTTCTACAGGACTAAAGCGCCAAATCGGACGAAAGATATATATGGGAGCTATATCTAAGTCTGCACCGATTTCAACCAAATTCAATAGCGATCTTAACAGCTGCGAAATACTCTAAACTGCAAAATTTCAGAACGATCGGAGTGAAATTGCGACCTGTAGTCGACGAACAACTTTACACGGACAGACGGACGGACATGCTTAAATCGAATCTAGCTAGTGATTCTGAGTCGATCGGTATACTTTAAGGTGGGTCTAGCTGTGTTATTTTCAGGTGTTACAAACATCTGCCGTGAAACAAACTTATAATACCCTGTACCACAGTGTGGTGTGGGGTATAAAACTTGTTTATCATATGTGATAAAGTATAGTTAAAAGTGTCTCTGCTAGTTAAATTCGAAATTTATCTTGACACGCATCATTATATACATACCTACCTACGTAGAGTAATAATTCTAATCGGAGGGGACTTTTATATGTGGGTTATATCAAAACATGAACCGATGTGTCTCATTTTCAATATGGTCAACTGTGAGCTGGAAACCGGGATAAATGGCCCAAAAGTCGATATTGGAACTCCGACCTGCGACATATATTTTTTGTATCTGAACTCCTTGGACCATTTCTGTGTGAAGTATTATTAGAATATTTTCTGCGCTTCGCACGTTGTACTGCATTACTTTCCTCAAGACTCACTTCCTGAGTCGATTTAACCAGGTCCGTCTGTAGATGTATCGTTGTAATCAAAGTACAGGTCGTATTTATGGTTTGATTGTTTTTGTTATTACATGAATGAACATAGCCAAATTCGGGGAAAATCGGTTCAGATTTAGACATAGTCCCCATATATATGTTACACCCGATTTGACATGTAAGCGCTGTAGAAACCGTATTTTATATCCGATAAGTAAGAAATTCGGCAGAGTTTTTATTACATGCCAAATTCGTGGGAAATCGGTTCAGATTCAAATATAGTCCCCATATATATGTTGCACCCAATTTGACATGTAATCGCTGTAGAAACCATATTTTATTTCCGATCAGTGCGAAATTCGGCAGAGTTTTTTATTACATGCCAAATTCGGGGATAATCGGTCCAGATTTGGATATAGCCCTCATATATACATATGTTCCCCCGATTAAAGCGCTATAGAAGTTGTACTTTACTTTCTATCTTTCATTTATCGCGAAATGAAATAAATAAAAAGTGTATTTGCTCTCCTGAAAGGTGGTCGGGTGGTTAGAACATCCGACTAAGGCCAGAGAGTCCCTGGTTCGATCCCTGGGCGCTGTGTTTGTTTACATTTTAATTTTTCATATTTATTTTTTTATTTATATGTCAATTTATGTGTTTTTAAGTATGTAATTAGGAGTCATTTTTATTTATATTTTAAATTTGATGGACCTAGCTCTATTATTACGGACTGAATCGTGATTACAGCAGACGGACATGGCTTAATCGTCTTAGAATTTTACGACGATTAAGAATATGTATACTTTATGGGGTCTCAGATGACAAAAAATTAATATACCCGGAGTGACATAATGAATATACCCCCCTATTATATGGTGGAGGGTACACAAATTTGGTTTTCTTCCAAAAAAAAGTTTTGTGTTGGTACGAAAAAAAACGCAAAAATACCGATTTCAAAAAATCTTACAAACAAACATTAATTTAAATACGCATTGTATTCTTCGTTAGGATGCTATAACGAATAAAACAATGCCTATTTGCAAAAAGTCTATGTATAAATGTATAAATTATGACCCAGATTGTAAAAATAAGGAAATTCACAAAATAAATGTTCGTGGTTTTTTATTTTGGCAATTTTGTTTGCGAGGTACCAAAAGGGGCGTTGAAATAACGCCCATTTTTAATATATTGTCGGTACTTTAAAAAACACTACACTGCACAAAATTTCAAGTATTTGTATGGACTGGAGTTATAAAGCTATAAGCAGTTAAATGTTTGTGCAAAATGGTACATTTTTATGGGAAGAAACAAGAGGGGCGTGGCATCTTCGCATTTTCAAGATTATAACGACCAGGAAACTACTACTATGTGATTCTGGGTAATTGTATAGAAGTTATGAGATTATCACAATTTCACTAAATGTTGACCCTTAGGTTTAGGTTTAGGTTAGGGTGGCAGCCGTATTTTTATACAAGCTCACATAGACCAGTTTAGGTCCCTAGTGTTACCACGGGCTGAAATGCCCCTCATCGAAACCAACCTGTTTGATATATAAATTTATCGATAGTACGAATATCAGTACTGGAAAGATCTGTTAGGCTGCCTAAAAAGGCCGACCCCAGTATATCCAGTCGTCGTTTACTCAAAGCGGGACAGTCGCAAAGCAAGTGCTCAATGCTCTCCACTTCTTCCTCATCTCCACAGCTTCGGCAGAAGTCATTGGACTCAATACCCAATCTTTTGGCGTGTTCGCCGATCAAGCAGTGTCCCGTCAGAACCTGTACTAACGTAGACAATCGTTTCCTCTCTAGTGCGAGGAGATATTTTGACCTTCTCAGGTCATACCTTGGCCAGATTTGTCTAGCTACCCTGCAGGTGCCGATTTCTGTCCATCTATCGTTGGACTGCCTGATTGCCTCTTGCCTAAGCCAAAGCTTGCACGTGGATAGTGGCGCACCAATATATGCAAATTCTTCGAGAATTTGTAATGTCGTCCCTTTCCTAGCAAGTTCATCGGCTTTGCAGTTCCCCGGGATATCCCTATGCCCAGGCACCCATATGAGGTGTATATTAAACTGCTCAGCCATCTCGTTAAGAGATCTGCGGCAGTCGAGGGCTGTTTGTGAATTTAGGGATGTTGCCTCCAGAGAATTGATGGCAGCCTGGCTGTCCGAGTAAATGACAACGCCATTGTTGGTTACTATGTTGCGACTCAGCCACTTGGCGACTTCCCATATTGCCATTATTTCGGCTTGATAGACACTGCAGGTATCTGGTAGTCTGTGAGCTATATCCAGACTAAGTTCTTCACAGTGTACTCCGAAGCCAACCTTTTCATCAAGCTTCGAACCATCCGTGTAAAAGTGGAGATGGTTTATATTACCTGGTATTCTGCCGACCCATTCATCTCTGGCGGGAATCATAGTGATGTAATTTCTCTCGAAGGTGTACACTGTTGGTATATAGTCCACTCGGTCGGTTACCATAGCACTACACTTTGATATCCTCATGTGACCATAGTTCTTGTACCTCCACATTGATAGGCAGTTTAATCTTATTGCCGCTTTGGTTGCAACTTCTCTCGCCACAATATTAATCGGCAGTATATGGAGTAGGGCTTGTAGAGACTCGGTCGCTGTAGTCCTTAAGGCTCCGCTTATGCTCAGGCAGGCAGTTCTCTGAACCTTTGTTAGTAGGTTGGTAATGGTTAGTTTGTCAGTTGCCGTCCACCATACCACAATACCGTATAACAGTATTGGACGAACTACTGCTATATATATCCAGTGGACGATTTTAGGAGAGAGTCCCCACCGCGACCCTACAGCCTTTTTGCAGGAATATAAGGCGACGTTGGCCTTCCTTACACGTTCCAATACGTTAAGTCTAAATAACATTTTCCTATCTAGAATTATTCCTAAAAATTTTGCACTTTCAGAAAAGACTAGATCTGTTCCATTTATCCGAGGTGGAGGGTCCACATGTGGGACATTATTCATCCTAGTAAAGAGAACCAATTCTGTCTTGTTGGGGTTAACGCCCAAACCGCTGCTTCTGGCCCATCTAGCCAACTTGTTCAGAGCCACCTGTAGGATGTCTCTTAGGACGTTTACGAATTTGCCACTCACTGCGATTGCCACGTCGTCCGCATATGCCACGACCTTGCAGCCACAACGTTCTAGATCTAGCAGGATTTCATTCACCGCTAGGTTCCAAATTAGTGGAGACAGTACTCCTCCTTGCGGGGTCCCTCTGTTTACATACCTTGTTAGAGTTGTGGACCCTAGACATGCTGTTATGCGTCTTCTGGTGAGCAGACTTTGAATTAGTCTAATCAAACTAGTGTTAACTTTTAGATGTGAGAGTGCCGCAATTACCGCATCGGAGTGAATGTTGTTAAAAGCCCCTTCTATGTCAAGAAATGCCACCATGGTGAATTCCTTGAAATGCAGGGACGATTCGATAGTGCTCACAAGTTCGTGCAGGGCTGATTCAGTAGACTTGCCCTTGTTGTAAGCATGTTGGTTCCCCGACAGGAGTTTTGTATCCAGGTTTTCCCTAATGAAATGATCTAAAAGTCTTTCCAGACCTTTCAATAGGAACGAGGATAGGCTAATTGGTCTGAAGTCTTTTGGCCTAGTGTGTGATATCTTTCCCGCTTTAGGTATGAATACCACTTTGGTATCCCTCCATCGATTCGGGACGTATGAAAGCCTGATACAGCCTACATAAATTTTCTCCAGCCAGGGGATAATGTACTTTAACATTTTCTGCATTTCTGCTGGAGTGATGCCATCTGGTCCAGGTGACTTGAAGGGCTCAAAGCTGTGAATAGCCCAGCTTATTCTGGATCTCTCAGTCAAGAAGCTAGCGACGCTCGCATTCCACTCGCACTCTTGTTGGTCCTGCTGATCCTCGGGTTCTGTTACAGAGTTCCCCGGGAAATGTGTGTCGAGCAGTACATTGAGCGACTGCTCGCTGTTTTTGGTCCAGTTATTTGCCTCATCCTGTAAATATCCCACTGTACAGGGTGAAGCAGATAATATCTTCCTCAGCCTAGCGGCGTCGGAGACCTTTTCCACTTCACCACAGAAGGTATACCAAGAGCGCCTTTGCGCCTTTCTAAGCTCCTTCTTATAGATCTTGAGTTGCTCTTTATAGGCATCCCAATCATTAGCGACCCCAGTAGATTTAGCCTTATTGAATAGCTTGTTGCAGGTCTTTTTCATAGCCGTTAGCTCAGAAGTCCACCATTGGGGTTTAGCTTTACCCTTGTACCTTGTTTTTGGACAGGCTTCTTCAAGGGATCTATTGAATGATATGGTGATATGATCGACCAGATTATCCAGACCGGCTTTGTCATTCGGTTCGTACGGAAGTTTAGAGTTGAGGACTTTCTTGAAATTCTTCTCATACAGATGCCACTTTGTCTTCCTTACATTTCTGTGGACGGCGGGTTTAGGCGCTTTTTCCGCGAGTTTGAACTCAATATAATGGTGATCTGAGAATGAGTGGTCGTCCAGTACATTCCACCCAATAATTTTGTCTGACAGCCGGTCAGTAGCAAACGTTACGTCGAGTACTTCTTGTCTGTCTTTAATTGTGAAGGTCGGTTTATTACCTATGTTACAAATACTAAGATTGGTAGTTAGAATAAAGTCAAGAAGCGAATCACCCCTATTGTTTATATCCGTACTACCCCAGATAGTATGATGAGCGTTCGTGTCTGCGCCAATAATCAGCTCGAGCTCGTCAGACGTTGCTTCTTCTACTACTTCCCTGAATAGAGCAGTCGGTACTACAGATTCATAAGGCAAGTAGCTGGAGACCACCCAATATATGCGATTACCGATCTCCAGGCTAGCAGCTGTTTGGTCTTTACCACTTAAATTAGTCAGGAGAAAGATACTTAGATCTTTCCTGGCCAAAATGCAGGTTCTTGGAGTGCCTTCACAGTTGGCCACAAGCAGTTTAAAGTTGTTAAATGTTGACCCTTCGTGGGGGAGGTACTCGAAGCAGTGGACCAACAAAGTTAATATTTTACCTTAGCCTGAGATGTAAAGAAATATTGGCAAATACCAAATTTCAAGTTAATCGGTTAATCCTGTCGAAAGATATCGTGCGCACCAACCAGACAGACGGACATTGTTGAAATGACTTAAAATGACCCAAAACGGATTTCCGCCAAATAGTCTCTTAGGTCAATCCATTGATGTGTTACCCTTTTAACCCGCATCATTTGATATATACCCTTTTTCATTTCTACTAAAATACAAATAATTTCTACATTTATCCAACTAGGCATTGCTTTCTTCGTTAGGATGCTGGATTTCAAAAAGTGGAACAAACTAATTTTTTGCATTTTTTCTATTCTTTATGGTGTTTTCAAGGCAACAAAAGCGTTTTAACGACTTTTACTAAAATTCTGTTTCCACGTGAAAGTGTCATTATCGGGCATATAATTCAAAAATATGGTCCAAATAATAAAGGCATAATTCAAAAAATGTGAATTTGATAGAAAAATTACAAAAAAGTAAGTCTTTAATTGTTCATTTCTAATTAATTTATATTGTATTTAATTAAAAAATATTTATTCTTGAAAAAACAAGTAAATACAATTTGTTTCTGCCCTAGCTGGGATCACCTCTTGTCACCTTTTTGCTTAATCCACAAATTAGTCAAGTCGCGTATGATTCTATGAACGTTTGTGAATTTTGGATTTGTATGCCCAAAAAGTCATGGGTCGGCACTTTTCGTTTAAGCTTGGGGAGCACTAGAAATATATCGAAATAACCATCAACCACTAGTTTTTTAGAAAATGTAAATTTGCAAGAAAAATTATATATTATTATTTTTCTAAAAAAATAATTTGTAAAATTTTTTTTAGAAAATTTACATTTTGATGACAAATTCAATTTAACCTAATTTTGTAGAAGAACGAATTTTTGATGATGAAATTATATACCGAAAAATTTTAAAAAAAAATATACAGTGTTATAAATGGTGTAATAGGTAGTGAACGAAAGGAGGAGAATGACCCACTACCAAATAAAGAGGGGGTGCCACCAGATAGGATAGACTCCCAAAAGAAACTTTTACTGGAAGGACAATGATTGAGGTCATCCAGATAAACCTCCACCGGAGCGAGACAGCATCCAACGCTCTGATGGACATCATAAATAAAGGCAGGGTTCATATTGTTTTGATCCAGGAACCATGGACAACTAGCAACAAGGTTACTGGATTAAACCATGTGAACTATAACCTTTTCTACGCTAACACAGGTACTCGTCCAAGGACTTGTATTCTGTGCCATAAAAACTTATGTTTTATTTTCTCTCCAGAGTTGTCAACATCGGACGCAACGGTGCTGAGGCAAGGTAATGGAAATATGTACCTGGCGTCAATATATCTGCCATTCGATGCGCCGACATTGCCACCTACGTCGGAATTACAACGTCTGGTGAGGGAATCCAAACACACAAGTAATGAGTTATTAGCTGGATGTGACGCCAACTCCCATCATATTGCTTGGGGTAGTACTAACACCAATAAAAGGGGACACGCCCTTATCGAATTTTTGAATACAAATGACCTCATAACTCTTAACATAGGAAACACTGCAACCTTTGTTAACAAAATTAGGGAAGAAGTATTAGATATAACGATATGTTCAGAAAATCTTATTGATGAGATTCATGAGTGGAGGGTTTCGGATGAACACTCCTATTCAGACCACCGTTATATAAGGTTTAAAATTGCACGGCCACCGCCAAACCCCATAAGTTTCCGTAATAAGGCTAAGACCGACTGGACTAAATTCGGAAATCTACTTAGAAATCGATTGGGGCAGCTTACACACGATTATCTATGTGCAGAAGACATTGATATCAATGTTAAGAAGATTACCGAGGCTCTTGTAAAATCATTCGAAGATAGTTGCCCACTTCGAGAAAGGAAATCTGCCTTTGAGAAACCCTGGATGACAGGACAAATTCGCTCGATTGGCAAAGATGTCCGCAGACTTTACAATAGAGCTCGACGTAAAAAACAATCAGTATATTGGGACGACTACCACAGAAGACTCAAAGAATACAATAAAATCGTTAGATCGGCGAAACGTAACTCCTGGAGGCTTTTCTGTGAACAGGTAGACAGCGTTAACAGCATGTCTAAAATGAAAAAGTTCCTCTCAAAAACTCATGTCCAAACCGAAACACTGGTGGATGAAACGGGTAAAAGGATGGAAACTATAGAGGATACCGTAAGGCTCTTGATGAAAACTCATTTTCCGACTGGTAATGCTGGACAAACAGAGGAACAGTTACAGAATGAAAATGTGTTGCATCAAGTACCTATTACGGATATAACAGATGGTATGGTTAAAGAAGCGATAAAAAGTTTCTCTCCCTTTAAGGCTGCGGGACCGGATGGAATATTTCCAGCACTTCTGCAGAATGAGGTGGATCTGGTATCAACTCATCTGGCTGGAGTGTTCACTGCATGCCTAACCCATTCGTATACCCCAAAAAACTGGCAGGAATCAAGGGTGGTCTTTATACCAAAGCCTGGCAAGGCGAGTTACACGACCCCAAAGGCTTATCGACCCATTAGCCTTACTTCTTTCCTGTTAAAAACAATGGAGCGAATAATTGATGACATGGTCAAAGGTAAAATAGCGGATGACAGGCTAAAATTCAAACAACACGCCTATGTCAAAGGAAGATCAGTGGAAACAGCTCTGCATGAGGTAGTGCACCACATAGAAGAGTCCTTCAGTAAAGAAATGTATACACTTGCTGTTTGCATAGACATTGAGGGCGCATTTAACAATGTACAGACCGATACACTTATCCAGTCCTTAGACGAGTTTCAGGTTGACCGGGCGCTGAAAAACTGGATCAACAATATGCTAAGGAATAGGTGGATTATTTGTGGGTCATATGACGTAAAAATTAGAGACAAGGTAAATCGTGGTATACCTCAGGGGGCATTTTATCGCCTCTTCTATGGGTTACGACGATACACAGTCTCCTAAAAGCCCTCACCAATGAATGACTTAAACCAGTCTGTTATGCAGACGACGTTGTAATACTTCTAAGGGGCTTTCATCCAAATCTATTATGCAGAAGAGCTGAAGAGGTACTTAACATAGCATATAACTGGGCACAACCAAGGGGATTAAATGTTAACCCAGACAAAACAGAAATATGTCTATTTACAAGGAAAACGAAGATCCCACGTTTTACCCCGCCTCGATTCCTGAATAAGACAATTGCTATAACTGAAAAGGTAAAATACTTGGGAGTAATCTTGGATCAGAAACTGTACTGGAAAGATCATCTTGAAGAAAGAGTTACAAAGGCACACAGATGTTGGTCGTTGTGCAGAAGAGCTATAGGTTTAAAATGGGGACTACGTCCAAATATGACTCACTGGCTTTACATGAGCGTGATTAGACCAATAATCACCTACGCCTCTGTAGTGTGGTGGACATCAATGGACAAGAAGTGCAACGTAATACCTTTGCAAAAAATTCAACGTATGTGCTGTCTAGGCATAAGCGGGGCATTTAGAACTGCACCAACAAAAGCGTTGGAGACTATACTGCACATCCAACCAATAGACATCCGTATAAAGTATGAGGCAGCCCTCACAGCAAGACGTCTACAAGTGATGGGTGAATGGATAAATCGAGACCACAAGTCGTACCATCAGAAGATTTTAGAATATCTAGTTGGTCACATTCAAACGCCAGAAATCTCGGACCGCATTCCTGAAGTGCGGCTTACAGCTACCTGTGATACGTTTGTGCCAGACAGACGCTCCTGGGAAAATGGAACTTTGGCCCATGTGCCAGTGGGAACCAGCTGCTACACGGATGGGTCCAAGCGAGGAGGAAGGACGGGTCTGGGACTTTTTATTGATGAACCAGAAGTCGAACTTCACTTCCGCCTCCCTGACCATAACACGGTATTTCAAGCAGAAGTTCGAGCAATCACGGAGTGTGTGAACTGGCTCAGTAACACGACAAAGCCTAAATATGCCAACATCTTCACAGATAGCCAAATGGCGATTAAAGCAATAACATCGGAAAGGGTCAAATCCAGAACTGTGTTGGACTGTAAAAGAACGATAAATGATTACTCAGCCCATGGTCAATTGCGTATTTGCTGGGTACCAGGACACAACGGAGTGATTGGAAATGAACGGGCAAACAACTTGGCTTCAAAGGGCAGAGAACTTCGAGTAATAAACTTGAAAAATTGGAAACCTTTCGAAGCCACGAAAAATGAGTTGAAGCACTGGGCAGTGATGGCTCATAAAACTATGTGGAATAGCGCAACAGTAGGAGCAACTGCAAAGATACTGTGGGGTGACCCAAATGAAAAGAAAACAAGAAGTCTTCTGAAACTAAACAAGATCGATATTACAAGCACATCTTCATCGCATAGGACTAGCAGGAAACGACGAATGCAGGGCATGCAGAGAAAACATCGAAACGATGGAACATTTTCTGTGTCACTGCCCGGCTTTCACACATGCAAGATCCCAACATTTCGGGTCCGACATATTACCAGACTTGACTCATCTCAGAGAATATGACTGGAAGATACTGAGAAAATTCGTGTCTAGTACCGATTTTCTGTAACTCGTGAGGTATAAAAAGATCATAAATAAGGAGCGTACAACAGGCCGAACCACTGGCTTAAGTGTATGTCCATGGACATGAGACGTTTAAACGTCTCCTCTCTTCAACCTAACCTATAAATTTTGTAAAAAAAATTAATTTATTTTATTTTTTAATTCTATTTTAACGAAGAATTTTAGAATTGTAAATTTTCAAGAAAAATTACATTTTAACCATTTGTCCAAAAAAAATTTAATTTTTTAAAGGATTGAAGTTTTATGAAAATTTTAAGAAAAATTTTATTTCAACAAAGTTTTGTAGAAAAATTCAGTTTAAAAAAATTTAGTACACAAATATCATTTCGACGAAATTTTTAAGATAAAATCAGTGCAAATGAAAAACGTAATTGTCAAAAATTTTTTTTAGAAAATTTCCATTTAGTTAATTTTTACATTAGCATAATAACTTCAAAGTATGTACTGGTATTAACGTTATAAGCTAACTTTTGGTGCAAAATGGTCCATTTGTGAGGTACCAAAAGTGGCGTGTCAATAACGCCCACTTTTCTCTGGATTCTAGGTACTATAAAAGCATTACACTGTACAAAATTGCAGCTATTTGTATGAAGTGATATTAAAGCTATAAACAGTTAACTTTTCGTGCAAAATGGTCAATTTGTGTGGGAAGTACCAAAAGGGGCTGACGACTTCACCCATTTTTCTTGAGGTGTTAGCGACTAATAAACTAATACTATGTGTGGAATTTCAGAAGATTCGAGTAAGTAGTATAGAAGTTATTAAAGAATCAATATTTCACAAAATATTAACCCTTTGTGGGAGAGGTACTACAAGGAGTGGACCAATATGGCCCATCTTCGAAGTTAGCCGGAGATAGAGAAAAATATTACCACATATCGAATTTGAGGTCAATCGGTTAATCCTTGCGAGAGTTATCGTGCGCACCAGCCAACAGACAGACACCGAGCCGGACGGACATTGCTCATTCGACTTAAAATGACCCAAAACGGATATCCGAACATACTTAGGGTATTAGGCCACTCGTTCGGTGTGTTACACTTTTGTCTCGTAGGAAATGATATATAACCTCCTCTCTAAGGTGAGGGGATAAAAAGTTCTTTCAGGTGGCACGTATCAAAAGGGGCGTGACAATAACGCCCACTTTTTAATGGATTGTAGGTCCTATAAAAACATTATACTGTACTAAAATGCAAGTGTTTGTATGCACTGGTATTAAAGTTATTATTAGTGAACTTTTTGTAAAAAATGGTCCCTTTGTGTGAGAGGTACCAAAAGGGGCGGGGGCCACTTCCCCATTTTTCTCCAGCTGACAGCGACAGATAAACTATTCCCAGCTAAATTTATCATTACCAAATAATCCGACAAGTAAGCAAAGTTCGATAATGGTAAGTACTTATTATTTAGCCACTTTTCTCATTATTTTAACATGGGGATGTCATTGGAGGAAGAACTTCCCAAAAGCATACAATAAAGTAGCATAATAAGTACTTATTTGTAGCATAGGCATACCACATAAATATGTGCTTATATTTTCACGATTTTACGTACTTGAATAAAGTTATAAAATATTTCCAAAAAGTTATAAAATAAGTAGTAGATATGGTAGATATTTAGAAATGGCCATTTAAAGTGATTTTGAGCATATTTCTCGAAACAAACAATTTCCTCATGCCAGATTCGAATTTCTGAACCCAAACTCCCATGTAAAAAATCTTCAAAGGATTTACATCAGGTGATATACGTAAATATTTATGGTATTTTCATTCAAATTTTAATTTGGCAACATGATTTTCATAATATTCGTAAAAACAATTATTTCTGTTATTATTGGTAAATCATTATTAATAAGCCGAAAGTAATGCAGCGAATAATGAGATGTCATTATTTGGTAATGCAGGGAATAATGACAGGTACTTACCAAGATTTTGCTGGGTTACTATGTTTGGAATTACATGAGATTCGGATAAGTAGTATAGAAGTTATTAGCGAATCAATATTTCACTAAATTTTAACTCTTTGTGAGGGAGGTACTAAAATGTCCGCCAAATAACTTTTTTTTTGAAAACATCGCGCAAAACGTCGACTGTAGCTTCGCCTGTGTGGCACGTAGCGCCGTCCTGTTGAAACCAAATGTTGCCAATATCCTCCTCTTCAATTTTTGTGAACAAAAATTCGTTCAACATGGCCCGATAACGATCGGCATTGACTAAAACTGATTTCCGCTGAACCTCAAAAGCTTTAAAAACGTTGAATTTGACAGCAAGATAAAAGTTCCTTAAATATAATTTTAAATCTTAATATATTTATTTCCTCTAGTTTTTTTATTATGCATTATAAATGCAAGTACCTTGTATCCTAATTTGAGCATAAACAAGAGACTACGAGTATACACTAGACCGGGGTTTTATTTTAATTATACCCTCACTTTAGTGATACGAGGGTATACATATATCATTTGCTACGGGCCAAAAGTGTAACAAATCGAAGGAGTGATCTAAGACCCTAAGTATGTTCGGCGGATATTCGTTTTGGGTCATTTTAAGTCGAATGAGCAATGTCCGCCCGTCTGTCTGACTGCTGGCTGGCGCACGATAATCTCGAAAGGAATAACCGATTGAAATGTTGAGTCCACTACATCTTTCCTGTAGACTTTATGGCAATTTTATTTCACCATTTAGTAGCTCTCGAAGAGATTTCCACTAATATATAGGAATACATAACATATATATCTTCTATATCAACACAAATGGCCAAATTTCAAAATTTTAATTTAACCAAAATTGCTTTCTTTGCTTTAATATGAAAAGAAACTAAAGCTGAGTATAGACGATTGCCAGATCGGCAAACGTTATCAACCCTGCTGAAGTGCTGCAAATATACGGACAATGACAGATTGTTAGCAAAAGGTGAATTGACAGTTCAGACGATTGCAAGAAAACATTACAATTTTATATATTTACAATATATGTTGTAAATATTTATATGCAGGATTGCCAATAAAAATACATCATAGACAGTGTTGCAATTAAAATGTTTTTCTGGCAATGGCGCCGTTGTCACATGCAAAAACTTCGCACATATAACAATCTGCAAATTATCTCGCAATGACTTTTCTGCTAACGTTGCAAAACAAAAATTGTGTGTTCACACGGTTGTAAATTCACAGTGTTGCATTTTCCGCCATTTTTCTCGCAACGTTGTCTGATCTGCAAATCGTGTGTACTTCCCTTAACACTGTAAACATCAATTTTTGAATTTTTTGCAACATTGATTTACAGCGACTTTATCAGCTGTTTTGTGTGGGATTTCTAAATGATTTATCAAATAACAATTAAGTACAGTGAATATTTAACCATATTTGCCCCAATGCACTATAGGAAATTTGACTACTTGTTTTTGGCCAAAATTCAAAATTAAAATTTTACAAAAATTATAATTTTTTGCTTTAATATGAAAATATATTAACAATATAAACATATCTGTGGTCACAAGGCATAACAGCATATGTCTGTTTTTGAAACTTTTCAGAACAGAAATTTTGAGTGTTTGAATCGATATAATAATCCATTTGTAATGTAGTGACACAGTCGGATATGCTGCCTTATATATTTAACTAAACGAGGGATCATCACCAGAATGTGTCACAATATGTAATCGAAGATGGGGGACATTATTGCATTAATAACTCAGTTTGAGCATAACTCGAGTTATGCTGTTATGCCTTGTGACCACAGATATATTTTTGAATTTTTGATTTACCGCGACTTTATCAGCAGTTTTATGTGAGATTTCTAAATGAGTTATCACATAGCAATTAATAATTACAGTGAATTTTGTAGTATTTTCAAATTAAATTTTTCATATTAATAATTCACAGTTTTTAAAAAACGATTAAATTGCAAAACAATTAAGTGACTTACAGAAAAATTCTAGCACTTGCTAGACTCAACCCCATAACAGTTCCATAGGACAATCATTCCCCTTCCAATTCTAATATATTACAGCGGCGGATCTGTGCAAACTTTTTTAAAAAATGATTTTTTGCAGTTGTCAAATTTAGTATTATTAAAAGTACACAGAAGTAGAACTAGTAATATAGAAAATTGATGTCGACTCGAAAAAAATTTTTTACAAATTTTTTCTTTGATTGTATGAAATAATTTTACTTTTACTTTCTCTTATCCAAAAAATCATTAAATCGGTACAGCCGTTTGGCTGTAAATAATTAAGACAATTTTTATCCCCCTGCAACATATTTAACTATTTTTGCCCACTGTACGTTATTTTGAAAATTTTTGAGCAACTGGTCTCCTAAAATGAAAGATACTTAATATCACAAGTTTATTTTCCAAAATTTTGCCACATTGTTCTATTTGTGCCCCAATGTACCATACATAATTTACCCAGTTTGGACCACTGTACCTCTTAAAGTATGAATTAAAAAACGTTTCTGATCTCTAGTTTATGTTCCAAGAGCACCACGGGATCATGTTAAACCAATTTTACCTGACTGTACCATATTTTGAACTTTTTTTCCCACTATTCTCCAAAAGGAAAAAAATATTGTACAACAGCCAAATCAAACGGCTAGAGCTACAATCGCGAAATTCCTGAGGGTAGCCATTAGAATGTAGACTCAGGATAAGACGGGATTTTTCGAAATTTGAATATATACGCGCACAGTGGGGCAAAAGGGAATAAATATGGTGCCATAGCAAAATCGAAATAAACATGAAATTTAGTGTGAGGGACGTGGTTTAGACACAAGGAGTTTTGTTTTTTAAACTTCTAGGGGCACAGTGGGATAGTTTGGCATAAATATGATACCACGCCAAATTTTTACTAGAGTTTGCAAAATTTCAGCGAGGATTGTCCTTAGGGCAATTTGTCGGGATAGGATGCCATTCTTCGAATTTCGTACCTTTTGGAGAATAGTGGGAAAAAAAGTTCCAAATATGGTACAGTCAGGTAAAACTTGTTAAACATGATCCCGTGGTGCTCTTGGAACATAAACTAGAGATCAGAAACGTTTTTTAATTCATACTTCATGTATGGTACAATGGGGCACAAATAGGGCAATGTGGCAAAATTTTGGAAAATAAACTTGTGATATTAAGTATCTTTCATTTTCGGAGAACAGTTGCTCAAAAATTATCAAAATAATGTACAGTGGGCAAAAATAGTTAAATATGTTGCAGGGGGATAAAAATGGATACTGTGGTACAGTGCAATATAGGAAATAAATTATTTACAGCCAAACGGCTGTACCGATTTAATGATTTTTTGGATAAGAGAAAGTAAAAGTAAAATTATTTCATACGATTAAAGAAAAAATTTGTAAAATTTATTTTTTCGAGTCGACATCAATTTTCTATATTACTATTTCTACTTTTGTGTACTTTTAATAATACTAAATTTGACAACTGCAAAAAATCATTTTTTAAAAAAGTTTGCACAGATCCGCCGCTGTAGAATATTAGAATTGGAAGGGGAATGATTTCCTATGGAACTGTTATGGGGTTGAGTTTAGCAAGTGCTAGCATTTTTCTGTAAGTCTAAATAAAATTCCAATTCATAATTCCATTAGCTCATCTTAAGGTTACTTAAATTTTTTGCAATTTAATCGGTTTTTAAAAACTGTGAATTATTAATGTGAAAAATTGTATTTGAAAATACTACAAAATTCACTGTAATTATTAATTGCTATTTGATAACTCATTTAGAAATCCCACATAAAACAGCTGATAAAGTCGCGGTAAATCAGTGTTGCAAAAAATTCAAAAATATATGTTTATATTGTTAATATATTTTCATATTAAAGCAAAAAATAATAATTTTTGTAAAATTTTAATTTTGAATTTTGGCAAAAAAAAAG
Organism: Eudasyphora cyanicolor; assembly: GCA_963930755.1. Classification (NCBI taxonomy): domain Eukaryota; kingdom Metazoa; phylum Arthropoda; class Insecta; order Diptera; family Muscidae; genus Eudasyphora; species Eudasyphora cyanicolor. The sequence goes on from OZ005737.1 coordinate 109,165,324, forward strand.
TAGTCAAATTTCCTATAGTGCATTGGGGAAAATATGGTTAAATATTCACTGTACGTAATTGTTATTTGATAAATCATTTAGAAATCCCACACAAAACAGCTGATAAAGTCGCTGTAAATCAATGTTGCAAAAAATTCAAAAATTGATGTTTACAGTGTTAATTTCTTTTCATATTAAAGCAAAGAAAATAATTTTGGTTAAATTAAAATTTTGAAATTTGGCCAAAAAAAGTAGTTAAATTTCCTATAGTGCAGTGGGCATAAAGATCAGGCTGCATTATAAGATTTTATACTACAGTGAATAGTCCCTAGTAAAATTGGTGCATGTCGGTCCGTGTGTTGATATAGAAGATATAAATCTCTTCGAGAGCTACTAAATGGTGAAATAAAATTGCCAAAAAGTCTACAGGAAAGATGTAGTGCACTCAACATTTCAATCGGTTATTCCTTTCGAGAGTTATCGTGCGCACCAGCCAGCAGTCAGACAGACGGGCGGACATTGCTCATTCGACTTAAAATGACCCAAAACGAATATCCGCCGAACATACTTAGGGTCTTAGATCACTCCTTCGATGTGTTACACTTCTGGCCCGTAGCAAATGATATATACCCTAGTGATGATAAAACCCCGGTCTAGTGTACACTCGTAGTCTCTTGTTTATGCTCAAATTAGGATACAAGGTACTTGCATTTATAATGCATAATAAAAAAACTAGAGGAAATAAATATATTAAGATTTAAAATTATATTTAAGGAACTTTTATCTTGCTGTCAAATTCAACGTTTTTAAAGCTTTTGAGGTTCAGCAGTTAATTTATGTTTGAAATTGTTTTTTGTACAAATAGAGAGTGTATCTTATATTTTAGATAAGTACTATGGATTTTTGATAATTTTTGTTTTTCAAACCCATAAAAACAAAATCATAAAAATTATAATAAAACCAAAGTCCATTCTGTACCATAATATTAATCATGTTGAATTTGTAAGGTTAACTATTATTGGGGTAACTAAATAGATGACATACATATATATTCCCATGTATAAAATATAGAACAGATTATTTTAATCTCATCGATAATTTTTCAACAGAATTTCGGTGAAATAGCTTTTTCTTCCAAATTATATAAACATTTATTTTTTACTAAAATTTCAAAATGGTTAAACAATATTTTAAACAAAAATTCGTTGAAACTGATTTTTTTAAATTTTTTAAAATTGGATGTTACATTTTTTAGTTTTTGTAGATGTAAGATTTTCTTAAAATTCCATCAAAAAACATTTTTTCTACAAAACTTCGTTGACATTTTATCATCCCCTTAGAGAGGAGGCTATATATCATTTGCTACGATCCAAAAGTTCCACACATTGAAAGAGTGACCTAAGACCCCAAGTATGTTCGGCGGAAATCGGTTTTAGTCAATGCCGATCGGTATCGGGCCATGTTGAACGAATTTTTGTTCACAAAAATTTAAGAGGAGGATATTGGCAACATTTGGTTTCAACAGGACGGCGCTACGTGCCACACAGCCGAAGCTACAGTCGATATTTTGCGCGATGTTTTCAAAAAAAAAAGTTATTTGGCGGACCCTTTAGTACCTCCCTCACAAAGAGTTAAAATTTAGTGAAATATTGATTCGCTAATAACTTCTATACTACTTATCCGAATCTCATGTAATTCCAGACATAGTAATAGTTTATCTGTCGCTGTCAGCTGGAGAAAAATGGGGAAGTGGCCCCCGCCCATTTTGGTACCTCTCACACAAAGGGACCATTTTTTACAAAAAGTTTACTAATAATATCTTTAATACCAGTGCATACAAACACTTGCATTTTTGTACAGTATAATGTTTTTATAGGATCTACAGTCCATTAAAAAGTGGGCATTATTGTCACGCCCCTTTTGGTACGTGCCACCCGACTGAACTTTTTATCCCCTCACCTTAGGTTATATATCATTTCCTACGAGCCAAAACTGTAACACACCGAACGAGTGGCCTAAGACCCTAAGTCGAATGAGCAATGTCCGTTCGTCTGTCTGTCTGCGTGTCTGTCTGTTGGCTGGTGCGCACGATAACTCTCGCAAGGATTAACCGATTGACCTCAAATTCGGTACGTGGTAATATTTTCTCTATCTCCGGCTAAGTTGGAAGATGGGCCATATTGGTCCACTCCTTGTAGTACCTCACCCACAAAGGGTTAACATTTTGTGAAATATTGATTCTGTAATAAGTTCTATACTACTTACTCGAATCTTCTGAAATTCCACATATAGTATTAGTTTATTAGTCGCTAACACCTCAAGAAAAATGGGCGAAGTTGTCACGCCCCTTTTGGTACCTCCGACACAAATTGACCATTTTGCACCAAAAGTTAACTGCTTATAGCTTTAATTTGTTGAAATAACATTTTTCTTAAAATTTTCATAAAAATTCAATCCTTTAAAAAATTAAAATTTTTTTTGAAAAATGGTTAAAATGTAATTTTTCCTGAAAATTTACAATTCTAAAATTCTTCGTTAAAATAAAATTAAAAAATAAAATAAATTAATTATGTGAATATAAATTAAATTTTTTTACAAAATTTATAAAACTGTATATTTTTTTAAAATTTTTTCGGTATTTAATTTCATCATCAAAAATTCGTTCTTCTACAAAATTAGGTTAAATTGAATTTGTCATCAAAATGTAAATTTTCCAAAAAAAAAATTTAAAAATTATTTTTTTAGAAAAATAATAATATATAATTTTTCTTGCAAATTTACATTTTTCTAAAAAACTAGTGGTTGATGGTTATTTCGATATATTTCTAGTGCCCCCCAAGCTTAAACGAAAAGTTCCGACCCATGACTTTTTGGGCATAAAAATCCAAAATTCATAAACGTTCATAGAATCATACGCGACTTGACTAATTTGTGGATTAAGCAAAAAGGTGACAATCCCGGCTAGGACAGAAACAAATTTTATTTACTTGGTTTTCAAGAATAAATATTTTTTAATTAAATACAATATAAATTAGTTAGAAATGAACAATTAAAGAATTACTTTTTTGTAATTTTTCTTTCAAATTCACATTTTTTTGAATTGTGAGTTTATTGTTTGGACCATATTTTTTGAAGTATATACACGATAATGACACTCTCACGTGGAAACAGAATTTTAGTAACAGTCGTTAAAACTAATAGAAAAAAATTATTTTTTTAAGAAAAGACGCTTTTTGTTGCCACGAGAACTACCATAAAAAATAGAAAAAATGAAAAAAATTAGTTTGTTCCACTTTTTGAAATCCAGCATCCTAACAAAGAAAACAATGCCTAGTTGGATAAATGTAGAAATTATTTGTATTTTAGTAGAAATGAAAAAGGGTATATATCAAATGATGCAGGCCAAAAGGTTAACACATCAATGGATTGACCTAAAAGACTATTTGGCGGAAATTCGTTTTGGGTTATTTTAAGTCATTTCAGCAATGTCCGTCTGTCTGGTTGGTGCGCACGATATCTTTCGACAGGATTAACCGATTAACTTGAAATTTGGTATTTGCCAATATTTCTTTACATCTCAGGCTAAGGTAAAATATTAACTATGATGGTCCACTGCTTCGAGTACCTCCCCCACGAAGGGTCAACATTTAGTGAAATTGTGATAATCTCATAACTTCTATACAATTACCCAGAATCACATAGTATTAGTTTCCTGGTCGTTATAATCTTGAAAATGCGAAGATGCCACGCCCCTCTTGGTTCTTCCCATACAAATGTACCATTTTACACACAAATTTAACTGCTTATAACTTTGATTCCAGTCCATACAAATACTTGAAATTTTGTGCAGTGTAATGTTTTTAAAGTACCGATAGTATATTAAAAATGGGCGTTATTTCAACGCCCCTTTTGGTACCTCCCAAACAAAATTGCCAAAATAAAAAACATGAAAATTTATTTTGTGAATTTCCCTATTTTTACAATCTGTGTCATAATTTATACATTTATACATAGACTTTTTGCAAATAGGCATTGTTTTATTCGTTATAGCATCCTAACGAAGAATACAATGCCTATTTAAAATAATGATTGTTTGTTAAATTTTTTGAAATAGGTATTTTTGCGATTTTTTCTATTTTTGTTTTTTTCGTACCAACAAAAAACTTTTTTTTTAAGAAAATCAAATTTGTATACCCTCCACCATATATATATTCATTATATATTCATTATGTCGGAGTATATTAATTTTTTGTCATCTGAGACCCCATAAAGTATACATATTCTTAATCGTCGTAAAATTCTAAGACGATTAAGCCATGTCCGTCTGCTGTAATCACGATTCAGTCCGTAATAATAGAGCTAGGTCCATCAAATTTAAGATATAAATAAAAATGTCTCCTAATTACGTACTTAAAAATACATAAATTGACATATAAATATGAAAAATTAAAATGTAAACAAACACAGCGCCCAGGGATCGAACCAGGGACTCTCTGGCCTTAGTCGGATGTTCTAACCACCCGACCACCTTTCAGGAGAGCAAATACACTTTTTATTTATTTCATTTCGCGATAAATGAAAGATAGAGAGTAAAGTACAACTTCTATAGCGCTTTAATACCAAATTGAGGGAACATATGTATATATGAGGGCTATATCCAAATCTGGACCGATTATCCCCGAATTTGGCATGTAATAAAAAACTGCCGAATTTCGTACTGATCGGAAATAAAATACGGCCTCTACAGCGCTTACATGTCAAATTGGGTGCAACATATATATGGGGACTATATTTGAATCTGAACCGATTTCCCCCGAATTTGGCATGCAATAAAAACTCTCTGCCGAATTTCTTACTGATCGGATATAAAATACGGTTTCTACAGCGCTTACATGTCAAATCGGGTGTAACATATATATGGGGACTATATCTAAATCTGAACCGATTTTCCTCGAATTTGGCTATGTTCATTCATGTAAGAACAAAAACAATCAGACCATAAATACGACCTGTGCTTTGATTACAACGATACATCTACATACAGACGGACGGACGGACAGACGGACCTGGTTAAATCGACTCAGGAAGTGAGTCTTGAGGAAAGTAATGCAGTACAACGTGCGAACCGCGGAAAATATTCTAATAATACTTCACACAGAAATGGTCCAAGGAGTTCAGATACAAAAAATATATTTCGCAGGTCGGAGTTCCAATATCGACTTTTGGGCCATTTTCCAGGTTTCCAGCTCACAGTTGACCATATTGAAAATGAGACACATCGGTTCATGTTTTGATATAACCCACATTATAAAAGTCCCCTCCGATTAGAATTATTATTCTACGTAGGTAGGTATGTATATAATGATGCGTGTCAAGATAAATTTCTAATTTAACTAGCAGATACACTTAAAACTATATAATTTTTATTATTAAAAATAGGAAAAATGTTTAATTCCAAATCATTTTGGGGGTGGGTGGAGGCCTAAAACCACCCCCCTGCGCACGGGCCTGACACACCATATATTGTTACCTTAGTATAGAAAGGCCCCTACTAACGATTTTTGGAAATCGTGTTTTTTGTTGATTCAGATGAACCAGCACTTAATACACCTCCCAGAGAAAATTCAGATAAATTTTATGAAAACTCGCAATGTTATACACAAAAACGAAAAGCCCTAACTCATACCCCAGAAAAAATTAAAACAGAAAGTCCTCAACTCATATTCAAAAAAGAAAAAGCCCTAAATCATTCGTTCACACAAGTAGTGTGCTCAGATTGATTTGTTGATTTTTCGTGTATTTTTTCATATTTTGTCATTCCGAATATAATTTTAATACTAAAAATAAAACGCAGATAAAAAGAATGGATTTTGAAGCGGAAATGTCTGCTGATGCAGAAAAATTAGGTAATGTGCGTACAAGAAGATTTACTCCAAAGATGTCCGAGTGGAAAATAAATGTGAACCGAATGAAAGGCGAAGAATACTCTGGAACCGCAGACAACCATATTTGCCGAGAGGCAGCCAGACAATTGGGTGCAACCTGCAAATCAAAGTTTTGTGAAAAAAGCTATATGAGATTTTGTTCCAATTTTAGTGAAGTTATAAGAAAGTACATTTTTAAGTAATTTTGGGATATGTCTTGTATCTGTGAAAGAGAAGAAGAATTCCAATCCAATGTATTTTTCTTACGATACAATTCTCCGCGATTGTAAGACTGTCGCTCAATGCTTGGAATCCAATCGGTCTTCTAAACAAGGTATACTTAATAGAGAAAGACATGCCTTTCTTCAAAAATGGGTTGACGAATTGCCAAAGGTAGAGTGGCATTACTGCAGAAAGAAAACAAAGAAATTGTATTTTGAACATCCACTTTCATCCATTCAAGAGATTTGCAAACTTTACGAGAACGAATGTGCATCATCAAAAGTAAATGTGTTAACAAATTTATCATATCCTATTTTTTCAAATGTGATGAAGGAATCAAATTACGCAATATTTAAACCTAGGAAAGATGAGTGTGACATGTGTGTATCATATAAAGCAAAAAATATATCGGATGAAATCTATATGAAGCACGGAATAGAAATAGAAAAGATGCGCGAAGCGAAGCATAATGATTTACTACATGCTGGAACCGGGTTATGTGCTGTTTTTTGCATAGATATGCAAGCGGTGAAACTAATACCGCAATTAAATGCAAACGCCGCATATTATAAAATGAAATTAAAGGTTCATAATTTTACCATATATAATATGATAACTCATTAATCTGAAAAGTACGTGTGGGATGAGACTGATGGAGGCTTTGTAGCTTTAGTTAACTAAGGACTGTCATTCTTTTTACGACAATTTACCTTATAAATACCCGTAATACATGTTATGTCATAGCATTCATTTATTTTCTTATTATTTAGACATATTTGCGCTTTTTAAACTAGAAAACCCATGTTTTTCCATCAAAATTTAATGTTAAAAAAAGCCCCAACACATTTTTTCTTTAAAAAAAATGATATGAAAAAGCCCTATATCATTTAAATTGTTAAAAATCAAAACAATTAAAGAAATATCGCGCTAAACAGGGGTCGTATATTTATTAAGATTCGCCTTTGACAAGTATTTGCAAAATCAGCTAATCAGTTTTTATTAAGTTTTTTCCTCCTCCTGAAAACTTGTGTTTTCGTGAGTTGGGGCCTTTCTATACTATGGTATCGATATGTATGTCAGTGGTTTGTACTCATATATAATGGTTAAATAAAACAAAAGCGTTTATGTGCACTAGTATATTAACGTTGTGAGATAATGATTTAGACAGTTTGTGTGGGAGGTACAAAAAGGGGCGTGGTGATAACGCCCTTTTTTCACAGAGCTATAAGTACTTCAAAAGCGTTACACTGTGCAAAATTTCGTTGTATTTTCGTGCATTGGTACTCACGCTGTAAGCTCTTAACTTTTAGAGCAAAATTGTACCGTTGTTTGGGAGGTACAAAAAGGGGCGTGGCAATTACGTCCATTTTTCATTGGACTGTAGGTACTATAAAAGCATTAGACTGTACAAAATTTTAAGTATTGTTATACACTGGTATTAATGTTATAAGTTGTTAACTTTTGGTGCAAAATGGTACCTTTGTGTGGGAGGCACCAAAAGTGCCGTGGCGATAACTCCCACTGGACTGTAGATACTATAAAAGCATTACACTGGACAACATTTTAAGTGTTTTTATGAACAGGTATACATTTTATAAGCCGTTAACTTTTGGTGCAAAATGGTGCATATGTGTGGGAGGTACCAAAAGGGGCTGGCAACTTCGCCCATTTTTCTCGAGGTGATAGCGACTAATAAACTAATACTAAGTGTGGAATTTCAGAAGATTCGAATAAGTAGTATATAAGTTATTGAAGAATCAATATTTCACCACATTTTAACCCTTTGTGAGGAGGTACTAGAAGGACTGGACCAATATGGCCCATCTTCGAACATAGCCGGAGATAGAAAAAAATTTTACCACATACCAGACGGACGGACATTTCTCGATCTACTTAAAATGACCCAAAACGGATATCCGCTGACAGGGCCGTGCGCAGGATTTTGTTTTGGGGGGTTTTCACATATGATACCCAATTTTTATTATTAAAAATAGTAAAAAAGTTTAATTCCAAATCATTTTGGGGGGGATTTGAACCCCTAAAACCACCCCCCTGCGAACAGGCCTGTCCGGCGAAAATACTTAGGGTCTTAGGTCACTCCTTCGATGTGTTACACTTTTGGGCCGTAGCAAATGATACATACCTTCGTATTACTAAAGTGAGGGTATAATTGTCAAAAACCTGTGTTGGGCATGCTCTGTAACCAGCTGAGATCACATCCATACCGATGCCTTTTGCAAATACCCATTTAAATAGTATTAACAATAGTTAAAAATACGAAATTCACATATAAATAATAAGTAAATACGAAAAAGTAAACATGAAAAAAAACCGGACGCCCGGGGATTGAACCCGGGACACTGGGGCCTGGGTCGGATGCTCTAACCAACCGACCATAACCACCTCGTATGTCGTTGTAGCATAGAAATGCCTTGTTTTTTCCTGAGACTGCTAGAAGTGACGGAGTACAAACAAATGTTGAGTACACATACCTACATACATATATGTAACTGTTGTTTTGCAGAAATGTGATTCGTTGATATTGCTGTTCAGATATTTTTTGTCTGTAGCTAAAAACTGTGGTGGTGGAATATGATATTGATGAAAACGCCAAAGACCATATTTTATACAATTGTGTTGCCGTTTATCGGTGGTGCACTGTGGGCAAAAGTCTAAAAAGAGCCAAGCCGAATTAAATATATTTCTTATAAATTGCAAAAGGCGAACTATGTAGGGCAATAAATCGTAAAAATATCGAATATCGAAAAATTATGAAAGGATAATTAATAATACGTGTGTATATATGTACCGCATATATATTTTCAAGAGAAATGCAATATCAACGAAATTTTTAAACAATTAAACGAGAAATGCACCTTTACTAATTTGTTCCAGAAAAAATACATTTTCTAAAAACAATACAACTTTAAACAATTTTGCGGGAAAAAATAAATTACAACAAAAATTTCTGGATAAATGGAATTTTTTAAATCATATAATTTTAGGTTTTGTAGAAAGATTCAATTATAATGGAATTTTCTACAAAATTGCTATTAAGCATTTTTTTATAGAAAAATTTAAATTTTTTAAGGAATGTGAATATTTGTGAAAAATAAATTTAGAAACAGCTTTCATGAAAAAAAATATTTTATTCATTTAATAAAATTAAAAATCAAAGACCTAAGAATTTTTTTAAAAAAATTAACATTCAGTATTAGGCAATTTGTAGAAAAAATGTGGCACTCAAGAACAACATTGACGACAATTGAGGTACAAACAAAAAAATACGATAAAAAACGATTTTGGGCCGATTCCACGGGCTCGGAAAAAAAAATCAAAAATGTTTTTGCTATTGTCTCGAGGTAAACATTAATTCCGCTTCGCATTTGGTATTTTTTTTAAATTACAATAAAACCAAAATCCACTCTGTATTATAATATATTGGTGTATCTAAATGGAAGACATATCTATTCACATGTATAAAATATATATATATTTCCTTCGAACCAAAAGTGTAACACATCGAAGGATGACCTAAGACCCCAAGTATATTGGAAAAATATTGATTCTTTAATAACATCTGTACTACTTACTCGAATCTTCTTAAAATCCACATATAGTATTAGTTTGTTACTCCATAACACCTCAGGAAAACTGGGCGAAGTTTCCACGCCACTTTTGGTACCTCCCACACAAATGGATCATTTGCACCAAAAGTTAACAGGTTATAACTTTTATACTAGAGATTATAAATACTTGAAATTTTTTACAGTGTAGTGTTTTTATAGTACATACAGTCTAGATACGATTTTTTTGGGACTGAAAGGTGAGGGGATAATTAAGTCTGTTTACCCTACCCGACTGAACTTTCTTACTTGTTATAATGTTATCTCATCGATAATTTTTCAACAAAATTTCGACTTTTTCACAAAATTACTTAAAATTAGATGTTAAATTTTTTTAGTTTTTGTCGATGTAACATTTTCTTAAAATTTCAAAAACTCATTTTTTCTAAAAACGTCATTGAAATTTTATTTTTCTTTAAAATTTGAAAAGGTTAATTTAAAAAAAAATTAAAAGAAATTTTTTAAAAAAAAATTTTAACAATTCACCAAAAAATTTTCACGGAAACTAAGTTTTTTGCAAAATTATTTTTAAATTGATTATATCTTAAAAATCCCGTAGAATAAATATTTTTCTATAAAATTTTGTTGTACTGAATTTTTCTACAAAAAAGCATTTTTCTTGAAAATTTCCTAAAAATTCAATTCTTTTACAAAAATTTTAATTTTTTTAAAAGAAAAATGGGTAAAATTTAGTTTTTCTTGTACAATTACAATTCTAAAAATTCTTCGTTAAATTGAATTTTTCTACAAAATTTCTAAAACTGTATTTTTTAAATTTCTTCGGTGCTTAATTTTCATCAACATTTCCTCAAAAATTCGTTATTCTACAAAACTACGTTGATATTGAATTCGACCAGGAAATGGAAATTTTCTAAAAAAAAATTGCTTATAATAGTTCAACAAAATTTTAATTTTTCTTACAAATTTCATCAAAAGTTCAAATAAATTTCAAAATGTCGTTGAAATTGACATCCTGAAAAAAACTGAATGGAAATTTTCTAAAAAATTCGGACAATTAACTGTTCAACAAAAAAATTTCACGGAAATTATGTTTTTTGCAAAATTTCTTTGAAATTGATATTATCTTAACAATTTCATAGAAATAAAATGTTTCTACAAAATTTTATTAAAATTACGTATTTTTGCAAAATTTTGTTGGAATAGAATTTTTCTTGAAAATTTTAAAATCTTTTTATTTTTTACAAAAATTTACATTTTTTTAGAAAAATGATTAATATATAATTTTTCATGAAAATTTTAATTTTTCTAAAAAATATTATTCTTAATAATCTTTAAATTGCATGTTTAAAAAATGCATTTATCCAGAATATTTTGTAGCAGAATGTAGTATAACAGAATTGTTTTAAGAAAATTAAACATATCTGGAAAATATTTTAAAGGTCAATTTTTCACTGGATTGCTCTAAAATTTAATTTTCCACAAAACATTTACATTCCTTAAAAAACATTCTCTAAAAAAATGGTTAATAGCGTTTTTGTACAAAACTTCTTAAATAGAAAATTTTGATGGCATTTATTTTTTTCCCGCAAAATGTTTTGAAATAGAATTGTTTTTAGAAAATTAAATTTTTATGGTGCATTTTTCGTTTAATTGTTCTACAAAATTTCGTTTGTTATAGGTATAAATATATTACATACAGTGACGGAATAAAAAAATATCAACAATCCATATCCATATTCGGCGACACTGATCAAATGCCACTTTATAATTTAATACCAAATATAGTTATGTGTTTTTAGTATTTATTGTTAATTATCGTTTGATAATTTTTCGATATTTTACGATCTGTTGCCATACATAGTTCAACTATTTCGGTTTATAAGAAATATATTTAATTCTGCTTGGCTCTTTTTATACTTTTACCCACAGTACACCACCGATACACGATAACACAATTGTATAAAATAAAGTCTCTCTTTGTCATCAATATCAATGTATTTTTCCTCCACCACAGATTTTTTTAAACAAACAACAAATTATGTGAACAGCAATGTCAACGAATCACATTTCTGCTAAAAAACAGTTACATATGAGTAGGTATGTGTAGTCAACATTTGTTTGTATTTAGTCACTCCTATCATTCTTAGCAAAATAGCAACCCATTTCTTTGCTGAGGCGCAGCACGGAGTGGATGTGGTCGGTTGGTTAGAACATCCGAGTTAGGCTGCAGAGTCCCCTGGTTCGATCCCCGGCTCGATGCGTTTTTATTTTTTAATTTTATGTCAATTGATGTATTTTTAATTGTTTTTTACCATTCAGTAGCTCTCGAAGAGTGCTTTCCGCTGATACATATGAATATCTAACAGAATTTTCCATACGGCCACAGTGGCCAGTGGACGCGCTTCTGTTAATTCTAGGGAAGAAATATTAAGCCCATTACATCTTTTCTGGTAGACTTTTTGGTAATTTTATGATACCATATGATTATTTGGTTATTGTACGCTCAGTCCAAAATTTCAGCATTTCTGTATTATTTACTACCCTTGGCATAACAAAAATCAAAAAGTCATGGGTCGAAACTTTTCGTTTAAGCTTGGGGGCAATAGAAATATGTATATCGAAATAACCATCAACCACGTATTGGTCGGTTTGGTTACTTGTTTGCTTAAGTAATTTGTTTTCTTAATTATTTAGATGTTTGCCCAATTCTTTATTTTTAATGTATTTATTATTTTTTAAATTAAAACATTTTTCTTAAAAAAATAAGTAAATAAAAAACATACTTTTTCTTCCCTTGCTAAGATTTGAATTGTTCACCACTGTGCTTAATTAAAAATACTTTTTTATACCCTACACCACACTGTGGTACAGGGTATTATAACGTTGTGCATTTGTTTATAACATCCAAAAGGAGATGAGATAGACCAATCGTTTATTATACCGATCGACTTAGAATCACTTCCTGAGTAAATTTAGCTATATCCGTCTGTGTATGTATTCTTGTAATCAAAGTACAGGTCGCAATTATGGTCCGATCTTAACGAAACCTTGCACAAGGACGATCCCTATTGAATTTAGTTTATATCGGTTCAGATTTAGATATAGCTCCCATATATATGCACCTCCGATTTGGCATGTTTGCACTGTATAAGCAACATTTTTGAACTGATCTGTATAAAAATTGACAGAGAGAAGTCTCCTGATATACTTAGAGACATTACTAAATTTGAGGAAAATCGGTACGGCTATATCTACGCCCCCTTATATACGTTACCCCGATTTGATATGTAAGCGCCGTAGAAACTGTATATCTTGATCTATCTTGAAACGAAACCAATTATTCCAAGTTATTATCGCAATGCCCCTTTTTGCATTGTTAGGAAGATGTAGGTTATTATATAGTCGGCCTCGTTCCGACATATATACGTTTAAACAACCTTCTTATCCCGGTAATGAAAATGGGGCTAAAAAGTTGTTACGGATAACAATTTTAACTAGGCAAAATTGTTTGTGATTGACATTTTGAAAGAAAATAAACAAAAACAATATATTATTATATTACTAATTGTGTACCCTCCACCATGGATAGCATGTGAATGGTTTCGGGCACAAATAAAGTCATCCTACCAAATTTCATCCCGATTCGTTGAAATTTGTGGTTTTTGTGGCGTTAGGAAGTCAAATTTAGAGGGACCTTTGTATGGGGGTATATCAAAACTTGGACCTATGGCTACCGTTGTTCGTGTGAAGGGTTCCGGGCAGTGTTGCCAGAAATGACGATTTATCGCCATTTTGTCGATTTTTAGAGCCAAAAAATAGGACATGACGATTTTTGCCCCGAAATGAAGATTTTTTGTGATATGGAAAGGTAAGGAAAACTTATCAAATGTTTCTTATACTAAGGATTTTTCATAACTCCTTCCACATATAAGTTACACTCTCATTTATATTTTTAAAATTAAAATTAGAAATGTTAGAAATTAGAAACAAATATAATTCGATCGCATTCAATGACATAACAGGAAAAGTCTCTGGAATTTTGTTATGTTGCAAAAATCGGTTGAGGAAATTGCAGTGAACATTTTAAGTAAAGTAAAGGCTATATCAAAACTTGCACTTAGGAGGTATTTATTCCAACAAATAGTTTCAGTTAAAATAAATCGCAAAATATAATTCTTTCAACCCAAATGGGAATATTTTATTTTTGTCCAAAAAGTAAAGTCGAATGCGGCCTTTGTCAAAATATGTCACTTACACCTTAAAATGGTTCTGGATAAACTCAATCGATACGTATCTGTGGTTTCTACGTTGCTAAAAAAGAAAATCGGGTGAGGGCATTATTAATGATTTTATGTAAAATTAAACGAAAATATCCAATCGGTTATGTGGTTTCTATATAAAAATGTGGGCAAATTATATATATATTGTCAAAATTCCGCCTAATCAACTTGTGGTTTCTAATGCGTCAAGAAGTCGCATTTAGTGGATCCTTTGTATGGGGGCTAAAACAATGAATGGTTCTATTTATTTTGTCAACTTTCGTACCAATCGAATGAAGTTTGTGGCTTCTATGACGTAAATAAATAAAATCGACTGGGATATATCGAAATATGGACCATTCTCAATCCTAAGAAACTGATATGTATAAAATATGTTTCCGCAAAATTTGATTATTATTGCAGGTCAAGAATATGAGATCGGCTCACAATTTTTTTAAGCTCACTTTGAGGATCCGCATAAGTCTTTGAGAGTACCTTTAAAGACATATATGTCTCTGAAACATGCCCTTCACCCGGAAAATCTAAAACTATGTGACTGGTAGTTTTTTGTGTTGACGATTTCGAAAATTTATTTTGAAGATTTTTGTGCCCCTATTTTGACGATTTTCGGTCTAATTCTGGCAGCACTGGTTCCTGGTAATGGTATAAATAAATCCCAGTTACCAATTTTCAGCCCGATCTGTTGACATTTGTGGTCTCTATGGCAGAAAGGAAAGACAGAAAGTCGGGCGGGGCCGACTATATAATACGCTGCACCTCCCTTACAATGCAAAAAGGGACATTGCGATAATAATTTGGAAGAATTGGTTACGTTTCAGTTAAAATGCGCAGTGTTCTTTAATAGATCAAGAATCGGAATAGATGTGATTATATATAATCTAAACAGATTTTCATAAACTTGGATTAAAAACCTAATTTCTGCCAAATTATATAATAGGACTTAAATACTAAGTAGGAACGAACAAATATATGGGAGCTACATATAAATCTGGACCGATTTCCCCCAAATTTTGCAGTATTCGTTCTTTCTGCCAAATTTTTTAATGATCGGAAGTAAAGTGCAACTTCTATAGCGCTTTGATACCATATATATGGGCATATGAGGAACATATATGTGTGTATGTGTTCACTGAAGTAATAAGAAACCCCTTTCTGTCGAATTTCGTAATGGTCGGGGGTTACGTATACATGAGGACTATATCTAAATCTGTACGCATTTTCCCCCATTTTGGCTGTGTTCATTCATGTAATAGGAAGCCTCTTTCAGCCCAATTTCGTACTGATCGGATGTAAAATACAGTTTTTACATCACTTAAATGTCAAATCGGTGAACCGATTTCCCCCAAATTTATTATTGTCTCTGAGTGCACCGAGAGACTTCTCTGTCAATTTGTATTCAGATCGGTTAAAAAATGTTGCTTATGCAGGTCATATATGCCAAATCGGAGGTACAGATATATGGGAGCTATATGTAAATCGGAACCTACTTTAACCAAATTCAATAGGGATCGTCCTTGGGCCAAAAGAAACATGTGTGCAAAGTTTCGTTGAGATCGGACCATAATTGCGACCTGCACTTTGATTACAAGAATACATGCACAGACAGACGGACATAGCTAAATTAACTCAAAAAGTGATTCTAAGTCGATCGGTATAATAATCGATGAGTCCATCTCATCTCCTTTTGGGTGTTACAAACAAATGCACAATGTTATAATACCCTGTACCACAGTGTGGTGTAGGGTATAAAAATAGGGAAATTCACAAAAATAAATGTTAATATTTTTGGGCAATTTTTTGGGACGTGGGAGAAACGACCGTATTGTATTTGTATAGGTGGAATCAAAGTTATAAGCAGTTAACTTTTTGTGCAAAATGGTCCATTTGTATGGAAGGTAGCAAATGGTCTATGGCTATAACGTTATTTTTTTTACGGAACTGTAGGTACTGTAAAGGCATTACACTGCACAAAATGTTAAATATTTTTATGGACTGGAATCCAAGTTATAAGCCGTTTACTTTTTGCGCAAAATGGTCCATTTGTATGGGAAGTGCCAAAAGGAGCGTGGCAACTTCGCCCATTTTTCTCATGATTATAACGACCAAGAGTAGTAAGAGTAACGACCAATGAGTAGTTTTTTACCCTTGGTTAAAAAGCTTAGTTATGTATATGCATATTGTAATTTATGTTTAATTGGCCAGACGGCTTTGAATTACAAGTTTGTACGAAATAAATGAAATGAAACTAATACTTTGTGTGGAATTGTGAACGATTCTGGGTAGTAGTATAGAAGTCATGAGATAATCACTATTTCACTTAATTTTGACCCTTCGTGGGGGATATACTCGAAGGAGTGCACCAACATAGTCCATCTTCGACCGTAGCCTGAGATAGAATAAAATATTGACACATACTAAATTTAAGTCAATCGGTTAATCCTGCCGAAAGTTATCGTGCGCACAAACCAGACAGACAGACGGACATTGTTGAAACGACTTCAAATGACCCAAAATGGATTTCCGCCAAATATTCTTAGGCTCTCTTAGGTCTGTCCATCGATGTGTTACCCTTTTGGGCCGCAGCATTTGATTACCCTTGTCCATAATAGTGGGAGTATAAACAACGGATTATATTGAAATTCTCTTATTTCTTCCAAAAGTAAAATAATTTCTACATTTATTCAACTAGGCATTGTTTTCTTCGTTAGGAAGCTAGATTTTCAACGTTTTTTCTTAAAAAATCTTTTTATACCCTACACCACACTGTGGTACAGGGTATTATAAGTTTGTTTCATGGCAGATGTTTGTAACACCTGAAAATAACACAGCTAGACCCACCTTAAAGTATACCGATCGACTCAGAATCACTAGCATGTCTGTCCGTCCGTCCGTCTGTCCATGTAAAGTTGTTCGTCGACTACAGGTCGCAATTTTACTCCGATCGTTCTGAAATTTTGCAGTTTAGAGTATTTCGCAGCTGTTAAGATCGCTATTGAATTTGGAATTTGGAAATCGGTTCAGATTTAGATATAGCTCCCATATATATCTTCCGTCCGATTTGGCCCTTTAGTCCTATAGAAGCTGTATTTTACATCCAATCGTTTTGAAATTTAGAATGGTAGAGTCTCTTGAGCCATGAAGCAACATTGCCGAATTTGAAGAAAATCGGTTAAGATTTAGCTATAGCTGCCATATATATGTTTCGTCCGATTTGGCCCTTTAGTCCTATAGAAGCTGTATTTTACATCCAATCTTTTTGAAATTTAGAATGGTAGAGTTTCTTGATCCATGAACCAACACTACCGAATTTGAAGAATATCGGTTAAGATTTAGATATAGCTTCCATATATATGTTTCGTCCGATTTGGCCCGTTAGTCCTATAAAAGCTGTATTTTACATCCAATCGTTTTGAAATTTAGAATGATAGAAATTCTTGATCCATGAACCAACATTGCTGAATTTGAAGAAAATCGGTTCAGATTTAGATATAGCTCCCATATATATCTTCCGTCCGATTTGGCCCTTTAGTCCTATAGAAGCTGTATTTTACATCCAATCGTTTTGAAATTTAGAATGGTAGAGTCTCTTGATCCATGAAGCAACATTGCCGAATTTGAAGAAAATCGGTTAAGATTTAGCTATAGCTGCCATATATATGTTTCGTCCGATTTGGCCCTTTAGTCCTATAGAAGCTGTATTTTACATCCAATCATTTTGAAATTTAGAATGGTAGAGTTTCTTGATCCATGAACCAACACTACCGAATTTGAAGAATATCGGTTAAGATTTAGATATAGCTTCCATATATATGTTTCGTCCGATTTGGCCCGTTAGTCCTATAAAAGCTGTATTTTACATCCAATCGTTTTGAAATTTAGAATGATAGGAATTCTTGATCCATGAACCAACATTGCTGAATTTGAAGAAAATCGGTTAAGATTTAGCTATAGCTCCCATATATATGTTTCTTCCGATTTGGCCCTTTAGTTATATAGAAGCTGTACTTTACATCCAATCGTTTTGAAATTTAGAGTGGTAGAGTTTCTTGATCCATGAACCAACATTGCCGAATTTGAAGAAAATCGGTTAAGATTTAACTATAGCTCCCATATATATGTTTCGTCCGATTTGGCCCTTTAGTCCTATAAAAGCTGTATTTTACATCCAATCATTTTGAAATTTAGAATGGTAGAGTTTCTTGATCCATGAACCAACACTACCGAATTTGAAGAAAATCGGTTAAGATTTAGCTATAGCTCCCATATATATGTTTCGTCCGATTTGGCCCTTTAGTTCTATAGAAGCTATATTTTACATCCAATCGTTTTGAAATTTAGAATGGTAGAGTTTCTTGATCCATGAACCAACATTGCCGAATTTGAAGAAAATCGGTAAAGATTTAGCTATAGCTCCCATATATATGTTTCATCCGATTTGGCTCTTTAGATCCAATCGTTTTTATACCCTACACCACACTGTGGTACAGGGTATTATTTAAGTATAAAATGTCCCAAAAGTAAATTTATGTAAACAATTTATACATGATTTACAAAATTTATATATCAGAGTTATTCAATATTACGAGAGTGGTGTAGGGTATTATATAGTCGGCCCCGCCCGACTTTAGCCTTTCCTTACTGGTTTTCTAATAGTTTTAGCGACAGTTACTAAAATTCTGTTTCCACGTGAATGTGTCATTATCGAGCATATACTTATAAAAATATGGTCCAAATATGAATGCCACTTTCCAAGAAAATGGGAATTTGAAAGAAAAATTAAAAATACCATTTTTTTAAATATTTTGTTTTCGTGTTTAGAACACCATATTACATCAGAAAATATTATGCATAGCCATTCGACAAAAAATTTGTTGCATAGTGTTATATATGTTTTTAATAAGTCTTTAATTGTTCATTTCTAATTAATTTAGATTGTATTTAATTAAAAAATATATATTATTCGAAAAATAATTAAATACAATTTTTTTTCTGTCCTAGCTGGGATTCGATCTGGTCACCATTTTGCTTAATCCACAAATTAGTCAAGTTGCATATGATTCTTTGCCTATTGTATGCTCAGACCAAAATTTTAGAATTTCGGATTTTTATGCCCAAGAATTCATAAAGTTGGTCGGAACTTTTCGTTTAAGCTTGAGGGCAGTAGAAATAACCATCAACCACGAATTTTTCGGTTTGGTGGGTAATTTGCTTAATTAATTAGTTTTCCTAATTATTCATATTTTTGCTCAATTGTTTATTTCTAATATATTTAATTAAAATATATTTTCTTAAAAAAAATAAATAAATAAAAAACACATTTTTTTATTTAGGTTTTTACTAAGTATTTAATTGTACTTTATTAAAAAATATTTAAAAAGAAACCCGAGTTTGTCGATTCGCATATGATTCCAATGTGTTCTGCCCGGCTGGGATTTGATTTGGCCGCCACTTTGCTAAATCCACGAAGTGTCCAATTTGTTGACTAATTTGCTTAATTATTTTTTTTAATTATTTAGTTTTTTGCTTATTTGGGTATTTCTAATATATTCTACTGAAACATACTTTCGTAAAAAAAGTAATAAAAATATTTTTCTTTTCTGAAAACATAATAATAAGTCCTTATTCAAATGAGACAATTTTTTCCAATCAAGTGTCAAAGTTTGTAGGGGAGAGAGCTCTTTCCGCCTGCCTCTCTCTCTCCTACAAACTTTGACACTTGCTTGGAAAAAATGGTCTCGCGTGAATCTGGAATCTGGAAAATAAATATTTTTTCCGGGTCTGTGATTTGATTTAGTTACCACTATCTGGCTTAATCGAAGAACGTTTGCATTTACATGGAAATGATGATAGTGTCTACATACAATGATTACACTATGTACAAACATTTATTTTTTTTCCCGAAAAACTTTTTTGTATTTATTAAGGCAGACTATTTTATGAAACCAAAACAAAATTTTTTTATGGTAAAGTTGTTTTTTAATTTCCAATTTTCATGGAAGTTACTTTTAGTATTTGGACCATATTTTTTAGTAACTGTCGTTAAAACAATTAGAAAAAATTAGATTTTTTTTAAAAAAGCGTTTTATGCTGCGCGATAAACACCATAAAACTAGAAAAAAATTCGCAAAAAAAATTTTGTTCCACTTTTTTAAAGCTAGCATCCTAACGAAGAAATCAATGTCTATTTGCAAAAAGTTTAGGGATAAATGTAGAAATATTATATAATAAAAATAGGGAAATTAAAAAAATCATATTTTGTTTTGGCAATTTTGTTCGTTAGGTACCAAAAGGGGAGTGGCATAACTCCCACTGTTTTAATATATTATGGGTACTATAAAAACATTACTCTGTACAAATAAAACTGTTTGTGCAAAATGGTCCAAGTGTATGAGAGGTACCACAAGGGGCGTGTTAATAACGCCCATTTTGCAAGGGACTATAGGTACAGTAAAGGCATTGCACTCCACACCATTTTAAGTATTTGTATAGACTGGAATCAAAGTTATAAACAGTTAACTTTTTGTGAAAAATGATCCATTTGTATGGAAGGTACCAAAAGGGGCGTGGCAACAACGTCCATTGTTTACGGGACTGCGGGTACTATAACAGCATTACACTTTTCAAAATGTCAAGTATTTGCATGGAGTGGAATCAAAGTCATAAGTCGTTAACTTTTTCTGCAAAATTGTACTTTTGTATGGAAGGTATCAAAAGGGGCGTGGCAACTTCGACCATTTTTCTCAAGATGATAGCGACCGAGAAACTAATACTATGTGTGGAAGTGTGAATGATTCTGTATTTAAATGTTGACTCTTCGTGAGGGAGGCACTCGAAGGAGTGAACCAACATAGTCCTTAGCCTGAGATAGAAAAAAATATTGACACATACTAAATTGAAGTCAATCGGTTAATCCTGTCGAAAGTTATCGTGCGCACCAACCAGACAGACAAAAGGATTTGATCTGGTCACCATTTTGCGTAATCCGTAAAAAACCATACTATAATATCCATATTTACATTTGACTATAAAATCACTTTGGTTATAATTTTGATTTTAAGTTCGACTAACACTCCTTTTCACTATAACTTTGGGTACCTCCCACATAAATGGATCATTTTGAACAAAAAGTTAACGGCTTATAACTTTAATACCAGTGCATACAAATACTTGAAATTTTGTGCAGTGTAATGATTTATATTACCGTTGACAAATGGAGATATTGTCATGTCCCTCTTGGAATTTCTCACACAAAATGTGGAGGTACCTAAGAAGTCGTGGCAACTTCGCCCATTTTTCTCAAGGAGGTAGCGATCTAGAAAATAATACTATGTGTGGAAATGATTGGAAGATTCTGATAAGTAGCATATAAGATATTAAAGAATCAACATTTCTCTGAATTTTGACGCTTTATTGGGAGGTACTAGAAGGAGTGGAATAAAAAACACATACCAAATTTGAAGTCAATCGGTTACTCATTTCGAAAATTATCGTGCGCACCAGCCAGACAGAGAGACGGACATTGCTCAAATGGCTTAAAATTGCCCGAAACGAATTTGCGACAATATACTTGTGGTCTGTTAGGTCACTCCTGCGATGCCTCGTTCACAAGGTTTGGTTATAAAAACATGAATTTGTTGAAATTCTCTTACTTCTACCAGAAGGAGTATAATTTCTTTCTTTATCCATAGATTTTCAAATAGGCATTTTTGTCATCGTTAAGATGATAGCTTCAAAAAATGGAACAGACAACCTTTTCCTATTTTTTATGGTTTGTTCGACTATAAAAAACGATTTTTTGGAGAAAAAAAAAACAAAAAAAACAACAAATTTTCATAGTATAGTGATCTATTTACACCAGTAATCGACATAATTCTCAAAAATTAATAATAGAATAAAAGTCTTTTCCAAAACTAAAAATGATCACGCTTTATGTAATATGTTACAATACCTATGTTTTTTTGAATTAAACAATTTAAAAAAATAAAAAATTAAAAAAAAAAGTAAGGAAAGGCTATAGTCGGGCGGGGCCGACTATATAATACCCTACACCACTCTCGTAATATTGAATAACTCTGATATATAAATTTTGTAAATCATGTATAAATTGTTTACATAAATTTACTTTCGGGACATTTTATACTTAAATAATACCCTGTACCACAGTGTGGTGTAGGGTATAAAAACGATTGGATCTAAAGAGCCAAATCGGATGAAACATATATATGGGAGCTATAGCTAAATCTTTACCGATTTTCTTCAAATTCGGCAATGTTGGTTCATGGATCAAGAAACTCTACCATTCTAAATTTCAAAACGATTGGATGTAAAATACAGCTTCTATAGAACTAAAGGGCCAAATCGGACGAAACATATATATGGGAGCTATAGCTAAATCTTAACCGATTTTCTTCAAATTCGGTAGTGTTGGTTCATGGATCAAGAAACTCTACCATTCTAAATTTCAAAATGATTGGATGTAAAATACAGCTTTTATAGGACTAAAGGGCCAAATCGGACGAAACATATATATGGGAGCTATAGTTAAATCTTAACCGATTTTCTTCAAATTGTGCAATGTTGGTTCATGGATCAAGAAACTCTACCATTCTAAATTTCAAAACGATTGGATGTAAAGTACAGCTTCTATATAACTAAAGGGCCAAATCGGACGAAACATATATATGGGAGCTATAGTTAAATCTTAACCGATTTTCTTCAAATTCGGCAATGTTGGTTCATGGATCAAGAGACTCTACCATTCTAAATTTCAAAACGATTGGATGTAAAATACAGCTTCTTCATGACTAAAGAGCAAAATCGGACGAAACATATATATGGGAGCTATAGCTAAATCTTAACCGATTTTCTTAAAATTCAGCAATGTTGGTTCATGGATCAAGAATTTCTATCATTCTAAATTTCAAAACGATTGGATGTAAAATACAGCTTTTATAGGACTAACGGGCCAAATCGGACGAAACATATATATGGAAGCTATAGCTAAATCTTAACCGATATTCTTCAAATTCGGCAATGTTGCTTCATGGATCAAGAAACTCTACCATTCTAAATTTCAAAATGATTGGATGTAAAATACAGCTTCTATAGGACTAAAGGCCCAAATCGGACGGAAGATATATATGGGAGCTATATCTAAATCTGAACCGATTTCAACCAAATTCAATAGGGATCTTAACAGCTGCGAAATACTCTAAACTGCAAAATTTAAGAACGATCGGAGTAAAATTGCGACCTGTAGTCGACGAACAACTTTACATGGACAGACGGACTGACGGACGGACGGACATCGTTAAATCGACTCAGCTAGTGATTCTGAGTCGATCGGTATACTTTAAGGTGGGTCTAGCTGTGTTATTTTCAGGTGTTACAAACATCTGCCATGAAACAAACTTATAATACCCTGTACCACAGTGTGGTGTAGGGTATAAAAAATAAGAAATACATTAACCAGGAATATTAGGTTAGTGGTAGTCTGCTGTAAAAATTGATTATAAAAAATAAATTGAAAAAAACCGAAATGCCCTCCCCGCGTTTCGAACCAGGATCACAAAGATCCGAGCCACGCACTCTAACCACTATACCACTATAGCCAACAGCGAATTGTCGGCAATAAACTGTGATGGATATTTGCACACAACGCATATAGGCAATACAAAATATTAGTGCACATGTTGGTATGTCGGTATGCATCCACGTCAGCCAATCACAAACGTACTTACATCAATCTATATATAGATATACCTATAAAGCCTCACACAAACGGCAGTATGTGTGTACTAACCCCCGCTGCTTTATAACAACGCCAACTCTAAGTCGAACAATGTTTTTTATTTTGTCCGCGTAAGCCAATCACAAACGTACTTACATACATCTATATATAGATATACCTATCCAGCCTCACACAAACGGCAGTATGTATGTACCAACAACCGCTGCTTTATAACAACGACAACACTAAGCCGAACAATGTTTTTTATTTTGACGCCGTCAAAAATGGTGGTTTTGAGAAAAGGTGGCAATGTAATTACGAGGGTTATATTTTTTTAAACGCGGAAAAAGTACATTAAACTTGTATATATATACAAAATAACCACGTAAGGATGCAAAAGAATGAAGGAGTGTTAGACGGAACCAAGTATTAGAAAAGTGGAAAAAATGTCCCCAAACTCACATGTCCTCAAAGTAAACGCAAGACCTACGAAAAGTTTGGGTACAGTCCCCAAAGACAACAAATGTCCTCATAATAAACGGTGTATTGAAAAACTACCAAAAGGTAGAGGTAAGAGACATTTATCCATAGATTTTTTTCAAAAAAGGCATTATTTTCTTCGCTAGGATGCAAACTTTTAAAAAATAAAATAAAATATTTTTTTAGATTTTTTATAATTTTTTTTTTTGAAAAAATCTACTTTTTCCAATTTGTTTAATGACTGTTTAGGTTAGGGTGGCAGCCGTATTTTTTATACAAGCTCACATAGACCAGTTTAGGTCCCTAGTGTTACCACGGGCTGAAATGCCCCTCATCGAAACCAACCTGTTTGATATACAAATTTGTCGATAGTACGAATATCGGTACTGGAAAGATCTGTTAGGCTGCCTATTATTATATATTGTATATTAAACTGCTCAGCCATCTTGTTAAGAGATACGCGGCAGTCGAGGGCTGTTTGTGAATTTAGGGATGTTGCCTCCAGAGAATTTATGGCAGCCTGGCTGTCCAAGTAAATTACAACGCCAGTGTTGGTTACTATGTTGCGACTCAGCTACTTGGCTACTTCCCATATTGCCATTATTTCGGCTTGATAAACACTGCAGGTATCTGGTAGTCTGTGAGCTATATCCAATCTAAGATCTGCACAGTGTACTCCGAAGCCAACCTTTTCATCAAGCTTCGAACCATCCGTGTAAAAGTGGAGATGGTTTCTATTACCTGGTATTCTTCCAACCCATTCATCTCTGGCGGGTATCATAGTGATGTAATTTCTCTCGAATGTGTTGGTATATAGTCCACTCGGTCGGTTACCATAGCACTACACTTTGATATCCTCATGTGACCGTAGTTTTTGTACCTCCACATTGATAGGCAGTTTAATCTTATTGCCGCTTTGGTTGCAACTTCTCTCGCCACAATATTAATCGGCAGTATATGGAGTAGGGCTTGTAGAGACTCGGTCGCTGTAGTCCTTAAGGCTCCGCTTATGCTCAGGCAGGCTGTTCTCTGTACCTTTGTTAGTAGGTTGGTGATGGTTAGTTTGTCAGTTACCGTCCACCATACCACAATGCCGTATAGCAGTACAGGACGAACTACTGCTATATATATCCAGTGGACGATTTTAGGAGAAAGGCCCCACCGCGACGCTACAGCCTTTTTGCAGGAATATAAGGCGACGTTGGCCTTCCTTACACGTTCCAATACGTTAAGTCTAAATAACATTTTCCTATCTAGAATTATTCCTAAAAATTTCGCACTTTCAGAAAAGATTAGATCTGTTCCATTTATCCGAGGTGGAGGGTCCACATGTGGGATATTATTCATCATAGTAAAGAGAACCAATTCTTGTTTGGGTTTATGCCCAAAGCGCTGCTTCTGGCCATCTAGCCAATTTGTTCAGAGCCACCTGTAGAATGTCTCGGAGGACGTTTTCGTATTTGCCACTCACTGCGATTGCAACGTCATCCGCATATGCCACGACCTTGCAGCCACAACGTTCTAGATCTAGCAGGATTTCATTCACCGCTAGGTCCAAATTAGTGGAGACAGTACTCCTCCTTGTGGGGTCCCTCTGTTTACAAAAGCCCCTTGTTAAAAGCCCCTTCTATGTCAAGAAATGCCACCATGGTGAATTCCTTGTAATGCAGGGAGGATTCGATATTGCTCACAAGTTCGTGCAGGGCTGATTCTGTAGACTTCCCCTTATGTTGGTTTACCGACAGGAGTTTTGTATCCAGGTTTTCCCTAATGAAATAATCTAAAAGTCTTTCCAGACCTTTCAATAGGAAGGAGGTTAGGCTAATTGGTCTGAAGTCTTTTGGCCTAGTGTGCGATATCTTCCCCGCTTTGGGTATGAATACCACATTGGTATCCTTCCATCGATTCGGGATGTATGAAAGCCTGATACCGCCTACATAAATTTTCTCCAGCCAGGGGATAATGTACTTCAACATTTTCTGCATTTCTACTGGACTGATGCCGTCTGGTCCAGGTTGAAGGGCTCAAAGCTATTAATAGCCCAGCTTATTCTGGATCTCTCAGTCAACAAGCTAGCGACGCTCGCAGTCCACTCGCACTCTTGTTGGTCCTGTTGATCCTCTGGTTCTGTTAGAGAGTTCCCCGGGAAATGTGTGTCGAGCAGTACTGAGCGACTGCTCGCTGTTTTTGGTCCAATTATTTGCCTCACCCTGCAAGTAACCCACTGTACAGGGTGAAGCTGATAGTATTTTCCTCAGCCTTGCGGCGTCGGAGACCTTTTCCACTTCGCCACAGAAGGTATACCAAGAGCGTCTTTGCGCCTTCCTAAGCTCCTTCTTATAGATCTTGCGTTGCTCTTTATAGGCATCCCAAACATTAGCGACCCCAGTAGATTTAGCCTTGTTGAATAGCATGTTGCAGGTCAGAAGTCCGTTAGCTCAGAAGTCCACCATTGCGGTTTAGTTTTACCCTTGTACCTTGTTTTTGGACAGGCTTCTTCAAGGGAACTATTAAATGATGTGGAGATATGCTCGACAAGATTATCCAGACCGGCTTTGTCATTCGGTTCGTACAGAAGTTTGTAGTTGAGCACTTTCTTGAAATTCTTTTCAAACAGGTGCCACTTTGTCTTTCTCACATTTCTGTGGACGGCAGGTTCAGGCGCTTTTTCAGCGAGTTTGAACTCAATATAATGGTGATCTGAGAATGAGTGGTCGTCCAGTACATTCCACCCAATAATTTTGTCTGACAGCCGGTCAGTAGCAAACGTTAGGTCTAGCAAACGTTAGGTCTCTTACCTCTACCAAAAGGGCTATCGTTAGGTCTAGCAAACGTTAGGTCTCTTACCTCTACCAAAAGGGCTATAATTTCTACATTTATCCATAGATTTTTTTCAAATATGCATTATTTTCTAGGATGCAAACTTTTGAAAAATAAAATAAAATATTTTTTTTCGATTTTTTTATAATTTTTTTTGTCCCAGGATTTTTTTTTGAAAAAATCTACTTTTTCCAATTTGTTTAATGACTGTTTAGGTTAGGGTGGCAGCCGTATTTTTTATACAAGCTCACATAGACCAGTTTAGGTCCCTAGTGTTACCACGGGCTGAAATGCCCCTCATCGAAACCAACCTGTTTGATATACAAATTTGTCGATAGTACGAATATCGGTACTGGAAAGATCTGTTAGGCTGCCTAGAAAAGCCGACCTCAGTATGTCCAGTCGTCGTTTACTCAGAGCGGGGCAGTCGCATAGCAAGTGCTCAATGCTCTCCACTTCTTCCTCATCTCCACAGCTTCTGCAGAAGTCATTAGAGTCAATACCCAATCTTTCGGCGTGTTCGCCGATCAAGCAGTGTCCCGTCAGAACTGATACTAACGTAGACAATCTTTGCCTCTTTAGTGCGAGGAGATATTTTGATCTTCTCAGGTCATACCTTGGCCAGATTTGTCTAGCTACTCTGCAGGTGCCGATTTCTGTCCATCTTTCGTTGTACTGCCTGATTGTCTCTTGCCTAAGCCAAAGCGTGCACCTGGATAGTGGCTCACCAATATATGCAAATTCTTCGAGAATTTGTAATGTCGTCCCTTTCCTAGCAAGTTCATCGGCTTTGCAGTTCCCCGGGATGTCCCTATGCCCAGGCACCCATATGAGGTGTATATTAAACTGCTCAGCCATCTTGTTAAGAGATATGCGGCAGTCGAGGGCTGTTTGTGAATTTAGGGATGTTGCCTCCAGAGAATTTATGGCAGCCTTGCTGTCCAAGTAAATTACAACGCCAGTGTTGGTTACTATGTTGCGACTCAACCACTTGGCTACTTCCCATATTGCCATTATTTCGGCTTGATAGACACTGCAGGTATCTGGTAGTCTGTGAGCTATATCCAATCTAAGCTCTGCACAGTGTACTCCGAAGCCAACCTTTTCATGAAGCTTCGAACCATCCGTGTAAAAGTGGAGATGGTTTCTATTACCTGATATTCTTCCAACCCATTCATCTCTGGCGGGTATCATAGTGATGTAATTTCTCTCGAATGTGGTGGTATATAGTCCACTCGGTCGGTTACCATAGCACTACACTTTGATATCCTCATGTGACCGTAGTTTTTGTACCTCCACATTGATAGGCAGTTTAATCTTATTGCCGCTTTGGTTGCAACTTCTCCCGCCACAATATTAATCGGCAGTATATGGAGTAGGGCTTGTAGAGACTCGGTCGCTGTAGTCCTTAAGGCTCCGCTTATGCTCAGGCAGGCTGTTCTCTGAACCTTTGTTAGTAGGTTTGTGATGGTTAGTTTGTCAGTTGCCGTCCACCATACCACAATGGCGTATAGCAGTATAGGACGAACTACTGCTATATATATCCAGTGGACGGTTTTGGGAGAAAGGCCCCGGGAGACCGGGACCCTACAGCCTGTTTGCAGGAATATAAGGCGACGTTGGCCTTCCTTACACGTTCCAATACGTTAAGTCTAAATAACATTTTCCTATCTAGAATTATTCCTAAAAATTTTGCACTTTCAGAAAAGATTAGATCTGTTCCATTATCCGAGGTGGAGGGTCTACATGTGGGACATTATTCATCCTAGTAAAGAGAACCAATTCTGTCTTGTTTGGGTGTATGCCCAAAGCGCTGCTTCTGGCCTATCTAGCCAGTTTGTTCAGAGCCACCTGTAGAATGTCTCGGAGGACGTTTTCGGATTTGCCACTCACTGCGATTGCAACGTCATCCGCATATGCCACGACCTTGCAGCCACAACGTTCTAGATCTAGCAGGATTTCATTCACCGCTAGGTCCAAATTAGTGGAGACAGTACTCCTCCTTGTGGGGTCCCTCTGTTTACAAACCTTGTTAGAGTTGTGGACCCAAGACATGCTGTTATGCGTCTTCTGTTGAGCAGACTTTGAATTAGTCTAATCAAACTAGAGTTAACTTTTAGATGTGACAGTGCCGCAATTACTGCATCTGAGTGAATGTTGTTAAAAGCCCCTTCTATGTCAAGAAATGCCTGCATGGTGAATTCCTTGTAATGCAGGGAGGATTCGATATTGCTCACAAGTTTGTGCAGGGCTGATTCTGTAGACTTCTCCTTATTGCAAGCATGTTGGTTTACCGACGGGAGTTTTGTATCCAGGTTTTCCCTAATGAAATAATCTAAAAGTCTTTCCAGACCTTTCAATAGGAAGGAGAATAGGCTAATTGGTCTGAAGTCTTTTGGCCTAGTGTGCGATATCTTCCCCGCTTTGGGTATGAATACCACATTGGTATCCCTCCATCGATTCGGGATGTATGAAAGCCTGATACAGCCTACATAAATTTTCTCGCACTCTTGTTGGTCCTGCTGATCCTCTGGTTCCGTTAGAGAGTTCCCCGGGAAATGTGTGTCGAGCAGTACAATGAGCGACTGCTCGCTGTTTTTGGTCCAATTATTTGCCTCACCCTGCAAGTAACCCACTGTACAGGGTGAAGCTGATAGTATTTTCCTCAGCCTTGCGTCGTCGGAGACCTTTTCCACTTCGCCACAGAAGATATACCAAGAGCGTCTTTGCGCCTTCCTAAGCTCCTTCTTATAGATCTTGAGTTGCTCTTTATAGGCATCCCAAACATTAGCGACCCCAGTAGATTTAGCCTTGTTGAATAGCTTGTTGCAGGTCTTTTTCATAGCCGTTAGCTCAGAAGTCCACCATTGCGGTTTAGTTTTACCCTTGTACCTTGTTTTTGGACAGGCTTCTTCAAGGGAACTATTAAATGATGTGGAGATATGCTCGACAAGATTATCCAGACCGGCTTTGTCATTCGGTTCGTACAGAAGTTTGTAGTTGAGCACTTTCTTGAAATTCTTTTCATACAGGTGCCACTTTGTCTTTCTCACATTTCTGTGGACGGCAGGTTCAGGCGCTTTTTCAGCGAGTTTGAACTCAATATAATGGTGATCTGAGAATGAGTGGTCGTCCAGTACATTCCACCCAATAATTTTGTCTGACAGCCGGTCAGTAGCAAACGTTAGGTCTAGCAAACGTTAGGTCTCTTACCTCTACCAAAAGGGCTATCGTTAGGTCTAGCAAACGTTAGGTCTCTTACCTCTACCAAAAGGGCTATAATTTCTACATTTATCCATAGATTTTTTTCAAATATGCATTATTTTCTAGGATGCAAACTTTTGAAAAATAAAATAAAATATTTTTTTTCGATTTTTTTATAATTTTTTTTGTCCCAGGATTTTTTTTTGAAAAAATCTACTTTTTCCAATTTGTTTAATGACTGTTTAGGTTAGGGTGGCAGCCGTATTTTTTATACAAGCTCACATAGACCAGTTTAGGTCCCTAGTGTTACCACGGGCTGAAATGCCCCTCATGGAAACCAACCTGTTTGATATACAAATTTGTCGATAGTACGAATATCGGTACTGGAAAGATCTGTTAGGCTGCCTAGAAAAGCCGACCTCAGTATGTCCAGTCGTCGTTTACTCAGAGCGGGGCAGTCGCATAGCAAGTGCTCAATGCTCTCCACTTCTTCCTCATCTCCACAGCTTCTGCAGAAGTCATTAGAGTCAATACCCAATCTTTTGGCGTGTTCGCCGATCAAGCAGTGTCCCGTCAGAACTGATACTAACGTAGACAATCTTTGCCTCTTTAGTGCGAGGAGATATTTTGATCTTCTCAGGTCATACCTTGGCCAGATTTGTCTAGCTACTCTGCAGGTGCCGATTTCTGTCCATCTTTCGTTGTACTGCCTGATTGTCTCTTGCCTAAGCCAAAGCGTGCACCTGGATAGTGGCTCACCAATATATGCAAATTCTTCGAGAATTTGTAATGTCGTCCCTTTCCTAGCAAGTTCATCGGCTTTGCAGTTCCCCGGGATGTCCCTATGCCCAGGCACCCATATGAGGTGTATATTAAACTGCTCAGCCATCTTGTTAAGAGATATGCGGCAGTCGAGGGCTGTTTGTGAATTTAGGGATGTTGCCTCCAGAGAATTTATGGCAGCCTTGCTGTCCAAGTAAATTACAACGCCAGTGTTGGTTACTATGTTGCGACTCAACCACTTGGCTACTTCCCATATTGCCATTATTTCGGCTTGATAGACACTGCAGGTATCTGGTAGTCTGTGAGCTATATCCAATCTAAGCTCTGCACAGTGTACTCCGAAGCCAACCTTTTCATGAAGCTTCGAACCATCCGTGTAAAAGTGGAGATGGTTTCTATTACCTGATATTCTTCCAACCCATTCATCTCTGGCGGGTATCATAGTGATGTAATTTCTCTCGAATGTGGTGGTATATAGTCCACTCGGTCGGTTACCATAGCACTACACTTTGATATCCTCATGTGACCGTAGTTTTTGTACCTCCACATTGATAGGCAGTTTAATCTTATTGCCGCTTTGGTTGCAACTTCTCCCGCCACAATATTAATCGGCAGTATATGGAGTAGGGCTTGTAGAGACTCGGTCGCTGTAGTCCTTAAGGCTCCGCTTATGCTCAGGCAGGCTGTTCTCTGAACCTTTGTTAGTAGGTTTGTGATGGTTAGTTTGTCAGTTGCCGTCCACCATACCACAATGGCGTATAGCAGTATAGGACGAACTACTGCTATATATATCCAGTGGACGGTTTTGGGAGAAAGGCCCCGGGAGACCGGGACCCTACAGCCTGTTTGCAGGAATATAAGGCGACGTTGGCCTTCCTTACACGTTCCAATACGTTAAGTCTAAATAACATTTTCCTATCTAGAATTATTCCTAAAAATTTTGCACTTTCAGAAAAGATTAGATCTGTTCCATTATCCGAGGTGGAGGGTCTACATGTGGGACATTATTCATCCTAGTAAAGAGAACCAATTCTGTCTTGTTTGGGTGTATGCCCAAAGCGCTGCTTCTGGCCTATCTAGCCAGTTTGTTCAGAGCCACCTGTAGAATGTCTCGGAGGACGTTTTCGGATTTGCCACTCACTGCGATTGCAACGTCATCCGCATATGCCACGACCTTGCAGCCACAACGTTCTAGATCTAGCAGGATTTCATTCACCGCTAGGTCCAAATTAGTGGAGACAGTACTCCTCCTTGTGGGGTCCCTCTGTTTACAAACCTTGTTAGAGTTGTGGACCCAAGACATGCTGTTATGCGTCTTCTGTTGAGCAGACTTTGAATTAGTCTAATCAAACTAGAGTTAACTTTTAGATGTGACAGTGCCGCAATTACTGCATCTGAGTGAATGTTGTTAAAAGCCCCTTCTATGTCAAGAAATGCCTGCATGGTGAATTCCTTGTAATGCAGGGAGGATTCGATATTGCTCACAAGTTTGTGCAGGGCTGATTCTGTAGACTTCTCCTTATTGCAAGCATGTTGGTTTACCGACGGGAGTTTTGTATCCAGGTTTTCCCTAATGAAATAATCTAAAAGTCTTTCCAGACCTTTCAATAGGAAGGAGAATAGGCTAATTGGTCTGAAGTCTTTTGGCCTAGTGTGCGATATCTTCCCCGCTTTGGGTATGAATGCCACATTGGTATCCCTCCATCGATTCGGGATGTATGAAAGCCTGATACAGCCTACATAAATTTTCTCGCACTCTTGTTGGTCCTGCTGATCCTCTGGTTCCGTTAGAGAGTTCCCCGGGAAATGTGTGTCGAGCAGTACAATGAGCGACTGCTCGCTGTTTTTGGTCCAATTATTTGCCTCACCCTGCAAGTAACCCACTGTACAGGGTGAAGCTGATAGTATTTTCCTCAGCCTTGCGTCGTCGGAGACCTTTTCCACTTCGCCACAGAAGATATACCAAGAGCGTCTTTGCGCCTTCCTAAGCTCCTTCTTATAGATCTTGAGTTGCTCTTTATAGGCATCCCAAACATTAGCGACCCCAGTAGATTTAGCCTTGTTGAATAGCTTGTTGCAGGTCTTTTTCATAGCCGTTAGCTCAGAAGTCCACCATTGCGGTTTAGTTTTACCCTTGTACCTTGTTTTTGGACAGGCTTCTTCAAGGGAACTATTGAATGATGTGGAGATATGCTCGACAAGATTATCCAGACCGGCTTTGTCATTCGGTTCGTACAGAAGTTTGGAGTTGAGCACTTTCTTGAAATTCTTTTCATACAGGTGCCACTTTGTCTTTCTCACATTTCTGTGGACGGCAGGTTCAGGCGCTTTTTCAGCGAGTTTGAGCTCAATATAATGGTGATCTGAGAATGAGGGGTCGTCCAGTACATTCCACCCAATAATTTTGTCTGTCAGTAGCAAACGTTAGGTATAGTACTTCTTGTTTGTCTTTAATTGTAAAGGTCGGTTTATTACCTATGTTACAAATACTTAGGTTGGTAGTTAGAATAAAGTCAAGTAGCGAATCACCCCTATTGTTTATATCCCTACTACCCAAGATAGTATGATGACCGTTCGTGTCTGCGCCAACAATCAGCTCGACCTCGTCAGACGTTGCTTCTTTACTACTTCCCTGAATAGAGCAGTCGGTACTACAGCTTCATAAGACTGGAGACCACCCAATATATGCGACTACCGATCTCCAGACTAGCAGATGTTTGGTCTTTACCACTTAAATTAGCCAGGAGAAAGATACTTAGATCTTTCCTGGCCAAAATGCAGGTTCTTGGAGTGCCTTCACAGTTGGCCACAAGCAGTTTAAAGTTGGGTGTCCTGATACCGCACACCCTTCCTCCCACTGCGTAGGGCTCCTGTATCAGGGCGATGTCTACTGCACCTGTGGACAGGCGCAGCAATAGAGTTGATGACTGTTACTAAACCACTGTTTCTTAGTGAAAGAGATATTTCCAACATTGGTAGCCCCACATTAATAGCTTCAATTTAACGTATAAGTCGACCTGATCGAGCATATACTCCAAAAATTATAGTGCAAATACTAAGGGTACCTTCGACGATAATAGTATTTTTAATAAAAAATTTAAAAAAAAAACAGTAAGGAAAGGCTAAAGTCGGGCGGTGCCGACTATATAATACCCTACACCACTCTCGTAATATTGAATAACTCTGATATATAAATTTTGTAATTCATGTATAAATTGTTTACATACATTTACTTTTGGGACATTTTATACTTAAATAATACCCTGTACCACAGTGTGGTACAGGGTATTATTAAAACGATTGGATCTAAATGGCCAAATCGGACGAAACATATATATGGGAGTTATAGCTAAATCTTAACCGATTTTCTTCAAATTCGGTAGTGTTGGTTCATGGATCAAGAAACTCTACCATTCTAAATTTCAAAATGATTGGATGTAAAATACAGCTTCTACAGGACTAAAGAGCAAAATCGGACGAAACATATATAAAAATGGAGCTATAGCTAAATCTTAACCGATTTTCTTCAAATTCGGCAATGTTGGTTCATGGATCAAGGAACTCTACCATTCTAAATTTCAAAACGATTGGATGTAAAACATAGCTTCTATAGAACTAAAGGGCCAAATCGGACGAAACATATATATGGGAGCTATAGCTAAATCTTAACCGATTTTCTTCAAATTCGGCAATGTTGGTTCATGGATCAGGAAACTCTACCATTCTAAATTTCAAAACGATTGGATGTAAAATACAGCTTTTATAGGACTAAATGGCCAAATCGGACGAAACATATATATGGGAGCTATAGCTAAATCTTTACCGATTTTCTTCAAATTCGGCAATGTTGGTTCATGAATCAAGAAACTCTACCATTCTAAATTTCAAAACGATTGGATGTAAAACATAGCTTCTATAGAACTAAAGGGCCAAATCGGACGAAACATATATATGGGAGCTATAGCTAAATCTTAACCGATTTTCTTCAAATTAATACAGCTTTTATAGGACTAAATGGCCAAATCGGACGAAACATATATATGGGAGCTATAGCTAAATCTTTACCGATTTTCTTCAAATTCGGCAATGTTGGTTCATGAATCAAGAAACTCTACCATTCTAAATTTCAAAACGATTGGATGTAAAACATAGCTTCTATAGAACTAAAGGGCCAAATCGGACGAAACATATATATGGGAGCTATAGCTAAATCTTAACCGATTTTCTTCAAATTAATACAGCTTTTATAGGACTAAATGGCCAAATCGGACGAAACATATATATGTGAGCTATAGCTAAATCTTAACCGATTTTCTTCAAATTCGGTAGTGTTGGTTCATGGATCAAGAAACTCTACCATTCTAAATTTCAAAATGATTGGATGTAAAATACAGCTTCTACAGGACTAAAGAGCAAAATCGGACGAAACATATATATGGGAGCTATAGCTAAATCTTAACCGATTTTCTTCAAATTCGGCAATGTTGGTTCATGGATCAAGAAACTCTACCATTCTAAATTTCAAAACGATTGGATGTAAAATACAGCTTCTATAGGACTAAAGGGCCAAATCGGACGAAAGATATATATGGGAGCTATATCTAAATCTGAACTGATTTCAACCAAATTCAATATCGATCTTAACAGCCGCGAAATACTCTAAACTGCAAAATTTCAGAGCGATCGGAGTGAAATTGCGACCTGTAGTCGACGAACAACTTTACATGGACAGACGGACGTTAAATCGACTCAGCTAGTGATTCTGAGTCGATCGGTATACTTTAAGGTGGGTCTAGCTGTGTTATTTTCAGGTGTTACAAACATCTGCCGTGAAACAATCTTATAATACACTGTACCACAGTGTGGTGTAGGGTATCCATAAAAATTTTTTTGGTTTTTATTTTATATAACAGTATGCCACAATCTATACAAAAAAATAATTTTTAGGTCTAGGACACAAACAAAATTTTTTTTGTTGCGTAGTGTTATCAAATACCCCACACAAGTTTGACAATAAATGAGCGTATCGAAAATAAATGCGTGCATACTGAACAAAGTATTGATTCCGATCACCTGATAGGGTTCACCTTATAATATTATTAGTATAGTACGGTTATTCAGGTATACCAAAAACAATGTAAGTGACCTTTAATGAAGTTTGTGTTTTCACTTTTGTCAGGTTTTGTAGGAAAAATGCCTGTAAGGGCGTCGGATTCGTAGCTGATCAGTCGTTGTGAACGGACGTGTTTAGCACAAAGCGGAAAAAAATCTGTACAATGTCTGGAAGGCGTACATCGTAGTACCTATTACGGGCTAATACAGACAAAAAAATTAATAAATTCGTTGACGGGGATGCCTTCGCGTTCCGATGGAGCGGGGTTCCCCAATCGTCCTACTGTTCGTCCGTTGGTCTTGGCCAAAGCCGACCACACCAAACATGGTGAAAATTTCACCCGAGTACTCACAACAGGTGGTACGGTGAGGGGAAAACGTCATGTCCGACCGTCAAAACGGAAGCACAATGAGCACCGGATAGCGCTCAGAGTTTTGACTAAGTTGGAGGCTATTGAGGTTTCGGCTCTTACCGAAGAACAAAACGAGTCACTTACCTGGGCTAAAGGCGTCATAGATGCTTCTAAGGCCAAACAGCCGGCTGAAAGAGCCACATATTCAGCTGTGTTAACGGCTAATAAAGTCAAAAGAATCAGATCACCTGATGAACCCCTGCCTTCGAAAAAGGCAAGAGGCCCTAATGTCACCATCAACAGGACACTCAACAAGCCCTTCAATGAAGTGGCGAAGGAGAGTCCAGTGATCGCCGTTATAGACAGAAGTAGTGAGGATGGATCCATCGTCAAGGACAAATGGAGCCATGTGCAATCAGCCATTATGTCTCATTACCTCGATGTCCGTAGAGATATGCCGGGCAAACCACCGATCTGCAACGATGCAGGATGGCAGCAGGGGAGAGTAGAGCTCTTATATTTCGGTGATGCCAGATCAGTAGACCTGTATAAGGCTGCTCTGAGTCGAGCGGGTGAGGTGTGGCCGTGTGCCCAGTTGGATGTTGTCGAAAAAACAACATCCCTAGTCACCCTAGAGCCATCACCTGGGTTACAGAAGAGCCCTCCAACCCGGCTGATATATTAGAAATAATAAAAGATTCCAATCCTGGTCTGCCCGTCCATAATTGGAGAATCAGCAAGGTGTGTGAGGCGGATGGTAAAAAGCGGCAGGTCAATTTGATCCTTAACGCTGAATCTACCTCCCATATACAACGTGAAAGTGCAACCCTACAATATGGCTTCGAGACTATAGTCTTGAAGGTATACAAGCAGGATATATGTAGCTCCCACTGCGGAAGGTGAGTCGTCCACCGTGGTTGATACACGGCTTTCTGGAAGTGCGGATGTACCCACTCCCAGTATTTCTGGTGACTCCAACTCTAACAGCAGATCTGTTACGTCCTTCTCTGAAGACGAAAGCTCTACTTCTGACACAGAGGGGCTGAGGGGAGTTTCTGGACTCTTTGACGCATCTGGCGGGGACACGCTTCTCGATGATGAGGTCGAGCTGATTGTTGGCGCAGACACGAACGCTCATCATACTATCTGGGGTAGTACGGATATAAACAATAGGGGTGATTCGCTTCTTGACTTTATTCTAACTACCAACCTAAGTATTTGTAACATACATAGGTAATGAACCGATCTTTACAATTAAAGACAGACAAGAAGTACTAGACATAACGTTTGCTACTGACCGGCTGTCAGACAAAATTATTGGGTGGAATGTACTGGACGACCACTCGTTCTCAGATCACCATTATATTGAGTTTAAACTAGCTGAAAAAGCGCCTAAACCTGCCGTCCACAGAAATGTGAGAAAGACAAAGTGGCACCTGTATGAAAAGAATTTCAAGAAAGTCCTCAACTCCAAACTTCTGTACGAACCGAATGACAAAGCCGGTCTGGATAATCTTGCCGAGCATATCACCAAATCATTCAATAGTTCCCTTGAAGAAGCCTGTCCAAAAACAAGGTACAAGGGTAAAACTAAACCCTAATGGTGGACTTCTGAGCTAACGGCTATGAAAAAGACCTGGAACAAGCTATTCAGCAAGGCTAAATCTACTGGGGTCGCAAATGTTTGGGATGCCTGTAAAGAGCAACTCAAGATCTATAAGAAGGAGCTTAGAAAGGCGCAAAGACGCTCTTGGTATACCTTCTGTGGCGAAGTGGAAAAGGTCTCCGACGCCGCAAAGCTGAAGAAAATACTATCAGCTTCACCCTGTACAGTGGGTTACTTGCAGGATGAGGCAAATAATTGGACCAAAAACAGCGAGCAGTCGCTCAATGTACTGCTCGACACACATTTCCCGGGGAACTCTCTAACAGAACCAGAGGATCAGCAGGACCAACAAGAGTGCGAGTGGACTGCGAGCGTCGCTAGCTTGTTGACTGAGAGATCCAGAATAAGCTGGGCTATTAATAGCTTTGAGCCCTTCAAGTCACCTGGACCAGACGGCATCAGTCCAGTAGAAATGCAGAAAATGTTGAAGTACATTATCCCCTGGCTGGAGAAAATTTATGTAGGCTGTATCAGGCTTTCATACATCCCGAATCGATGGAGGGATACCAATGTGGTATTCATACCCAAAGCGGGGAAGATATCGCACACTAGGCCAAAAGACTTCAGACCAAATAGCCTATCCTCCTTCCTATTGAAAGGTCTGGAAAGACTTTTAGATTATTTCATTAGGAAAAACCTGGATACAAAACTCCTGTCGGTAAACCAACATGCTTGCAATAAGGGGAAGTCTACAGAATCAGCCCTGCACTAACTTGTGAGCACTGTCGAACTTGTGAGCGGGGAAGATATCGCACACTAGGCCAAAAGTCTTCAGACCAATTAGCCTATCCTTCTTCCTATTGAAAGGTCTGGAAAGACTTTTAGATTATTTCATTAGGGAAGACCTGGATACAAAACTCCTGTCGGTAAACCAACATGCTTGCAATAAGGGGAAGTCTACAGAATCAGCCCTGCACTAACTTGTGAGCACTATCGAATCGTCCCTGCATTTCAAGGAATTCACCATGGTGGCATTTCTTGACATAGAAGGGGCTTTTAACAACATTCATTCAGATGCAGTAATTGCGGCACTGTCACATCTAAAAGTTAACTCTAGTTTGATTAGACTAATTCAAAGTCTGCTCAACAGAAGACGCATAACAGCTGTCTGTCCACAACTCTAACAACGTTTGTAAACAGAGGAACCCCACAGGGAGGAGTACTGTCTCCACTAATTTGGAACCTAGCGGTGAATAAAATCCTGCTAGATCTAGAACGTTGTGGCTGCAAGGTCGTGGCATATGCGGACGACGTGGCAATCGCAGTGAGTGGCAAATTCGTAAACGTCCTCAGAGACATCCTACAGGTGGCTCTGAACAAATTGGCTAGATGGGCAGCGGTTTGGGCGTAAACCCAAACAAGACAGAATTGGTTCTCTTTACTAGAATGAATAAAGTCCCACATGTGGATCCTCCACCTCGGATAAATGGAACAGATCTAGTCTTTTTTGATAGTGCAACATTTTTAGGAATAATTCTAGATAGAAAACTGTTATTTAGACTTAACATATTGGAACGTGTAAGGAAGGCCAACGTCGCCTTATACTCCTGCAAAAAGGCTGTAGGGTCGCGGTAGGGCCTCTCTCCTAAAATCGTCCACTGGATATATATAGCAGTAGTTCGTCCTATACTGTTATACGGCATTGTGGTATGGTGGACGGCAACTGACATACTAACTATCACCAACCCACTAACAAAGGTTCAGAGAACAGCCTGCCTGAGCATAAGCGGAGCCTTAAGGACTACAGCGACCGAGTCTCTACAAGCCCTACTCCATATACTGCCGATTAATATTGTGGCGAGAGAAGTTACAACCAAAGCGGCAATAAGATTAAACTGCCTATCAATGTGGAGATACAAAAACTACGGTCACCGACCGAGTGGACTATATACCAACTGTGTACACCTTCGAGAGAAATTACATCACTATGATTCCCGCCAGATATGAATGGGTTGGAAGTATACCAG
This sequence comes from Eudasyphora cyanicolor, assembly GCA_963930755.1. Taxonomy (NCBI): domain Eukaryota; kingdom Metazoa; phylum Arthropoda; class Insecta; order Diptera; family Muscidae; genus Eudasyphora; species Eudasyphora cyanicolor. The sequence continues at coordinate 109,205,431 of OZ005737.1, forward strand.
GTTATAGAAACCATCTCCACTTTTACACGGATGGTTCGAAGCTTGATGAAAAGGTTGGCTTCGGAGTACACTGTGCAGAGCTTAGTTTGGATATATGTAGCTCACAGACTACCAGTTACCTGCAGTGTCTATCAAGCCGAAACAATGGCAATATGGGAAGTAGCCAAGTGGCTGAGTCGCAACATAGTAACCAACACTGGCGTTGTCATTTAGTTGGACACCCAGGCTGCCATAAATTCTCTGGAGGCAACATCCCTAAATTCACAAACAGCCCTCGACTGCCGCAGATCTCTTAACGAGATGGCTGAGCAGTTTAATATACACCTCATATGGGTGCCTGGGCATAGGGATATCCCGGGGAACTGCAAAGCCGATGAACTTGCTAGGAAAGGGACGACATTACAAATTCTCGAAGAATTTGCATATATTGGTGCGCCACTATCCACGTGCAAGCTTTGGCTTAGGCAATCAGGCAGTCCAACGAAAGATGGACAGAAATTGACTCTAATGACTTCTGCAGTAGCTGTGGTGATGAGGAAGAAGTGGAGGGCATTGAGCACTTGCTATGCGACTGCCCCGCTCTGAGTAAACGACGACTGGACATAGTGGGGTCGGCCTTTCTAGGCAGTCTAACAGATCTTTCCAGCGCCGATATTCGTACTATCGATAAATTTGTATATCAAACAGGTTGGTTTCGATGAGGGGCATTTCAGCCCGTGGTAACACTAGGGACCTAAACTGGTCTATGTGAGCTTGTATAAAAAAAAATACGGCTGCCACCCTAACCTAAACCTAAGTGCGTCGGATTATATTCCTGCAGGAAAGCTGTAGTGTCGCATTGATGCCTTTCTTCTAAAATCGTTCATTGATACAAATTCATACATATATATCAGTAGTTTGCCCAAAACTGTGGTGCGGCGCACCGTGGTATGGCTTCTTACATTTTTGTGCAACAAATATAAGGAGTGGTCCTAGATCATTGAATGTTGGCATCGAGTAATATACTGACTTAATTAAGAAAAAAATGGTATTTCATCAAATCGGCCACGCCCACCGTCCATACAATCCAAATCGACGTTTCATCAAAATCGGCCACAAATTTCTTTTCAAGGAAAACTGCAAATGCTGAATTAAATAAAGCCATTTTAGTTCGTTCATATCTACTAAAATATATATGCAATCCAAATAATTTTATTTTTAAATTAAAAAGAAGGTTCAGTATCTCTATAATAACTACATTTAAATTTTAGCATTGGAAATATTTTACGTGCAAATGCTACTGAGTTGCATGCAAATTTTCGTTTGTTTTCGCTTTGCAATATTTAGGTGACTTCACTAGAGTTTTTATATGACAAAATATTATTTTTTACGAAAACAAATTATGATTTTTCATATTGAAACACTTCTCTATGGAACTGCATCATTCGATTTTTGAAAAGTAATTGTAAAAATTTATTTTTTGCATTCAAAATACCTCTGTGCGGCGTTGTGGACGGGAACTGATAAACGATTCATTACCAACCAATTATCAAAGTTTCAAGGTACTGTCTGTCTGTGCATAAGCGAAGCTTTAAGAACTCCAGGGACTGAGTCTCCACAAGTCCTACTCCATCTAATTTAATTTTTTTTTAAATTTAATTTAATTTATTAAGTTTTTTCTAGAGATTATAAAATGTGTGCTGAACAATGATGATGTGATTTCTTAAAACTATATCGTGTTATTAATTACAATTAATAAACCCAGCTTCTAGCTTCAACGTAATTTTTTTTTTACATATAAAAATATTTAAGGTAATTGTAAAATTCGTGCTTGCTCCCGGCACTAGCTTAACATGAGTGAGAAACTCAACAATAATATACTTAATACTAATCTTAAAACTAAATTTAAAATAAAATATAAAAACTTATTCTAATCTAATAAATTCTAGCCTCTGTGTGAGCCAGTAATTGATTTTGTGTAAAATTGTGGACACAAGGTAGAACACAAGTCCATTGACAAGTCGATACCAATTGGTGAGAGATAATTTGTATTGTTCCAGTTGAAGGTTAATTGTTGGTTATATACATTTTGAATTAACCGATTCTCGTGTATAGAGCTATATGCATACCTCTTTATTAACTTCATTACGTACACAGGGATTGGGGCAACAGAGGTATTTTCATAAACGATGTTTGAGTAACGTTTGTTGTAACTTTGGAAGTTCTTCCCAATACTCGTACAACTTCTGAGTACCTTCCTTTCAAGGATTCCAAAATCTCTCATCACTGTTGGTGAGATTTGATACAAATTGGCAAATGCGTATAATAAAACAGAACGTATACTTAATTTATATAACATTAATTTAGTTGTAATCGGCAATTAATTGCCATAAAAAAGTTTTCCAAAATGTCCTTTAATTTTGTACGCCTTTTTCAACATATCGCGGGCATGACCATTAAAATTAACCAATCTGTTGAAAGTAACTCATAAATATTTGAAGCTGTCCCTGAATGGAATCTCAATTCCATTCAAAAAAGCCTCAAAGATCTACTTTCGGGGACAACTTTTCGACCACATTTGCCTGATGCGTTTCTCAAACAAATTGCTTCACTCTTCGATGTATTTATTTTAATCCCCCAATAACATTGTGGCGAAAGAAGTCGAAACGAGAGCTGCATCAAGGTTAAACTGTACTCGTATACCAGGGTAAATGTACAAAAACTCTGCTATGGTAACCGACCGAGTGGACTATATACCAACGGTGTACACTTTCGAGAGGAACTTCACCACTATAATATCTACCGGAGAGGAATGGGTTGGCAGAACATCAGGTAATATAAACCATACCACTTCTATACGGATGGTTCGAAGCTTGATGACACTGTTTAACTTCGGAGCACACTGTAAAGAACTTGGCCTTGATATATAAAGTCGAAATAATGTCAATATAGAAAGTCGCCAAGTGACTGTGTCGAAACGGGCATGCATGTTGCATATGCCTCTATTCTCTGGGGGTCCTAAATTCGCAAATAGCTCTAGACTGCCGCTGTAACGACCCACCCCCTATCTGGTCCTACTTCCGTTGGGAATGGCTACCTTCTGGCCCCAGCCGTGCTCAGTGGTGGGCGGTTCTTCTCCCAACGGAAATAGACACGGGATCGAGTACATAAAAAAAAATTAAGGTAGCTCTTGACTGATAGAGGAAAGAAAAATAGAAACTGAAGCAGAGAGATAGGTAGTGAGAAAGAGAGAGAGAGAGGGGAAATGACGTTGGAGGAAGAGTGTGGTATTAGATGTTAGTCTGCCACTATATACTTCAATACCCTCCCTACCATGCCGGTCCTGTCAGCAGGAAATCAGCCCATTAAAGCCCCCTAAATCAAGAACCTTTCACCTTTCGTAAATGATTAATCGAAATTAAAAGTTCATTTTAACTATATTTAATTCATTCAGGAAAATTGTGAGTATGTATAAACAAAATACGCGGGAAGTAATATACTATATAGTAATTAAAGATGAGTAATTGTTAATAATATGTAATATGATCAAAATGTAGTGTAATCGAGACGGTTATCGAATACCGTGAAGTTTAGTGAATAAGAAACTTATAATTATTTATAGTTTATTTAAAGTGGTAATAAATGTGAATATATTAGTGTCGCGTATTGGGTATGAGAGAAAACAGACGAGCATCTAATAACGAACAAATAATATTTGTATATTGAAACTTACCGAACTCATCCCACGAAGTCATCTGGCCAGGTGACGATTCAGGATCATGGTAGATACTGTTGAGTAATAGTCAAAATTCGTTTTTACGATGCTCGTTTACAAAATTTGATTGTGGAGTGTTGTGCAAAATTGATTTTTAGATAAAAGTATATTCTGAAACTTCCAAAATTACGATAGGTTACTTCCGGTTCCAACTGTATTGTTAAGTTAATGTCTTGTGGATGATATTGATTATATTAAAGATTATTTTTCGCCCTATGGGCCTGTATCTTGCATGATGATCAGTTCTTGAATATTCCAAATTTTCAAAATGCCACGGAATCTTATATGTTACCAAAATGGCATCTTGCAAAACGGGTAGAAAACTTTATACCACTAAATGCTCTTGTTCCACCATAACTGGGTGGGGACTTTACCCAGGATATATTTAGGATAGGATATTCACAAAATCGAGATCTGCCAATAACTGACGAAATTCGGAATCCCAGGTATGATTGTAGCACAAAAAAGGTCTCTGGCATAAAGCCACCAAATCTTCAAAAAAATTGCTCGACCAATAGAGTTTGCGTCAAGAGATCCTTACACTGGCGTGTCCTTTGTTATTTTTAATTTATCTTAATATAGGCGTTCACCGCCAACGAAAGGCTCAATCAGGATTAATTTGTTCACGATGATAATTTCAAAATAGTCCAACAATATAATTATAATTCACTACGACAGGTTGCAAGGAAATATTAATTACGATTTATTTTAACTTTCTTCTGACTCCGAAGAGCTCAAATTCCAAAATCCAATTGAAAAAATTTTCAAATTTTTTCTTTTCTTTCAAAATTATTTTCGTATCCCTGACAATCAAATTATATCGGAGCTCTTATGCACACCATTTTTCCTTCTTTTTTTTTTCTTTAAGTTCCAAAGTGGAAATACAAAGGTGTGTCACATAGGTTATTACGTCTCCAGTATGCTATCACAAACCATTCCACACTAAAAAAAAAAAATACAAAAAAAAAATAATTCTTCTAAGTCCAAATGTCTTTCATCTTAACTAATATTATATTTTGAAGTGCCTTTTTTATGTTCGGAACAATCTTGAGAAAGGCCCGGCTGATTTTCATGAAATTTTTTATAATAAAAAGCTCTCGACCTGGTGAAGGTTTTAGGCCAAAAAAATTATTAAAAAGTTTATTAGAAAAGGAGATTCATGGCTTTCAAAATCCTAAATAAAATTCACCTGCAAGCACAAACGGACATGTACGACTCATAGCGTATAAAAATTGTAGTTGTGGTAGTGAAAAATAAAGCAGTGTGCGGCACATCGACACGATGCGAGTGTTCCAATATTTTACTCTCCCATCCTACAGTGAGTATTGCTTTGCTGAGAATAGCAATGTGATTTGTTTTTGTTTTGCCTACATATGGCCGAGCGTGTGTGTGCTATGGATAGCAACAGAGAATGGCAATGTATTTTGTTTTTTTTGTCGTACGCTATGCGTGGTGACGTGAAAAAAAGACAGAGGCAAGCAAAAACAAATATAGCCAAACATTACCATGCTGCAGTGATGTTATGCTTGGTTTGAGTTTATTTTATTTTTGCCTTTGTTTTACTATTTTCTTGCAATGCGTTTACATTTATTTGCCGTTATTTTTCAGAGCAGAGTATCAAAATTTTTTCAATTAAGCTCATTTTATGTGTATGTAATAAAAAGTAAGTTCTTTTTGTGCCCGCGAACGGAATCGCTATCTAAATTCTAAATACCTAAAAAGTGCATTATGCCTAAAGTGCGAACAAAGCTTTCTAGGAAAACTCCTGACGCGACTAGAATGAGTCGATTGAGACAGACTGAACAGTGGGGCAAAAATGTGTTAACTATGGTACAGTAGGGCAAAAATGGTTAAATATAGTGGACAAAATATAGTAGGACAAAAAGGTGTTAAATTTGATTCAGTGGACCCACAAGGTTAAATATAGCACAGTGGGTCAAAAAACGTACATTTAGTACAGTGGGTAAAAATATGGATGCAGGGAGAGAGGGTAAGTTAAATATGAAATAAGAATGTTTTTTTTCTAAATGTATGCTTTTAGTAGCACTGTGGTGCAAAAAGGTTAAAATTATGATGCACTGCAAAAATGTAGCACTGTGGTGCAAAAAGGTTAAAATTATGATGCAGTTGGGGCAAGCAAAAATTGTTCAACATGTTACAGAGGGGAAAAAATGTGTTAAATATGGTTTAGTGGAGCAAAAAGGGTTAAATATGGTACGGCGAAGCAAAAAAGTTAAATACGGTAAAATGGTTAAATGTGGTAAGTGGGGAAAAAGGGAACAAAATAGTCCCAGATATGTATAAAAATTCGTACTTTAGAAGCACAGTGTAATAAAAAGTGTTTAATATGGAACAGTGGTGCAAAAGGTGTTGAATGTGGCCCCTAAGTGCAAAGGTAGATCTTACAGCATAAGCCAAAGCTAAGAAATTGTTTTTCCAAATTGGTTCTTCTACTTAAACCGTGGGGAAAACAAGTTTAATAAATGGCACAGATAGGGTACAAAAATGTTGAAATACGCCCTAAGCTTGCGAATTTGGATCTTGAAATATCAATTATCATTTTAAAATATTGTACAATCGTGCAAAATTGGTTAATTATGACACAGAAAGGGTTAAATGTGGTACTATGGAGCTATTCACTTTAGATTTTTAAATTCGTAACTTTATAGACACAGTGGGACAAACATGGTTTTATATTGTAGCAGGGTGTGAATGTAGTTATTGCAATATAAACTAGGGGAAAGTTGCTAACGTATGAACCAAAAAAATAGTTTTTCTACGTTCAGAGGTGCAGTGGGAAAAGGGATAAATATTGTACCATGATGTCAGGGTAACTCTTGGAACACACACTAGAAATGAAACGAGGGTTCGTATTTTATATATAAAAGCAATCAAATCTTCTTCATTTTGTACCATATGTAATAATCATCTCATTTTGAAAGAAAGAGGTATAGATATTTTACAGTACCCTAAACAGAAAATAGGTAAAAGATGGGGGCTGCGAAGCGCACCGGGTAAGCTAGTGTGATATATAGCCTTTCTATTCGTGTCAATGTCCTTGAGTTCATAGTACGAAGAACCTACTTTTCGTACCACCTTTGCCTTTATGGCAGTAGGCGCTAACTTCGAACTAAACTTCTTCACAAGCGAGCTCTGCGTAAAATTCCGCCTATACACGGTTTGGCCAATATCGAATGTCCTTTTTCGAGATCTTAAATTATAAGTTCGTTCATTTTTTTCATAAGCCTGTTTCATTTTGTTTTGTATAGAGTCTCGCAATAGTGAAAATTTATCATTCCGGGATATTTCTGTATCGGTTTCCTCGAATAATTTTAGTCTCCGTAAAATCTCGTAGTCTTTACCATGTGTAATCATTTGTTGGCCAAATATGATCTGATAAGAAGACATTCCTGTTGACTGATGTGTGCTGTTCCTCAATGCACAGTTTATACTTGGCAGATACAAATCCCACTTCGTTTGATCTTCCCTAACAAACAGTCACCACTATCTCCGGAACACCATAAGAAATAAAGATTTCCTCAGTAACATATTTCACAATCTGTCCCGCAACAAATTTCCTCAGCGGTTTCAGGAAAGTGTATTTTGAGAAGTGGTCCATCACGATCAATATGCCGATATTCCCTCCCTTTGTCCTTGGAAGCGGTCCTATTAGGTCTAGGTATAAGCGCTGAAAAAGGGCGTTCTGTGGATACCATCTGCCCCATAGGAGGTCGTAAAATCGTTGTCGGCACTTTTGATGTCTTACACAAATCGCACTTCGCTATGTATTCTTTCACATCGGTTACAAGTCGCGGCCAAAAGAAGAACCTACGAATACGTTCTACTGTTTTCGCGATTCCACCATGTGCAGATGACGGTTGATTGTGAGACGCATAAATAACCTTGTTCCTTAGGCCAGCCGGAACAACCAATTTCCAGCAATTGGTAGTATCCAGAATGTCGTTACCACAGTGTGTCTTCTTGTATATTACCTTTCCGTCTATTTTAAAATCTGGAAATTGGGTGCCTAAAATATCTGATCTCCACTTAGCATATTCTGGGTCATCGAAGCAGCCGGAGTTAAGATCTATGGAAGGTAGCACTTCCAGTTCAATTTCTGCAACGTTATCTTCAAAAGCCCTGGATAATGCGTCCGGAACAACATTGTCCCTTCCTTTCCGATGCTCAATGGTGAAATTAAATGCTTGCAATTTAAGAGCCCATCTGGCTAATCTCCCAGATAGATCCGTTTGTCTCATTAGCCACTTAAGACTTGAGTGGTCCGTGACCACCTTAAACTCCTGGCCCTCTATGTACGATCGGAATTTCTTCACAGCCAGTACTACGGCTAAGCATTCCAACTCAGTTGTGGAATAATTTATCTGGGTCTTATTTAATTTTTGAGACATAAATGATATCGGTCGTTCTTGACCATTGTCGTCTAGCTGAGCCAAGACCGCTCCGACTCCGACCGAACTTGCATCACACTGCAAGATAAACGGTTTGGTGAAATCTGCATTTACTAAAACCGGAGCTGAACATATCCTCGACTTAAGCTCCTCAAATGATTTCTGTGCTTCTGGTGTCCATTTAAAACCTCTGCCTTTTCTCAATAACTCAGTCATATTAAAAGTAAGAGTAGAAAAATCCTCTATAAAGCGGCGATACCACCCAACCATTCCCAAAAACTGACGAAGATTTCTGACTGATTTTGGAGTTGGGAAGTCTGATATGGCCTTCACCTTATCTGGATCTACACGTAACGTTCCGTCTCCTACCACATACCCGAGGTAACGAACACTCCTTATGGCGAAGCAACTTTTCTTAACGTTTATTGTTAATCCAGCTTTCCGGAAATGAGTTGCCACTTCCTGCAAGTGTTGCAGATGTTCTTCGAAATTATTTGACACAATGAGAAGATCATCTAAGTAGACGAACACATGATCTTTCATGTTATAAGGTATTACAATGTCCATTGAACGGCAAATTGTCTGTGGCGCATTGCACAAACCAAATGGCATTCGCGTGAACTGATACAATGGCCTATTTGGGATAGTGAAAGCGGTCTTCGGTTTTGACGATTCTGATAGCTTGATTTGCCAGAATGCGTCTTTCAAATCGATTTTCGAGATACAATGTACCGGCGGAAGTCTGGAAATAATGCCCTCAATATTTGGAATTGGGTAAGCGTCCTTCACCGTAACAGAATTGAGTTTCCGACTGTCCACGCAAAAACGTACCTTTCCTGGTTTCACAATCAATACGCCTGGTGACGACCATGGTGAAGCCGGACACTCCTCGATTACCCCGAGAGATATCATTCGGTCAATTTCCTCACATAAAAGTTTCTCCCTAGCTGACGAAATCGGGTAATACCGTTGTTTAATCGGCTTTGAATTCTCGGTGTCTATGACATGTTCGACCAAAGAAGTGCATCCTAGCCCGTCCCCTTCCGAATTGGGAAAAGTCTCAATAATGGACTCCAGTTTCCTTTTCTGGTCATGAGTAAGAATTATCCTCTCTGATTCGATATCTTCTGAACTAATTTCATTGACATTTGTCCTGATTGAGATTGATATATTGAATTCATCCCAAAAATCAATCCCGCAGATAACATCCTGTTGAATGGACGGTATTATCAAAAATTCCCAACGAACATCATTGCCCTGAAATTTAAACTCTAAGTCAACGACACCTGCTATATTCTGTCGTTGTCCGTCCGCAGTTTTGACACTACCCTTGCATTTTACAAAATTGTCCATTGTTCGTACCTTCTCAGCCAAAGTTCCTCCTATTACGCTCTTATTGGCACCACTGTCCATTAGAGCGAAGTACAATTGTCCATCAATATTCAAATGTACGTACGGCCGTGTATCGAATTTCCTATAGATAATTGCCGATACCTTAAATTTCCTAAACGATTTAAGTCTCTTCCAATACGTCCTCATTCTATTAGCCTTTCGTATCGATCTTCTGCAATTTTTATCTATTTTTATCGAAATGTTTTCGGATGTTGTGTCTGGTAAAGTGTATGTTAGGTCATAGTCTGGGTTTTCGTTACTTATTGTTTCCTTGAGGTCGTTGCTGGATGTCCTTTCCTCCGACGAAGGACATCCCTTCGTAAGTTTCCCTGCGGCAGACAAATTGGGCAACTGGGTCTGTACGTATCTTTTCTCCCACACCCATAACAGAATATCGTCTTCTCTCTATCACAGTCCTTATAACCGTGACCCATATTCTCACAATTCCAACAAATTATCTTAGATATTTTTCCAAGACGCCCCCATTTTCTTGTCCGTCAGAATTCTCCCCATCGGATTCTTCCATTTGGGCTATCTGACATTTCTCTCGAATGTGTTTGGGTTTGTTAGCCCCCAGCATGTCCTTCATGAACTTCTCATGTCGACGTACGGCCTTCCTCAGGTCAGATATAGCTGAAATTTTCAAGTGTAATAATTCATGCCGAATGTCCGGTTTGAGATTTCGGAGTAGAGTCTCACACATCTCTTCATCTGTCATTGGGGTTTGGAGTTTATCAGAGAGGGTCATTACCGCCTTACAAAACTCATCGAAAGATTCACACGATTTCTGACGGCGACATCTGATATCATCGCGTATGTCATAGTCATTGTAGAAGTCTTTGTACTGCTTCTTTAATGAGTCGCAAACATCGGCCCAAGCAATGTGTTCATTTCGGCGATGATAACGCCAAAACCATTCCAAGGCCTTACCGCTAAACAGCATATGTACATGTTTGCATAACAAACTGAAATCTCCTCTTAGTGTATTAGTAGTCATGATGTTGACTCTATAAATGAATTCCTCAACTGGAATGTGGTCATTGCCACCAGAAAATGTCAGCCGCCAATTGCGAATTATAGTTAGTGTTTTCTCGGTATTGTCCGAAGTGAACGTTGGCTCAGTTATTGACGTGGATGATGGCGGTACGACCGGTGCCGAAGTTTGCTCGGGAGTATAAAACAAAGTTGGGAGTATAAAACCAAAATCGACCAGTATTAAAATTCTCCCTTAACCATGATACTCGTCAATCCCGTCTTCTCACTAGCAACCACACAATTTGTATGATCCGACAAAATCCAGATCAAAATTCAACTTATGTGTCAAAAGATAAAGAATGAGTTTACAGAAGAGTATTGGATAAAAAAAAAGGAGATGACATTCCAAGGGTACGTATTAAAAATCATCCAAACAGCAAATCCCCAGAGACGTCATCCCTCATATTATCCAGACATTCCCCAGAACACTTTCGTACCGCCACCGATGACGATATATACGGCAAATCCAAAAAGTGTTCGAAGGAACAATTCAGAAAAGAATATTGTAATTTTACGGGACCTCAGCGTTAAAATAATAATAAGATGACAACATAGTGGAACATTAAAACCATTCCAAATATTCGCGCTGAGGCCCCACGTTGGGCGCCATTTAATTATGTAACGACCCACCCCCTATCTGGTCCTACTTCCGTTCCGCAGAGAGATAGGTAGTGAGAAAGAGAAAGAGAGAGAGAGAGGAAATGAGGAAGAGTGTGGCATTAGATGTTAGTCTGCCACTATATACTTCAATACCCTCCCTACCATGCCGGTCCTGTCAGCAGGAAATCAGCCCATTAAAGCACCCTAAATCAAGAACCTTTCGTAAATGATTAATCGAAATTAAAAGTTCATTTTAACTATATTTAATTCATTCAGGAAAATTGTGAGTATGTATAAACCAAATACGCGGGAAGTAATATACTATATAGTAATTAAAGATGAGTAATTGTTAATAATATGTAATATGATCAAAATGTAGTGTAATCGAGACGGTTATCGAATACCGTGAAGTTTAGTGAATAAGAAACTTATAATTATTTATAGTTTATTTAATGTGGTAATAAATGTGAATATATTAGTGTCGCGTATTGGGTATGAGAGAAAACAGACGAGCATCTAATAACGAACAAATAATATTTGTATATTGAAACTTACCGAACTCATCCCACGAAGTCATCTGGCCAGGTGACGATTCAGGATCATGGTAGATACTGTTGAGTAATAGTCAAAATTCGTTTTTACGATGCTCGTTTACAAAATTTGATTGTGCAGTGTTGTGCAAAATTGATTTTTAGATAAAAGTATGTTCTGAAACTTCCAAAATTACGATAGGTTACTTCCGGTTCCAACTGTATTGTTAAGTTAATGTCTTGTGGATGATATTGATTATATTAAAGATTATTTTTCGCCCTATGGGCCTGTATCTTGCATGATGATCAGTTCTTGAATATTCCAAATTTTCAAAATGCCACGGAATCTTATATGTTACCAAAACGGCATCTTGCAAAACGGGTAGAAAACTTTATACCACTAAATGCTCTTGTTCCACCATAACTGGGTGGGGACTTTACCCAGGATATATTTAGGATAGGATATTCACAAAATCGAGATCTGCCAATAACTGACGAAATTCGGAATCCCAGGTATGATTGTAGCACAAAAAAGGTCTCTGGCATAAAGCCACCAAATCTTCAAAAAAATTGCTCGACCAATAGAGTTTGCGTCAAGAGATCCTTACACTGGCGTGTCCTTTGTTATTTTTAATTTATCTTAATATAGGCGTTCACCGCCAACGAAAGGCTCAATCAGGATTAATTTGTTCACGATGATAATTTCAAAATAATCCAACAATATAATTGTAATTCACGAGGACAGGTTGCAAGGAAATATTAATTACGATTTATTTTAACTTTCTTCTGACTCCGAAGAGCTCAAATTCCAAAATCCAATTGAAAAAATTTTCAAATTTTTTCTTTTCTTTCAAAATTATTTTCGTATCCCTGATAATCAAATTATATCGGAGCTCTTATGCACACCATTTTTCCTTCTTATTTTTTTCTTTATGTTCAAAAGTGGAAATACAAAGGTGTGTCACATAGGTTATTACGTCTCAAGTATGCTGTCACACCGCAGATCTCTTACCGAGATGGCTGATCCCGGGAAACTGCAAAGCTGATGAACTTGCTCCAAGAATATGCATATATTAGTGAGCTTTAGCTTATATAATCAGAAGCTGGGAGCTTTGGGTTAGGTAATCAGACAGTCGAATGGAATTTTAACAGTTTTATTATAATTGCCTTACATAAGTTCTAAAGTTGTAACTGATCAATTAATTAGGGGTGTACTGGTAGATCACTTCCACGTAGTGCACCCTGGATAACGCCAAGTAGTAGTTTTACTTAAAAAACTCTCTGCGACCTAGGGATCATCGGTCTATGATTTGCGGTCAGATGTATTCAACTGTATTTGTACGGAACCTTGCTGAAACTTGGGTTCCTCAGTAAGCAACAAGTGTTTCGCCACCCATCCCTTGCCACCGTACCAGAGGCTATGCTGTGGACATATATCTCCCCAACATTCGTGGGAACTATAGGTTAGGTTATATTGAAGAAAGGAGACGTTTAAACGTCTCATGTCCTTGGACATACCAGGGCCGTGCGCAGGATTTTATTTTCGGGGTAGGGGGGATTCACATATCGTTACCTCCATTCTAAACTATGCTAAGTGCAAAAATATAGTTTTTCAGGAGAGGCGATCAAAGTTTGATGCATTTTTTTAATTTGCGTGGAATTCCTTTATCATGGAAATCGAATGACATGTACTGTTTTGTGAATAACTTTTGATTGGGTTGACAGATAAAACCCAAATTTTGACTGAATAAAATTTGGAATATTCACGAATTAAAAATGCAATCTACCTAAAAAACATGCTAAGTCGACTTAGCATGGTTTAGAATGGAGGTATCGGTATGGTACCCAATTTTTTTTATTAAAAATCAATGGTTGGCATTTTTAACAGGGGTGCCAACTTAGTGCTTTTCGCACCAGATTTAGTGCTTTTCAGACCACTCAATACGCGAAAAGTTGTCAGTTAGTGTCAAATGAAAAAAAAGCACTAACTGTACGCTTTTCACATTTTTCGTTAGTGCTTTTGACGCTTTTCGTACATTTGTCAGAGCAAATCTGGTAATATAACGAAATTAGACTATTTTGCTACACCATACGTATGTACTTCACGATTTGCCATCATACGCCACAATTTGCACCAAATCTTTACGAAATTTGGTATAGAAAATTTGATGAAGCCCATAATAAACTCTAGCAAATTTTATGAAATTTGTGGCAGGTTTACATATATCCATCATACTCGTATATACTGATACATATTTATAGTGATTAACATTAAAAAATACTTAGGTAATATTTTCATTAAGAATTGTATTAATTTAAATCATATATTAAATGTATTAAAAATTCGTCAAATACTGCGTTAACATTTTTCAGCCGACGCAATGTTGAAAAAGAGCGTTCGTTTGTCTCTGTTGTCACAGGTAACACCGCCATCACTGTCAATATTTTGTTAACGTTTGGAACTGCATCTATATTACATATATCAAATTCCAGGGAATTTCTGACATTCTCCGCTACAATTCTTCTTCTCCAAGGCTTCAATTCACTGATCTACACTTCAAACGAACTATAATGCTAAATTGATGAATATTTTTCAAATAATTGTTTACAATTTTCTTCATTTAGTATTGCCATTTCAGTTGGAAAAAGACATTAGAAATTTGACAAAATTCCACGATGTTTCAAAAAGCGATCTTCGAGATGAGTGATAAATAAATCTAGATATAGAATATAGGTCGAAATCTTGTAATATTCTTCAATATTTGTTGCATCAACATTGCAACGATGACAATCCTTGGTTTCTTGATTTGATAGACGAAAAAATAGCTCCAAAATGGTGAGTACAATTTTCGCGCATGTCCTTCAATTCCTTTTTCGTATTTTCTGCCAGATGGACGGATTCAGATAAATCTTGATTTTCACTGTGAAGAACGCGACTTAATGAATATGGCAAACAGTGAACTGAATGAACTACGTGGACCCAAACTTGAAAATCCAACGTTTTAATAGTCATCAATAAATGAAATGCAGATGTTGTAGTTTTCTGATCAGACCAGGTGGTGTAGATACATTCCAAGTATATATTTAAGTATTTTGTTATTCACACATACATACACATATTATAAAAAATTATTAATGTTTTGTACATTCTGCTTATTAGTTAAATATATCATAATTCTTACGTCATCCTCCACAATTCTTTGCCTTTTATTAAAATATTGTCGAATATCCATCCTGTTGTAGCATTTTTACGAATTGACACAATCACGTCTCCGCGATTTAAAATTGAATGTCACGTATTCACCGCACTTATTTAAATTGAACCAAACGTTAGTATTTTGTATGTTTACAATGTGAAAATGTGCAATCCGCTTGGGCATACACAATGAAATCTAGAATATGATACTACCTATTCCTACTGTCTTTAACGCTGCTCTAATTGTATATTTACTACAAAACGGAAAATTCTTAACAATAATTGGCACGAATAATAAATTTAAAATATTATAAATTTTTCTGTAAGATAAATTATCCTATTTTGCCGTAAACGATATTTGTCATCATCTACTACAAATCTGTTACAGCAATTTTCTGAAGTGTACAGTTTTCTGAATGTTAAAGTCACAAATGTGTAGCACATTTGCGATTTCTTAGGTGTACAACTTTTTAATTTAAAAGGATGTAATTTTTGAGATAAAACTTTAAAAATAGTAAATTTTCCAGAGAGTATAGCAAATAAAGCATACATTTGCAGTTTCTTAGGTGTACAACTTTTTAATTTAAAAAGAGGTAATTTTTGAGATAAAGCTCTAAAAACAGTAAAATTTTCCGGATAGTAAAGGCTTTGACTTCCTTTTAATAATTTAATTCTGCCATCAAATGCTACAATTTACTACATTTTAGACATACAACTTTAAAGTAAACAACGGTTACATTTTTAGTCTTTGATTTACTTTTTGGAACAGAAAAAACATTTTAACCGTTAAAATCAGTAGTAAACATTTTTAATTCCAAATCGTTTTGGGGGGGTTTGAACCTCGGACCCGAAATATTGGGATCTTGATTGTGTGAAAGCTGTGCAGTGACATACAAAATGTCTATCGTTTCGATGTTTACCACGTATGCCCTGTGTTAGTGCCGAAAAAGAAAATAAATAATAACACGATAGTTTAATTTTCAGTATAAAAAAATGAGCCGAAACTCTAATTTATTTAATTCAATAAATGATTTAGTGGTAACAAGTTTACCTTTGTACAACAATATGTACGTATGCAACGATATGCGGGATGAGAGCGAGAGAGCAACAAGATGCTTTCAATAGGCGGGATCGCGAACAAGTGGTTTGATGGAGAAAGGCGGCGGCTAAAAGTAAACAATGCTACAACTAGTTACTCGTTAAAATATGTAAAGCTACTCTTACAATGTTGCATTCAAAAGGAGTAAACAGATTTTAACGAGGGTTTAACTACGGCAAATACACCGAGCAAAATGATTGAATATAAATTAAATTGTTTCAGGTTTAAACATGCCGGCCACCTTGCAACATCAAGGTCTGTTGCAACTAAATTTAAATTAACTCTAATAATCTTAAAGTATAGTGCAGCACCTATGTGAGCTTTTCGATTTTCAATTCTCCAATTCATTTATTCTGTTTTCAAATAACACTTAAAACTAACAGGCCAGTAGGGACCCAGATGAAGCCAGTAGGGACTTCTACATTACAAACAAAACGAACACGAATGGGCCAGTAGGGACCCCAGCGAGAACGCGATGGGCCAGTAGGGACCCTTGGGTGGACGAAACGCGTTGGGCCAGTAGGGACCCCAGCAACTCAATTAGGCCAGTAGTGACCCTAGCAGTTGCATACGCCCGATAACACCCATCCAAAAATGGTGTAATGGGCAACCGGAAGCCCTGGTGACGCTCGAACCTGGCTAGTGACAATTCTCGCGTACATCTCCGGACCAAAAACCAATGCCACACGTCCCACTCTAAAAAAATAGGATCGGCAAGGGGGAATCCCAAAAACGATTCCTTGATCCTCTCAGGAACAGATTCGGAGGGGGTGGAGACGTGGCCGAGGTCGCATACCCTGGCCGTAAATGTCAACATTTGCTGGGCATCGTAAGTGGACGAGAAAGTGCAAGATGAGTCGGACGTTTGGAGTTGCCATTGCTTTTGTTAGGGTAACTTTAGTTGGGGTCGGAATGAAGCAGCGTGTTGTGGTCGCCATTACATTTTACGCATTTTTTCTGGCTCGGACAGTCTTTGGTTTGGTGAGAATGCGCCAAACACCGGTAGCAATGGCGATACATAACCACTGTCCGAATCCGACTATCGTTAGCCATTTTACGGAATTTGACGCAAAAACGAAGTGGATGCCTTCGACCACAAACACGACAACTATAAGCGGATGGAGCGGACGGAACGGACGGAGAGGGCGGGGCGGACTGTTCTACCGATGCTGCAGGGGCTGTGGTGGGGTACTACCTCAGTCTGCGAAGGGAGAACGTCCACAACGGTGTCGATAACTGGCGCCTGAACCACAGGTGCAGCAGCACCAGGATTACACTCCTCTTCTGATAATTCCATCAGCTCGTCAAAATCTTCCAAATCATCAGTGAAGAACGAGATCTTTTCCATGTTACTGCGAGGAAAGAATAATATTACAAAGATGGCGAGGGTTGATCGGTCAGAATGACCAATTTTGTTATGGGTCGTCTTACAACGCCGTTTTCAGTGCGTACGTCAGCAACGCGAACATGAGCGTCGATACCGGGATGAACGCTTACGACACGACCTAACTTCCACGAGGTAGGAGCTAATGTTTAATTTTTTACGACCACGAGATCTTCATTCCTAATGTCGCGTTCTGGAAATTTCCATTTGTACCGCATATGCAAAGTTTTCAGATACTCCTCTTTCCAACGCAGACAAAACTGATGGGCCAGTGCCTGAATTTTTGTAAACCGATTCACAATAGACATTGGTTGTTCAGTAACGACTGGTTCGGGAGGAGCAAGCAACGGAGCACCTATCAAAAAATGTCCTGGCGTCAACGCAACGATTTCATGAGGACTTTCGGACAATGGACACAAAGGTCGAGAATTTAAGCAAGCCTCGATCCTAGCCAAAACTGTAGACAATTCCTCAAACGTATACTTAAGATTTTGCGCCTGCTTCCGAAAATGAAGCTTAAAGCTCTTAACACCAGCTTCCCAAAGGCCACCCATATGTGGAGCCCCAGCTGGAATAAAACGCCACGATAGACTCTGATGCGCAAAGTGTGACGAAACTGACGCACCGCATTCTTGGACAAAAGCTTTGAAATTCTTCTCAATTTCTCCAGACGCACCTACAAAGTTTGTCCCGTTATTTGAAAAGATTGTACGAGGACATCCACGGCGAGCAATAAATCTATGAAACGCTGCCAAGAAATTTGCCGTTGATAAATCGGAAACGGCCTCTAAGTGTATGGCTTTCGTCGAAAAGCACACGAATACACAAACATAACCTTTTGTTATTTTGCAACACCGTCCTGTAAAGGACTTAATGTCAAACGGGCCTGCGAAGTCTACCCCAGCGGTAGTGAAAGCTCTATCAATTATAGTTCTCTCTGGCGGAAGTGCAGCCATAACCTGCCCGCAGGAACGTTTTCTATCTAATACACAACGCATACAATTATGCACAACTGACCGAATCAGGGTTTTTACGTGAGGCATCCATTATTCTATTCGAATGATGGGTAACATCAATTGATTTCCTCCATGAATAGAAATCAGGTGAATAAATTCCAGCAACAGTCTGGAAAATCGACAATTATAGGGAAGAATTATTGGATGTCTTTCGGAGTAGGCAAGCGTAGGAGACCGGGCCAATCTACCGTTCATTCGCATTACACCACTATCATCAATAAATGGGTTTAAAGGAACCAGAGAGCTTTTAGAGTTTAATGGTGATCTATCTAACAACGCCTTATAATCATCCGGGTAATTGGCTTTTTGTGCCAAAACAACTAATCGAATACGAACATTATTTATTTCATTCGCCGAAACTATAGGGCTAGTCAAATTATACTGAGTCCTATGAGCTGGATGAGTTCTATGCAAAAATCTAAACATGTACGAAATTACACGCAAAGCACGATCTAGCGAAGAAAAACGATCAAGAATATCTTCATACGAAGAGAAAAACGATGCATGAGTTCGTACGGAACGCATTTCCAAATCTGTATCAAGTGGAGTAAGGTCTCGAATAGGCCATTCAGTTCTATTGAGACTCAGCCAATGTGGCCCATGCCACCAAATCTGAGAACAAGCTAAGTCTGCAGGAGGAAGGCCGCGGCTGCCTAAATCAGCGGGATTGTCCTCCGATCTCAAATGATACCAATTGTGGTTTCCGACATTTTCCTGAATACGACATACCCTATTTGCCACAAAGGTAGTCCATGTCGAAGGGGTCCTTTTTAACCATGAAAGCACGATGGTCGAATCTGTCCAACAATAAACTTGACGAAATTCAACTTCACTCTCACCCAAGATAGTTTTTAAAAGTTCCGAAGCTAACACTGATCCGCAAAGTTCAAGCCTAGGCAATGAAATCGATTTTATGGGGGCCACTCTCTCATCAGAAAATACATGAAGCTCTGCTGCACAGTCCGGACCATACCGGACCCATCTAGGAATGCGAATAGAGTTCACATCTGGATAGGCTTCCACGAATTTTCGCCATTCGACTTCGGTGGAAGATGAGAGATGGTCATCCCACCCAATGTTATCTAGCCAGTCTTTTTGCATAACAATCTTGGCCATAACGAGCACTGGACCTAACCAACCGACGGGATCGAAAAGTTAAGCAATAGCCGAAAGAACTTCCCGTTTACTATATGTAGCTTTATCCACAATAGGAGCTACCGCGAAATAAAAAGAATCTATCTGCGCGTTCCATCGTATCCCTAAAGGTTTAGAGCCACTAGCCTCCACAAATGTCAAAAGTTCCGCATCCACTAAATACTCGGGCGGAAAGCGATCTAATATTGCCCTGTCGTTGGCTGTCCACTTCCTAAGTTCAAATGAAGCAGAAGAGGTCTCGAGCAAACAAAGCGGTTTCTACATCGTGGGTTCCAGCCAGAACATCGTCCACGTACATACTATATCGCAAGATATTAGCCGCAAGAGGATACTCTTTTTCATTATCGTCGGCTAATTTCAAAAGAGTTCTAATAGCCAGATAGGGGGCACAATTCACACCAAAAGTGACTGTCTGAAGCTCATAGTCCTGTACAGGTTTTGCGGGAGAATCCCTAAAGAGAATTCGCTGCAGGGGAGTGTGTGAGGGGTCAACGCGAATCTGCCTATACATCTGTGTAATGTCACAATTGAATACGAATTTAAACATTCGCCATCTCAAAATGAGCAGTACTAAGTCTGCCTGCAATGTTGGTCCAACATGAAGGATGTCGTTTAGACTTTTTCCATTTGAAGTTTTGTTGGACGCGTTAAAAACTACGCGAAGTTTGCTAGTCTGTTTTTCGAGATTAATAACAGGATGATGGGGCAAATAGCAGGACAATTTTTCCACAGAGGAAATCGTGTTCACTGGCCTCATATGGTCTAATCTCAAATATTCAGTGACAACGTTGTCATAAATAGTTTTGATATCGGGCTTCCGAAGTAATGACGATTCATTACGCAAATATTGTTTGAACACGTTCGCCCTAGATTCTCCCAGGTATTCCTGTACGCTAAGGTCGGTCCTAATAGGTAGTGTAACAATATATCTACCATCCGAATCCTTACGAGTTGTACGCACATAATTTTCCTCACAAAATTTATCCGAAGGTGACAAAATACTTCGTTTTGGAGGTTCTTCGAGTTCCCAGAAACGCAAAAGTGTTTTATTAATACTATCTTCTTCAGAAGTATCCAATCGTGTAGCGAAAGTCTGAACTTGTTTGGTAGGGACAGGACCCGTAATAAGCCAACCGAAGATAGTGTTCTGGGCAAGTAATGATCCAGACGAAATTTGAATAAATCCTTTTAAGAGGATTTAAGGATATAGTTCCGCGCCTATCAAGAGGTCTACGGGTCGCGAATCAAACAAATTTGGATCAGCCAGACGAAGCGTTGGCATTTTCTTCTTAAAATCAGAAGCGACCGTAAAAGAGGGAAGATTTTCAGAAATCGAAGGAAGAATTAAGGCAGTTGTTTCCAGGACTATCGATGCATCGAAAGATGTTCCAATCCTCAACGTACAAATTTTTCTGGATGTTGCCGAAATGGTACGATTAACGCCGGAAATGCTAGCATTTGTTTAATGCACCGGAATTTTCAACCTGTTCTGCAAGCGCTCTGAAAGAAACGAGGCCTCAGAAGCAGGGTCAATCAAAGCCCGAGCAGGGTACGAATCACCATGGTGAACTATATTAACCATTGCTGTTCCCAAAAGAACAACTTTACTCGAGGCAGCATGAAATACCTGGCGAGGGATACAGCCAGCCGATGTGGATGGTTGCGAAGGGTCTACAACGGACTGACTAGAAATTTGAGGATTTGGAACCGGTCTAGTGTTAGTGGTAGTAGTAGCAGAGGCCGAACCCTGACTATCACGATGCAGTAGAGTGTGGTGTCTCGCTTCACATTTGAAGCAATGATGTTCACTTGAACAATTCTTCACGTCATGTCCCTTTACTAAGCAATTCAAACACAAACGATTTCGTTTTATAACATTATATCTTTCCGAGGGCGAAAGTTTCTTTAACCGAAGTCATTTGGAGAGCCTGTGACCTTCTTTAGGACAAAGTACACATTTAACAATTGAGGGTGGACTCGATGGTTTCGATGATGCGGCATTCGTAAAATGCGTTCTAATTTTGGGGTTTGACCGTTTTGGAGAATCGTTTCCCCTTAGATCGTTGAGGCACACGAGAGTGCGGATCCTTTCCGAAAGAAATGAATCCATGTCTTTCCACAATGAAAGAGCTGATTTGTCCCTAACACTTTGTTCCCATAAGGTTTGGGTAAGCCTCGGCAAACGTTGGAGGCAGATAAAAATAAGGATAGGATCCCAATTATCTGTGCGAATATCATATATCGATAAAGCTGAAAGACAACTATTTATCCCGCGTTGAATTGATTTTAATCCTGAACTAGTCTCACTATTTAACACTGGAAGTGCAAAGAGCGTCTTCAGTTGATTGTGGACAAGAATTCGGGGATTATCGTAGGCATCCCTTAATGCTTGCCATGCAAGCTCAAAACTACGATGTGTGAGCGGAAATTTTGAAACAATTTCGCGCGCTTCCCTGCTTGTTTTGCGAACTAAATGGCACAATCGCTCAATATCGCTTAGACGGGAGTTGTTTATATACACAGCGCTGAAAAAATCCCTAAAAGTGGGCCAAGAAAGAAAGTCTCCCTCAAATATATCGACATCACATGGGGGCAACGACAAATTGTGCATAGTTTCACTATTGACCAGGTCGGACATTTCACGTCGCAAGACCTCACTATTTCCCCATTCGATCTACGAGAGTCGTTCGTAAGAGAACGCGTTTGATTTACCATAGAACCATTTGGACTAGAATGGTCCGAAAGCTCAAGTACAGACTGAGCTGAATTAACAATTGTAGACCGAGAGGCCGAACGCCTCAAACCACGAAAATCGGCTAACTTTCTATTAATTCCCGCTAAACAATTCATAAACGTTTTGTAAGAAGCATCATATTTACCCTCAGCTTCGTTTACATCCGCCTGCTCAACTTTCTCGGCGGTTTCCAAATACGTAAGGTATTTGTCGTACGTATCTTGTACCTTACTCCATATTTTATTAACTTCCGCGCTACGAATCTCGAGACTATAAACATCAAAATCTTCCTCCATTTCCAAAACAAAATTTGCACAAAATTTTGTAAGAGCATCCGAAGCTCTGACAAAGAAATGAAGAGGAGGAAGAGACATTGTAATTTATTTCCAAAAACAATTGGTAGAAATTCGCCGAAATGTGACGTAATCACAAACAAAATTCGAGTGGACTGTATTTTTAATAATAAAACGCCGAAATTTCGTAAAAATACCCAGGTAAAATCTGAAATTTAGCAGAACACTAAAAATTTCCTATGAAATTTAGTTCCCTTTGCGCAAAAATTGAGAAAAAAAACAAACAAATGCTTATTTTAATCTATCTACCGAATGTAGTATCAACTTTTGTTTGGAACAACGATATGTCCAAATGACAGAAAGTGCAAAAACGTCTAGTTATGGAGAACAAACCGAAAGCAAACAACTATAAATGTTCTATAATTTGTGAAAAGAATCGTTAAAACCAGCTAATTCGTAAAAAATCCGACAAGACAAAGAAAACAAACGATTAAAATGTTTAAAAACAAATTAAATTTCAAAAAATGCAAATAAAATTCAATAAAAAAATTAATATATAATTAAATTTAAAAATTATTTCACAAATTTCTTTCCGTGTACCGAGATATTTTTTCAAAATATTATTTTCTCGCGAAAATAACGAAATATATCGAATGGGCACCGAAAACCCAGCAAAAATAAATAAAAAACAGAAAATTCCAAAAAATACCTCTAAATTCGATTATATGTCGGCTTGACCGACTGTAGGGCGCACGCAACGAATATGGTGAAAACCCAACGAACAGGTCAACAAACCGAACCGAAACCGAAAACAATAAAAAAATCGCACTTTTATTTAAAAACGTCGAATTGACCGTATGTAGGGTGCACGTTATATAATTTAAATTTTCAAAATCTTATCGAAAATTACGATGCACGAAACCCTATTATTAATTTCACAAAAAATTTCCCGAGGTTACAAACTTTGTACCGAACACACTTAACCAACGTAATTAGTGTAGCGTAACGAAACAAAAGCGAATCAAAGAAAAATAGTTCCAAGCAGCTGCGTTTGTTTGTCTGTATGTATGCATATACCGTATATATGGTATATGAGAACCGTATGTTGGCTGGCTGCTGGACGGACGCGCTAACAAACAATATTGGAGAAACTGAGTGTATTCTTTTTTGGTGGTGGCGATGAACTTTTTATTGTTATTGTTGTTAACGAAAAACAAACCACAAAACAAATGACAACAATTATTTCAAATGTTATTGTTTCTCCTTTTCCGACGGTAAGTCCGGATTTACACTGGCTGAATGTTCAGCAGATTATGGGCGTTTTGTAGGAGAGAGGGGCAGTCGGCAAGAGGGAGGAAAAAACTCTCCCTGAATGTTTTGAGTTCTTCGTGCAAGTTCAAAAGAGAATTTGATGATAAGCTGCTGAAAAAACTTGCCTAGTGTAAATTTGGACTAAGGAGTTGTTGCTTATTTTTACAAATACGCGAATTATTTTATTTTCGAAAATTAATTGTGTTAAATTTACCACCACTGCACTGTCAAAAAATACACTTTTTCACCACTAATATCCGCACTATAGGGATGTTTTTAAATAATCTTATATTTATTTGTTTTAATTATTGTTTTTCTTTAATACGTACGGACGGACATATGCCGGTCTGTATGCACGTACGTATGTAACCACAGCGATAGAAACGAGACGGGTGTAGAGGGAGGGGTTTCGCGACGCGCTGTAAGACGACCTTTTTGTAAATAACACGAACACTTTTATTGATTTAAAAATCGCGAGCTCACACTTATAACTACACTGCACTATACTTACTTTGACATTATTATTTAAATAAATAATAATAAATGATGAGATGAGGTTGGTGATGATGGATAAGGATGATGAAGGGATGAATATGCGCCGACAACACGAACTGGAGGGCGAAAAAAAACAACACCAATTAACAGCGTGAACTTAAGAAAATCGGGCTCAAAATATCCGGTTCGATGCGACCAAAATGTTAGTGCCGAAAAAGAAAATAAATAATAACACGATAGTTTAATTTTCAGTATAATAAAAAGGAGCCGAAACTCTAATTTATTTAATTCAATAAATGATTTAGTGGTAACAAGTTTACCTTTGTACAACAATATGTACGTATGCAACGATATGCGGGATGAGAGCGAGAGAGCAACAAGATGCTTTCAATAGGCGGGATCGCGAACAAGTGGTTTGATGGAGAAAGGCGGCGGCAAAAAGTAAACAATGCTACAACTAGTTACTCGTTAAAATCTGTAAAGCTACTCTTACAATGTTGCATTAAAAAGGAGTAGGCAGATTTTAACGAGGGTTTAACTACGGCAAATACACCAAGCAAAATGATTAAATATAAATTAAATTGTTTCAGGTTTAAACACCCTGCATTCGTCGTTTTCTGCTAGTCCTATGCGATGAAGATGTGCTTGTAAGTCCCCATTTATGTACATGGTACTTTTTTTAAGTAACTTATCGACTTATTCTCTTTTGAAAAAGTATTTACGTTCACACAAGTACTTTTTTTCAATACTTACACTTATTTTCATTCATTTTGTTTCAATTTTTCCTGTGTGAATTGTTGTTGTTTCCAAGTGCGAACGAAAAACACAAAACGATGAGTACGACAAGTACGAGTACGGCATACTTTTTTCCCCCCGTTTCCGACTGCCTCTCTCGCCAACAAAACGCCGATAAGTATTCTTAACACTTAAAAAAAAGTATCATGTAAATGCAGACTAATAAAATTAATGATGAAAATCTTTTCTCTCTTTGCAGAGTAAATAAAAGTATCTATCCTCTCCTTGCAGGACGCTCTCTTTAAAGATTAGCCAGACAAAGCGCCATCTTAAATATGCAGACATACTCAACGAATTGTCAAACTACATGCGACTAAAGTATTCAATTGTCCTTGAAGTATTTACGTTCATTTCCAATCACTCCGTTGTGTCCTGGTACCCACCAAATACGCAATTGACCATGCATGGGTTGAGTAATCATTTATCGTTCTTTTACAGTCTAACACAGTTCTGCATTTGACCCTTTCCGATGTTATTGCTTCAATCGTCATTTGACTATCTGTGAAGATGTTGGCATATTTAGGCTTTGTGGTATTACTGAGCCTGAGCGGAAGTGAAGTTCGACTCCCGGATCGTCAATAAAAAGTCCCAGACCCAGAGCTGGTTCCCACTGGCACATGGGCCAGAGTTCCGTTTTCCCAGGAGCGTCTGTCTGACACAAACGAATCACAGGTAGCTGTAAGCCTCACTTCAGTAATACGGTCGGAGTTTTCTGGTGTTTGAATGTGACCAACTAGAGAATCTAAAATCTTCTGATTGTACGACTTCTGGTCTCGATTTATCCATTTACCCATCACTTGTAGACGTCTTGCTGTGAGGGATCTTACGTCAATGACATTAGCAATTTACCAATTGGAAAATAATGTAATTGCCAGATCAATAATTTTACAACTTCCAGTCTAAAAAAGAACACATTTTTGTATAGTCGACTCTGTACTATTTACACTAGTCGCCGCCTGTCGTAGCGAACGGACGTGTTATCGCAGAGCGGATAGTTTTTAACCTATTACGCAATACCTATTCACCTACCTACTACGCAACCAGGAGGTTTGTTGTTTATAAAGCGTAGGTTGAATTGGATGCATCGGTCTCTGGACAGATATTACGGAGATTACGGCGCAGGGGAGGGAAAACCCAGTGCCGGCGACAAGCGTTGATTCACTCACGAGTCATGTGTCGTCGTTATCGAACAATCGTGAGCAAGCAACTTCTACGAGCTTTGGTGCCTTGGATCCCGTAGTCGAAAATGACACAAGAGCACATCCAGACGCAGGCAAAACAAATGATAAGACAGATGAAGCAGAACCCAGCCGGGGCTTTAAGCAACCCCAGCCTTTAAAAGCCATTGGGGACTCTGACTCTGAATCATCAAATGAAAACAATATCACTATTGTTGCTAACTCAAAGAGACTGTCAGGGGCACAAAGAAGGAAACTGAATAAGTTGAACCGACAGAACCTATTACGGGATGAACCTGACAATTCTACCTCCAATACAAACATGGAGGCCGCTAAAAGAGTCAGGTCTCCCCAAGAACATAGCGCTGTGAAAGTGACTAAGAAGAAAAAGGGCTCGCCGTCTTCCAGTAATTCGGATAAGCCTAACGTAACCACACAAAAGGAGGTCTCTAGTCTGGGTCCTTCGATTGTGGGCGGTAAAGTTGACCCAATAACGCAATCAAGTCAACCAAATCATCCGTTAAGGATGAGGCTTTAACCAAAAAGACTCTACAGACACGGAAAAATCAATTGGCCATAAAGAAGGATAAGAAGCCACCGTCTTATTCTAATATAGCTAAACAACATTTTCGAGACGATCTATGCTACGCCATAATTGATAGCAGTAGTGCATCTGGCAGAATCCCCGAAGACCAAAAGAGTAACTTCGAAGATTTGGTCTATACGAGGGTAGCGGAATACGTCCTCGAATCTAAGGATGAACCACCAATCGAAGTAATGAGTTGCAAGTTTGAGAGGGGTGTTTTGATGCTAAGGCTGGCATCACAACGCTGCGCTGGTGTCCTCGTAAAACTTGTGGATAGCTTCCCCTCACCATGGGACGGCGCAAAGCTAAAATTGGTAAGGAAAAGCGACATTCCTGAACTCATAAAAACGACCCTATATGTTAAGGGATGTCCCAGTAAGTTCTCATCAGAGTATATACTCGACATCATTGGCAAACAGAATTCAAAACTTTCCGTGAGAAAGTGGGAAGTCTTCTATAGGAAGGATGATACCGGGGGTACTCTCCTCGTGTTAGGCATAGACCCAGAATCCAAGAACAATCTTGTCATGGCGAAGGGCATAGCGTACTTCTTGATCTGGACAGTCTTTTTCAAAATTGGAAAGGTCCCGATTGCCAGGACAAATGAATCGAGTCCAAATATACTGTCTGAAGAGGCAAACACTGGTATTGAACGGATGGAGACAAGTGAGACACTGCCAAAAACTGATGTGGAAGTAGTCAATAACACCACCAGTTCACCAATAGACCGCCACTTTTGCAGGAAGTTCCCAGCAAAGGTGGTGATCAAAATAAAAAGAGCCACAAAACGATTCAAACCAATGAGGTAGCGACAAAAAATAACACCGCCTCCCAAAATTGTCGACTGGAAGATGGTGTAATAGGTAGTGAACGAAAGGAGGAGAATGACCCACTACCAAATAAAGAGGGGGTAGACTCCCAGATAGGATAGACTCCCAAAAGAAACTTTTACTGGAAGGACAATGATTGAGGTCATCCAGATAAACCTCCACCGGAGCGAGACAGCATCCAACGCTCTGATGGACATCATAAATAAAGGCAGGGTTCATATTGCTTTGATCCAGGAACCATGGACAACTAGCAACAAGGTTACTGGATTAAACCATGTGAACTATAACCTTTTCTACGCTAACACAGGTACTCGTCCAAGGACTTGTATTCTGTGCCATAAAAACTTATGTTTTATTTTCTCTCCAGAGTTGTCAACATCGGACGCAACGGTGCTGAGGCAAGGTAATGGAAATATGTACCGACATTGCCACCTACGTCGGAATTACAACGTCTGGTGAGGGAATCCAAACACACAAGTAATGAGTTATTAGCTGGATGTGACGCCAACTCCCATCATATCGCTTGGGGTAGTACTAACACCAATAAAAGGGGACACGCCCTTATCGAATTTTTGAATACAAATGTCCTCATAACTCATAACATAGGAAACACTGCAACCTTTGTTAACAAAATTAGGGAAGAAGTATTAGATATAACGATATGTTCAGAAAATCTTATTGATGAGATTCATGAGTGGAGGGTTTCGTATGAACACTCGAGCGAAGATAGTTGCCCACTTCGAGAAAGGAAATCTGCCTTTGAGAAACCCTGGATGACAGGACAAATTCGCTCGATTGGCAAAGATGTCCGCAGACTTTACAATAGAGCTCGACGTAAAAAACAATCAGTATATTGGGACGACTACCACAGAAGACTCAAAGAATACAATAAAATCGTTAGATCGGCGAAACGTAACTCCTGGAGGCTTTTCTGTGAACAGGTAGACAGCGTTAACAGCATGTCTAAAATGAAAAAGATCCTCTCAAAAACTCATGTCCAAACCGAAACACTGGTGGATGAAACGGGTAAAAGGATGGAAACTATAGAGGATACCGTAAGGCTCTTGATGAAAACTCATTTTCCGACTGGTAATGCTGGACCAGCAGAGGAACAGTTACAGAATGAAAATGTATTACATCAAGTACCTATTACGGATATAACAGATGGTATGGTTAAAGAAGCGATAAAAAGTGTCTCTCCCTTTAAGGCTGCGGGACCGGATGGAATATGCAGAATGAGGTGGATCTGGTATCAACTCATCTGGCTGGAGTGTTCACTGCATGTCTAACCCATTCGTATACCCCAAAAAACTGGCAGGAATCAAGGGTGGTCTTCATACCAAAGCCTGGCAAGGCGAGTTACACGACCCCAAAGGCTTATCGACCCATTAGCCTTACTTCTTTCCTGTTAAAAACAATGGAGCGAATAATTGATGACATGGTCAAAGGTAAAATAGCGGATGACAGGCTAAAATTCAAACAGCACGCCTATGTCAAAGGACGATCAGTGGAAACAGCTCTGCATGAGGTAGTGCACCACATAGAAGAGTCCTTCAGTAAAGAAATGTATACACTTGCTGTTTTCATAGACATTGAGGGCGCATTTAACAATGTACAGACCGATACACTTATCCAGTCTTTAGACGAGTTTCAGGTTGACCGGGCGCTGAAAAACTGGATCAACAATATGCTAAGGAATAGGTGGATTATTTGTGGGTCATATGACGTAAAAATTAGAGACAAGGTAAATCGTGGTATACCTCAGTGGGGCATTTTATCGCCTCTTCTATGGGTTACGACGATACACAGTCTCCTAAAAGCCCTCACCAATGAAGGACTTAAACCAGTCTGTTATGCAGACGACGTTGTAATACTTCTAAGGGGCTTTCATCCAAATCTATTATGCAGAAGAGCTGAAGAGGCACTTAGCATAGCATATAAATGGGCACAACCAAGGGGATTAAATTTTAACCCAGACAAAACAGAAATATGTCTATTTACAAGGAAAACGAAGATCCCACGTTTTACCCCGCCTCGATTCCTGAATAAGACAATTGTTATAACTAAAAAGGTAAAATACTTGGGAGTAATCTTGGATCAGAAACTGTACTGGAAAGATCATCTTGAAGAAAGAGTTACAAAGGCACACAAATGTTGGTCGTTGTGCAGAAGAGCTATCGGTTTAAAATGGGGACTACGTCCAAATATGACTCACTGGCTTTACATGAGCGTGATTAGACCAATAATCACCTACGCCTCTGTAGTGTGGTGGACATCAATGGACAAGAAGTGCAACGTAATACCTTTGCAAAAATTGTGCTGTCTAGGCATAAGCGGGGCATTTAGAACTGCACCAACAAAAGCGTTGGAGACTATACTGCACATCCAACCAATAGACATCCGTATAAAGTATGAGGCAGCCCTCACAGCAAGACGTTTACAAGTGATGGGTGAATGGATAAATCGAGACCACAAGTCGTACCATCAGAAGATTTTAGAATATCTAGTTGGTCACATTCAAACGCCAGAAATCTCGGACCGCATTCCTGAAGTGCGGCTTTAAGCTACCTGTGATACGTTTGTGCCAGACAGACGCTCCTGGGAAAATGGAACTTTGGCCCATGTGCCAGTGGGAACCAGCTGCTACACGGATGGGTCCAAGCGAGGAGGAAGGACGGGTCTGGGACTTTTTATTGATGAACCAGAAGTCGAACTTCACTTCCGCCTCCCTGACCATAACACGGTATTTCAAGCAGAAGTTCGAGCAATCATGGAGTGTGTGAACTGGCTCAGTAACACGACAAAGCCGAAATATGCCAACATCTTCACAGATAGCCAAATGGCGATTCAAGCAATAACATCGGAAAGGGTCAAATCCAGAACTGTGTTGGACTATAAAAGAACGATAAATGATTACTCAGCCCGTGGTCAATTGCGTATTTGCTGGGTACCAGGACACAACGGAGTGATTGGAAATGAACGGGCAAACAACTTGGCTTCAAAGGGCAGAGAACTTCGAGTAATAAACATGAAAAATTGGAAACCTTTCGAAGCCACGAAAAATGAGTTGAAGCACTGGGCAATGATGGCTCATAAAACTGTGTGGAATAGCGCAACAGTAGGAGCAACTGCAAAGATACTGTGGGGTGACCCAAATGAAAAGAAAACAAGAAGTCTTCTGAAACTAAACAAGATCGATATTAGTAAGATGATGAGTGTTCTAACGGGACACTCAAGCTTACAAGCACATCTTCATCGCATAGGACTAGCAGGAAACGACGAATGCAGGGCATGCAGAGAAAACATCGAAACGATGGAACATTTTCTGTGTCACTGCCCGGCTTTCACACATGCAAGATCCCAACATTTCGGGTCCGACATATTACCAGACTTGACTCATCTCAGAGAATATGACTGGAAGATACTGAGAAAATTCGTGTCTAGTACCGATTTTCTGTAACTCGTGAGGTATAAAAAGATCATAAATAAGGAGCGCACAACAGGCCGAACCACTGGCTTAAGTGTATGTCCATGGACATGAGACGTTTAAACGTCTCCTCTCTTCAACCTAACCTAACCTACACTAGCGGTGGCCAAAAAAGCAACCCTGGGTGGTCAGCTGAGCTGCACCAAGACTCTCATTTCTTTCTCTCTCTCTCTCTCACGTCTCTCTCATTGCGCACTGATAATTTTTTTCCATCTTAACGAGCAACCAATATTGACTTATGCACATATGTACACAATTTTATTATTATTTAATTGCTTTTACCATAATTATATTAATATCTATTTATTTTTTGCTTTTACTAATGTTTATTTTGTCATTGTTCCTATCAGTCGCCAAATAAAATAATGTGACTCCATCTGGCATTTGTGTTCGCCGAGATGACAGCAAAGAGAGATAGAGAAACCAAAATTTGCACTGAAATTATTACGTTTTCGTACGAGTTCATTATCGTACGACTTCTCGTTGTGATGGTAGTTAGTGAAACCCTAATCAGCTGTTTGTCGTCTGGCAGGCGAACGAAAGCAAATTTTTAAGTTACAGAAACAGGCTGTGAAACTTGCTCAACCCCTGAAATATCGGCTAATTCGTCCGCCATGACGGTGAAAGCTTTGGAATTATTGATTCTCTTAATAAGTTGTCGGTGTATAAGAGTGTGACAAATACTTATAACTTCATTTTGAACACGATTGCTTATATACATTGCGTTTCGTGGTGAATTTGTCAAGTGACTATTCAAATTTGAATCCGCTATCGTCCGATAACTTAGCAAGGCTCTAAAATTGCCATAATTTTGAATAGTTTCATTTGAATCGATTCTGCCTGTATCACAACTTTCTCTTAGTGCTAATCCTTGTCGACCACAAAGGACTACTGTTAGAACTATTGCTTCCAAATGCTTTCTATTTTCGTTTACGACTTGCTTTTCCTGAATTTGTAATTGTTTATCGATGGACGCTGTGGCTTGCTTTTCTACATTAGATCTCATTTCAGCTTTTAATACACTGTTTCTATGGTATTCGAGTGATGAGTGGTGGCGAAATACGTCCAGTGCTTTTTCCAATTATTAAATGATGTTGATACCAAGTTTACTAGTTTTTGGTTATGCACTTCTGTATCCCTAGGAGCAAATAATACACATGTTTTACAGAAAGTTTATGTAACCAAGAAAGTTGGAATTTTAAACTTCTTTGCCCAGTCACTGGAAAACTATAATTATCTGGAGGAATCCAGATTTTTTCATGAAGTCCTTCTATATAGTCGATACTCTCTGAAGCTGAATTGTTCACAAATAAACCTGTATCATATTGTGATACTTCGTTTGGGTTACTGGAAGCTGTAGAGTTTGATGTAGATGGCTTTTCCATATGGCCATCATTCGTTTCGACGGGCAAATTACATCTCTGTGGATCCTAAATCATGATGAATATTCAGAAAAATTCATTGTAGATATAGTAATAATCATTGCGGACGTTTAAGTATTTTGTTATTCACATATACACATATTATAAAAAATGATTAATGTTTTGTACATTTTGCTTATTAGTTAAATATATCATAATTCTTAGTCATCCTCCACAATTCTTTGCCATTTATTAAAATATTTTCGAATATCCATCCTGTTGTAGCACTTTTACGAATTGACACAATCACGTATCCGCGATTTAAAATTGAATGTCATGTATTCACCGCACTTATTTAAATTGAATGTCACGTATTCACCGCACTTATTTAAATTGAATGTCACGTATACACCGCACTTATTTAAATTGAACTAAACGTTAAGCTGAGTACAGCTTAACGTCAACCCTGTTAAAGTGCTGCAAATATACGGGCAATGTCAGATTGTTAGGCAAAGGTGAATTGACATTTCAGACGACTGCAAGAAAACATTACAATTTCATATATTTACAATATATTTTGTAAATATTTATATGCAGGATTGCCAATAAAATACATTATAGACAGTGTTGCAAATAAAATGATTTTCTGGCAATGGCGCCGTTGTCACATGCATAAACTTCGAACATATAACAATCAGCAAATTATCTCGCAATGACTTTTCTGCTAACGTTGCAAAACAAAAATTGTATGTTCACACGGTTGTAAATTCACAGGGTTGCATTTTTCCGCCATTTTTCTGGCAATGTTGTCCGATCTACAAATCGTCTGTACCTACCTTTAGTATTGTGTATGTTTACAATGTGTAAATGTACAATGCGCTTGGGCATACACAATGAAATCTACAATATGATACTACCTATTCCTACTGTCTTTAACTCTGCTCTAATTGTATATTTACTACAAAACAGAAAATTCTTAACAATAATGGCACGAATAATAAATTTAAAATATTATAAATTTTTCTGTAAGATAAATTATCCTATTTTGCCGTAAACGATATTTGTCATCATCTACTACAAATCTGTTACAGCAATTTTGTGAAGTGTACAGTTTTCTGAATTGTAAAGTTACAAATGTGTAGCACATTTGCGATTTCTTAGGTGTACAACTTTTTAAATCAAAAGGATGTAATTTTTGAGATAAAACTTTAAAAATAGTAAATTTTCCACAGAGTATAGCAAATAAAGCACACATTTGCAGTTTCTTAGGTGTACAACTTTTTAATTTAAAAAGAGGTAATTTTTGAGATAAAGCTCTAAAAACAGTCAAATTTTCCGGAAAGTATAGGCTTTGACTTCCTTTTAATAATTTAATTCTGTCATCAAATGCTACAATTTACTACATTTTAGACATACAACTTTAATGTAAACAACGGTTACATTCTTAGTCTTTGATTTCCTTTTTGGAACAGGAAAAACATTTTAACCGTTAAAATCAGTAGTAAACATTTTTAATTCCAAATCGTTTTGGGGGGGTTTGAACCTCGGACCCGAAATATTGGGATCTTGATTGTGTGAAAGCTGCGCAGTGACATAGAAAATGTCTATCGTTTCGATGTTGCAAAACCCTGTATGCCCTGCATTCGTCGTTTTCTGCTAGTCCTATGCGATGAAGATGTGTTTGTAAGTCCCCATTTACATGGTAATTTTTTTATCGTCTTATTCTCTTCTGAAAAAGTATTTACGTTCACACGCGTACTTTTTTTCAATACTTACACTTATTTTCATTCATTTTGTTTCAACTTTTCCTGTGTGAATTGTTGTTGTTTCCAAGTGCGAATGAAAAACACAAAACGATGAGTACGGCATACTTTTTTGCCCTCGTTTCCGACTGCCCTATCGCCCACAAAACGCCGATAAGTATTCTTAATACTTAAAAAAAGTATCATGTAAATGCAGACTAATAAAATTAATGATGAAAATCTTTTCTCTCTTTGCAGAGTAAATAAAAGTGTCTATCCTCTCCTTGCAGGACGCTCTCTTTAAAGTTTAGCCAGACAAAGCGCCATCTTCAATATGCAGACATACTAAACGAATTATCAAACTCCATGCGACGTCTATAATATTCAATTGTCATTGAAGTATTTACGTTCACACACGTCCTTTTTTTCAATACTTATACTTATTTTCATTTGTTTTGTTTCGGCTTATCCTGTGTGAATTGTTGTTGTTTCCAAGTTTCCCCGTTTTCGACTGCCTCTCTCACCCACAAAACGCCGATAAGTATACTTAATACTTAAACAAAAGTATCATGTAAATGCAGACTAAGCTTGAGTGTCCCGTTAGAACACTCATCATCTTACTAATCTCCATCTTGTTTAGTTTCAGAAAACTTCTAGTTTTTATTTCATCTGTTCCCCACAGTATCCTTGCAGTTTCTCCTACTGTTGCGCTATTCCATACAGTGTGAGCCATTACTGCCCAGTGCTTCAACGTATCCTTCGCGGCTTCGAAAGGTTTCCAAGTTTATTACTCGAAGTTCACTGCCCTTTGAAGCCAAGCTATTTGCCCGTTCATTTCCAATCACTCCGTTGTGTCCTGGTACCCAGCAAATACGCAATTGAAATTGCATGGGTTCAGTAATCATTTATCGTTCTTTTACAGTCTAACACAGTTCTGCATTTGACCCTTTCCGATGTTGTTGCTTTAATCGTCATTTGGCTATCTGTGAAGATGTTTGCATCTTTAGGCAATGTGGTATTACTGAGCCTGAGCGGAAGTGAAGTTCGACTCCCGGATCATCAATAAAAAGTCTCAGACCCAGAGCTGGTTCCCACTGGCACATGGGCCAGAGTTCCGTTTTTCCAGGAGCGTCTGTCTGCCACAAACGAATCACAGGTAGCTGTAAGCCGCACTTCAGTAATACGGTCGGAGTTTTCTGGTCTTTGAATGTGACCAACTAGAGAGTCTAAAATCTTCTGATTGTACGACTTGTGGTCTCGATTTATCCATTTACCCATCACTTGTAGACGTCTTGCTGTGAGGGCTGCCTCATACTTTATTCGGATGTCGATTGGCTCTTCTGCATAATAGGTTTGGATATATGCCTGCATAACAGACTGGTTTAAGTCCTTCATTGGTGAAGGCTTTCAGGAGACTGTGTATCGTCGCAACCCATAGAAGAGGCGATAAAATGCCCCCCTGAAGTATTACCTTGTCTCTAATTTTTAAGTCATATGACCCACAAATAATCCACCTATTCCTTAGCATAGTGTTGATCCAGTTTTTTAGCACCCGGTCAACTTGAAACTCGTCTAAGGACTGGATATGTGTATCGGTCTGCACATTGTTAAATGCGCCCTAAATGTCTATGCAAACAACAAGTGTATACATTTCTTTACTGAAGGACTCTTTTATGTGTTGTTTTTAACAGGAAAAGGTTATGCTAATGGAACGAAAATCCTTTGGCGTCGTATAACTCGCCTTGCCAGGCTTGGATATGAAGACCACCCTTGATTCCTGCCAGTATAAGCATGGGTTAGACATGCAGTGATCTAGTATCAACTCCAGCCAGATGAGTTGATACCAGATCCACCTCATTCTGCAGAATAAGGTCCCGCAGCCTTGAATGGAGAGAAGCTTTTTATCGCTTCTTTAACCATAACAACTGTTATATCCGTAATAGGTACATGATGCAATACATGGTAGTCGTCACAATATACTTACGAGTATTGTTTTTTACGTCGAGCTCTGTTGAAAAGTCTGCGGACATCCTTGCCAATCGAGCGAATTTGTCCTGTCATCCAGGGTTTCTCATAGGCAGATTTCCTTTCTCGGAGTAGGCAACTATTTTTCCAAGAGCCTCCGTAATCTTATTCACATTAATGTCAATGTCTTCTGTACATAGATAATCGCGTGTAGGCTGGCCCCATTGATTTCTAAGTAGACTTCCGAATTTAGTCCAGTCGGTCTTAGCCTTATTACGGAAACTTATTGGGTGGCGGTGGTCCAAATAGGAGTGTTCATGGATATCTATCGTTATATCTAATCCCTAATTTTGTTAACAAAGGTTGCATTGTTTCCTATGTTAAAAGTTATAAGGTCATTTGTATTCAAAAATTCTATAAGGGCGTGTCCCCTCTTATTGGTGTTAGCGATAATATTGTATTTTGGGATTCCCTCACCAGTCGTTGTAATTCCGACGCACTGTAGTTCAGAATTGAATTTACTGGCCAAAAGTCAAATTTTTTGTCATCGCCGATATCGAATATTTTAATGCCATTCAATAGCAAACGTATAGAGACTAGGGTAGCCAAAAAAATAGACCAAAATATTTATTATTGTGGGCGTGGTGTGCTGCTGAAAACAAATATTTTATGTAATTTTGAAAAAAAATAAATTTTTGTAGAAGGAAATTGTGATTTCTCGCAAACTATTATCGATAGAGGGTTAATTTTTTTTGTTACGTAGGTAGGATAGTACTCTTGGAGAAATTGCCAAAGGTATTACTGTACAGTAAACCTGGTTTGTTATAACATATTTCCACAGGTACCATATTTTTGTCAAATTGGAATTTTAGTGGAATGAAACTTTTTAGCATTAAGAGACTTCAAGAAGATTTTGATACCAGAAGAAAGTGTCCTCTTTAAGCCTATATGTAGGTTTAGGTTAGGGTGGCAGCCGTATTTTTTTTACAAGCTCACATAGACCAGTTTAGGTCCCTAGTGTTACCACGGGCTGAAATGCCCCTCATCGAAACCAACCTGTTTGATATATAAATTTATCGATAGTACGAATATCAGTACTGGAAAGATCTGTTAGGCTGCCTAAAAAGGCCGACCCCAGCATGTCCAGTCGTCGTTTACTCAAAGCGGGACAGTCGCAAAGCAAGTGCTCAATGCTCTCCACAGCTTCGGCAGAAGTCATTGGAGTCAATACCCAATCTTTTGGCGTGTTCGCCGATCAAGCAGTGTCCCGTCAGAACCTGTACTAACGTAGACAATCGTTTCCTCTCTAGTGCGAGGAGATATTTTGACCTTCTCAGGTCATACCTTGCCCAGATTTGTCTAGCTACCCTGCAGGTGCCGATTTCTGCCCATCTTTCGTTGGACTGCCTGATTGCCTCTTGCCTAAGACAAAGCTTGCACGTTGATAGTGGCGCACCAATATATGCAAATTCTTCGAGAATTTGTAATGTCGTCCTTTTCCTAGTAAGTTCATCGGCTTTGCAGTTCCCCGGGATATCCCTATGCCCAGGCACCCATATGAGGTGTATATTAAACTGCTCAGCCATCTCGTTAAGAGATCTGCGGCAGTCGAGGGCTGTTTGTGAATTTAGGGATGTTGCCTCCAGAGAATTGATGGCAGCCTGGCTGTCCGAGTAAATGACAACGCCAGTGTTGGTTACTATGTTGCGACTCAGCCACTTGGCGACTTCCCATATTGCCATTATTTCGGCTTGATAGACAATGCAGGTATCTGGTAGTCTGTGAGCTATATCCAGACTAAGTTCTTCACAGTGTACTCCGAAACCAACCTTTTCATCAAGCTTCGAACTATCCGTGTAAAAGTGGAGATGGTCTGTATTACCTGGTATTCTGCCGACCCATTCATCTCTGGCGGGAATCATAGTGATGTAATTTCTCTCGAAGGTGTACACAGTTGGTATATAGTCCACTCGGTCGGTTACCATAGCACTACACTTTGATATCCTCATGTGACCATAGTTCTTGTACCTCCACATTGATAGGCAGTTTAATCTTATTGCCGCTTTGGTTGCAACTTCTCTCGCCACAATATTAATCGGCAGTATATGGAGTAGGGCTTGTAGAGACTCGGTCGCTGTAGTCCTTAAGGCTCCGCTTATTCTCAGGCAGGCAGTTCTCTGAACCTTTGTTAGTAAGTTGGTAATGGTTAGTTTGTCAGTTGCCGTCCACCATACCACAATACCGTATAACAGTATTGGACGAACTACTGCTATATATATCCAGTGGACGATTTTAGGAGAGAGTCCCCACCGCGACCCTACAGGCTTTTTCCTATCTAGAATTATTCCTAAAAATTTTGCACTTTCAGAAAAGACTAGATCTGTTCCATTTATCCGAGGTGGAGGGTCTACATGTCGGACATTATTCATCCTAGTAAAGAGAACCAATTCTGTCTTGTTGGGGTTAACGCCCAAACCGCTGCTCTGGCCCATCTAGCCAACTTGTTCAGAGCCACCTGTAGGATGTCTCTGAGGACGTTTACGAATTTGCCACTCACTGCGATTGCCACGTCGTCCAGGATTTCATTCACCGCTAGGTTCCAAATTAGTGGAGACAGTACTCCTCCTTGCGGGGTCCCTCTGTTTACAAACCTTGTTAGAGTTCTAGAGTCTAATCAAACTAGTGTTAACTTTTAGATGTGAGAGTGTCGCAATTACCGCATCTGAGTGAATGTTGTTAAAAGCCCCATCTATGTCAAGAAATGCCACCATGGCGAATTCCTTGAAATGCAGGGACGATTCAATAGTGCTCACAAGTTCGTGCAGGGCTGATTCTGTAGACTTGCCCTTATTGTAAGCATGTTGGTTCCCCGACAGGAGTTTTGTATCCAGGTTTTCCCTAATGAAATGCTCTAAAAGTTTTTCCAGACCTTTCAATAGGAAGGAGGATAGGCTAAATGGTCTGAAGTCTTTTGGCCTAGTGTGTGATATCTTTCCCGCTTTAGGTATGAATACCACTTTGGTATCCCTCCATCGATTCGGGACGTATGAAAGCCTGATACAGCCTACATAAATTTTCTCCAGCCAGGGGATAATGTACTTTAACATTTTCTGCATTTCTGCTAGAGTGATGCCATCTGGTCCAGGTGACTTGAAGGGCTCAAAGCTGTTAATAGCCTTATTATTGGATCTCTCAGTCAAGAAGCTAGCGACGCTCGCAGTCCACTCGCACTCTTGTTGGTCCTGCTGATCCTTGGGTTCTGTTACAGAGTTCCCCGGGAAATGTGTGTCGAGTAGTACATTGAGCGACTGCTCGCTGTTTTTGGTCCAGTTATTTGCCTCATCCTGTAAATATCCCACTGTACAGGGTGAAGCAGATAATATCTTCCTCAGCCTAGCGGCCTATATGTATATAGAACACTTTTTTAATTTTAATGAAATTACTCGGGAAAAAATTGATTGTTTTTTTATTTTACCTGTTCATATGACTATGTTGTAGGTTTTTAGGTCGTTTTTTATTTTACCTATGTTTATGCTACTTATAAACAGAGTATGACAAAAATATCGAATTTTGTATTTTTTCAAAAAGTATATATTTATTCATGAATATCTATTTTGTCCCCTTCAAAGTAATTCCCCACGGATATAATACACTTCTGCCAAAGTTTTTTTTTCCAATCCTCGAAGCACTTCAAATAATCATTTTTTGTGATCTTGTTCAGCTCCTCCTTCGATGCCGTCTTTATCTCCTCAATCGTGGCGTAGCGTCGTCGTTTCATAGGCCTTTTCAGTTTTGGGAACAAAAAATAGTCACAGGTGGCTAGGTCAGGGGAATACGGTGGCTGCGGCACCATTATTGTGTTGTTTTTGGCCAAATATTCGCGCACAAGCAACGATGTGTGTGCAGGGGCGTTATCATGGTGCAAAGCCAGTTTTTGTTCTTCCACAAATCCGGGCGTTTTTGGCGGATTGCTTCACGCAATTTGCGCATAACTTGCAGGTAATATTCTTTATTGACCGTACTGTGGCAAGAACTCATAATGCACCACGCCCCTGCAATCAAAGAAAACTGTGAGCAAACCCTTTACGTTCGACGAACTTGGCGCGCTTTTTTCGGTCTTGGTTCATGCGGCAGCTTCCATTGGGATGATTGAGCTTTAGTTTCCACGTCGTAACCATAAACCCATGATTCCTCACCAGTTATGACTGTTTGTAGCAGAGCTAGCAGACATGAAAATTGATGTGACACGTTTGAGTTCTAGAAAGGAACTAATCTTATGTACAATATTCTAATCTTACTTACTTACTAGTGACAGAAATCTTAACCTAGTTTATACCTAAGAAGAAAAGAGAGAAGACATATGATGTATCATACCAACGTTTGACTTCATCCCTTATCTTCACTACAGAGTGTGCGGTATCTATTTCTAACCATGCTGCAAGCACATGTCAGGCGAATGCGCCCATGGATATGTACTTATTAGACAAACATTTATTTGGAAATACATAAACACAGCAGACACAATACCTACATCATGTATCTATGCCTGGATACAACAAATATCATCACAACTCTCAACAGCTACCTGCTCACATTTGTGAGATGCATAATTAGATCTAGCCGACTAAATACAATTCAGTTCAGAGAACTGAACAATGACCCTCTGGAGCAAACTTGGGTCGTCACGGACCGAGTTCAACATCTCCTGAGCAATGTTAACGCGATGCTGTTTTTGGTCTAAATTGAGCAATTTGGGCACGAATTTAGCGGTGACCCGACTCATGCCCAAATCAATTGTTAAAATCGAATGGAATGCGCCAATCGATATGTTTAGATCCTCAGCAACTTCTCTAATGGTAATTCGTCGATTGGCCAATATTATTTTATTCACTTTATCAATGGTTTCGTCTGTTGTTGACGTGTCTCGGCCCTCTAAGAACATTTTGTACCAACGATAAACGTTGCTTTGGTCCAAGGTAGCTTCACCATATACCACAGTCAACATTCGGAATGCGTCAGCGCACTTTATTTTGTTTTTCACACAAAATTTTATGCAGATTCTTTGATCCATTTTCAGAAATTAATAAAAATCGAAGACAAGTTAAAACACATCCAAGCACAGCAGCTGTCAAAAATTAACTAAACATTCCAAATGGCCGACCTTGTCAGCATAAGTAAGGGACATGAGTACCAACATAGCCCTACAAAAATATCAAAAATCAAATAAACGTAGCCCGCGGAAATTAAAAATTCACGATATTTTTTGAACATACTACGTACATGTAAGCAAAGGATAAAATCCAGTGGTATTCGAATACAAACTCAGTTGCAAAATTATACCAAAGCAGAAACAATCAAATTTTAGAACATTAAAAATATTTAAAACTTCAGCTATAAAGAAATAAAAAAAGAAGGAAGATGTTGTAAGTTACGTTCGAAGCAAAGTAAATTCCTCAAGCATCGAAATACAATTGGAACTGCAAAATAAAGTAAATATTTTCATCAACAACTTAACTAAGCGCTACAAACATGTTGGATGGAATAAACATATATTTTATAAGACCTTTGCAATATGGTTAGAGGGCGAACTTAGTGTCCAAGTATCTTCAGAAAGTATAAATCAAAGCAATTGTGGGATACCACCAATATCACTCAGAAACTGTAACGATATATCTAAAAGGCGGAAACTTAAGGATATCAATGAAGAAATCGGATGTGAAACTATTGCAGAAAGTTTGTTACATCAATTGCGATCACAAAAACATCCCAAAAAAGCCGAAATTGTTGAAAAAGTTTTAAACGCTAGTCCTCTGAGAACAAAACGGATTATTAAGAGTATTCCAACTCCAAGCGATGAAAAACGGTTCTCAAATGAAGAGGCATTAGCATTATTTTTGGATTTGAAGTTAACAAAAAACCAATCTACACAGCTTAGGTTGCGTGCGATTGAAAAATGCTCAAATCTGTACTCATCATATCATCACATACTTGCTACTAAAAAGGACTGTTTGCCACCAACGGACACATTAAAATCACATCGAGTTCGGCAGAGGTAAAACTTCAAGACCTACTTAATCATACAGCTCAACGCTTGCTACAATCATTTAGACATGATTTGAAGAAATATGGGAACTGCAAGTTAACTCTCTTTTGCAAAGGGATGTGATGGTTCTTCTGAACAAAAACAATACAAGCAATCTGTATGTGAAAATACTTCAGACGCAAATATGTTCATGGTGTCATTTGTGCCATTGCGATTGATAACGAATTTGGAAGACTCGGAACCTTCGACCAGTACGACGCAGACAAAGGATATTTGGAAAAATCAGACACCATCTTCTACGAAATACTGCAGACCAATCAAATTTGAATTTAAAAAAGAAACTCATGATACCATTAAAAAATGAGTCAATGATATAAGAATCCAAATTACAAGACTGCAGCCATTAGAAGTAGAAATTGAAGGCCATACAATTGAAGTTATCTACCAATTAGTGCTAACGATGATAGATGGAAAAGTTGGCCAGGCTTTGACTGACAGAAAGGCTTCATCCAGCTGCATTATATGTCAATCTACATCAAGCTAATTAATCCAAGTCCCGAAAAAATCAGTAGATAATACTGATGCATATGAATTTGGATTATCGCCACTACATACAAGAACACGATTTATGGATCAGTTATGATTTGGATTTTGGTCCTACAGGATCAATAAGAAACAATGACATCAACAAGGATTTAAGAAATTTAAAAAAGAAACATGTTCAGGATGAATTTCTCAAATGTGGGTTGATTATACTCGTAGACCAACCAATACAAGGATCAGGCAATATCAATGATGGGAATACAGCAAGAAGGTTCTTTTCTGATCCTGAAAATGCATCTGAAATAAATGGTGTTGATATAAATCTCGTTTCAAGATTTTAAACAATTATCGATGTACCTGCGTGCCATAAACAAATTGATGCTAAAAATTTAATAAATATACCAAGGATACTGCACGAACATATAATACCAAATATTCAAATATGTCTGCAACAGTTCACAAAATTCTTTATCATGGAGGAGATGTCATTAAGCATCATTTGGTACCAATCGGAGAAAAAAGAAATAAGGATTACAGGTTTTATAGAGAGCACAACACCAGAAAAATATGTCGAAAGTGTACAAACGAAGATCTATTTGATATTTTGTTGGCAACGTCAGATCCCCTCATCTCCAGCATTCGAAATCAATGGAAAATAGAACATCGGGACTTAGATGAAGATGCAAGGGGGTTGCTAGAGGACAGACATAATAAGGAACAAAATATGGAATATTTGCAGGCAATTTTTCAACCGAACGAATAAAAATGATGAGTTGTTTTTTTAAATATCGGGGAATTTTTTTTTTGACAAACATTTTTTTTTTTAGTTTTACAAAATTTATTATTAGAATGGTTTATTTATCAACGTACCACCTTCTTTTAATAAATAAAGAAGATGGAAACTAAACAAAACCCCACATTTCCATACTAAATATTAAAAAAATTCAATAGTTCAACTTTGACCTTGAATTCCTCAATAACTGCTGACCCAATTTTATTGAAATAAAAACTGGCGAAATTCTTAAGGAGTTACCTGTCGAACAAATTACTAAAATATCTCCATCCGTTACAAAGTTACAGAGTTTTGGCCAGTACAAAA
The DNA here is from genome assembly GCA_963930755.1 of Eudasyphora cyanicolor. Classification (NCBI taxonomy): domain Eukaryota; kingdom Metazoa; phylum Arthropoda; class Insecta; order Diptera; family Muscidae; genus Eudasyphora; species Eudasyphora cyanicolor. The sequence continues at coordinate 109,249,463 of OZ005737.1, forward strand.
CGATTCTGAACCACTGTGCGACGTAGGTGGCAATGTCGGCGCATTGAATGGCAGATATATTGACGCCATGTACATATTTCCATTACCTTGCCTCAGCACCGTTGCGTCCGATGTTGACAACTCTGGAGAGAAAAGAAAACATAAGTTTTTATGGCACAAAATACAAGTCCTTGGACGAGTACCTGTGTTAGCGTAGAAAAGGTTGTAGTTCACATGGTTTAATCCAGTAACCATGTTGGTAGTTGCCCATGATTCCTGGATCAAAGCAATATGAACCCTGCCTTTATTTATGATGTCCATCAGAGCGTTGGATGCTGTCTCGCTACGGTGGAGGTTTATCTGGATGACCTCAATCATTGTTTTTCCAGTAAAAGTTTAATTTGGGAGTCTATTCTATCTGGTGGCACTCCCTCATTATTTGGTAATGGGTCATTCTCCTCCTTTCGTTCACTACCTATTACACCTTCTTCCGGTAGACATTTTCAGGAGGCGGTGTTATTTTTTTGTCGCTCTCTTATTGTTTTGAATCGTTGTGTGGCTCTTTTTATTTTGATCACCACCTTTGCTGGGAACTTCCTGCAAAAGCGGCGGTACTATTGGTAAACTGGTGGTGTTATCGACTACTTCCACATCAGTCTTTGGTAGTGTCTTACTTGTCTCCATCCGTTCACCACCAGTGCTTGCCTCTTCTGATTGGGACCTTTCCAATTTTGAAAAAGACTGTCCAGATCAAGAAGTGCGCCATGACAAGACTATTCTTGGATTCTGGGTCTATGCCCAACACGAGGTTAGTACCCTCGTTATCATCTTTTATGTCGAGTATGTACTCTGATGAGAACTTACTGGAACATCCCTTGACACATAGAGTCGTTCTAATGAGTTCAGGAATGTCGCTTTTCCTTACCTATTTTATCCACAAGTTTTGCGAGGACACCAGCGCAGAGTTGTGATGCCCTCCTTGGTATCAAAACACCCCTCTCAAACTTGCAACTCATTAGTTCGATTGGTGGTTCATCCTTAGAATCGAGGACGTACTACGCTACCCTCGGAAGTACTACTGCTATCAATTCTGACCTAGCATAGATCGAGACGTAAATGTTATTTAGGTATTTTAGAATAGACTGGTGGCTTCTTAACATTATTTATGGCCAATTAATATTTCCGTGTCTGTAGAGTATTTTTGTTTAAAGCCTCATCCTTAAGGGATGATTTGGTTGACTTGATCCGCGTTACTGGACCAACTTTACCGCCCACTGCCTTTTGGTTGGTTGCGTTAGGCTTATCCGAATTACTGGAAGACGGTGAGCTTTTTTTCTTCTTAGTCACTTGCCTTCTTTGTGCCCCTGACAGTCTCTTTGAGGTAGCAAACAATAGTGATATTGTTTTCATTTGATGAGTCAGAGTCCCCACTGGCTTTTAAAGTCTGGGGTTGCTTAGAGCCAGACAAAGCTCAGAAATTTCTGTCCAGAGACCGATGCTTCCAATTCAACCTACGTTTTAAAAACAACAAACCACGTGGTTGCGTGGTAGGTAGGTGAATAGGTATTGCGTAATAGGTTAAAACATGTGTGTGAAGATAAATACGTCTTTAACTAGCGAAGACACAAACCCTAATATGAAAATTAAAAGTCGGGGTATTTGAGAATAATTAGGTTTTTCTCGAAAACTCGAGCGTATTTTAAAGTGAAATTAAGTTACCATGGTAAAAACATATCATTTTGTTTAAAAAAATTACCATCTGACCTAGAGGGCATATAGAATAGATTTGATAACTAGGGAACCTCGGAAGAAAATATATGACCATATCTGGAAGATGGGACTTTGTACCGACAAGGCCTGCATACTGAAAGAAGCCCTAGGAAGGCTCTATCGACCCATGTATAGCGTTTTTCCCAAATCAATTTCAGGCTCCCAAATACGTCCTTCCAAAAATGGCCCATTTTGATGGGAATTTCTGGAGAGGAGCAGTGGCCACAACTGGAAGATGGGACTATGTACCGACAAGGCCTGCATACTGAAAGAAGCCCTACGAAGGCTTTATCGACCCATATATAGCGTTTTTCCTAAATCAATTTCAGGCTCCCAAAAACGTCATTCCAAAATGGCCCATTTTTATGGGAATTTCTGGAGAGGAGCAGTGGCCACAACTGGAAGATGGGACTATGTACCGACAAGACCTGCATACTGAAAGAAGCCCTAGGAAGGCTCTATCGACCAACATATAGCGTTTTTCCCAAATCAATTTCAGGCTCCCAAAAACGTCATTCCAAAAATGGCCCATTTTGATGGGAATTTCTGGAGAGGAGCAGTGGCCACAACTGGAAGATGGGACTATGTACCGACAAGGCCTGCATATTGAAAGAAGCTCTAGGAAGGCTCTATCGACCCGTTTTTCCCATCGATAGCGTTTTTCCCAAATCAATTTCAGGCTCCCAAAAACGTCATTCCAAAATGGCATATTTTGACGGGAATTTCTGGAGAGGAGCTGTGGCCACAACTGGAAGATGGGACTATGTACCGACAAGACCTGCATACTGAAAGAAGCCCTAGAAATGCTCTATCGACCCACATATAGCGGTTTTCCCAAATCAATTTCAGGCTCCCAAAAACGTCATTCCAAAATGGCCCATTTTGATGGGAATTTCTGGAGAGGAGCAGTGACCACAACTGGAAGATGGGACTATGTACCGACAAGGCCTGCATACTGAAAGAAGCCCTAGAAAGGCTCTATCGACCCACATATAGCATTTTTCCCAAATCAATTTCAGGCTCCCAAAAACGTCATTCCAAAATGGCCCATTTTGATGGGAATTTCTGGAGAGGAGCAGTGACCACAGCTGGAAGATGGGACTATGTACCGACAAGGCCTGCATACTGAAAGAAGTCCTAGAGAGGCTCTATCGACCCATATATAGCGTTTTTCCCAAATCAATTTCAGGCTCCCAAATACGTCCTTCCAAAAATGGCCCATTTTGATGGGAATTTCTGGAGAGGAGCAGTGGCCACAACTGGAAGATGGGACTATGTACCGACAAGGCCTGCATACTGAAAGAAGCCCTACGAAGGCTCTATCGACCCATATATAGCGTTTTTCCCAAATCATTTTCAGGCTCCCAAAAACGTCATTCCGAGCAGTGGCCACAACTGGAAGATGGGACTATGTACCGACAAGACCTGCATACTGAAAGAAGCCCTAGGAAGGCTCTATCGACCCACATAATCCCGGTCGGTGCAAAAATTGTTTTTTCTCTATCTTTTAATTTGATCTGTAAACTATAATTGTGTATACATTTTGTCATATTGTTTTATATAAAGTTTGTTTCATACGTCATAAAGCATAATAAAGCGCAACGGCCTGTTAACGCGTGCGTGGCCTAGGCAGCTTGCACCAACACGCAGTAAACTTCGGGATTCCGAGTTCAACTCCCGGTCGCTGTAAAAATTGGTCTTTTATTTTTTTTAATTTGTTCTATAAACTTATAGACATGTTGAAAAATATATAAACAAATGTAGCCAAACAATTCAATGAAGTAAGAAATGTTGGTTCGATCCTCACTTCGGGTCAGGTCTTCTATTTTTTATCATATCCAGATTTTTAACCAAACTAGGTACATTGTGGCCCTATTCTCCATACAAAATAATTTTATCATTTTCGAATGACGTTTTTGGGAGCCTGAATTTGATTTGGGAAAAACGCTATATATGGGTCGATAGAGCCTTCCTAGGGCTTCTTTCAGTATGCAGGCCTTGTCGGTACATAGTCCCATCTTCCAGTTGTGGCCACTGCTCCTCTCCAGAAATTCCCATCAAAATGGGCCATTTTTGGAAGGACGTATTTGGAAGCCTGAAATTGATTTGGGAAAAACGCTATATGTGGGTCGATAGAGCATTTCTAGGGCTTCTTTCAGTATGCAGGTCTTGTCGGTACATAGTCCCATCTTCCAGTTGTGGCCACAGCTCCTCTCCAGAAATTCCCGTCAAAATATGCCATTTTGGAATGACGTGTTCGGGAGCCTGAAATTGATTTGGGAAAAACGCTATCGATGGGAAAAACGGGTCGATAGAGCCTTCCTAGAGCTTCTTTCAATATGCAGGCCTTGTCGGTACATAGTCCCATCTTCCAGTTGTGGCCACTGCTCCTCTCCAGAAATTCCCATAAAAATGGGCCATTTTGGAATGACGTTTTTGGGAGCCTGAAATTGATTTGGGAAAAACGCTATATGTGGGTCGATAGAGCCTTCCTAGGGCTTCTTTCAGTATGCAGGTCTTGTCGGTACATAGTCCCATCTTCCAGTTGTGGCCACTGCTCCTCTCCAGAAATTCCCATAAAAATGGGCCATTTTGGAATGACGTTTTTGGGAGCCTGAAATTGATTTGGGAAAAACGCTGTATATGGGTCGATAAAGCCTTCGTAGGGCTTCTTTCAGTATGCAGGCCTTGTCGGCAGTGGCCCATCTTCCAGTTGTGGCCACTGCTCCTCTCCAGAAATTCCCATCAAAATGGGCCATTTTTGGAAGGACGTATTTGGGAGCCTGAAATTGATCTGGGAAAAACGCTATACATGGGTCGATAGAGCCTTCCTAGGGCTTCTTTCAGTATGCAGGCCTTGTCGGTACAAAGTCCCATCTTCCAGATATGGTCATATATTTTCTTCCGAGGTTCCCTAGTTATCAAATCTATTCTATATGCCCTCTAGGTCAGATGGTAATTTTTTTTAAACAAAATGATATGTTTTTACCATGGTAACTTAATTTCACTTTAAAATACGCTCTAGTTTTTGAGAAAAGCCTAATTTTCCTCAAATACCCCGACTTTTAATATTCATATTAGGGTTTGTGTCTTCGCTAGTTAAATACGTATTTATCTTCACACACATAATTTCCTATACGATGAAAAAATAATAGGTTCGATATAACCAACAGGACAAAAGTTATGGTCCCTTGAATTCATATTTAAAAAAATCGATTTTTTGTCATTTTTTTAGGAAAAAAGTTTATGTCGTATTTTTGAGTTTTAGAAGAAGTTAGTTAAAAAATGTATAACATATTTACTATCATCTTAAAGGAAGCTTTCCAGAGTATGCTCTTAAAGAAAGAACGGATCAAAAATATTTACTGGTATTGTTACCAAGCTTCTCCAATTTACACAATTTTTTAGACAAATTTCAAAAGTAAGCCACATTTTCTCCAATCGCAAAGCCAAAATTTTAAAACTTTTGGCATATTTATGTGTGGTAAGGTGTTGTAAGTTGAACTGCAAAGGGAATCTGAAACCTCTCTTGTAGTATAGTAGATATAGGGGAAAATCGATTTGTTATGTCAGAACCTACAAAATATTTCATTGAAAAATTTTCTTTTTTAAAAATTTTATGTCGTTTTTACATTTCTGTCTGCATTTTAAAAGTGATTTTTTCACTTTTTTCCTGACCCTCTCGTGGCATTTGCTTAATATCAGAATATCGGTTCATATCATCATTGCAGAATATGAACCGATTTCTCTCACTACAAAAAATTTTTTTGGTAAAGTATAACTTCAAATGGCCATAACTTATGTCTCAGTGGGTATACCATAGTGCAATATATTGGCATCAAATAGTAAATTTTCATCATTATATTTGTGGACGTAAATCCCACAATTCCCAAAATAAATTCGAAAATCCCCACCAAAAAGAATTTTTTGTTTTTTTCCAAAATCTGTTATACTAAAAGCCGGGCTCAAAAATCCTTTTGCAGTTTATCGTATAACAGATCACGAAAATGTGGCCTAGCTTTGAAATTTTCGTAAAAAATGGATGCAATCGGATGTCTGGTTAAGAAACGGCAGAATTATTTTCCTTTTTTTTGGAATTCCTCCCACTGTGTGTCGTTCACCCGTGAGGGTGTTCGTGTTTATTGTTGTTTTATGTTTGTGGGTCACTGTATCTCAGTGGCTGTGTGTTTGTCCGGAGCGGCGTCACAACGGAGAGTCATGCGTGAGGATGACTGTGTTAATTGTTGTCCGTGTATGTTGTCCTTGTATGTTGTTCATGATTTGTTTAGTTATTGTTTGCAAAACAAATTTTTTAATATAAGCCACCAGTCCCGGACCTTTTGTGGAGGACCAACTGGAAGTAGTTTTGGCTACGAAGTCTGACCGGAGACTATAATCTGGTACCACAGGAGCCAGGAGCCTCTGGAACTTCGGTTCCAGCCTGGCTGTTGGTGTGGCCCCTTGGGAAGCATTTCGTGGTGGCTGTGATTTGGACTCAAAAAGCGGGGAGAGCGTAAGCTCGGTGTGGAGTTGCATTTCAGACGTGTGCCATGACCCATAGAATGGAATGAGTTTAAGGTAGACTCCGCCCTTAACCAAAGGGGACGACATGCCAAAAACAGGAAGGCGAATTGGTACTCATGATCTTGTGTGTGGGTGCGTTGGTAGACGCATTGTATTCACCCTGTGTTAAGAGCACAGTGCGTTAAGGCCATTGCGGCGGGTACGCACTTTAAACACTCGACTCCTATGTCTTCGCAAAACTGTCTCGTGTAAACCTCGGGTAAAAAGCTACCATAGTATATTTATTCACGGAGAAGGATCCTTCAATAAAACTGACTAGATCAAGCAGGGCGATTTCGGTGGACTAGCCCTTGCTGTAGGCATGCTGTTAAGTGGTAGTAGCCGAGATAAATTTTAGTCCTAAGGTAATCTATTAATCTCTCCGGAGTTTTAAGGAGAAATAACAATAGACTAATCGGTCGGACACCCTTAGCTCCAGTATGGGACAGCTTTCTGCTTTTGGGATGAAAACAACCTTGGTTTTTCTCTATTTTGTTGGGATGTATTCCTGAATGATACAACATGTGTATATCTCTCTGAGCTAGGGAGCAATTGTATCAGCCACTGCCTGTAGCTCCGCCGGCGAGACTTTGTCTGGTCCAGGCGACTTAAAAGGTTTAAAGCTTTTGATAGCCCAAAGAGGTTCGGTTATAATCTCGTTGACAACCTCTGATGGCTGCACTTCAAGGAAATCCCCAACTGAAGTATTCAATGCCTCTTCAGAGTTGCCCGGGAAATGTGTATCCAGGAGACTCCCAGCGATACCTCACTGGACGTAGTCCAAGAACTATCATCTGTCTTGATGTACCCAATAGTACAAGGTGTTGAGGCTAAAATTGTCCGTCACCTTGAGGCTTCGGTTGAGCTTTCTACGCCACTACATAAATCTATCCAGGATTTATTTTGACCCTTTCTCAACTGGTTTTTTGTGGCGTTTGAGTCCTTCTTTGTATGTGTCCCAGTCCTGTGGGGCACTGGTGGCCTTTGCCCTATTAAAGAGCTTCCTACAGCACCTCCTCAGCATAACTAAGTGAGACCACCACCATTGTGGTCGTTATTTCCCCTTTGGTTTCTGTTTGGGACGTTCGGCTTTTAACGAGTCGTTAAGAGTTGTAGTGACCCGCTCCACCGTTGCTGCTATATCCCGGGTAGTTTGCAGTTTCAGTTCAGGACTTTCTGAAAGAGACCTGTTGAATATGTGCCTACATTTGTCCCAATTAGCCTTCCTAATATTGGGTGGGAAGACAGTAGCAGAAGGCATTCATGCAGAAGCTAATACATCTATGGTCGGAAAAGATATGAGTGTCCAAAAATTCCCAATCAGAAATCCTTCCACTTAAATTCTCGGATGCAAAAGTGACATCGAGCACCTTCTGTCTGTTTCTAGTAATAAAGGTAGATTCATGACCTCTACTACAAATCACAAGGTTACTACTTATAATATACTTGAGAAGTAATTCGCCCCCGTCGTTGACGTCAGTACTTCCCCACATATGATGGTGTGCATTGACATCACTACACACAATTAGGTCCTTGTTCTTCTCATTTGCAGCTCCTACCAATGGTTTCAATGCACAAGGTGGCGTCTCAGTGTTATGTGCCACATAAACGGAGGCTAACCAAACATGAGGGTTTCTAACTCGAGGCTGGCTGATACTACTATATATTAAGGTCGTTCTTGGTAAATATACAGGCTCTACGTCTTCCATTACACTGATAGAAAAAGCTTCGTCATTCGTCAAAAGTCAGCTAACGTACGGATAATCCTATCTATGAATTTGTCCGTCGCCATGACGAATCTCTGTTTAAGTATACTAGAACAAGAACTATTTAGTGGAATAAAAAAAACCCCGCAGGGTGATTACATATCATCCCTAAGATGAATCGTGCTCATAAATAAAAAATTTATTTATGAGCACTCTCTAAGGTGAGGGGATAAATATGGGGATTTATTTTATATACACACATAATACAAATATCAATAAGTGTATATAAAACATATAGCAAAAGGGTAACGCATCAAAGGAGTGGCCTAAGACCCTAAGTTTATGCGGAGGAAATCCGTTTTAGAACACATTAAGTAATTTTACTTATGTCCGTCCATCCGCAAGCCTGACTGGAGCGAACGATAACCCTCGAAACTATAGTTTCCTGAGATTAAACAGAGATTCGTCAGGGCGACGAACAAATTCATCAATAGGATTATCCGTACGTTAGCTGACTTTTGACGAATGACGAAGCTTTTTCTATCAGTGTACCTGTACCTTGAAGCAGTTTAAACCATGGCTTCCTAAGCCAACAAACCATATATCCATTGAACCATGGGTCCTGGATTAGGACCAGGTCAGCCCCTCCTTGCATACGGAAGTCTTTTAAGGCAGCTGATGCTGCCTTAGAGTATTGGAGGTTTATCTGTCGGACCCGGACCATTGTCAGGTTTCGACACCACCGTTATATCTGCCTCGTCGTCTGTGTCCGCATGAAGCTCATCCTCACCGGATTCATCCCCACAGCATTCTTCCGATTCCGTGATAACGACCTTCTCGACACATTCCAGCAAATCGGTAAAGGGTGAAACGCAAGTTTCCGCCAGATGCTGCTCTGATACTTTCCAAGAGGGAGGATCTTCATTAGATACTACGCCAGTGTTATCTGGAGGAGTATTTTTCGAATTTCCTCCCTCGTCGCTCTTGTAAACCTTAAGTCGGATTTTGCTGAAACCATGCCTTCGGACTTGACGAGGAGGGGTAGAGACACGACATTCAGTATAAATGCTGCGTGCCTCCGATGCCCATCCGCCGCATCCAATCGACCAACCTTCCAGTTGCCAGTTGGAAGCCCGGGGATGTTGCCGTCTTCCTCTCCCCTATTGATGACCGCTAGTCAAGCTGTCCATCATAACGTCAGCGAACGACCGAGGAGCAACTTTACCACTAAATCCTTTGGTGCTTTTGGATGCCGGGAGTTCATCTGGAGAGCGCAGCCTTTAAATTGCATGCTTTCGTATGAAGTTGATGCGGAATCCTGTTTTTCAGAAATACTCCGTGCCCACTTCAGGGATTCTTTCTGCTTGTTGGTCAGAGATGCAGGATCGGCTTTCTCAATTCTCTCTAAAATACTGAGAGCTACGAGCCGATCATTAAACTTGCCGAAGGAAACCGAAGTGCCAGGTAATGCTGCCGCCTCAGAAGAGGACTTTGGATCACTTGACTTGTTTCCAAGCCAAGGTTTAGATTGTCGGTTGGTTGTTGTAGTATGTCGGTAGTTTGTTTGTTTAAAGGGTTTCATATAGGTCCGAAGAGTGTGAGGGGTAGGGTAGGTCCATCACGTGACAAGGTCGTTGCTGAGGCGTCCAGGTAACAGCAAAGGCAGCCGTCAAAAAACAGTCTGGGGTAGCCCCCGACTGCGAACCGAAAAGTCCTATGAGCACAGTACGCATAACACTCCGGACTTAGGTGAGTTTCTTTTAAGTATAACCACTACTGTAGGGAGAAACATATCCACCGCAGCATAGCCCCCAGTACTATGGCAAGGACTGGGTGGCACAACATCTATTACTTGCTGAGGCACCCAGGTATCGCCAAGGCTGTGGTACAAATATTGTCGATTACCCCTGACTGCAAACCATACACCGATGGGCACGAGGTCGCATTACAGCCCGATGTCAGGGGAGTTTTTTTTAAGTAGAACCACATGGTAGATCATTTGGCGTTACGCACTACGTGGAAGCGATCTACCATTACACCCCCAATCGGCGTGGGTACCTCCGCACTTCCAGAAAGACGTGCATCAACCACAGTGGACGACTCGCCTCGGTAGCTATATCATGCATGTATACCTTCAAGACTATAGTCGCGAAACCATATAGCAGAGTTATGCTTGCACGTTGTATATCGTCGCTTGGATGACCAACCGACGTAACTGGCCATTTTTCAGAAATTGAGTTAAGGCCGCCATTCGATTTGTCTAGTCAAAGTAAAACGTGTGTATACATTTTGTGCATGTATATATTACCGTTTTCTCAAAAAACGGTAAATGATTTTAGACGTAACTGACACAATGCAAAAAAAATTTCACCAAGAGACGTAAGTGCAATATGTCACTTAATATTTCGTTTTCCCGAAATGTTTGTTCATTATTGCCAAATGTTATGGAGTACTTGCTGGACCCAGCCCACTCGTTGCCCATTTTTGGACCGATTGCGTTCGAAACGGGATCACGGTCCAGTCCCAATCATCAGATAACGACAGTAGGAATCTCGATAATTCGTAGGTAGGAACAGTAGAAATCACTAAGAAAATAATAACTCCAAATAACTTATTTGCGCGGGGCCACGCCTCCTCAATAAATAACTAATATAGCCTATGTCACCCGCTAGGATAATCTAAAGATTACAGTATTTATCCCTTTTCCGTTATGTGCCTCTAAATGCCATTAAACCACAACTGTACACCATTTAATCGTTTTTGCATCACAGTGCCACTATAAGTACGTATTAAGAGAAAAACATACTGTATATTCCAAAAGCTAAATTCGCACCCTTAGCCCTACTCTACCATATTTAACCCTTTTTGCCATATCGTACCATATTTTACCATTTGTGCACTACGGTATCATATTTAACCCTTTTTGGCCCACTGTGCCATATTTAACACATTTTTACCCACTGCACAAATTTAATTTTCCCCTCCCACTGTAGCATATTTAACACTTTTTGCCCCACTGTGCCATATTTAACACCTTTTTGACCCACTGCACAAATTTAATTTTTTCCCCCCACTGTACCATATTTAGCAATTTTTGCCCCACTGTACCATATCCAACATAGTTTTGTCCCACTGCACAATATTTATCATTTTTCTACCATTTTTGCCTAAAAAACTCCTTGTGTCTAGTCTACGTTACAATGGTTACCCTCAAGCCAAATTAGACGATTCAAGCTCTTGCCATTTGGACTTGGCTTTGGTGCCATATTTATCCCTTTTTGTCCCAATGTTCGCGTAAATTTTTTAATTTCGAAAAATTCTGATTCATAACGAATCACAATAGCCCCAGGCGCTACCCTCACACGAAATGTTGCAATTCTAGCTCCAGCCGTTTGGATTTGGCTGTGATACCATATTTTTTTCTTTTTTGTCCCATTGTGCGCCCAAAATTTCGAAAAACCCTTCCATATTGCACGTCTATATAGCAAGGACTACCATCCTACCAAATTTCATGACCTAGCTTTAGCCATTTGGGCTGGGCGGTGATCAGTCGTAACTGACATTAAGTATAATTTTTTTTCCCACAAAGTGACGTATCTGCATTGTTTATGAAAAACATGCTTTATAATTAAATTTTTAAATAAATTAAATTTTTGTTAATAATATTGAAAAATATGGAGTTAAGTACACAATAAGAAAACCAACTGGAAATATAATAAATATTACGCCGTGGGGAAGAAGGAACATTGTCTCAAAAACAGAAAAACTGCTCTCCTGAACAATTTTGAAAATGTCAGTTACTGCAGTTGGTCATCCAAGCGACGATATGCGAGGTGGATTCAGTGCTAAGGATAAAATTGACCTGCATCTTTTTACCATCCGCCTCACCCATCTTACTAATTTTCCATTTCGGTGTCGGCAAACCAGAATTGGAATCTTTTATTATCTCTAATATGTAAGCCAAGTTGGGTGGCTCTTCTGTAACTCAGGTGATGGCTCTAGGGTGATTAGGGATGTTGCTTTTTCGACAACATCCAACCGGGCGCACGGCCAGATCTGACCCACTAGACCTCAGAGCAGCCTCGTACAGGTCAACTGATCTGGCATCACCGAAAGCTACGAGCCTTACTCTGCTTTGATGCCATAATACTTCGTTGCAAATTGGAGGCGTTCCCGGCATCTCATTGAGGACAGCGAGTGTCCTGTTGACGGAGACATCTGATTCTTTTGGCTTTATTGCGAGCCGAAACTGTGGCTTTTTCAGACGACTCATTGGCTTTAGAAACATCTATGACGCCCTTAGTCCAGGTAAGTTCTTTTTGTTTTTCGGTAAGAGCCGAAACCTTAACAGCCTCCAACTTCGTCAACACTCTGAGCGCTATCCGGTGCTCATTTTTACTGTCGTACATGACGTTTTACTCTCAACGTACCACCTGTTGTGAGTACTGGGGGAAAATGTTCACGGTTTTTGGTGATCGGCTTCGCCCAAGACAGTCGGACAATTGGGGAAACACACTTCCCGGTGTAAAAAGCCAAGCACGGCGTTTATTTTTGTATTTATTTATTTTTTGTCTACGATATAGGCCTTTCAGACGTCTAACAGATTTTTTTGTGATTGCGTTATAGTTTCTGTAGAATAGGTTTCAACTTTTCAAGATTGGATCTGTGATTAACACGCCCGTTTACTACGACTGATCAGCAACGACTCTCTCCATTTAGCTCCTTTATGTATATATGTTACAACATTTGACTCAAGACTAATATATAATATGTACACTATAATAACAGCGAAATATAATTAATCAACACATAATTACTTTTATTTCCAGTGAACATTTGTTTAAAACGATGGCAGATCTACTGATTAATGATGGTTATGCGTCTGCTGGCTATGAATATATAAATATTGATGATTGCTGGTTAGAGAAAAAGAGGTCTGCAGCTGGAAAACTTGTCCCAGACCATGGAAGGTTTCCAAGTGGTATGAAGGCGTTATCAAATTATGTGAGTTCAGATTTTATTAAACCTCTATGTTCTCAAGATGTGTTTAAGCCTAAACTTAATTAAAACTTCTTAGAATCGTCATTGACTTTTTACAGTGTACACTGAACAAAAATAGTAATAAAATTAATGACGACACATTCTTAAATTAAGTATGCGACCTGGTCATGAATTGAATCACAATTTTCATTAAAATAATGAAAATTTGCATATTTTTACGAAATTTTCCTTAACCTAAGTTTTTTCAATTTGAATTAATGACTATCTAATCATTAGTTTTGTGTATGCCCTTCGTTAAATGTACGCCTTTAAATTAAAGAAAAAAATCATAATTTTGGTGACAATCCGCATTATTTTACGTAATATTTCAACACTTTTAAGGATTTTTTAATGCCGAATCGAGTTTAATTGACAGTAATAGATATTTGAGTAATAAATTTAAGGCTTTGCTCCCCTTAAAGAAAAGGTTGTCTTGGTAATAAAGTTTATGACTATTGCCATTATTTTTAAGACTACATACGAGAGAATTATACTATCTCTCTCTCGCTCGGAGAATCAGAGTTGTTTGTTAATATGTGAATCAATAATTGTTATGGAATGCTAGAAGAGCTCTCTGAAAATAGAGAATAATTATGCGTACATATTTTCTAATCTAACAGCAGGGTTAAGAATGTCAGCATTAGCTTTTGTTTTATAGTAGTAATTTTTGATTAATAAATAATTGGAATATTTTTGACAATACATCAATGCAATTTATAGTTACGAAAGATTATACGATTTTAATTATAATCGAATTTTACAAACATATAAAATTTTTTTTTTGCACTTTAATCATCTGAAAAATAGAAGACTTGCATCTAACTTAAGACAAAAAACTTATATACAAATAAATCTTTGTTTCGGAAATATAACTTCCAAATAAAAAATATTAGGATGGAAGCATAGTTTTGTTTAGAACAATATCCTCCCAAACATATAATATTTATGTGTGTCAAATATTATATATTTGGAGTGTGGCCTAAACATATGTACGTTTCAAGCTGAATATGTTTGGGAAAATATACTGTAGGAGCAATTTTTTCAGCGTGTATACAATATTATAAAATTTTTATTTAAATTTCAGGCAAATTCAATGTTCAAAATCATTTAAGGTTCCAATGACAATTGTTCATGGATGTTTGGGGAACATATAGAAAGATGAATCCACTATAATTTACAAATCGATGACAAATATACGAATCCTCAAATATTTCGATAGTGTCGTGGTAGGTTTGTGTTTATATAACTAAAATATTGTTTTAGATTATAAAATGTTAAAAGTTATCCGTAATATGCATTAAGAGTATACATTTTTTGTATTTTCTAATATAAAATATAACAAACCCAATTTTTAGAAAAACGAAGTGTTTTGTTTTGAATTTATCGTCGTAACTTGTCTACAAAAATCATATTTTCTATGAATATTAAAATGATTTCAGTGGTGTTTGAAATGATTTCAGTGATTCTTAAGTATGAGTGCCATTAGAATAAAAACAATGTAAACAATTTGCCATACATAAACCAAAACTGCATTTATGCCTTAAACAAGCTTATATCAAGGACAGAGATTTTAAAATTTAATACGATAAAGTTTTAAATTTTATGATATTTTACTACATTTAAGCACGCGTCATACTTAAATTTACGAAAAAACGAGATTATTTTAAGACAAAACTTAAATAGTTTTATTACCAAAAGTTCTTGATTCTATGAAACCACCATCTTGTTCTACAGAATAATACTGTTTTCAATAAAGCTTAAATTTATAAAAAACTTAAAATCCCTAATATTATTTCTTTATTTTTTTAAACCATCGCTCACGGCGAAACATTTTGGTCATACGAGCTACATCTGTTATATACAAGTGTTTGCGGATCACGTCAAACAACAACCCTCACCTCTCACTCCTGCATTATTTTAAATATTTCATCGATATGAGGTATGTTTAGTGCAGTGTATTAGAAGTAGTTTGACCTCGCGTAATTAATCTAAATAAATAAACGAAAAAATGAGTCACCATTCCCTACGCAAATAACCAAAGGGACGGGCCACCTTACAACGTTCGCGAAACGAGCGAACAATGTACATATGTATGTACGTCTAAAGAAATAAACAGATGGTTTGTCGTAAGCTGATTGCTATTGGAAACAAAAGGAAAAACAAGTAAAAAAGTTCAGTCTGGTAAACCGACATAGGTATCCCCTCACCTTGGGTCCCAAAAAAAATTAGTAAATTTTATTTTTTGTTTTAATTAAATATATTATCAATTTAAATTGCATTTAATAACTTTAATGTATGTCCTGGTATTAACGTTAAAAGCTGTTTACATTTGGTACAAAATTTTCCATTTGTGTGGGAAGTATCAAAAGGGGCGTGACAATAACGGTTACTTTTCTCTGGACACTAGATGCTATAAAAGCATTACACCGTACAAAATTGCATGTATTTATATTCACTGGTGTTAAATTAAAATCTGTTAACTTTTGGTAAAAATGGTCCATTTGTGTAGGAGGTACCAAAAGGGGCGTGCCAATAACGCCCACTTTTCTCTGGACTCTAGGTACTATAAAAGCATTACACTGTACAAAATTTCAAGTATTTGTATGAAGTGATATTCAAGCCATAAGCATAACTTTTGGTGCAAAATGGTTCATTTGTGTGGGAGGTACCAAATAGGGAGTGGCCACTTCGCCCATTTGAGGTGTTAGCGACTAACAAACTTTGTAAAGAATCAATATTTCACTAAAAGTGAACCCTTTGTGGATCCATCCTCAAGGACAAGGCCGGGTACCCAGTTGGATATTGTCGAAAAAAAACAACATCCCTAGTCACCCTAGAGCCATCACCTGGGTTACAGAAGAGCCCTCCAAGCCGGCTGACATATTAGATTCCAATCTATAAAAGATTGCAATCCTGGTCTGCCCGCCCATAATTGGAGAATCAGCAAGGTGGGTGAGGCGGATGGTAAAAAGCTGCAGGTCAATTTGATCCTTAACGCTGAATCCACCTCCCATATACAAAGTGCAAGTGCAACCCTGCAATATGGTTTCGAGACTATCGTCTTGAAGGTATAGTCTGCGGAAGGTGAGTCGTCCACCGCAGTTGAAACACTGCTTTCTGGAAGTGCGGAGGTACCCACGCCCATCATTTCTGGTGACTCCAACTCTCCAACAGAAGTTCTGTAACGTCCTACTCTGAGGACGAAAGCTCTACTTCTGACACAGAGGGGCTGAGGGGAGTCTCCGGACTCTTTGACGCATCCGGCGGGGACACGCTTCTCGATGATGCGGACGAAGATTTCGATAACACCCTTGTCGGGGTGGATGTTAATCTGTCTATTACCAATGATGATAAGAATTCTACAGATTAACCTCCATCACGCTAAAGCAGCCTCAGCAGCTCTATTTCTGCGCCTGTCCACATGTAGACATCGTCCTGATACAGGAGCCCTACGCTCGCATATATTGGGTGGTCTCCAGTTACTTGCCTTATGAAGCTGTAGTACCGACTGCTCTATTCAGGGAAGTAGTCGAAGAAGCAACGTCTGACGAGGTCAAGCTGATTATTGGTGCAGACACGAACGCTATCTATCTGGGTTAGTACGGATATAAGGTTTAGGTTTAGGTTAAGGTGGCTGCCGTATTTTTTTACAAGCTCACATAGACCAGTTTAGGTCCCTAGTGTTACCACGGGCTGAAATGCCCCTCATCGAAACCAACCTGTTTGATATATAAATTTATCGATAGTACGAATATCAGTACTGGAAAGATCTGTTAGGCTGCCTAAAAAGGCCGACCCCAGTATATCCAGTCATCGTTTACTCAAAGCGGGACAGTCGCAAAGCAAGTGCTCAATGCTCTCCACTTCTTCCTCATCTCCACAGCTTCGGCAGAAGTCATTGGAGTCAATACCCAATCTTTTGGCGTGTTCGCCGATCAAGCAGTGTCCCGTCAGAACCTGTACTAACGTAGACAATCGTTTCCTCTCTAGTGCGAGGAGATATTTTGACCTTCTCAGGTCATACCTTGGCCAGATTTGTCTAGCTACCCTGCAGGTGCCGATTTCTGTCCATCTATCGTTGGACTGCCTGATTGCCTCTTGCCTAAGCCAAAGCTTGCACGTGGATAGTGGCGCACCAATATATGCAAATTCTTCGAGAATTTGTAATGTCGTCCCTTTCCTAGCAAGTTCATCGGCTTTGCAGTTCCCCGGGATATCCCTATGCCCAGGCACCCATATGAGGTGTATATTAAACTGCTCAGCCATCTCGTTAAGAGATCTGCGGCAGTCGAGGGCTGTTTGTGAATTTAGGGATGTTGCCTCCAGAGAATTGATGGCAGCCTGGCTGTCCGAGTAAATGACAACGCCATTGTTGGTTACTATGTTGCGACTCAGCCACTTGGCGACTTCCCATATTGCCATTATTTCGGCTTGATAGACACTGCAGGTATCTGGTAGTCTGTGAGCTATATCCAGACTAAGTTCTTCACAGTGTACTCCGAAGCCAACCTTTTCATCAAGCTTCGAACCATCCGTGTAAAAGTGGAGATGGTTTATATTACCTGGTATTCTGCCGACCCATTCATCTCTGGCGGGAATCATAGTGATGTAATTTCTCTCGAAGGTGTACTAGTACGGATATAAACAATAGGGCTGATTCGCTTCTTGACTTTATTCTAACTACCAACTTTGAAATTCGAAATACATTTCAATCGATGTTTTTCGAATTTCAAATGGAATCTTCGAGGACTGGACATACTAGGATCGGCCTTTCTAGGCAGCCTAACAGATCTTTCCAGTACCGATATTCGTACTATCGATAAATTTGTATATCAAACAGGTTGGTTTCGATGAGGGCATTTCAGCCCGTGGTAACACTAGGGACCTAAACTGGTCTATGTGAGCTTGTATAAAAAAAAATACGACTGCCATCCTAACCTAAACCTAAACCTAACCCTTTGTGGGGGAGGTACTAGAAGGAGTGGACCAATATGGCCCATCTTCGAACTTAGCCGGAGATAGAGAAAAATATTATCATATACCAAATTTTAAGTCAATCGGTTACTCCTTTCGAGAGTTATCGTGCGCACCAGCCAGCAGACAGACACACAGACAGAGGGACGGACATTGCTCAAATGACTTAAAATTACCCAAAACGGATTTCCGCCGAATATACTTAGGGTCTTAGGTCACTCCTTCGATTTGTTACACTTTTGGCTCGTAGCAAATGATATATACCCTCCTCTCTAAGGTGAGGGGATAAAAATAACAAAGAAATGCAATGCTATTGTTTGAAGTGAAATTTAGTACTTAAATAATTTGGTGAATTTAGCAAAAATAATAGTGCTGTGTAAAAATAAATTTCTTTAAGCTCTCCGAGAAAATTTTCGTTTAAACCTTATTTTTGCCGGTTTTATTAAAATAAACAAACGTACAAAACACGTATTTTTTCTCGATCAACGACAGCAGCAACAACAGTAAACATCCACCCACCGAAGCAAAATTGTCTTTTTTGATATGTTTGAATCGAAAGAAAATATATTTGGAACACAAATTTTTAAATATTATATATCGATACCTCCATTCTAAACTATGCTAAGTGCAAAAAGGTACTTTTTCAGGAGAAGCGATCAAAGTTAGATGATTTTTTTTTAATTTGTATAGATTTCCTTTATAATGCATATCGAATGACCTGTACTGTTTTTTGAATAACTTTTGATTGGGTTGACGGATTAACACCTAATTTTGGCTGAAAATTATTTGGAATATTTAGAAATTAAAAACGCAATCTCCCTAAAACTATGCTAAGTCGACTTAGCATGTTTTAGAATGGAGGTATCGATATATCTGATCATATAAATGTTTTTTTTAAATCAATAAATTTTATTTGCAATACGTATATTATTATATAGCATTCTCAAATCATATGAAACCATTTTTAGTTGAAATGTCTTTGTAATTAGTTTCATTTGAATTGAAAAGGTTTTGTTTTATTTGAAAATCGTTTCATTTAATCCGAAGATGCTATATAAAACAAAATATAATTGCAAACTAATTTTCACAAATAAAATATGTGTTTATATACAAGTAAAATTAATGTTTAAGAATTTGTCCAAATATATTTTGTTTTAGAAAAATTTTCTAAACCTTGCAGAATTATCGAATTAAATTTTTCATTTTTCATTGATTTCGAATTATACCTTATTATTTAAATTATAAGCAATAACATTTGCTTTAAAGCACTCATTTTTATTTTCTATTTATTCCATTTTATCGTGTGTTATCAACCCATCAATTGATGTATCATTATGCAAGATTATACGATATAAATTATAAAAGATATTTACAAACATTTAAAATTTCTGACAAAATTTACGTTGAATTACTGAAAAACATAAAAGTTTTGTTTAGATAAACATCTTCTCATGTACATAATATTTGCGAGTGTCAAATAATATATATTTAGAGTGTACCCTAAAAATTTTAATGTTTCAAGTTGAATATGTTTGGGAAAATATACTACAAATTGAAATTTGTATTAAATTTTAATCCGCCTTATCCCCTAAGGTTATATAAACTTCTTTTTTTATATTTAAACTATAAATGCTATTTTTTTAATTAAATTAATTTTTCAATCGTTTGCCTTGCAAAACCTGAAAAAAACAATTAGATTTCAACGCCGCACGTTGGTCCAGAAATGAATTTTACAGGCCAAAACCCCAAAATTTTCGTCACCGATTTCTAAAATGTTTATGCTATTCAATAGCAAACATTAAAACTAAGGCAGACAAAAAATTAGATAATTACGGGCGTGGCGTACTGTGAAATTTATTTTTTTTATTTAAAAACAAAAGTAATTTTTGTAAGTTTTTGAAGAAGGTAATTGCCATTTCTCGCAGACTATTATCGATAACTAGTTAATTTTTTTACTATGTAGGTAGGGTAGTAGTCTTTTAGAAATGGTATACTGTACTGTTACCCGTGGTGTGTTATTATATGTTTCCACAGTTACTATAATTTTGTCAAATGTGAATTTTTGTGGAATAGAACCTCTGTAGGTCAAAAGTGGTCAAAGAAAATTTGCTACCAGTAGAAAGGTGAGAGTGTCCTCTTTTAGCCCATATATACTTTTGTACCTGTCTGTAGAAAACTTTTTTAATTTAAATGAAATTACTCGGGAAAAAATTGTTTATTAAAATTACCTTCATTTAGTAAATATAGAATATGAAAAAACCCACAATTCCATGCAAAATATTTAAAAAATTCGAAAGTTCAATTTTGACCTCGAAATCTTCAATAACTGCTGAACCTGAAAAAAACAAATAGATTTAAACGCCGCACAGTGGTCCAGAATTGAATTTTACTGGCCAAAACCCCAATTTTTTTCGTCACCGATTTCTGAAATGTTTATGCTATTCAATAGCAAACATATTAAAACTAAGGCAGCCAAAAAATTAGATAATTACGGGCGTGGCGTACTGCGAATTTTATTTTTTTTATTTAAAAACAAAAGTAATTTTTTTAAGTTTTTGAAGAAGGTAATTGCCATTTCGCGCAAACTATTATCGATAACGGGTTAATTTTTTTACTAGGTAGGTAGGATAGTAGTTTTTAAGAAATGGTATAGGTTAGGGTGGCAGCCGTTTTTTTTTTCTTCTTCAGCTCACATAGACCAGTTTAGGTCCCTAGTAGTACCACGGGCTAAAGTGCCCTTCATCAAAACCAACCTGTTTCATATACAAATGTATCGATAGTGTAGGCCCAGTCGTCGTTTACTCAAAGCGGGACAGTCGCATAGCAAGTGCTCAATGCTCTCCACTTCTTCCTCATCTCCACAGCTTCTGCAGGGGTCATTGGAGTTAATACCCAATCTTCTGGCGTGTTCGCCGATCAGGCAGTGTTCCGTCAGAACTGACACTAATATTTTCCTTTCCAGTGCGAGGAGATATTTTGACCGTCTCAGGTCATACCTTGGCCAGATTTTTCTAGCTACCCTAGATGTGCCGATTTGTGTCCATATTTTGTTGGACTGCCTCATTGCCTCTTGCCTAAGGCAAAGCTTGCACGTGGATAGTGGCGCACCAATATAAGCAAATTCTTCGAGAAAATGTAAAGTCGTCCATTTCCTAGCAAGTTCATCGGCTTTGCAGTTCCCCGGGATATCCCTATGCCCAGGCACCCATATGAGGTGTATATTAAACTGCTCAGCCATCTCGTTAAGAGATCTGCGGCATTCGAGGGCTATTTGTGAATTTAGGGATGTTGCCTCCAAGAATTGATGGCAGCCTGGCTATCCGAGTAAATGACAACGCCAGAGTTGGTTACTATGTTCCGACTCAGCCACTTGGCGACTTCCCATATTGCCATTATTTCGGCTTGATAGACAGTGCAGGTATCCGGTAGTCTGTGAGCTATATCAAAATTAAGTTCTTCACAGTGTACTCCGAAGCCAATCTTTCCATCAAGCTTCGAACCATCCGTATAGAAGTGGAGATGGTTTCTATTTCCGGGTATTCTGCCATCCCATTCATCCCTGGCTGGTATCATAGTGATGTAGTTCCTCTCAAAGGTGCGCACCGTTGATATATAGTCCACTCGGTCGGTTACCATAGCACTACACTTTGATATCCTCATGTGACCATAGTTCTTGTACCTCCACATTGATAGGCAGTTTAATCTTATTGCCGCTTTGGTTGCAACATCTCTCGCCACAAAATTAATTGGCAGTATATGGAGAAGGGCTTGTAAAGAATCAGTCGCTGTAGTACTTAACGCTCCGCTTATGCACAGACAGGCAGTTCTCTGAACCCTTGATAGCAGGTTTGTGATGGTTAGTTTGTCAGTTGCCGTCCACCATACCACAATGCCGTATAACTGTATTGGACGAACCAATGCTATATATATCCAATGGACAATTTTAGGAGAGAGGCCCCACCGCGACCCTACAGCCTTCCTGCAGGAATATAGGACGATGTTGGCCTTCTTTACACGTTCCAGTACGTTTAGTCTGAATGACAGTTTCCTATCCAAAATTATTCCTAAAAATTTTGCATTTTGAGAAAAGACTAGATCTGTTCCATTTATCCGAGGAGGAGGGTCCACATGAGGGACATTATTCATCCTAGTAAAGAGAACCAATTCTGTCTTGATTAGGTTAACACCCAACCCGCTGCTTCTGGCCCATCTAGACATCTTGTTCAGAGCCACCTGTAGAATATCTCGGAGGATGTTTTCGAATTTGCCACTCACTGCGATTGCCAGGTCGTCCGCATATGCCACGACCTTGCAGTCACAACGTTCTAGATCTAGCAGGATTTCATTCACCGCTAGGTTCCAAATTAGTGGAGACAGTACTTCTCCTTGTGGGGTCCCTCTGTTTACAAACCTTGTTAGAGTTGTGGACCCTAGACATGCTGTTATGCGTCTTCTGTTGAGTAGTCTTTGAATTAGTCTAATCAAGCTAGAGTTCACCTTTAGATATGACAATGCCGCGATTACCGCATCTGGGTGTGTGTTGTTAAAAGCCCTTTAGGTTTAGGTTTAGGTTAGGGTGGCAGCCGTATTTTTTTACAAGCTCACATAGACCAGTTTAGGTCCCTAGTGTTACCACGGGCTGAAATGCCCCTCATCGAAACCAACCTGTTTGATATATAAATTTATCGATAGCACGAATATCAGTACTAGAAAGATCTGTTAGGCTGCCTAAAAAGGCCGACCCCAGTATGTCCAGTCGTCGTTTACTCAAAGCGGGACAGTCGCAAAGCAAGTGCTCAATGCTCTCCACTTCTTCCTCATCTCCACAGCTTCGGCAGAAGTCATTGGAGTCAATACCCAATCTTTTGGCGTGTTCGCCGATCAAGCAGTGTCCCGTCAGAACCTTTACTAACGTAGACAATCGTTTCCTCTCTAGTGCGAGAAGATATTTTGACCTTTTCAGGTCATACCTTGGCCAGATTTGTCTAGCTACCCTGCAGGTGCCGATTTCTGTCCATCTTTCGTTGGACTGCCTGATTGCCTCTTGCCTAAGCCAAAGCTTGCACGTGGATAGTGGCGCACCAATATATGCAAATTCTTCGAGAATTTGTAATGTCGTCCCTTTCCTAGCAAGTTCATCGGCTTTGCAGTTCCCCGGGATATCCCTATGCCCAGGCACCCATATGAGGTGTATATTAAACTGCTCAGCCATCTCGTTAAGAGATCTGCGGCAGTCGAGGGCTGTTTGTGAATTTAGGGATGTTGCCTCCAGAGAATTGATGGCAGCCTGGCTGTCCGAGTAAATGACAACGCCAGTGTTGGTTACTATGTTGCGACTCAGCCACTTGGCGACTTCCCATATTGCCATTATTTCGGCTTGATAGACACTGCAGGTATCTGGTAGTCTGTGAGCTATATCCAGACTAAGTTCTTCACAGTGTACTCCGAAGCCAACATTTTCATCAAGCTTCGAACCATCCGTGTAAAAGTGGAGATGGTTTCTATTACCTGGTATTCTGCCTACCCATTCGTCTCTGGCGGGAATCATAGTGATGTAATTTCTCTCGAAGGTGTACACAGTTGGTATATAGTCCACTCGGTCGGTTACCATAGCACTACACTTTGATATCCTCATGTGACCATAGTTCTTGTACCTCCACAGTGATAGGCAGTTTAATCTTATTGCCGCTTTGGTTGCAACTTCTCTCGCCACAATATTAATCGGCAGTATATGGAGTTGGGCTTGTAGAGACTCGGTCGCTGTAGTCCTTAAGGCTCCGCTTATGCTCAGGCAGGCAGTTCTCTGAACCTTTGTTAGTAGGTTGGTAATGGTTAGTTTGTCAGTTGCCGTCCACCATACCACAATACCGTATAACAGTATTGGACGAACTACTGCTATATATATCCAGTGGACGATTTTAGGAGAGAGTCCCCACCGCGACCCTACAGCCTTTTTGCAGGAATATAAGGCGACGTTGGCCTTCCTTACACGTTCCAATACGTTAAGTCTAAATAACATTTTCCTATCTAGAATTATTCCTAAAAATTTTGCACTTTCAGAAAAGACTAGATCTGTTCCATTTATCCGAGGTGGAGGGTCCACATGTGGGACATTATTCATCCTAGTAAAGAGAACCAATTCTGTCTTGTTGGGGTTAACACCCAAACCGCTGCTTCTGGCCCATCTATCCAACTTGTTCAGAGCCACCTGTAGGATGTCTCTGAGGACGTTTACGAATTTGCCACTCACTGCGATTGCCACGTCGTCCGCATAAGCCACGACCTTGCAGCCACAACGTTCTAGCTCTAGCAGGATTTCATTCACCGCTAGGTTCCAAATTAGTGGAGACAGTACTCCTCCTTGCGGGGTCCCTCTGGTTACATACCTTGTTAGAGTTGTGGACCCTAGACATGCTGTTATGCGTCTTCTGGTGAGCAGACTTTGAATTAGTCTAATCAAACTATTGTTAACTTTTAGATGTGACAGTGCCGCAATTACCGCATCTGAGTGAATGTTGTTAAAAGCCCCTTCTATGTCAAGAAATGCCACCATGGTGAATTCCTTGAAATGCAGGGACGATTCGATAGTGCTCACAAGTTCGTGCAGGGCTGATTCTGTAGACTTGCCCTTATTGTAGGCATGTTGGTTCCCCGACAGGAGTTTTGTGTCCAGGTTTTCCCTAATGAAATGATCTAAAAGTCTTTCCAGACCTTTCAATAGGAAGGATGATAGGCTAATTGGTCTGAAGTCTTTTGGCCTAGTGTGTGATATCTTTCCCGCTTTAGGTATGAATACCACTTTGGTATCCCTCCACCGATTAGGGACGTATGAAAGCCTGATACAGCCTACATAAATTTTCTCCAGCCAGGGGATAATGTACTTTAACATTTTCTGCATTTCTGCTGGAGTGATGCCATCTGGTCCAGGTGACTTGAAGGGCTCAAAGCTGTTAATAGCCCAGCTTATTCTGGATCTCTCAGTCAAGAAGCTAGCGACGCTCGCAGTCCACTCGCACTCTTGTTGGTCCTGCTGATCCTCGGGTTCTGTTACAGAGTTGCCCGGGAAATGTGTGTCGAGCAGTACATTGAGCGACTGCTCGCTGTTTTTGGTCCAGTTATTTGCCTCATCCTGTAAATATCCCACTGTACAGCGTGAAG
This sequence comes from Eudasyphora cyanicolor, assembly GCA_963930755.1. Classification (NCBI taxonomy): domain Eukaryota; kingdom Metazoa; phylum Arthropoda; class Insecta; order Diptera; family Muscidae; genus Eudasyphora; species Eudasyphora cyanicolor. Next base: position 109,274,653 of record OZ005737.1, read on the forward strand.
CAGATAATATCTTCCTCAGCCTAGCGGCGTCGGAGACCTTTTCCACTTCATCACAGAAGGTATACCAAGAGCGCCTTTGCGCCTTTCTAAGCTTCTTCTTATAGATCTTGAGTTGCTCTTTATAGGCATCCCAATCATTAGCGACCCCAGTAGATTTAGCCTTATTGAATAGCTTGTTGCAGGTCTTTTTCATAGCCGTTAGCTCAGAAGTCCACCATTGGGGTTTAGTTTTACCCTTGTACCTTGTTTTCGGACAGGCTTCTTCAAGGGAACTATTGAATGATGTGGTGATATGATCGACCAGATTATCCAGACCGGCTTTGTCATTCGGTTCGTACAGAAGTTTAGAGTTGAGGACTTTCTTGAAATTCTTCTCATACAGGTGCCACTTTGTCTTCCTTACATTTCTGTGGACGGCAGGTTTAGGCGCTTTTTCCGCGAGTTTGAACTCAATATAATGGTGATCTGAGAATGAGTGGTCGTCCAGTACATTCCACCCAATAATTTTGTCTGACAGCCAGTCAGTAGCAAACGTTACGTCGAGTACTTCTTGTCTGTCTTTAATTGTGAAGGTCGGTTTATTACCTATATTACAAATACTAAGGTTGGTAGTTAGAATAAAGTCAAGAAGCGAATCACCCCTATTGTTTATATCCGTACTACCCCAGATAGTATGATGAGCGTTCGTGTCTGCGCCAATAATCAGCTCGATCTCGTCAGACGTTGCTTCTTCCACTACTTCCCTGAATAGAGCAGTCGGTACTACAGATTCATAAGGCAAGTAGCTGGAGACCACCCAATATATGCGATTACCGATCTCCAGGCTAGCAGCTGTTTGGTCTTTACCACTTAAATTAGTCAGGAGAAAGATACTTAGATCTTTCCTGGCCAAAATGCAGGTTCTTGGAGTGCCTTCACAGTTGGCCACAAGCAGTTTAAAGTTGGGTGTCCTAATACCGCACACCCTTCCTCCCACTTCGTGGGGCTCCTGTATCAGGACGATGTCTACTGCGCCTGTGGACAGGCGCAGCAATAGAGCCGCTGAGGCTGCTTTAGCGTGATGGAGGTTAATCTGTAGAATTCTTACCATCATTGGTAATTGACAGATTAACATCCACCCCGACAAGGGTGTTATCGAACTCTTCGTCCGTATCGTCGAGAAGCATGTCGCCGCCAGATGCGTCAGAGAGTCCGGAGACTCCCCTCAGCCTCTCTGTGTCCGAAGTAGAGCTTTTGTCCTCAGAGAAGGACGTTACAGATCTTCTGTTGGAGTCACCAGAAATAATAGGCGTGGGTACCTCCGCACTTCCAGGTAGTGCCACGGTGGACGACTCACCTTCTGCAGTGGGAGCTATATCCTGCTTGTATATCTTCAAGACTATAGTCTCGAAGCCATATTGTAGGGTTGCACTCGCACCTTGTATATGGGAGGTGGATTCAGCGTTTAGGATAAGATTGACCTGCCGCTTTTTACCATCCGCCTCACCCACCTTGCTGATTCTCCAATTATGGGCCGGCAGACCAGGATTGGAATCTTTTATTATTTCTAAGATGTCAGCCGGGTTGGAGGGCTCTTCTGTAACCCAGGTGATGGCTCTAGGGTGACTAGGGATGTTGTTTTTTTCGACAACATCCAACTGGGCGCCCGGCCACACCTCACCCGCCCGACTCAGAGCAGCCTTATACAGGTCTACTGATCTGGCATCACCGAAATATAAGAGCTTTACTCTCCCCTGATGCCATCCTGCATCGTTACAGATTGGTGGTTTGCCCGGCATTTCTCTACGGACATCGAGGTAGTGAGCCATAATGGCTGATTGTACATGACTCCATTTGTCCTTGAGGATGGATCCATCCTCACTACTTCTGTCTATAACAGCCATCACTAGACTCTCCTTCGCCACTTCATTGAAGGGCTTGGTGAGTGTCCTGTTGATGGTGACATTAGGGCCTCTTGCCTTTTTCGAAGGCAAGGGTTCATCAGGTTATCTGATTCGTTTTACTTTATTAGCCGTTAACACAGCTGAATTTGTGGCTCTTTCAGCCGACTCATTGGCCTTAGAAGCATCTATGACGCCTTTAGCCCAGGTAAGTGACTCTTTTTGTTTTTCGGTAAGAGCCGAAACCTCAACAGCCTCCAACTTCGTCAAAACTCTGAGCGCTACACGATGCTCATTGTGCTTCCGTTTTGACGGTCGGACATGACGTTTACCCCTCACCGCACCACCTGTTGTGAGTACTTGGGGGAGATTTTCACCATTTTTGGTGTGGTCGGCTTTGGCCAAGACCAACGGACGGACAGTCGGACGATTGGGGAACCGCGCTCCATCGGAACACGAAGGCATCCCCGTCAAGAGAATTTATTTTTATTTTGTCTGTATTAGACCGTAATAGGTACTACGATGTAGGCCTTACAGACTTTGTACAGATTTTTGCTATTGCGTAATAGGTACTGGTAACTATCCGCTATGTGATAAACACGTCCGTTCACTGCGAATGATCAGCAACGATGCCCTTTCTATGTCAAGAAAAAGCCCTTTCTATGTCAAGAAATGCCACCATGGTGAATTCTTTGAAATGTAGGGACGATTCGAAAAGCTTGAGGAGTTATCTGTCGAATAAAAAATATATAATACTAAAATATCTCTATCGGTTCAAAAATTACAGGGATTTTGCCAGTAAAAAACGATAATGGAACACTGCGCGCCGTTGCTTTCAAAAATTTTGAGTGGCTTTGACTAACAATTGCAATGTTGGGCAAAATGATAATACACGTTACAGATGTTTATCATTTAGAGACAGCAATGATGCCATTCATATTTTGCATACGGCAAATTAAATAAAAAATTAAGGAATTATTGTACCGAAAGTTCATTCAGAGTTACTTTGGCAAGCACGTTCCTTCACTTTATACAGAATAGAAAGTAATAAAAATAACAAGCGTTCGTATGCTTGTGGGTGCTGAAACAAAATTACTATAAATATGTTTTGGGAAGTACGAAGTAGTCACCCATTACTTATATTACAACACTGCGTTTTATATTCCTCTATGTACACAGTTGTATCTATTCCCTTTTGACATGTCATTCATTGAATTTATTTTCTATTGAACTCATATTCAAATTTGCCGATCAGTCTGGAATAAACTACTATTGAATTAACAACAGGTTATGGGCCCAGGCTCAGTTTTAGGGAAACGCATAGAGAAATTAAATAAATTTTATCTTCGAAGAATATGGAATGAACCTTTAAATTCCCAGAATTACGACACATGGACACATGTCAATGGCGCAACCAATTGCCTCGAGGGTGATACTGTCGAGAAATGGAAGAATGCAGATCAAAAAGCATGTGCGGATATATTATTATCAATGACGCCATCAGAATTGGGACTAATATCTGAGTGTGAAACATCTAGAGACATGGCTGAAATTGAAGTTCACTTTTCAATCAAAGGGTCCGGCCAGGAAGGCTACGATACAGGGTTGCATCAAATTTTGACATTTCGCCAGAAACTGCAGATCAAAACAAAACGCAAATCGTAGTGGAGAGAACGAGAGCAGAAAAGAAAAGTCGCAGTCTCTATTGAATAGTTTCAGCAGAGGTAGTAATAATCGTACCAGTGCATTATTGGAGGTGGTTCACAGTATGTATGTAATGTCTGTTGCTCCATGATAGTTAATTCACATTCGAATGGAAGGTACTTCGCCACATTCATCGACGACTATTCCCGATACTGTGAAATTCATTTCTTGAAGCAGAAATCAGATATATTGGGTGCCTTTAAGAACATTTAAGAATTCAGCGGAACTATTAACCAGCAAGAAAATAAAATTTCTCCAATCGGACAACGGGACCGAATATTTGAATAAAGAGTTCAACGAATATTTGGAGGAAGCTGGCATTAAAAGAAGATTAACGGCTCCTCATACACCTCAACAGAACGGCGTGTCGGAGAGCAAAAGTCGAACTGCACTGAAAATGGCTAGGTGTATCATGAGGCAGGCAGTAGTACATCCAGTATTTTTGGCGGAGGTCGTCCACACAGCCAATTACTTGAGAAATCGATGTCTTACTAGATCATTGAAAGGAGAATTGTCGATAAAGTTATGGACGGGTAAGACTCCATCAATTAAACATTTGAAAACTTTTGGAGTCCGGTTTGGTGGAAAATTGGATTCTCGTTCGGATAAATGCATATTAGTAGGCTACTCTGAAGAAGAAAGGCATGTCACTGTGGTGCTTTGCCGACCACAGTCGGCAGCCATGACGTCAACCCAGCAAAATGTTGGTAAGTACCTGTCATTATTCCCTGCATTACCAAATAATCACATCTCATTATTATCAGCATTACTTTCGGCTTGTTAATAATGACTTACCAATAATAACAGAAATAAGTGATTTTTTGTTATGAAAATCATTTTGGGAAATTTTAATATAATGCTATTTTGGCTATATGTGGGCTATTGTACAAAATTTATTTATTTTTTAACATGTTTTCAAATATTTGCGTATATCGAAACCATTGAATTGTATGTTTCGAGAAATAACCGCGACAATATACAAAAAATTACTTTAAATGGCCATTTCTACATAAATACTACTTATTTTATAACTTATTGGTAAAGCATTATTCAGGTACTTAAAATCGTGAAAATATAAGCACATATTTATGTGGTATGCCTATGCTACAAATAAGTACTTATTATGCTACTTTATTGTATGCTTTTGGGAAGTACTTTCCTCCAATGACATCCCCATGTTAAAATAATGAGAAAAGTGGCTAAATAAGTACTTACCATATCGAACTTTGCTTACTCGTCGGTTTATTTGGTAATGACAAATTTTGCTGGGAAGTTCATTGACGAATTTTATGGAGATGCGTTTGGGTCGATAATCGATGAAAACTTAGAACCACAATGCGAATACGATACGCCAGTGAAGGAACTTCAGGAAGGAAGAAGATATTAACGAGGTAGATATTAACATATTGCAAATACAGAAAAGCAACAAACGAACGAAAAATACCAACTAATACCGATATGAATACCGAAACCATCAATGACATGGAAGAAGAAACAGATGATTTTGAAGATTGTGAATTCATTAATGCCGTTTGTACTACGATCCAGTTGCTTGTGACGAGGCGATGATTTCCACAGATGAAAAATTGAATGGTACTTGGGAAGTTGCCGAACCCCCAAATAACAGGAAGGTCATTACAAATAGATTTGTAAGAAGGCTCGACTAGTGGCAAAGGGGTGCTCCCAAAGACCATGGAAGGATTTTTCGCCTATTCACCAGTTCACCACCTATTCACCAGTCTTTCGATCGTTAAACATTCGTCTAGTACGGAGATCTCGACGAAAAATTACTTTTGGAAATATTACTTCCAAATAAAAAATATTAGGATGGAACCATAGTTTTGTTTAGAACAATATCCATCCAAACATATAATATTTGTGTGTGTCATATATTATATACCTGAAGTGTGCCCTCAGCGTGAATACAATATTATAAAATTGAATACAATATTAAAAAATTGTTATTTAAATTTCAGCTAAATTCACAATCATTAAAGGTTCCAATGACAATTGTTCATGGATGTTTGGGGAACATATAGATGAATCCACTGTAATTTACAAATCGATGACAACTATACGAATCCACAAATATTTCGATAGCGCTTGGCCGGTTTGTCTTTATAATATAAATAAGATATTGTTTTAGATTATAAAATGTTAAAAGTTATCCGTAATATGTATGATACATTTTTTGGTATTTTCTAATATACAATATAACAAACCCAATTTTTAGAAAAAATAAGTGTTGTGTTTTGAATTTATCGTCGTAACTTGTACACGGGGCAAAATCGCATTTTTTGATATGTTTAAATCGAAAGAAAATATATTTGGAACACAAATTTTTAAATATTATGTATTTCTGAGCAAATAAATTTTATTTGAAAATCAATAATTCAATTGGAACTCGTATATTAGTATGTTACAACATATAATATTTGCAAGCTAAATTTCTCAAATAAAATATGTGTTTGAATACAAATAAACTTATAATATATTTTTTTTAAAAAAGATTTTCGAAACTTTTTGTTGTATTTTTGGAATTTCAGTTTTAATTTTTTTTTGTTTCGCATTTAACCTCCCAGCTATGATACCAAACGCAGCATTACTTCTGTTTTAAATCAATCATTTAAAATTTCTGAGTATTTCAACCCATCATTAGGTTACGTTAGGTTAGGTTGAATAGAGGAGACGTTTAAAACGTCTCATGTCCATGGACATACACTTAAGCCAGTGGTTCGGCCTGTTGTGCGCTCCTTATTTATGATTTTCATACCCCACGGATTACAGAAAATCGGTACTAGACACGTATTTTCTCAGTATCTTCCAGTCATACCCTCTGAGATGAGTCAAGTCTGGCAATATGTCGGAACCGAAATATCGGGATCTTGCATGTGTGAAAGCTGGGCAGTGACACAGAAAATGTTCTATCGTTTCGATGTTTTCCCTGCATGCCCTGCACTCGTCGTTTTCTGCTAGTCCTATGCGATGAAGATGTGCCTGTAAGCTTGAGTGTCCCGTTGGAACACTTATCATCTTACTAATCTCTATCTTGTTTAGTTTCAGAAAACTACTGGTTTTCTTCTCATTTGGGTCACCCCACAGTATCTTTGCAGTTGCTCCTACAGTTGCTCTATTCCACACAGTTTTGTGAGCCATCACTGCCCAATGCTTCAACTCATCCTTCGTGGCTTCGAAAGGTTTCCAATTTTCCAAGTTTATTACTCGAAGTTCTCTGCCCTTTGAAGCCAAGCTGTTTGCTCGTTCATTTCCAATCACTCCGTTGTGTCCCGGTACCCAGAAAATACGCAGTTGACCATGGACTGAGTAGTTATTTATCGTTCTTTTACAGTCTAACACGGTTCTGGATTTGACCTTTTCCGATGTTATTGCTTTGATCGCCATTTGGCTATCTGTGAATATGTTGGCATATTTAGGCTTTGTGGTATTACTGAGCCAGTTAACACACTCCGTGATTGCTCAAACTTCTGCTTGAAATACTGTATTATGGTCTGGGAGGCGGAAGTAAAGTTCGACTTCTGGTTCATCAATAAAAAGTCCCAGACCCGTCCTTCCTCCTAGCCTGGACCCATCAGTGTAGCAGCTGGTTCCCACTGGCGTATGAGCAAGTGTTCCGTTTTCCCAGGAGCGTCTGTCTGGCACGAACGATTCACAGGTAGCTGTAAGCCGCACTTCAGGAATGCGGTCGGAGATTTCCGTTGTTTGAATATGACCGACCAGTGATTGTAATATCTTCTGATGGTACGACTTGTGGTCTCGATTTATCCATTCACCCATCACTTGTAGACGTCTTGCTGTGAGGGCTGCCTCATACTTTATACGGATATCTATTGGTTGGATGTGCAGTATAGCCTCCAACGCTCTTGTTGGTGCGGTTCTAATTGCTCCGCTTATGCCTAGACAGCACATACGTTGCACTTTCTGCAATGGTATTACGTTGTACTTTTTGTCCATTGATGTCCACCACACTACAGAGGCGTAGGTGATTATTGGCCTAATCACGCTCATGTAAAGCCAGTGTGTCATATTTGGACGTAGTCCCCATTTTGAACCTATAGCTCTTCTGCACAACGACCAACATCTGTGGGCCTTTGTAACTCTTTCTTCAATATGATCTTTCCAGTACAGTTTCTGATCCAAGATTACTCCCAAGTATTTTATCTTTTTAGATATGGCAATATTCTTATCCAGGAAACGAGGCACGGTAAAAGGATGAATCTTCCTTTTCCTTGTAAATAGACATATTTCTGTTTTGTCTGGATTGACATTTAGTCCCCTTGGTTGTGCCCATTTATATGCTATGTTAAGTGCCTCTTCAGCTCTTCTGCATAGCTGGTTTGGATGTGTGCCCCTTAGAAGTATTATAACGTCGTCTGCATAACAGACTGGTTTAAGTCCTTCATTGGTGAGGGCTTTAAGGAGACTGTGTATCGTCGTAACCCATAGGAGAGGCGATAAAATGCCCCCTGAGGTATACCACGATTTACCTTGTCTCTGATTTTTACGTCATATGACCCACAAATAATCCACCTATTCCTTAGCATATTGTTGATCCAGTTTATCAACGCCCGGTCAACCTGAAACTCGTCTAAGGACTGGATAAGTGTATCGGTCTGAACGTTGTTAAAAGCGCCCTCAATGTCTATACAAACGGCATGTGTGTACAATTTTTCACTGAAGGACTTTTCTATGTGGTGTACTACCTCATGTAGAGCTGTTTCCACTGATCTTCCTTTAACATACGCGTGTTGCTTGAATTTTAGCTTGCCATCGGCTATCTTACTTTTGATCATGTCGTCAATTATTCGCTCCATTGTTTTTAAGAGGAAAGAAGTTAGGCTAATAGGTCGATAAGCCTTTGGGATCGTATAACTCGCCTTGCCAGGCTTAGGTATGAAGACCACCCTTGATTCCTGCCAATTTTTTGGGGTATATGCATGAGTTAGGCATGCAGTGAAAACTCCAACAAGATGAGTTGATACCAGATCCACCTCATTCTGAAGAAGCGCTGGAAATATTCCGTCCGGTCCCGCAGCCTTATAAGGAGAGAAGCTTTTTATTGCTTCTTTAACCATAGCATCCGTAATAGGTACTTGGTGCATTACATTTTCGGTCTGTAACTGTTCCTCTATTGGCCCAGCATTACCACTCGGAAAATGAGTTTTCATCAAAAGCCTTACGGTATCATCTATAGTTTCCATCTTTTTACCCGTTTCATCCACCAGTTTTTCGGTTTGGATATGAGTTTTTGAGGGGAACTTTTTTATTTTGGACATGCTGTTAACGCTGTCTACCTGCTCACAGAAAAGTCTCCAGGAGTTACTTTTCGCCAGTCTAATGATTTTATTGTATTCTTTGAGCTTTCTGTGGTAGTCATCCCAATATACTGATAGCTTTTTACGTCGAGCTCTGTTGTAAAGTCTGCGGACATCCTTGCCAATCGAGCGAATTTGCCCTGTCATCCAGGGTTTCTCATAGGCAGATTTCCTTTCTCGAAGCGGGCAACTATCTTCGAATGATTTTACAAGAGCCTCCGTAATCCTCCTCACATTGATATCAATGTCTTCTGTACTTGGATAATCGTGTTTAGGCTGGCCCAATCGATTTCTAAGTAGATTGCCGAATTTGGTCCAGTCGGTTTTAGCCTTATTACGGAAACTTATTGGGCTAGGCGGTGGCCGTGCAATTTTAAACCTTATATAACGGTGGTCCGAATAGGAGTGTTCATCCGAAACCCTCCACTCATGGATCTCATCAATGAGGTTTTCCGAGCATATCGTTATATCTAATACTTCTTCCCTAATTTTGTTAACAAAGGTCGCCTTGTTCCCAATGTTGAGAGTTAGGAGATCGTTAGTATTCAAAAATTCTATTAGGGCTTGTCCCCTTTTATTGGTGTCACTACTACCCCAAGCAATATGGTGTGAGTTGGCATCACAACCAGCTAGTAACACATTACTTGTATTTTTGGATTCCCTTACCAGACGTTGTAATTCCGACGTATGTGGCAATGGCGGCGCATCGAATGGCAGGTATACTGACGCCAGATACATACTTCCATTACCTTGTATCAGCACAGTTGCGTCCGATGTTGACAGCTCTGGAGAGAATAGATAGCATAAGTTTTTATGGCACAGAATACAAGTCCTTGGACGAGTACCTGTGTTAGCGTAGAAAAGATTGTAGTTCATATGGTTTAATCCAGTAACTTTGTTACTAGTAGTCCACGGTTCCTGGACCAAAGCAACATGAACCCTGCCTTTATTTATTATGTCCATCAGAGCAATGGATGCCATTTCGCTCCGGTGGAGGTTTATCTGGATGACCTCAATCATTGTCTTTCCAGTAAAAATTTCCTTTGGGAGTCGTCAATCCTATTTGGTTGCACTCCCTCTTTATTTGGTAGTGAGTCTTTCTCCTCCTTTCGTTTACTACCTATTACACACTCTTCAAGTAGACCTCTTTGGGAGGCTGTTACTTTTTGTCGTTCCCTCTTTGTTTTGATTCTTTATGTACCTATTCCTATCACCACTATTGCTGGGAACATTCTGCAAAATTGGTGATATTATCGGCAATTTGGTAATGTTATCGACCTCTTTTTGGAAGGCGGTGTTGTTTTTTGTCGCTCCCTCTTTGTTTTGAGTTTTTGTGCTCCTCTTCATATCCTTATCACCACCTTTGCTGGGAACTTTCTGCAAAATTGATGATGTTATCGGCAAATTGGCGATGTTATCGACCACTTCCACCTCACTTTTTGGAATTGTCTCACTCGCTTCATTCTGTTCACTATTTTCGTTTGCCACTGCAGGCGGTACGTTCGTGTTTGGGCTCGACTTAACTGTCCTGCCAATGGGGGTTTTTCCAATCTTAAAGAAGATTTTCCAAATCCCGAAAAATGCCATGCCTTTTGTCTTGACAAGGCTATCCCTGGAATACGGGTCTATGCCTACCACCAGGAGAGAACCATCGGGATCATTTTTCCTGTGGAAGACTTCCCACTTCCCCACTTTAAGGTTCGAATCTTGTTTGCCAATGACGCTGAGTATGCGCTCTGACGGTACCTTACTAGCCCATCCTCTGACATAGAAAGATGTTTTTATGAGTACAGGGATATCGCTTTTCCTTACCGGTTTCAGCTTTGCGCCGTCCCAAGGTGAGGGGATGCTCTCCACTAGTTTTCCGAGGACATCGACACAGCATTGTGATGCCAGTTTCAGCATCAAAACGCCCCTCTCAAACGTGCAACTCATTACTTGGATTGTTGGTCCATCATTAGATTCGATAATGTGGTCCAATACCTTTGTGTAGAACAAATCTTCGAAGATGCTCTTTTGCTCTTCGGGAATTCTGCCAGACGCACTACTGCTATCAATTATGGCATAGTGTAGTTCGTCCTGAATATGTTGTTTGGCTATTTGGGAATAAGATGGTGTTTCCTTACCCTTTCTTATAGCCACCTTGCTTTTTCCTTTAGAATGGGTCTTTTTGTTTGAGGCCCCCTCTTTTATGGATGGTTTGGTGGACTTACTCACCTTCTCAACAACAAGATCAACTTCTCCTCTCACCATTAACGGATTCTGACTAGAAACTCCTTTTTTGGTAGATTGAATAGGTTTCTTCGAAGTGCTGGGTGTCGGTGAGCTTTTTTTCTTCTTAGTTGATTTCGCATGGCTATGCTCTTCGGGAGATCTGACTCTTTTAGTAGATGTAGAAGAGTCAGATTAATCCTGTAATATCTTCTGCCGGTTCATCTTATTCAGTTTCCTTCTTTGTGCCCCTGACAGTCTTTTCCGATTTTCAACAATAGTAATATTGTTATCACTTGATGACTCAGAGTCCGAGTTCCCACTAGCTTTTAAAAGCTGGGGTTGCTTAGAGCCCCCCCTTGGGTTTTCTTTATCTTCCTCATCGTTTATTTTGCCAAAGGCTAGATGTGCGCTTGTATCTGTTTCGACTACGGAATCCGAGGCACCCAACCCCGTAGAAGTTACTTGCTCACGATTGTTTGATAACGACGACACGTGACTCGCGAGTAAATCAACGCTTTCCGCCGGTACTGGGTTTATTTTTCCCTGCACCGTAATATCATTTACTTCATCAGGGTTAATCATAAATTTTTGGGAGAGACCCCCATAGCCAGTATTTGCCCGTAATAGGTACTTCGATGTTGGCCTTCCAGACTACTTCCAAAATGTCTGTTCTGAGACCGATGCAACAAATTCAACACCCACTTTAAGAACAACACCTTATGGTTGCGTAGTAGGTAGGTGAATAAGTATTGCGTAATAGGTTGGAAAAACTATCCGCTCTGCAATAACACGTCCGTTCGCTACCACTGACGGCCTCAACCCATCATTAGTTGTCAATCTTCCAAGTAATATATTTCGATCCAAGATTATGCGATTTCAATTATTATTACTTAATATTTTTACGACATGAAAAATTTCTAAAAAATTAACTTTGAATTACTGACAAATTTAACACATTTTCGGTATTTTCTGAATACTTAAATGCAAATAAATATTTGTTTCGGAAAAAATAGTCTAAAGTAAACACATTTTAGGATGTAAACAACAATTTGTTTAGAACAACATCTACCCAAATATTTAATTTTTGTGTGTAACAAATATTATATGTTTCAAGCCGAATATGTTTGGGACAATATACAATATTGACAATATTGACTTGGAATACACAGAAAAAATTATTGCCCAAAAATTTCCAATTACGGCAATATTTGAAGCTCAAAAATTAACCAAATACATTTTTTATTGTACTAATTACGTGAGTGATCAGCTGAACGAAAATATGTCACAAAATGACAAAAATAAGTAATTAAATGGATATTTGAATAAACAACGCCACAATTATGAATTTCACTTCGCTCAATTAGTTTTATAATCAAATTAATAAAAACAAATAATTGTTCCGAATGTATAAACCCAATTACCTTCTCATTTGAATCAATTGCATCAGTAATCAACGTTGTCATAAGGTAAAAACTATGAATGTTCAGCCAATTACTTTCTCACTTGGATGGAGTATTTGTGTAATCAACTATACAACTTGTACCACACAAAAAAAATAAGAAATGTTAGAACGTTTAAAACATAGTCTTTGCGACAGATTGAAAACAGAATAACGGCAAATAAAAAGAAGAATGTCTTTTTTGCACACACGTACGCACAGACGCTACTGAAGAAAATACGAGTAACAACAAATCGATATTGCTGTTTAGTTTTCTGGCAATCATTGAAGTGTGAGCATCTGTTTGGGTTTTAAAAAGTGAGCTTTTTTATTAACGAATACTGGTAAGTAATTATTCTGAGAAAATGGTAAACATAATAAAATGTTTTTTGTGTGAAGAACAATTTATATATGCTGCATATAAAGAACCATTGCATATTATACCCAGAATTAATATTTGAGTGCACTTTTGGAATTTGTCTTCAGAAATTCCAAGCAACGAATTCTTTTAAGCGCCACCTCTCTAAACATTTTGAAACAAAGAATAATGCGGGCATCGTATTATATGAACAATGTTGCAGTGTTAATGAAAATATGGAATATGTTAACGAAGGCGACAATTTTTCTAATATGCTATCAATAAACCAACCAAATCAACCCTTTACTCAACTTAAGTGGTTTATTTATGAAAAAACAAAAAATAACTTAATCAGTCAGCCACCAAATTCATTGTTAAGTTAAACTCGTTGAACAATATTTCTCGTTCGGATGTCGTTAGTATACGGAAATTTGTTGAAGAATTATTTCTAGGTCCGGTAATTGTCTTCATTGAAAATTATGTGAATCGATTGCATTTTGTCAATAATGATTTCCTGACAGTTTTTAACGATGCATTTATACAACACATTTTATGGTAAATACTTATTTAATTGTTCTGCAAATACGCCAAATTTAAAAGATATTTTTTTATTAACATTAAAATCTAATTATAGAACATAATAAATTAGAACACTGGAAAACAGCTCTTATATGATGTTTCCAATTTCCAAGCGAGTAGCATTCATGGTAGCCCAACAAATACACTAGCCAACAGTCGTTTTGTTATTTGGTTCTAGCATAGTTTTTCTCATTGGTTTTGACCTACTGAACACGAAAATGAGAATGATACAAATTTTTGAACTTTTTTTTAAATTTTTGGAGGTACACTTACAATTTTGAGCATATCTTTCGTCTTCTTTGACGTATTTGATCCTACTACTACTCAAATTAAAGCAAATTGAGCCGTCTACAACTCATTCTCAGAAAATTTTCAAATCGGGTGAGTAGTCTTGATGTTGGCGGCTTAAAAAGGTTAAAAAACTGCGTTTTTTTAGTAAAAATGTGGCAGAAAAATTCATATAAAAATTCATATAAAATATAAAACGCGATGCTAACAGCGATTTTGGTTTTTTTACGTATAGCTGGCATTTTTCCAAAGAAAATAAGCATTTAACAAAATCTGACAACAAATGGCGGACTTATAATTTTTTTGGTATAAGACCGAAATTCCGCTATTTCACGATATTTTGATTTTCATTATTTGCACAGCTAACCTACTAGGAGGGATCGAAAAAGCAAGTTTTTTATAATCCTTTTGGAATAGAACGGAACAGTTGCTCCTATACATAAGATACTTCTGTTCAAAATTTCACCACCCTGGGTTAATGTCTTCTGTTCTGGCAAGGGACGTGAAATTTCAAATATTTAGTGAAATCAGCATTTTTTTTTTTGGAAATTTTTTTCAAATGTCACAGTACTTTGCAGTTTTGATAAAATTTTTAAATTAATATTAATAACACAAATATTTCATAATTGTAAAAAACCTATTTACAATACCGTAGGGACGTTTCGTCGAAAATGGTATAATGAAAATGCAGAACATAGAAACACAGGTGCATTTTACGATACGAATTTTGGCAAACCCACTTTACATGTACAAAATTGTTTGGAAAAAACGTTTACGTAATTTTTATGATTCTCAGAATTAAAAAAAATAAGTAATACACAAATAGTTATTTAATTTTTATGATTGTGGTTGCAGAGTAATATACGCTTCTGAATGTGCGTGGACGCTCTTCGTGTTCCTTTATGACTGCTACTCCGTTCACAGTCAATTAAAGGGAAAAAGGGGAATCACACTTTTTTATTTATGTGTGTTTTCCCGATGGCTACCTGTATCGGATTTTTTTTACAGAAATTCCCCCCACATTTGTGAGTGGTCATTATTTGGAAACTTTTCCACGATTTGAAACGCACACTTGCTGAATCAGGTATATAGCCACCCTTAAAAGATGCGCCCATTCATAAGTACCTGTCAGTAAAATATTGTAACATACTTAGTATTTATAGGTGTTCATTTATCGTTTTTTGTCATTCAACAAGTGTCTACGAACGCGAGTAGTACGAGTAAAAAGTGAAACAAATTGAATTTAAGTGCATATAATACCTACCCAACAAGTAAGACAATGAGTAAAAGACTACGTGTGTTCGAGTGTTTGAACAATCCAGACAATTTCTGCAATGTTTGTGGCGAGTTTATAAAGAATAATCACGCACACACGTTTACTCCAGCAGTGCAATTGCACTATTTGAATTATTTTGGTATTTCACCAAATATCACAGAACCATGGACACCTAAGTCGCTATGTGATCTTTGCTATATAATCCTAACCAACTGGGCCGCTGGCGGAAGGTAAGAATTTTTATTTAAACACATTAAGCAAAGCAAATATAGTAATTTATTTTAATTTTAGGCGCCATATGAAATTCGATACACCAATGATGTGGAAAAAGCCTCTATGCCATTCCACAGACTGTTATTTTTGCCTCACCACAAACAGTGGGTAGTAGGGAGATTTTTAAAATGGAACTACGCTCAAGTGGGATCGTTTGCACTTCCAGTACCACATTCGAATGATGTACCATATCCAGTGTGCCCTGGTGCATCTCTTCAAAAAGCAGAATCGTCAGATCAAGAGTCCGAGTCAAGTGCAAGCGAATTTGGGGCGTGCAGAAAGCGAAAATTACTGTCACAGGCCGAACTAAACGATTGGGTGCGCGATTTTGGTCTCACTAAGGAGAAATCCGAACTTTTTGCGTCTCGGATGGTACAGTGTGGATTTGCGGATTCAGAAGTGAAAGTAACAGCGTACAGGAAGCGTCACCAGCAGTATGCAAAATTTTATACAAAGAAAGACGAAATATGTTTTTGCAGCGACATTTCCGGCTTGTTCCAAGAGCTTCACCAAATTCACAACCCCAATGAATGGAGGTTGTTTATTGACAGCAACAAAGAGAGCTTGAAGGCAGTTCTCTTACATAATGGGAATGAAAAGCCATCTCTTCCTATTGCTCATGCGGTTCATTCAAAGTAGAACTATGAAACTATGAACATTTTGCTGAAATGCATAGAGTATAGCAAATATAATTGGAAAATATGCGCCGACCTCAAAGTTGTGGCCATTCTGTGTGGACTCCAAGGAGGCTATACGCGACATTGCTGTTTTCTGTGCCTTTGGAATAGCCGCGCTGATGATCAGCATTATATTCAAAAAAAAAATGGCCGGAACGAACGAAACCTGTAGTTGGAGAAGCGAATGTTCAGCGCAAACCACTAATAGAGAACCGTGAAAATATAATACTTCCGCCGCTGCACATAAAATTGGGTTTGATAAAAAATTCTGCCAAAAAATTGGACAAAGAAGGTGAAGCTTTTGCCTATTTACGGTCAATTTTCCCTTACCTTTCGCTGGCAAAAATTAAAGAAGGAGTCTTCGCAGGACCCGAGATAAAAAAAATGTTGAAAGATGAAACATTCCCGAAGCTGTTATCACCCATCGAAGCAGCAGCATGGAATTCCTTCAGGCTTGTTGTGGAAAACTTTTTAGGAAACAACAAAAGCGATAATTATAAGGACATAGCTGAGGATCTGGTAAAGAACTATGAAGCAATGGGTAGGTTTTTTTTTGAAACAAATGTTAATTTAAATAGCGTTTTAATTCTCTTTTTTTTTCATTTTTGGGTAGGAGTGCACATGTCACTTAAAATACACTTTCTGCATTC
Organism: Eudasyphora cyanicolor; assembly: GCA_963930755.1. Lineage (NCBI taxonomy): Eukaryota > Metazoa > Arthropoda > Insecta > Diptera > Muscidae > Eudasyphora > Eudasyphora cyanicolor. Next base: position 109,291,323 of record OZ005737.1, read on the forward strand.
TCATTTGGATTTTTTCCCTGAGAATTTAGGAGACGTGAGCGACGAACACGGCGAGCGCTTTCATCAGGAATTGAAGGCTATGGAACGACGCTATCAGGGCATCTATGACACGGCTATGATGGGTGACTACATTTGGACCCTAATACGTGAGACCAATTGCAGCGAATACAAAAAACAAAGAAGAAGTCAGCTGTTTTTCCACATGGCATAAAATGTACAGTTATATCTTTGTTTCTACTCATTTTTTTTGGGCGTTGACTTGGTTAATTTCGTTAGTTTAGCTAACCTGGCACATCCATTTCTAATTGTGCCATACATTGAGTATGTAGTGCTCTAAATAAATTAAAAAATAATATACTAAGACTAATTTGTTTATTTTAAATTAAGTTCAAATGTATTTATTCGTTTGCGTTGGGTAGGTAAGCTGTGCAAATAATGAAAATCAAAATATCGTGAAATAGCGGAATTTCGGTCTTTTACCAAAAAAATTATAAGTCCGCCATTTGTTGTCAGATTTTGTTAAGTAAGTGCTTATTTTCTTTGGAAAAATGCCAGCTATACGTAAAAAAACCAAAATCGCTGTTAGCATCGCGTTTTATATTTTATATGAATTTTTCTGCCACATTTTTACTAAAAAAACGCAGTTTTTTAACCTTTTTAAGCCGCCAACATCAAAACTACTCACCCGTTTGGAAATTTTCTGAGAATGAGTTGTAGACGGCTCAATTTGCTTTAATTTGAGTAGTAGTAGGATCAAATACGTCAAAGAAGACGAAAGATATGCTCAAAATTGTAAGTGTACCTCCAAAAATTTAAAAAAAAAAACTTCAAAAATTTGTATCTCGAAAACCAATCGACAGAAAAATTTTTAAAACTCATTTTCGTGTTTAGTAGGTCAAAATCAATGAGAAAAAGTATGCTAGAAACAAATAACAGAGAAAATTTTGTTATTTGTGACCTAGTGATATCGCACTGGAATCTAACACTCTTCAAATATATAATGTTATGAATATGCTTGAACAGACAAACAGCGGCAGAATGATTTTAAAATACTATCTTCTAATAAACACAATTGCACATTTTTCACAAGAAAAGGGGATTGAATGTTCAGTTTCACAATGTTCTGATTACGAAGCAGAAATATGTACCATTTTTCCAACTGAAAAGAAGGTGATTTTGTGATACTATACACTCGCCCAAATTTAGTTGTAAATTTACATATTTTCTGATCTATAAGGAATTTTACCATCAAGGTAAAAGAGGTAAAATATACAACAAACTTTCCAATCTAAAGAGAACTCATAAAGGAATTTTGAGAGTCAAAGAGAATGCCACAAATACTGAAAAAACTTTACCTGGTATGTATAAATATATATATACATTTTTTAAAATTACAAAAATGTGTGTCCGATTATGCTTATTTTATTATAAAGAATCCGAAGACAGTTATATTTTTGCCCTACAATGCCTTCGTTCTCCAACAATAACCACAGAAGAAATCGATATTTATTGGAGACAATGTGCTCAACTTCGGTTTAAACAAATACTAGCATCAAAGTCGACGGCAAAAATTCTAGAGGTCTGGCCTGAGTATGCAAAACCTTTTGGTACTCATTTGGTAGGAATTCGTTTCTTTATTTGGTAATTTAAATAATTGTATATAATTAGCTTATTATCTTAATTTCAGATTGAAATTGATTTCTCATTAAAATTTCCAATGGCAAAAACTATGAAAAAAAGATGGAATGATGTGGAAACAAAACTACTTTGCTTTCTAAAAACTAAGATCTCGCGTGTGTTTGTTTTAAAAAAGTTGGGCCATCCTTACTTAGCTTTCAAAACAAGGTAAATTAATATATAATATATAACGAAATAATTACTAAATTCTATTAACAAAGTATAACTTTTCTTAACTTACAGAATAGAAAATATTTGCAATGTATTGGTTCCTACACCATCTCTTTCCTCCTCAGCAAAGAGTACAAGAAGATGAAAACGGCGCAAAGTTTCGGAAGAAGCACACAGTTATTGACTCGCAAGAGTCTTTTGCAATTGTTGCCAACTCGAAAGCTGAGTTAGATGCCAAAATCAATCTCCTTAAACTCCAGAACCGAAATATCCAACCAAAGCTATTGATAGTCGGAGAAATTACCAATATACAACACATTCATATTTTCTTCGATGGTATAAAGTACCCATTCCTGACAATATTAGATGTATTCAACTTAGAATATCCCGAAAGTTACACTTTCATGCAAGATTTTTTTATGATCTCCCTACGAAAAAACGGCATGTCAAAGTTTCAATAGTTAAGAACGAAATTTTGACTTTAGATGTTTAGTAGTGATTTCACTTGTAGTGGCCTATAGGTGGACATGGTATTTCACTACCTTATTTGTGGATTATTTAAGACGTAGTTAGAAAGTACGAACTTTGTCAACCATGTAAACTTATCATTCTCGTTCTTCTCTCTTTTTGCGCAGTCATTGTATTGCATCTAAGATCTAACGATTTCATCATCATTTCATGTATATTATTAGAATTAGTTAAATAAAGTGTTTATTATATTAAAAATTATATAGCCGGTTTATTCATTCATTAAACTAACCACGAACGGCTATAGTGGTGACCCCGACGTGATAGTAATACACACATGAGATGAACGAAGACTCAGGCACCGAGAAGACAAGCACATCCGTGGGAGCAGGCCAGGCTCCGGACACTGCTGGACAAGGAGTGGCGACTTCCCCTATGTACGGAAATTTTGTAAGCAGAGTTTCAGTGAAAGTACCACCGTTTTGGTCTGATCACCCTGAAATCTGGTTCGCACAAATAGAGGCTCAGTTCGTCGTTTCAGGCATTGTGGCTGACGAAACGAAATACAGCACCGTCATAGCAGCGATTGAATCACAGGTGTTAGTGCAGATTTCGGACGCTGTCCTCAAGCCGCCTGCAATAGGCAAATACGAATTTTTGAAAAAATGCATCATCGAACGCTTCTGTGAAAGCGAACAGAAGAAAATACAGAAATTGCTGTCCGACATGCACCTTGGCGACAGGCGACCTACACAATTATTGAACGAGCTCCGTAGTCTTGCGAAGGATAGGGAAGTGATGACTTCCTGGCATCATTGTGGCTTCAACGATTACCACAGAATGTTCGTGCCATTCTCCAAGCCTTCAACGCGGAGCTGTCCGAATTGGCGAAACTGGCGGATAAGATTTTGGAGGTGAGTGATTATCGACAACTCGCCGCTGTGTCCACATCCACGACACCTAACGAAGCCAACTTATTGCAAAGAATTGCGGTTTTGGAAGAACGTTTGGAGAAATTAGGCCGCTCTCGTTCATTCAGTCGCTCATCGAATCGTAAGAAGAGCCAACGTAGTGCTACACCATCGGCGGAGAAATTTTGTTGGTACAACTGGAAGTTCGGCGAGGCCGCTACGAAGTGCCGCCAGCCTTGCGAATTCCATTCAATGCCAAAAAACTAGTTACCGTGGCTGGTGCATTGTCCAGCGCACCACGCCGAATTACAGTGGCACGTCTTACATTGCTGGACAACGATACAAAGGTGAAGTTTTTGATCGATACGGGGGCTGACGTTTCCGTTTTGCCACCGCGTTCATGTGACAGAAACGTCACATCGAATTCAGTAACATTATTTGCAGCTAATGGCACCCGTATTAAAACATATGGCGAACGTCGTCTTAAGTTATCTCTTTCATTAAGGAGAGTCTTCGAATGGAATTTTCTCGTGGCAGATGTTTCAACAGCCATAATAGGTTCTGATTTTCTCAAACACTTCGATTTACTTGTGGATATTAAGCAGAATCGTCTCGTCGATCGCAGGACTTTGCTGCACGCTAAGGGTGACACAGTATATTCATGTGCACCCGTCATATCAACATTCAATGCCGACAATATATTTTCACGGCTGCTATTTGAGTATAAAGACATCACCGTGTTAAGCAGCAACCGAGATCGAGAGTCATTGCAGACGGACGTTACACACCACATCGTTACTGGTGGACCAGCGGTGTCTGCCCGACCACGAAGGCTGCCACCTGAGAAATTCGCTGCTGCCAAAAAAGAGTTTGAGTTTTTGGTGGAGCAAGGTATTTGCAAGCCATCCAAAAGTAATTGGGCAAGCCCCCTTCATATGGTAAAAAAGACGAAAGGGGAGTGGCGGCCGTGCGGTGATTACCGTGCGCTTAATGCTACATGCTCCATGGCAAGTGTATATTTTCTGTGCTAGATTTGCAAAAGACGTACCATCAAATACCCATAGAATCCTCCGACATACCTAAGACGGCGATAACAACACCATTTGGGTTGTTCGAGTTCAACTACATGACATTTGTATTGCGGAATGCTGCACAAACTTTTCAGCGCCACATCAATTCTGTTTTGCACGGCATCGAATTCGCTTTCGCTTACATCGATGACATTCTCATTGCATCATCTAGTGCGGACGAGCACGAGAAACACCTGAGGATTGTTTTCGATCGGCTACGTAAATCTGGTTTGGCAGTAAACGGCAGCAAATGTGTTTTGGGCAAGTCCGAAGTTAAATTTTTGGGACACACTATAACTCCGAACGGCATTAAACCACTAGAAGAGAAAGTGACAGCAATACGTGATTATCCCAAACCTAAAGTGGCTAAAGAACTTAAGCGGTTTCTGGGGATGATTAATTTTTACCGCTCCTTTCTCAGGAATGCAACGCGCAATCAAGGAAAATTGCAGGCTCTCATTTCGGGCAACGTCAAAAATGACACGACGCCAGTTGTTTGGGACGATGAATCCACAAACGCATTTGAGGCCTGTAAGGAGGAATTAGCAAACGCCACCATGCTTTGTCACCTGTCGCCCAACGCAAAATTGTCTTTGTATACAGATGCCTCTAGTGAAGCTGTTGGTGCAGTTTTACACCAGACTGTAAATGATAAGGTCCAACCCTTGGGATTTTATTCCAAGAAGTTAACAGCCGCACAAGCAAAGTACAGTACATACGATCGGGAGCTGTTGGCCATTTATCAGTCAATAGACCATTTCCGGCACTTGTTAGAGGGCAGACAATTCATGATATTGACCGACCACAAACCGTTGATATATGCTTTCGCCCAGAAAGGCGACAAAACACCACCAAGGAGAGCGCGCCAACTGGACTTTATTAGTCAGTTTTCGATCGACATTCGACACTTGCGGGGAGATGAAAATGGCGTTGCCGATTTTTTGTCCCGAATAAGTTCGATAGACAGCCCGGATTTTGAGGCCTTGGCGAGAGAGCAAGATCGCGATTCGGAATTAGAGCAAATTATAGAAACCGATAGTTCAACGCTAAGACTGAAAATGGCTGTTCCGAATTCGACCGAGACGCTGTATTGCGATACCACTAACGACAAAATTCGACCATTCGTACCACGAACTTTTCGTCGTCAGGTAATTGCGAAACTACATGACCTGTCCCACCCTGGACGAAAGGGAACGCAACGAATAGTTGGAGAAAGGTATGTATGGCCTGCTATGATGAAGGATATAGCACGTTTCGTCAGAGAATGCATACCGTGTCAGCGAAGCAAAATTTGTAGACACACGAAAACACTTATTGGAAATTATGAGCCAGTCGAGGCCCGTTTTGATCATATCAACGGGGATATTATTGGACCACTTCCAGTCTCCAAGAACCAACGGTATTGCCTCACGATCATTGACAGATTCACGCGATTTCCAGTGGCCATACCAATTACTGACATAACTGCAGAGACTGTTGCTAGCGCTCTGATCGAGGGATGGATATCTTTGTTCGGCATACCTCTTCGTATATCCACCGACTTGGGACGACAATTTATATCATCCGTTTTTTCCGAATTGACAAATATTTTGGGAGTGCAGCATCTGAAGACCACTGCTTATCATCCGCAAGCCAATGGCATGATCGAGCGATTCCACCGCACGTTGAAGGCTGCCATCAAGTGCTACAACACAGACGACTGGACGGCAGCGTTGCCATTGGTTATGCTTGGCCTACGCACTACTGTGAAAGAGGACATAAATGCGAGCCCAGCGGAGATGTTGTTTGGTTCCCAACTACGAATTCCTGGGGTATTTGTACATGCGGGTAAAGTCAAAGCTAGCGAATCCGACTTCATTAAAAACCTTCGTAGGCCGATGTCATCGTTGCGTCAGTATTCAACTTCACATCATGGCGAACCTAATGTGCACATCGATCGCAATTTGCAAAACTGTAAGTTTGTTTTTATACGCATTGATAGAATTCGAACTCCTTTGGAAGCGCCATACGAGGGCCCCTTCGAGATATTGAAGAGGGGTGATAAATTTTGTAAAATCAAATTGGGACAACGAAATGTGAACGTAACTAATGACCGTCTCAAACCATCATTTATCGATTTTAACGACACAACTCTAGCTGCTTCTAGGAACCCGGCCACTGAGGAAACGACATCTCTTGAAGGTCCTAATATGTCGAATGGTCAGCCGTTTTTTCAACACGAACCCCAACCAACACCAGAGGCCCGACTAACGAGAACTGGCCGGCACGTTCGATTTCCGGCAAGGTATCTCTAGAGGGGGAGCCCTGTAGTGGCCTATATGTGGACATGGTATTTCACTACCTTATTTGTGGATTATTTAAGACGTAGTTAGAAAGTACGAACTTTGTCAACCATGTAAACTTATCATTCTCGTTCTTCTCTCTTTTTGCGCAGTCATTGTATTGCATCTAAGATCTCACGATTTCATCATCATTTCATGTATATTATTAGAATTAGTTAAATAAAGTGTTTATTATATTAAAAATTATATAGCCGGTTTATTCATTCAGTAAACTAACCACGAACGGCAATACACTTTATTATTAATTTGATATACGTATATACATATATGTATATTTGTAGAATATAATTAAAACTATATTTAATATATATACGTATGTTTTTTGTCCACTTTACAATAGTATTATATTTATACCCTACACCACACTGTGGTACAGGGTATTATGACTTTGTGCATTTGTTTGTAACACCTAAAAGGAGAAGAGATAGACCCATTGTTTATTATACCGATCGACTCAGAATCACTTTCTGAGTCGATTTAGCCATGTCCGTCTGTCTGTCCGTCTGTCCATGTATTCTTGTACTCAAAGTGCAGGTCGTATTTATGGTCCGATTGTGATGAAATTTAGCATAGTGCTCTTTTTTGGCTCAAGGACGATCCCTATTGAAATTGGTTAAAATCGGTTCAGATTTGGATATAGTCCCCATATATATGTTTCACCCGATTTGACATGCAAACGCCGTAGAAACCACATTTTACATCCGATCAGTACGAAATTTAACAGAGAGAGTTCTCTTATTACATGAATAAACACCGCCAAATTCGGGGAAAATCGGTTCAGATTTAGATATAACCACCATATACATGTTTCACCGGATTTAACTTTTAAGCGCTGTAGAAATCGTGTTTTATATCCGATCAGTACGAAATTTAACAGAGAGAGTTCTCTTATTACATGAATAAACACTGCCAAATTCGGGGAAAATCGGTTCAGATTTAGATATAGCCACCATATATATGTTTCACCCGATTTAACATTTAAGCGCTGTAGAAATCGTGTTTTATATCCGATCCGTACGAAATTTAACAGAGAGAGTTTTCTTATTACATGTATGAACAATGCCAAATTCGGGGAAAATCGGTTTAGAATTAGATATAGCCCCCATATATATGTTTCACCCGATTTAACATTTAAGCGCTGTAGAAATCATGTTTTATATCCGATCAGTATGAAATTTAACAGAGAGAGTTTTCTTATTACATGTATGAACACTGCCAAATTCGGGAAAAATCGGTTCAGATTTTAACATAGTCCCAATATATATGTTACATCCGATTTGACATGTAAGCGCTGTAGAAACCGTGTTTTATATCTGATCAGTACGAAAATCGGCAGAGAGAGTTTGCTTATTACATGTCTGAACACTGCCAAATTCTTATCGCAATGCCCATTTTCGCATTGGTAGGTAGGTGTAGGGTATTATATAGTCGGCCCCGCCCGACTTTCTGTCTTTCCTTACTGGTTTTTGTTTAAGTTTTTTATTGACTGAATTATATTTGTTTTTTTGTGCTTGACTGAACTATTTCTAAATAAACACAAATAAAAAACATTTGCTTTCTTTTTTTGGTGGTTTCAGGCTACTGACGGAAGTCAATTATGGCAGTAATCAAGTTGATTACCCTAGTAATTGGCATTTTGGTGAAATATTGATTTCATATATACTCAATTTAATTACACCGCTAATTAAATTCAGTGATATATATTGATTACTCTCTCATTCAATTCGATTAAGCATTTAATTGATACGATGTTAACATATTGATTAACACAATATTCATGTCAATTACAAGTACAAATTAATATTATGATACGTATTAAATAACAGTTCAATTGGATTGATTAAAAGTTTGTTTGAAAATAAACCTATATTTCTATTACGTTTGTACTTGAGATAATTATTCAATTCATTGAAAATTTTTTAATTATCAAACTACAATTTGCATATTTGGATATACAATTTTTTTCATTGGCACAAAATTGAATAAAAATACACTTGGAGTAACGAAATTCGTAATTGATATCAGTCTCCAGTTTTTTCTGTGTACTCATAAATTTAAAATGATCGATTTAAAATATAAGTTAATGCTACATATGGTGTTATGACTGGAAAGTACAATGAATTAAAGAAAAAAATTAAAACTGAAATTTGAAAAAGTCAGCAAAGTTTTGAAAATCTTTTTGAATAAAATATATTTAGCGAAATTTCTAAACAATAATTTTATTTGTATTTAAACACATATTTTATTTGGGAAATTTAGTTTGCAAATATATTTTGTTCTAATATATTAATATATACGTTCCAAATAAATTGTATTGGTTTTCAAATAAAATTAATTTTTTCATAATATTTCAAAATTTGTGTTCCAAATATATTTTCTTTCGATTCGAACATATCAAAAAAGGCGATTTCGCTTCGTGTAGTTTTAATACCAAGAGATCTTTATTCTACACGCTGAAAAAAAATCGCTTCTGTAGTATATTGTCCCAAACATATTTGGCTTGAAATATACATATGTTTAGAGTACACTCCAAATATATAATATTTGACACACATAAATATTATATGTTTGGGAGAATATTGTTCTAAACAAAAATATGTTCCCATTCTAATATTTTTTTATTTGGAACTAGTATTTCCGAAACGAAGATTAATTTGTATTTAATTATTTGGCAATGTATCAATGCCTTGATTTAAAGACAAGTTTTCTGTTTTTCAGGTGCTCAAAGATAATTTTTTTATAAATTTTAAATGTTTTTAAAATTTAATTAAAACTTAAATCGTATAATCTTTCGTGAATATAAATTGCATTGATGGATTGACAAAAAGTGATGAATTGGAATATTTATAAATTAAAAGGCATTTTTAGCTATAAAGTTTAAAACGAAAACTAGGAAAAACTAACTAAAATTCGAAAAAATCAGCAAAGTTTTAAAATTTTTTTTAAATAAAATATGTTTGGAAAACTTCTTAAACAATAACTTTGTTTGTGGGTACACACATATTTTATTTGTGAAAGTCAGCAAATATATTATGTTCTAATATATTAATATATGCGTTCCAAACAAGATTTCTTGATTTTCAAATAAAATTTATTTGTTAAGAAATATATAGTATTTGAAAAAATCGCTTCCAAATATATGTATGAAAAGCATCATCAAAACAAGTTATATTCATGTCTTTGAATTAACTATAAAACATTTTTATTTTTAGTATGCTTTTTCTTCAGTGTACCGATCGTACAATTCGCTCCTTCACATCAGCTTACTCTTTTATGCATCCTTGCAAGATAATATTGTTTTCAATAAAGCCTTCATTTATGAAACAACTTAAAACCCCGAATATTATTTCTTTATTTTTTTAAACAATCGCTCACGGCAAATCATTTCGGTCATACGAGCTACATCTTTTATATATAAGTGTTTGCGGATCACGTCCAACAGCAACCCTTACCGTTCACTCAAACTTCCAGAATTATTGTAAATATTTAATCGATATGAGGTATGCATTGTGCAGTGTTTTAGAAGTAGTTTGAGCTCGAGTAATTAATCAAAATAAATAAGGAAATAATGCATCACCATTCCCTTCGCAAATAACCAAAGGCCCGTGCAGCCATACAACGTTCGCGAAACTAACAAACAATGTACATATGTATGTACGTCTAAAGAAATAAACAGATGGTTTATCGTAAGCTGATTGCTATGGAAACAAAAGGAAAAACAAGTAAAAAAGTCTGGTAAACCGACTTATGATACACCTTGGGTCCCAAAAAAAATTCGTAGATTTTATTTTTTGTTTTAATTAAATAATTATCAATTTAAATTGCATTTAATAACTTTAAAGTATGTCCTGGTATTAAAGTTAAAAGCTGTTTACATTTGGTACAAAATTTTTCATTTGTGTGGGAAGTATCAAAAGGGGCGTGACAATAACGGTTACTTTTCTCTGGACACTAGATGATATAAAAGCATTACACCGTACAAAATTGCATGTATTAATATTCACTGGTGTTAAATTAAAATCTGTAAACTTTTGGTACAAAATGGTCCATTTGTGTAGGAGGTACCAAAAGGGGCTTGCCAATAACGCCCACTTTTCTCTGGACTCTAGGTACTATAAAAGCATTACACAGTACAAAATTTCAACTATTTGTATGAAGTGATATTCAAGCCATAAGCAGTTAACTTTTGGTGCAAAATGCTCCATTTGTGTGGGAGGTACCAAATAGGGAGTGGCCACTTCGCCCATTTGAGGTGTTAGCGACTAACAAACTATGTGTGAAATTTCAGAAGATTCGTTTAAGTAGTATAGAAGGTATTAAAGAATCAATATTTCACTAAAAGTGAACCCTTTGTGGATCCATCCTCAAGGACAAATGGAGCCATGTGCAATCAGCCATTATGGTTCATTACCTCGATGTCCGTAGAGAAATGCCGGGCAAACCACCAATCTGCAACGATGCAGCATGGCATCAGGGGAGAGTAAAGCTCTTATATTTCGGTGATGCCAGATCAGTAGACCTGTATAAGGCTGCTCTGAGTCGAGCGGGTGAGGTGTGGGCGGGTACCCAGTTGGATGTTGTCGAAAAAACAACATCCCTAGTCACCCTAGAGCCATCACCTGGGTTACAGAAGAGTCCTCCAACCCGGCTGACATATTAGATTCCAATCTATAAAAGATTCCAATCCTTGTCTGCCCGCCCATAATTGGAGAATAAGCAAGGTGGGTGAGGCGGATGGTAAAAAGCTGCAGGTCAATTTGATCCTTAACGCTGAATCCCCTTCGAGACTATAGTCTTGAAGGTATACAAGCAGGATATAGCTCCCACTGCGGAAGGTGAGTCGTCCACCGTGGTTGAAACACTGCTTTCTGGAAGTGCGGAGGTACCCACGCCCATCATTTCTGGTGACTCCAACTCTAACAGAAGTTCTGTAACGTCCTACTCTGAGGACGAAAGCTCTACTTCTGACACAGAGGGGCTGAGGGGAGTCTCCGGACTCTTTGACGCATCCGGCGGGGACACGCTTCTCGATGATGCGGACGAAGAGTTCGATAACACCCTTGTCGGGGTGGATGTTAATCTGTCTATTACCAATGATGGTAAGAATTCTACAGATTAACCTCCATCACGCTAAAGCAGCCTCAGCAGCTCTATTTCTGCGCCTGTCCACATGTAGACATCGTCCTGATACAGGAGCCCTACGCAGTGGGAGGAAGGGTGTGCGGTATCAGGACACCCAACTTTAAGCTGATTGTGGCCAACTGTGAAGGTACTCCAAGAACCTGCATTTCGGCCAGGAAAGATCTAAGTATCTTTCTCCTGGCTAATTTAAGTGGTAAAGACCAAATATCTGCTAGTCTGGAGATCGGTAATCGCATATATTGGGTGGTCTCCAGTTACTTGCCTTATGAAGCTGTAGTACCGACTGCTCTATTCAGGGAAGTAGTCGAAGAAGCAACGTCTGACGAGGTCAAGCTGATTATTGGTGCAGACACGAACGCTATCTATCTGGGTTAGTACGTATATAAACAATAGGGCTGATTCGCTTCTTGACTTTATTCTAACTACCAACTTTGAAATTCGAAATACATCAATTGAAATTCGAATTTTTCCATTTTAAATTCGTAATACACCAATTGAAATTCGAAAAACATCAATTGAAATTCGAATTTTTCCATTTTAAATTCGTAATACACCAATTGCAATTCGAAAAACTTCAATTGATATTCAAAATACATCAATTGAAATTCGAAAATGTAAACAAATCTGTACAATAGATTGGGTAGAATTTATTTAAACACACTGACGAACAGAAAACATATGGATGATCTTATCTTTTATGGATATTTATTCAAAATTAGTTGAAACAAAACATATTTAAATATTCTAATATTAAAGGTTTAACACAGACAAATTGTATCACTTAAATGCTACCCCATCTAATATACAGCATTGATTTTGTTTACATTTTTCGAATTTCAAATAATGAATTTCGAATTTCAATTGATGTTTTTTGAATTTCAATTGGTATATTACGAATTTCAAATGGAAAAAATCGAATTTCAATTGTCGTATTTCGAATTTAAATTGCAATTTTAGGAATTTCAAATGATGTCTTTGGAATTTCAATTGATGTTTTTCGAATTTCAATTGATGTTCTTCGAATTTCAATTCATGTGTTTCGAATATCAAGTGATGTGTTTCGAATATCAATTGATGTTTTTCGAATTTGAATTGACCTTGTTCGAATTTCAATTGATGTTTTTCGAATTTCAAATGGAATCTTCGAGGACTGGACATACTAGGATCGGCCTTTCTAGGCAGCCTAACAGATCTTTCCAGTACCGATATTCGTACTATCGATAAATTTGTATATCAAACAGGTTGGTTTCGATGAGGGCATTCACTTCACAGGCAACTTCACATCATGGCAACTTCACATCATGGCGAACCTAATGTGCACATCGATCGCAATTTGCAAAACTGTAAGTTTGTTTTTATACGCATTGATAGAATTCGAACTCCTTTGGAAGCGCCATACGAGGGCCCCTTCGAGATATTGAAGAGGGGTGATAAATTTTGTAAAATCAAATTGGGACAACGAAATGTGAACGTAACTAATGACCGTCTCAAACCATCATTTATCGATTTTAACGACACAACTCTAGCTGCTTCTAGGAACCCGGCCACTGAGGAAACGACATCTCTTGAAGGTCCTAATATGTCGAATGGTCAGCCGTTTTTTCAACACGAACGCCAACCAACACCAGAGGCCCGACTAACGAGAACTGGCCGGCACGTTCGATTTCCGGCAAGGTATCTCTAGAGGGGGAGCCCTGTAGTGGCCTATATGTGGACATGGTATTTCACTACCTTATTTGTGGATTATTTAAGACGTAGTTAGAAAGTACGAACTTTGTCAACCATGTAAACTTATCATTCTCGTTCTTCTCTCTTTTTGCGCAGTCATTGTATTACATCTAAGATCTCACGATTTCATCACCATTTCATGTATATTATTAGAATTAGTTAAATAAAGTGTTTATTATATTAAAAATTATATAGCCGGTTTATTCATTCAGTAAACTAACCACGAACGGCAATACACTTTATTATTAATTTGATATACGTATATACATATATGTATATTTGTAGAATATAATTAAAACTATATTTAATATATATACGTATGTTTTTTGTCCACTTTACAATAGTATTATATTTATATCCTACACCACACTGTGGTACAGGGTATTATGACTTTGTGCATTTGTTTGTAACACCTAAAAGGAGAAGAGATAGACCCATTGTTTGTTATACCGATCGACTCAGAATCACTTTCTGAGTCGATTTAGCCATGTCCGTCTGTCTGTCCGTCTGTCCATGTATTCTTGTACTCAAAGTGCAGGTCGTATTTATGGTCCGATTGTGATGAAATTTAGCATAGTGCTCTTTTTTGGCTCAAGGACGATCCCTATTGAAATTGGTTAAAATCGGTTCAGATTTGGATATAGTCCCCATATATATGTTTCACCCGATTTGACATGCAAGCGCCGTAGAAACCACATTTTACATCCGATCAGTACGAAATTTAACAGAGAGAGTTCTCTTATTACATGAATAAACACCGCCAAATTCGGGGAAAATCGGTTCAGATTTAGATATAACCACCATATATATGTTTCACCGGATTTAACTTTTAAGCGCTGTAGAAATCGTGTTTTATATCCGATCAGTACGAAATTTAACAGAGAGAGTTCTCTTATTACATGAATAAACACTGCCAAATTCGGGGAAAATCGGTTCAGATTTAGATATAGCCACCATATATATGTTTCACCCGATTTAACATTTAAGCGCTGTAGAAATCGTGTTTTATATCCGATCCGTACGAAATTTAACAGAGAGAGTTTTCTTATTACATGTATGAACAATGCCAAATTCGGGGAAAATCGGTTCAGAATTAGATATAGCCCCCATATATATGTTTCACCCGATTTAACATTTAAGCGCTGTAGAAATCATGTTTTATATCCGATCAGTATGAAATTTAACAGAGAGAGTTTTCTTATTACATGTATGAACACTGCCAAATTCGGGAAAAATCGGTTCAGATTTTAACATAGTCCCAATATATATGTTACACCCGATTTGACATGTAAGCGCTGTAGAAACCGTGTTTTATATCTGATCAGTACGAAAATCGGCAGAGAGAGTTTGCTTATTACATGTAGGTTTTAGGTTTAGGTTAGGGTGGCAGCCGTATTTTTTTACAAGCTCACATAGACCAGTTTAGGTCCCTAGTGTTACCACGGGCTGAAATGCCCCTCATCGAAACCAACCTGTTTGATATATAAATTTATCGATAGTACGAATATCAGTACTAGAAAGATCTGTTAGGCTGCCTAAAAAGGCCGACCCCAGTATGTCCAGTCGTCGTTTACTCAAAGCGGGACAGTCGCAAAGCAAGTGCTCAATGCTCTCCACTTCTTCCTCATCTCCACAGCTTCGGCAGAAGTCATTGGAGTCAATACCCAATCTTTTGGCGTGTTCGCCGATCAAGCAGTGTCCCGTCAGAACCTTTACTAACGTAGACAATCGTTTCCTCTCTAGTGCGAGAAGATATTTTGACCTTTTCAGGTCATACCTTGGCCAGATTTGTCTAGCTACCCTGCAGGTGCCGATTTCTGTCCATCTTTCGTTGGACTGCCTGATTGCCTCTTGCCTAAGCCAAAGCTTGCACGTGGATAGTGGCGCACCAATATATGCAAATTCTTCGAGAATTTGTAATGTCGTCCCTTTCCTAGCAAGTTCATCGGCTTTGCAGTTCCCCGGGATATCCCCATGCCCAGGCACCCATATGAGGTGTATATTAAACTGCTCAGCCATCTCGTTAAGAGATCTGCGGCAGTCGATGGCTGTTTGTGAATTTAGGGATGTTGCCTCCAGAGAATTGATGGCAGACTGGCTGTCCGAGTAAATGACAACGCCAGTGTTGGTTACTATGTTGCGACTCAGCCACTTGGCGACTTCCCATATTGCCATTATTTCGGCTTGATAGACACTGCAGGTATCTGGTAGTCTGTGAGCTATATCCAGACTAAGTTCTTCACAGTGTACTCCGAAGCCAACCTTTTCATCAAGCTTCGAACCATCCGTGTAAAAGTGGAGATGGTTTCTATTACCTGGTATTCTGCCGACCCATTCGTCTCTGGCGGGAATCATAGTGATGTAATTTCTCTCGAAGGTGTACACAGTTGGTATATAGTCCACTCGGTCGGTTACCATAGCACTACACTTTGATATCCTCATGTGACCATAGTTCTTGTACCTCCACAGTGATAGGCAGTTTAATCTTATTGCCGCTTTGGTTGCAACTTCTCTCGCCACAATATTAATCGGCAGTATATGGAGTAGGGCTTGTAGAGACTCGGTCGCTGTAGTCCTTAAGGCTCCGCTTATGCTCAGGCAGGCAGTTCACTGAACCTTTGTTAGTAGGTTGGTAATGGTTAGTTTGTCAGTTGCCGTCCACCATACCACAATACCGTATAACAGTATTGGACGAACTACTGCTATATATATCCAGTGGACGATTTTAGGAGAGTCCCCACCGCGACCCTACAGCCTTTTTGCAGGAATATAAGGCGACGTTGGCCTTCCTTACACGTTCCAATACGTTAAGTCTAAATAACATTTTCCTATCTAGAATTATTCCTAAAAATTTTGCACTTTCAGAAAAGACTAGATCTGTTCCATTTATCCGAGGTGGAGGGTCCACATGTGGGACATTATTCATCCTAGTAAAGAGAACCAATTCTGTCTTGTTGGGGTTAACGCCCAAACCGCTGCTTCTGGCCCATCTAACCAACTTGTTCAGAGCCACCTGTAGGATGTCTCTGAGGACGTTTACGAATTTGCCACTCACTGCGATTGCCACGTCGTCCGCATATGCCACGACCTTGCAGCCACAAAGTTCTAGCTCTAGCAGGATTTCATTCACCGCTAGGTTCCAAATTAGTGGAGACAGTACTCCTCCTTGCGGGGTCCCTCTGTTTACATACCTTGTTAGAGTTATGGACCCTAGACATGCTGTTATGCGTCTTCTGGTGAGTAGACTTTGAATTAGTCTAATCAAACTATTGTTAACTTTTAAATGTGACAGTGCCGCAATTACCGCATCTGAGTGAATGTTGTTAAAAGCCCCTTCTATGTCAAGAAATGCCACCATGGTGAATTCCTTGAAATGCAGGGACGATTCGATAGTGCTCACAAGTTCGTGCAGGGCTGATTCTGTAGACTTGCCCTTATTGTAGGCATGTTGGTTCCCCGACAGGAGTTTTGTATCCAGGTTTTCCCTAATGAAATGATCTAAAAGTCTTTCCAGACCTTTCAATAGGAAGGATGATAGGCTAATTGGTCTGAAGTCTTTTGGCCTAGTGTGTGATATCTTTCCCGCTTTAGGTATGAATACCACTTTGGTATCCCTCCACCGATTAGGGACGTATGAAAGCCTGATACAGCCTACATAAATTTTCTCCAGCCAGGGGATAATGTACTTTAACATTTTCTGCATTTCTGCTGGAGTGATGCCATCTGGTCCAGGTGACTTGAAGGGCTCAAAGCTGTTAATAGCCCAGCTTATTCTGGATCTCTCAGTCAAGAAGCTAGCGACGCTCGCAGTCCACTCGCACTCTTGTTGGTCCTGCTGATCCTCGGGTTCTGTTACAGAGTTGCCCGGGAAATGTGTGTCGAGCAGTACATTGAGCGACTGCTCGCTGTTTTTGGTCCAGTTATTTGCCTCATCCTGTAAATATCCCACTGTACAGGGTGAAGCAGATAATATCTTCCTCAGCCTAGCGGCGTCGGAGACCTTTTCCACTTCACCACAGAAGGTATAACAAGAGCGCCTTTGCGCCTTTCTAAGCTCCTTCTTATAGATCTTGAGTTGCTCTTTATAGGCATCCCAATCATTAGCGACCCCAGTAGATTAAGCCTTATTGAATAGCTTGTTGCAGGTCTTTTTCATAGCCGTTAGCTCAGAAGTCCACCATTGGGGTTTAGTTTTACCCTTGTACCTTGTTTTCGGACAGGCTTCTTCAAGGGAACTATTGAATGATGTGGTGATATGATCGACCAGATTATCCAGACCGGCTTTGTCATTCGGTTCGCACAGAAGTTTAGAGTTGAGGACTTTCTTGAAATTCTTCTCATACAGGTGCCACTTTGTCTTCCTTACATTTCTGTGGACGGCAGGTTTAGGCGCTTTTTCCGCAAGTTTGAACTCAATATAATGGTGATCTGAGAATGAGTGGTCGTCCAGTACATTCCACCCAATAATTTTGTCTGACAGCCGGTCAGTAGCAAACGTTACGTCGAGTACTTCTTGTCTGTCTTTAATTGTGAAGGTCGGTTTATTACCTATGTTACAAATACTAAGGTTGGTAGTTAGAATAAAGTCAAGAAGCGAATCACCCCTATTGTTTATATCCGTACTACCCCAGATAGTATGATGAGCGTTCGTGTCTGCGCCAATAATCAGCTCGATCTCGTCAGACGTTGCTTCTTCCACTACTTCCCTGAATAGAGCAGTCGGTACTACAGATTCATAAGGCAAGTAGCTGGAGACCACCCAATATATGCGATTACCGATCTCCAGGCTAGCAGCTGTTTGGTCTTTACCACTTAAATTAGTCAGGAGAAAGATACTTAGATCTTTCCTGGCCAAAATGCAGATTCTTGGAGTGCCTTCACAGTTGGCCACAAGCAGTTTAAAGTTGGGTGTCCTAATACCGCACACCCTTCCTCCCACTACGTAGGGCTCCTGTATCAGGACGATGTCTACTGCGCCTGTGGACAGGCGCAGCAATAGAGCCGCTGAGGCTGCTTTAGCGTGATGGAGGTTAATCTGTAGAATTCTTACCATCATTGGTAATTGACAGATTAACATCCACCCCGACAAGGGTGTTATCGAACTCTTCGTCCGTATCGTCGAGAAGCATGTCCCCGCCAGATGCGTCAAAGAGTCCGGAGACTCCCCTCAGCCTCTCTGTGTCCGAAGTAGAGCTTTTGTCCTCAGAGAAGGACGTTACAGATCTTCTGTTAGAGTTGGAGTCACCAGAAATAATAGGCGTGGGTACCTCCGCACTTCCAGGAAGTGCCACGGTGGACGACTCACCTTCTGCAGTGGGAGCTATATCCTGCTTGTATATCTTCAAGACTATAGTCTCGAAGCCATATTGTAGGGTTGCACTCGCACCTTGTATATGGGAGGTGGATTCAGCGTTTAGGATAAGATTGACCTGCCGCTTTTTACCATCCGCCTCACCCACCTTGCTGATTCTCCAATTATGGGCCGGCAGACCAGGATTGGAATCTTTTATTATTTCTAAGATGTCAGCCGGGTTGGAGGGCTCTTCTGTAACCCAGGTGATGGCTCTAGGGTGACTAGGGATGTTGTTTTTTTCGACAACATCCAACTGGGCACCCGGCCACACCTCACCCGCTCGACTCAGAGCAGCCTTATACAGGTCTACTGATCTGGCATCACCGAAATATAAGAGCTTTACTCTCCCCTGATGCCATCCTGCATCGTTACAGATTGGTGGTTTGCCCGGCATTTCTCTACGGACATCGAGGTAGTGAGCCATAATGGCTGATTGTACATGACTCCATTTGTCCTTGAGGATGGATCCATCCTCACTACTTCTGTCTATAACAGCCATCACTAGACTCTCCTTCGCCACTTCATTGAAGGGCTTGGTGAGTGTCCTGTTGATGGTGACATTAGGGCCTCTTGCCTTTTTCGAAGGCAAGGGTTCATCAGGTGATCTGATTCGTTTTACTTTATTAGCCGTTAACACAGCTGAATTTGTGGCTCTTTCAGCCGACTCATTGGCCTTAGAAGCATCTATGACGCCTTTAGCCCAGGTAAGTGACTCTTTTTGTTTTTCGGTAAGAGCCGAAACCTCAACAGCCTCCAACTTCGTCAAAACTCTGAGCGCTACACGATGCTCATTGTGCTTCCGTTTTGACGGTCGGACATGACGTTTACCCCTCACCGCACCACCTGTTGTGAGTACTTGGGGGAGATTTTCACCATTTTTGGTGTGGTCGGCTTTGGCCAAGACCAACGGACGGACAGTCGGACGATTGGGGAACCGCGCTCCATCGGAACACGAAGGCATTCCCGTCAAGAGAATTTATTTTTATTTTGTCTGTATTAGACCGTAATAGGTACTACGATGTAGGCCTTACAGACTTTGTACAGATTTTTGCTATTGCGTAATAGGTACTGGTAACTATCCGCTATGTGATAAACACGTCCGTTCACTGCGAATGATCAGCAACGAATATATTACATGTATGAACACTGCCAAATTCTTATCGCAATGCCCATTTTCGCATTGGTAGGTAGGTGTAGGGTATTATATAGTCGGCCCCGCCCGACTTTCTGTCTTTCCTTACCGGTTTTTGTTTAAGTTTTTTATTGACTGAATTATATTTGTTTTTTTGTGCTTGACTGAACTATTTCTAAATAAACACAAATAAAAAACATTTGCTTTCTATTTTTGGTGGTTTCAGGCTACTGACGGAAGTCAATTATGGCAGTAATCAAGTTGATTACCCTAGTAATTGGCATTTTGGTGAAATATTGATTTCATATATACTCAATTTAATTACACCGCTAATTAAATTCAGTGATATATATTGATTACTCTCTCATTCAATTCGATTAAGCATTTAATTGATACGATGTTAACATATTGATTAACACAATATTCATGTCAATTACAAGTACAAATTAATATTATGATACGTATTAAATAACAGTTCAATTGGATTGATTAAAAGTTTGTTTGAAAATAAACCTATATTTCTATTACGTTTGTACTTGAGATAATTATTCAATTCATTGAAAATTTTTTAATTATCAAACTACAATTTGCATATTTGGATATACAATTTTTTTCATTGGCACAAAATTGAATAAAAATACACTTGGAGTAACGAAATTCGTAATTGATATCAGTCTCCAGTTTTTTCTGTGTACTCATAAATTTAAAATGATCGATTTAAAATATAAGTTAATGCTACATATGGTGTTATGACTGGAAAGTACAATGAATTAAAGAAAAAAATTAAAACTGAAATTTGAAAAAGTCAGCAAAGTTTTGAAAATCTTTTTGAATAAAATATATTTAGCGAAATTTCTAAACAATAATTTTATTTGTATTTAAACACATATTTTATTTGGGAAATTTAGTTTGCAAATATATTTTGTTCTAATATATTAATATATACGTTCCAAATAAATTGTATTGGTTTTCAAATAAAATTAATTTTTTCATAATATTTCAAAATTTGTGTTCCAAATATATTTTCTTTCGATTCGAACATATCAAAAAAGGCGATTTCGCTTCGTGTAGTTTTAATACCAAGAGTTCTTTATTCTACACGCTGAAAAAAAATCGCTTCTGTAGTATATTGTCCCAAACATATTTGGCTTGAAATATACATATGTTTAGAGTACACTCCAAATATATAATATTTGACACACATAAATATTATATGTTTGGGAGAATATTGTTCTAAACAAAAATATGTTCCCATTCTAATATTTTTTTATTTGGAACTAGTATTTCCGAAACAAAGATTAATTTGTATTTAATTATTTGGCAATGTATCAATGCCTTGATTTAAAGACAAGTTTTCTGTTTATCAGGTGCTCAAAGATAATTTTTTTATAAATTTTAAATGTTTTTAAAATTTAATTAAAACTTAAATCGTATAATCTTTCGTGAATATAAATTGCATTGATGGATTGACAAAAAGTGATGAATTGGAATATTTATAAATTAAAAGGCATTTTTAGCTATAAAGTTTAAAACGAAAACTAGGAAAAACTAACTAAAATTCGAAAAAATCAGCAAAGTTTTAAAATTTTTTTTAAATAAAATATGTTTGGAAAACTTCTTAAACAATAACTTTGTTTGTGGGTACACACATATTTTATTTGTGAAAGTCAGCAAATATATTATGTTCTAATATATTAATATATGCGTTCCAAACAAGATTTCTTGATTTTCAAATAAAATTTATTTGTTAAGAAATATATAGTATTTGAAAAAATCGCTTCCAAATATATGTATGAAAAGCATCATCAAAACAAGTTATATTCATGTCTTTGAATTAACTATAAAACATTTTTATTTTTAGTATGCTTTTTCTTCAGTGTACCGATCGTACAATTCGCTCCTTCACATCAGCTTACTCTTTTATGCATCCTTGCAAGATAATATTGTTTTCAATAAAGCCTTCATTTATGAAACAACTTAAAACCCCGAATATTATTTCTTTATTTTTTTAAACAATCGCTCACGGCAAATCATTTCGGTCATACGAGCTACATCTTTTATATACAAGTGTTTGCGGATCACGTCCAACAGCAACCCTTACCGTTCACTCAAACTTCCAGAATTATTGTAAATATTTAATCGATATGAGGTATGCATTGTGCAGTGTTTTAGAAGTAGTTTGAGCTCGAGTAATTAATCAAAATAAATAAGGAAATAATGCAACACCATTCCCTTCGCAAATAACCAAAGGCCCGTGCAGCCTTACAACGTTCGCGAAACTAACGAACAATGTACATATGTATGTACGTCTAAAGAAATAAACAGATGGTTTATCGTAAGCTGATTGCTATGGAAACAAAAGGAAAAACAAGTAAAAAAGTTCAGTCTGGTAAACCGACTTATGATACACCTTGGGTCCCAAAAAAAATTCGTAGATTTTATTTTTTGTTTTAATTAAATAATTATCAATTTAAATTGCATTTAATAACTTTAAAGTATGTCCTGGTATTAAAGTTAAAAGCTGTTTACATTTGGTACAAAATTTTTCATTTGTGTGGGAAGTATCAAAAGGGGCGTGACAATAACGGTTACTTTTCTCTGGACACTAGATGATATAAAAGCATTACACCGTACAAAATTGCATGTATTAATATTCACTGGTGTTAAATTAAAATCTGTAAACTTTTGGTACAAAATGGTCCATTTGTGTAGGAGGTACCAAAAAGGGCTTGCCAATAACGCCCACTTTTCTCTGGACTCTAGGTACTATAAAAGCATTACACAGTACAAAATTTCAACTATTTGTATGAAGTGATATTCAAGCCATAAGCAGTTAACTTTTGGTGCAAAATGCTCCATTTGTGTGGGAGGTACCAAATAGGGAGTGGCCACTTCGCCCATTTGAGGTGTTAGCGACTAACAAACTATGTGTGAAATTTCAGAAGATTCGTTTAAGTAGTATAGAAGGTATTAAAGAATCAATATTTCACTAAAAGTGAACCCTTTGTGGATCCATCCTCAAGGACAAATGGAGCCATGTGCAATCAGCCATTATGGTTCATTACCTCGATGTCCGTAGAGAAATGCTGGTGAGGTGTGGGCGGGTACCCAGTTGGATGTTGTCGAAAAAACAACATCCCTAGTCACCCTAGAGCCATCACCTGGGTTACAGAAGAGTCCTCCAACCCGGCTGACATATTAGATTCCAATCTATAAAAGATTCCAATCATAAATAAATTTCTTTAAGCTCTCCGAATTTAAACCTTATTTTTGCCGGCTTTATTAAAATAAACAAACGTACAAAACACGTATTTTTTCTCGATCAACGACAGCAGCAACAACAGTAAACATTCACCCACCGAAGAAAAATTGTCTTTTTTGATATGTTTGAATCGAAAGAAAATATATTTGGAACACAAATTTTTAAATATTATATATCGATACCTCCATTCTAAACTATGCTAAGTGCAAAAAGGTACTTTTTCAGGAGAAGCGATCAAAGTTAGATGATTTTTTTTTAATTTGTATAGATTTCCTTTATAATGCATATCGAATGACCTGTACTGTTTTTTGAATAACTTTTGATTGGGTTGACGGATTAACACCTAACTTTGACTGAAAATTATTTGGAATATTTAGAAATTAAAAACGCAATCTCCCTAAAACTATGCTAAGTCGACTTAGCATGTTTTAGAATGGAGGTATCGATATATCTGATCATATAAATGTTTTTTTAAATCAATAAATTTTATTTGCAATACGTATATTAATCTATAGCATTCTCAAATCATATGAAACCATTTTTAGTTGAAATGTCTTTGTAATTAGTTTCATTTGAATTGAAAAGGTTTTGTTTTATTTGAAAATGGTTTCATTTAATCCGAAGATGCTATATAAAACAAAATATAATTGCACACTAATTTTCACAAATAAAATATGTGTTTATATACAAGTAAAATTAATGGTTAAGAATTTGTCCAAATATATTTTGTTTTAGAAAGATTTTCTAAACCTTGCAGAATTATCGAATTAAATTTTTCATTGATTTCGAATTATACCTTATTATTTAAATTATAAGCAATAACATTTGCTTTAAAGCACTAATTTTTATTTTCTATTTATTCCATTTTTTCGTGTGTTATCAACCCATCAATTGATGTATCATTATGCAAGATTATACGATTTAAGTTATAAAAGAAATTTACAAACATTTAAAGTTTCTGACAAAATTTACGTTGAATTACTGAAAAACATAAGATTTGTTTAGATAAACATCTTCTCATGTACATAATATTTGCGAGTGTCAAATAATATATATTTAGAGTGTACCCTAAAAATGTTAATGTTTCAAGTTGAATATGTTTGGGAAAATATACTACAAATTGAAATTTGTATTAAATTTGAATCCGCCTTATCCCCTAAGGTTATATAAACTTCTTTTTTATATTTATACTATAAATGTTATTTTTGGAATTAAATTAATTTTTCAATCGTTTGCCTTGCAAAACCTGAAAAAAACAATTCGATTTTAACGCCGCACGGTGGTCCAGGGTCCAGAATTGGATTTTACTGGCCAAAACTCCATTTTTTTTCGTCACCGATTTCTAAAATGTTTATGCCATTCAATAGCAAACATATTAAAAATAAGGCAGCCAAAAAATTAGATAATTGTGGGCGTGCTGCATATTTTATGTTATTTAAAAAAAGGAATTTTTGTAGTAGGAAATTGCCATTTCTCGCAAACTATTATCGATAACGGGTTAATTTTTGTACTATGTAGGATACTAGTCTTTAAGAAATGGTATACTGTATTACTGTACTGTAACCCGTGGTGTGTTATTATATCTTTCCACAGTTACTATAATTTTTTCAAATTTGAAATTTTGTGGAATAGAACTTCTATAGGTCAAAACTGGTCAAAGAAATTTTGCTAGCAGTAGAAAGGTGAAAGTGTCCTCTTTAAGCCCATATTTACTTTTGTACCTGTCTGTAGAAAACTTTTTTAATTTGAATAAAATTACTCGGGAACAATTTTTTTATTAAAATTGTCTATTTATCCACGTATGACCTTCATTTAATAAATGTAGAAGATGAAAAAAACCCACAATTCCATGCAAAATATTTAAAAAATTCAAAAGTTCAATTTTGAAGTCGAAATCTTCAATAACTACTGAACCGATTTAATTGAAATTGAAACTGGAGAAAAGCTTGAGGAGTTATCTGTCGAATAAAAAAT
Source organism: Eudasyphora cyanicolor (assembly GCA_963930755.1). Lineage (NCBI taxonomy): Eukaryota > Metazoa > Arthropoda > Insecta > Diptera > Muscidae > Eudasyphora > Eudasyphora cyanicolor. The sequence continues at coordinate 109,316,553 of OZ005737.1, forward strand.
ATATAATACTAAAATGTCTCTATCGGTTCAAAAGTTACAGGGTTTTGGCCAGTAAAAAACGATAATAGACCACTGCGCGCCGTTGCTTTCAAAACTTTTGAGTGGCTTTGACTAGCAATTGCAATGTTGGGCAAAATGATAATACACGTTACAGATGTTTATCATTTAGAGACAGCAATGATGCCATTCATATTTTGCATACGACAAATTAAATAAAAAACAAGTAAGAAAGTTTCAGTCGGGTAAACCGACTAAGGTATACCCTCACTTTGTGAGTAATGTAATATTGAATATTACTCGAATTATTCTGTCAATTTGTGTGGTAGGTGCCAGAAGGGGTTTATCAAATACACCTTTTTTCGCTGAACATTAGATACTTTAAATTCATTGCACTGTGCCGACTTATAAGCATTTATGTGCACTGGTATAAACGTTATGAGACATTAAATTGTGGTATGATTTGGGCATTTTGTGTGGGAGGTACAAAAAGGGGCGTGGCAATAACGCCAATTTTTCACAGGGCTATAACCACTATAAAAACATTACACTGTACAAAATTTCAAGTATTTTTACACGCTGAAAAAAAATCGCTTCTGTAGTATATTCTCCCAAACATATTCGGCTTGAAACATATATATGTTTAGCGAACACTCTAAACATATAATATTTGGTAAACACAAAAATTATATATTTGGAAATATGTTGTTGTTTTAAACAAATCTTTGTTTCTATCCTAATATTTTGTTATTTGAGACTATTATTTCCGAAACAAAGATTTATTTGCATTTAAGTGTTACATTTTTCATCAATTAAAAATTAATTTAAAATTTTTTTTTTAAAAATAATAAATATTGAAAATTTAAGTCGTATAATGTTGGATATACATAAATTACTTGGCGGATTGACAACAAATGATAACTTGGAATACTCACAAATTTAAAATGATCGATTTGAAATAAAAGTTAATGCTACATATGGTGTTATATCTGGGAGGTACAATTCGAATTAAAAAAAAAACATTAAATCTGAAAAAGTCAGCAAAGTTTTGAAAATTTTTTTAAATAAAATATATTTAGAAAATTTCTAAACAATAATTTTATTTGTATTTAAACACATATTTTATTTGAGAAATTTAGTTTGCAAATATATTTTGTTCTAATATATTAATATATACGTTCCAAATAAATTGTATTGGTTTTCAAATAAAATTAATTTGTTCAGAAATATATAATATTTAAAAATTTGTATTCCAAATATATTTTCTTTCGATTCAAACATATCAAAAAAGGCGATTTTGCTCCGTGTATACACTGGTTTTAATGTTATAAGCTGTTAACTTTTGGTGCAAAATGGTGCATTTGTGTGGGAGGTACCAAAAGGGACGTGGCGACTTCGCCCATTTTTCTCGAGTTGATAGCGACTAATAAGCTAATATTATGTGTGGAATTTCAAAAGATTCGAATAAGTAGTATAGCAGTTATTAAAGAATCAATATTTCCCAACATTTTAACCATTTGTGGGGGAGGTACTAGAAGGAGTGGACCAATATGGCCCATCTTCGAACTTAGCCGGAGATAGAAAAAAATATTACCACATACCAAATTTGAGGTTAATCGGTTACTCCTTTCGAGAGTTATCGTGCGCATCAGCCAGCAGACAGACAGACAGACGGACGGACATTGCTCATTCGACTTAAAATGACCCAAAACGGATTTCCTCCGAACATACTTGGGGTCTTAGTTCACTCCTTCGACGTGTTAACCTTTTTTTGTGTAGCAAATGATATATACCCTCGTCACACTAAAGTGAGGGTATAATTAAGGAATTAATGTACTGCTAACTCATTCAGAGTTATTTTTGTACGCACGTTCTTTTATTTTAAACAGAATAGAAAACAATAAAAATAATAAGTGTACGTATGCCTATGGGTGCTGAAACTAAATTACTATAAATATGTGTTGGAAAGTACGAAGTAGTCACCCATTACTTATATTACAACACTGCGTTTTATATTCCTCTATGTACACAGTTTTAACTATTCTCTTTTGACATGTCATTCATTGAATTTATTTTCTATTGTACACATATTCAAATCTGGAATAAACTACTATTGAATTAACAACAGGTTATGGGCGCAGGCTCAGTTTTAGGGAAACGCATAGAGAAATTTAATAAATTTTATGGATAAGAATGAACCTATAAATTCCCAGAATTACGACGCATGGACACATGTCAATGGCGCAACCAATTGCCCGAGAGTGATACTGTCGAGAAATGGAAGAATGTCGATCAAAAAGCATGTGCTGATATATAGGGTGATCCAAGTAGAGATACTTTTTTCAATAGCCTTTTTTGACAGATCACGTGTGAGTCGTGTCATGCTGTCATGTTAATTTTGATAAGTATTGTTTGGTATTTCATCATGGAAAGACTTACGCCTGAACATAAGTTGAGCGAAGTGCACGAAACACATTCCTCACAGAACGTGAATTTTCGTAATAAAGTTGGACGATTTGTAAACGTTGTTCAGGCGTAAGTCTTTCCATGATGAAATGCCAAACAATACTTAACAAAAATAACATAACAGCATGACACGACTTACACGTGATGTTAAGACCCGATTATGTTGACCATAAGTTGAGCGAAGTGCACGATACACATTCCTCACAGAAAGTAAATTTTTGTAATAAAGTTGAACGATTTGTAAACGTTGTTCAGGCGTAAGTCTCTCCATGATGAAATGCCAAACAATACTTAACAAAAATAACATGACAGCATGACACGAATCACACGTGATCTGTCAAAAAAAAATATTGAAAAAAGTATCTCTTCTTGGATCACCCTATATTATTATCAATAACGCCATCAGAATTGGGACTAATATCTGAGTGTGAAACAATCAAAGGGTCCGGTCAGGAAGGCTAACCGTGTTTTCTAGCACGAATGAAAGATGGTGATAGTGCTCTTAAATTATTTTTTCGACGCAGGAGACGACTTACTCGCTATTTTGCTACTGTACAACTTGCCTGACTCGTTCGAGACTTGTCGATATGCGTTAGAGACAAGGGACGATCTGCCAACTCCAGATGTACTAAGAGTAAAAATTCTTGAAGAGGACCAATCACGCAAAGCGAAAACAGAAAGATATGAAGAAAATGCGATGTATGCAAAGCGATGAACATGCAAAAGCTCAAATGCAAAAGCAGGGATGCTTCAAATTTTGACATTTCACCAGAAACTGCAGGTCAGAACAAAACGCTGTTTAATTGTGTTGATGTCGCTTTGAGCTGTTTTGACATTTCTAGCGAATGGTCTTTGGATAGCGGCTGCACTTCCCATATGAGTGCATATAGAGAAGGGTTTGTGAAAATGCGACGTGAATATAAACGTCGTTGATGATGGACAAACACAGCCTTTTATCGTAAGGGACGTAATGGTTGAAGATATCAATTTGTTGTCCACTTCAAAACTGACAGACAAGGGTTACCAGATGTACTTTAATCAAAAAGAGGCAATAATAATGCATGGAGATGGTAATTTGCAGAGCGATTCGTAAAGGCAGTCTCTATTTTTTGAACAACTTAACAGATTCTGGGAATTAAATGATATCGACATGTGGCACCAAAGACTAGGTCATCAGAATGAACATGATTGAAACTCACGAGAGAGAAATGAAGCCAGGACACCTATGATCTACATGTAAGGAGTGCTTAAGCGAGAAACAAGCCGGAACAGTTTCAGCAGCTGTAGTATTATTGAAGGTGGTTCACAGTAACGTCTGTGGTCCAATGATAGTTAATTCACTTCTTCATATTCATCGACGAATATGACTATTCCCGATAATGTGAAGTTCATTTCTTGAAGCAGAAATCAGATATACTGAGTGCATTTAAGAATTCAGCGGCACTAACGGGTGATCCAAGTAGAGATACTTTTTTCAATAGCCTTTTTTGACAGATCACGTGTGAGTCGTGTCATGCTGTCTTGTTATTTTTTGTTAAGTATTGTTTGGCATTTCATCATGGAAAGACTTACGCCTGAACAACGTTTACAAATCGTTCAACTTTATTACGAAAATTCACGTTCTGTGAGGAATGTGTTTCGTGAACTTCGCTCAACTTATGGTAAACATAATCGGCCTACTGAGCGTACTATTCGCAACACCATCACCCATCTTGAAAAAACAACGGCTTGGTGTGGTTTGTGGGCCGGTGGAATCATCGGTCCATATTTCTTCAAAAATGATGCCGGCGAGAACGTAAGCTTCAATGGCGACCGTTATGGTGCCATGATATTTGATGCCTGAAATTGAAGCTCGTGATCTCGGCGACATATGGTTTCAACAAGACCGGCGCAAGACTTCCCACACATCGCATCAATCAATGCATTTATTGAGAGAACAGATAATTGATCAGATAATTTCACGTTTTGGGCCGGTCGATTGGCCACCAAGATCGTGTGATATCACACCTTTAGACTTTTTCCTGTGGGGATATGTAAAGTCTAAAGTTTATGCGGACAAGCCTGCTTCGATTGAGGCCTAGAAGCAAAGCATCACGCGTGTCATTCGCCAGTTACCAGTCGAAATGCTCGAACGAGTCATCGAAAATTGGACTCAACGGATAGACCATCTGAGACGTAGCCGCGACCAACATTTGATAGACATAATCTTCAAAAAATAAATGCCACAAAAGCGTAAAAAATGGTAACAGTAAAAGTAATAACAACTAAAAATAAGAAAAGTGCATGGTTTCCTCGCTAAAACTTTTTAAATTATGCTTCGATTTTCTTCGGAATGGCCTCAATTTATTCATTTCAGAGTTTACGACAAATATGGCAATTATGCGTTTCTAGATGTTTTTATGAGGCTTTTATTTAAAAATTATTAAAATTTTCTCAAAAAATATGATTTTTTGCAATACTTTGTAAGATATCGTCGAAACCGCTGAAGGGATGGAAAATTGTATTGTGCGAAGTTGAAGTCTACTTAATTCTGAAGTTTGCAAAGCTTACCTGAACCAATTCGGATGAATTGTGCTCTAGTTATGCCATAATATGTGGTTCAACCTCTCTTTTTTCTTAGCCTAAAGGGTTGTCTCTATAAATTCTCGCGATAAGCTGTGATATGAAAAGAAATTAGTGGTTGAACCACATATAGTAGCATAACTCGAGAACCATTTATCCGAATTGGTTTTAAAGAATTAAATATTAAGTAGCCTTCTACTTCATATAATACCATTTTCCATCCGTTCAGCGGTTTCGACGATATACGAGTATTACAAAATATTGCAAAATAAAGTGATTTTTGAAAAAAAATTTAATATTTTTAAAATAAAACTCCAATGAGCAAATCTAAATATGAACAAATGTTATATTTTAATTTAGTAAGGTTTTAACTTTAAAACTTTCTTATCGATGTAAAATTTACAAAAACAAATTTTAAAAGCTAAGATTGGAGATTTTGACGTTTTTTGACGTCTAGAATCAGAATCTATGCATTAAAACAGAAACCCAAGAAAAAAATGTTGTTTTTGTCTACCGGTGTAATTATTGGTTGGCTTTAAATTTATGATAACCAGATATGGCGAAAATTAAGTTAAAATTACATTTATGATTTCTTATCTATCTACCTTTTTAACATGTAGGTTGCAGTGATGGAATGAGTTTGCACAACCGTGAATGTAAAATTTACTTTATATTGGGTGTGGTAAGTAGTACGGTTTTGGCCGTAGAAATTCAGATGCGGAGTTTGATAAACTGTTTGAAGAATCCACACAACTTGCAAGAAGTTTTGGAATAGAATTGAGTGCATACCTAGAAGAGTAGGCACTCAAAAGTATAGGGCTAATATTCCTGGTTCAGATGTCAAGGCGTATTTTAGGACAACATTGTTCATACCATATCTGGACAGAATGGAAGGAGATAGGCTATCTTATCTGGTTTTGATGTCTATATACAAAGATGAAGTCAAAATCGATGAAATAATCCATATATATCTTTCAAAAGATCGAAGATTACTTTTTTAACTCTTACGTATTTTATTATAAAAAGTTTTACTGATCTCGTACTAAAGTACACATTTATATTTAGGAATAAAATTCGAATAAAAAATAGGGAAATTAACTTCTATTACCTACACAATAAACGCAATTTTTTAATTGTTTGTCTTTGTTATGGAAAAAAGGGCCCCCCGAACCGAAATCCTGGATACGTCCCTGCGCTCATAACTCGATACCAGATCGTATAAATTTATTTAGTTAGATTATCGTTATATCCAGGTAACGCTTTCGAGTTTTTTTCGAAATTTAAATTTTTCAATGTTTGGGAACACTTTAAAGTGAAAAAAGCAATTTTTGTGAGAAAAAATCAATTAATTGGTTATAAAAAACTCGACAGCGTTAACTCAAAAATTATGTAAAGAAATAGTGTTAAAAATGTCAATAGGATCGGTTCAGTAGTTTTTGAGTTATGAGGGGCACCGTCTTTTAAAACATGGGTTGTGTATATCTTCGATAGTTTTGCTCCGATTCACCTCAAAATTTCACACAATGTTCTTGAAAGGTTTTCTATTCAGAAAAAAATTTTAAAAAAAACTTTATAAACTTTACAACTCTTTGACGCATCTGGCGGGGACACGCTTTTAGATGATACGGACGAAGAGTTCGATAGCACCCTTGTCGGGGTGGATGTTAATCTGTCAATTAACAATGATGGTAAGAATTCTACAGATTAACCTCCATCACGCTATATCAGCCGCGGCTCTATTGCTGCGCCTGTAGACATCATCCTGATACAGGAGCCCTACGCAGTGGGAGGAAGGGTGTGCAGTATCAGGACACCCAACTTTAAACTGATTGCGGCCAACAGTGAAGGCACTCCAAGAACCTGCATTTTGGCCAGGAAAGATCTAGGTATCTTTCTCCTGGCTAATTTAAGTGGTAAAGGCCAAACATCTGCTAATCTGGAGGTCGGTAATCGCATATATTGGGTTGTCTCCAGTTACTTGCTTTATGAAGCTGTAGTACCGACTGCTCTATTCAGGGAAGTAGTAGAAGAAACAACGTCTGACGAGGTCGAGCTGATTATTGCCGCAGACACGAACGCTCATCATGCTATCTGGGGTTGTACGGATATAAACAATAGGGGTGATTCGCTTCTTGACTTTATTCTAACTACCAACCTAAGTATTTGTAACATAGGTAGTAAACCGACCTTTACAATTACAGACAGACAAGAAGTACTAGACGTAACGTTTGCTACTGACCGCCTGTCAGACAAAATTATTGGGTGGAATTTTCTGGACGACCACTCATTCTCAAATCACCATTATATTTAGTTCAAGAAAGACAAAGTGGCACCTGTATGAGAAGAATTTCAAGAAAGTCCTCAACTCCAAACTTCTGTACGAACCGAATGACAAAGCCGTTGTGGATAATCTGGTCGAGCATATCACCACATCATTCAATAGTTCCCCTGAAGAAGCCTGTCCAAAAACAAGATACAAGGGTAAAACTAAACCCCAATGGTGGACTTCAGAGCTAACGGCTATGAAAAAGACCTGCAACAAGCTATTCAACAAGGCTAAATCTACTGGGGTCGCTAATGTTTGGGATGCCTATAAAGAGCAACTCAAGATCTATAAGAAGGACCTTAGAAAGGTGCAAAGACGCTCTTGGTATACCTTCTGTGGCGAAGTGGAAAAGGTCTCCGACGCCGCACAGTGGGCTAAAGTGAAAAAAAATGGACATAATTCTGCCATTTCAAAACCACTTATCGTATGGCGATGAAATTAGGTGTGTATACAAGAGGTGTTAGAGAGTTTAAGTTCGGAACTTGGGCCCCCTATCTCATACAGGGGCGGAGCTACAGGGCCCTAAAGTTGACCACCTCGGGTATACAAAATTTTCATCGGCTTCTAACTTTTGAATGGAGTGTCCGGTTTTAGTGGCGAGATATGTGGATTTTAAATTTGAATTTTTAATTTTTTCGCCGACTTTGCCTTCGAGTTTAGCCAATATCTCAGTTAAACGTTTACCGATTTTGTTTCCGTTTGATTATTATTTCTAATATCAAAATAAAGAACTTTAAAAAAAATCATCGAAATATATAAACATTTAAGAATTTTATGCCATATTTGCGTTTCTGTCTATATGCAAAATATTTTTTTTATTATACCCTACACCACACTGTGGTACAGGGTATTATAACTTTGTGCATTTGTGCACCAAAAAGAGCCGAAATAGACCCATCGTTTATTATACCGATCGCCTCAGAATCATTTTCTGAGTTGATTTAACTATGTCCGTCTGTGACCCATCGTTTATTATACCGGTCGACTCAGAATCATTTTCTGAGTTGATTTAACTATGTCCGTCGTCTGTCTGTCTGTCCGTCGGTCTGTGTATGTATTCTTGTAATCAAAGTACAGGTGGCAATTATGGTCCGATAGGTGGTTTTGAAATGGCAGAATTATGTCCATTTTTTTCCATTTAGCAGTGGGTTACTTGCAGAATGAGGCAAATAATTGGACCAAAAACAGCGAGCAGTCGCTCAATGTACTGCTCGACACAGATTTCCCGGGGAACTCTCTAACAGATCCAGAGGATCAGCAGGACAAACAAGAGTGCGAGTGGACTGCGAGCGTCGCTAGCTTGTTGACTGAGAGATCCAGAATAAGCTGGGCTATTAATAGTTTTGACCCCTTCAAGTCACCTGGACCAGACGGCATCACTCCAGCAGAAATGCAGAAAATGTTGAAGTACATTATCCCCTGGCTGGAGAAAATGTCTGTAGGCTGTATCAGGCTTTCATACATCCTAAAGCGGGGAAGATATCACACACTAGGCCAAAAGACTTCATATCAATTAGCCTATCCTCCTTCCTATTGAAAGGTCTGGAAAGACTTTTAGATTATTTCATTAGGGAAAACCTGGATACAAAACTCTTGTCAGTGAACCAACATGCTTACAATAAGGGGAAGTCTACAGAATCAGCCCTGCACGAACTTGTGAGCACTATCGAATCGTCCCTGCATTTCAAGGAATTCATAATGGTGGCATTTCTTGACATAGAAGGGGCTTTTAACAACATTCACTCAGATGCAGTAATTGCGGCAGTGTCACATCTAAAACTTAACTCTAGTTTGATTAGACTAATTCACAGGCTGCTTAACAGAAGACGCATAACAGCATGTCTTGGATCCACAACTCTAACAAGGTTTGTAAACAGAGAGACCGCACAAGGAGGAGTACTGTCTCCACTAATTTTGAACCTAGCGGTGCAAAATTTTTAGGAATAATTCTAGAAAGAAAACTGTTATTTAGACTTAACGTATAGGAACGTGTAAGGAAGGCCAACGTCGCCTTATATTCCTGCAAAAAGGCTGTAAGGTCGCGGTGAAGGGTCAATTGAACATCAATTGAATTAGAATTTCAATTGCTATAGGGTCAATTGAAATTCTAAAAACATCAATTGAAATTCGAAATACATCAATTGAAATTCGAATTTTTCCATACGAAATTCGTAATACACCAATTGAAATTCGAAAAACATCAATTGAAATTCGAATTTTTCCATTTGAAATTCGTAATACACCAATTGAAATTCGAAAAACATCAATTGATATTCGAAATACATCAATTGAAATTCGAAAATGTAAAAAAATCTGTACACTAGATTGGGTAGAATTTATTTAAACACATTTGCTGACTAAATCTTAACATATATGTAATGTGACGAACAGAAAACATATAGATGATCTTATCTTTTATGAATATTTATTCAAAATTAGTTGAAACAAAACATATTTAAATATTTTAATATTAAAGGTTTAACACAGACAAATTGTATCACTTAAATGCTACCCCATCTAATATACAGCATTGATTTTGTTTACATCTTTTGAATTTCAAATGATGAATTTCGAATTTCAATTAATTTTTTTCGAATTTCAATTGGTATATTACGAATTTCAAATGGAAAAATTCGAAATTCAATTGATGTTTTTCTAATTTCAAATGGAATCTTCGAATTTCAATTGACTTTTTTTACAATTGAAAATGGTGTAGACAAATCTGGCCAAGGTATGACCTGAGAAGATCAAAATATCTCGTCGCACTAGAGAGGCAAAGATTACATAGTGCGACAGTCCAAAAACCAAAAACAGCGATACTATTTTTCTTGTAGGTCTTTGCGAGTAGAACAACGTTTGTTCTACGAAATTTGCCGGACACCCCCAAAATCCGGATTTACGGGTAAAAAACCGAATTTCTTGCCTTTTTTCACTTGAGTGCCTATAACTTTGTTAATTATTAATTGATTTTAAGTCTCTAAAAGAATTTGGAAAGAATAGAATTAGGCCTTTCTTTTCGATGTATATTCTGTTTATTTGAAGCTGTAGAAATATAGGTTTATTTGTTCTACAAACACATTTTTTTCATTTTTGTACGTCATTTTCTAGTTTAGGCAATGTTTTTACCAATTATATTGTGATATAACCGTCCGATTAATTAATTCACATATATAGTACATTTTATAAGGAAAAAAATGCAACTAGTCTCTTACAAATCCGTTTGCAATTGACTGAGTTATTAAAGTTTCATTAAAACTAAATGTGTACATAAATACTAGTTTTGACGATGATGACGAGTTAAAAATGAAACGCTAAAGCAAACATCATTGAGTTGAATGGCCAAAACTGGTGTTTATATACAAATTTAGTTTTAATGAAACGTTAATAACTCGGTCAATTGCAAACGGATTTGTAAGAGACTAGTTGCATTTTTTTCTTATAAAATATACTATATATGTAAACTAATTAATCGTACGGTCATCTCACAATATAATTGGTAAAAACATTGTCTAAACTAGGAAATGACGGACAAAAATTAAAAAAATATTTTTCTAGGACAAATAAACCTATATTTCTACAGCTTCAAATAAACAACATATACATCGTTCGAAAGATCTAGTTATCTTCATTCCAAATTTTTTTAGAGACTGAAAATCGATTAATAATTAACAAAGTTATAGGCGTTCAAGTGGAAAAAGGCAAGAAATTCGGTTTTATACCCGTAAATCCGGATTTTGGGGGTGTCCGGGGAAAAAGACCTACAGGAAAATTAGTGTCTATGTTAGCATCAGTTCTGACGGGACACTGCTTGATCGGCGAACACGCCAAAAGATTGGGTATTGGCTCTAATGACTTCTGCAGAAGCTGTGGAGTTGAGGAAGAAGTGGAGAGCATTGAGCACTTGCTATGCGACTGCCCCTCTCTGAGTAAACGACGACTGGACATACTGGGGTCGGCCTTCCTAGGCAGCCTAACAGATCTTTCCAGTACCGATATTCGTACTATCGATAAATTTGTATATCAAACAGGTTGGTTTCGATGAGGGGCATTTCAGCCCGTGGTAATACTAGGTACCTAAACTGGTCTATGTGAGCTTGTATAAAAAAAATACGGCTGCCACCCTAACCTAACCTAGTTCTTTTAGACCATTCAAGGCTTTCGACACTGTGGATTATTACATTCTATGTTAAAAGCTTAGATATTTCTTTAATTTTTTACACCCCATAATTCATCTGATGAAATCCTATTTGACAAACCGTAGCCAGTCAGTATACATAAAGAAGGAAATATCTGATCCTCTCCCTCTGGTTAAAGGAGTACCACAAGGATCAATCCTAGCACCCTTATTGTTTTCATGTTACACAAACGATCTTCCAGAATACATAACTGTCGAAGCCACTTCGACAATTGCTAAGGAGGGAACCTTCCCTTCCCATTTCGCTTCAACAAAAGCTTTTACGGACTCGCTCCATCTCTACTTCTTTCTCTCTCTTTCATTATTATTTCATTATTATTACTGTATTCATACTCATGAAGAGTTATCCCTTTCATTATACATATATTCTTTATTTAGTCATTTACCTTTTTATTACATTACCTCTTGTTACATGGTTCCTTTTGTATACATAATTGAACTTGTGAATTGTTACAACCAGTATAAGCTTTGATCTCAAAGGAGAAGGTTGCAAACCCTCTCCTAATAAAATCATAATCTTGAAGATAGAACAGTTGTCGTTTCTTTTTACAAAAAAAAGGCAACGGCTTCGCGCTACATGTTCGACAATTGTAGCCAAGCCAACTATCAATCACCCCAGTTCGAATACTGGAATTAACATATGGTCCATTCGAGCCTCCTAATTTGGTGTTAGGAGCAGGTGTTCCAGCGACAACGGTCGCTAACAACAACGGTGGTAGATTTCCGAGCAAATCTCCACAACAAAAGTCTACATTGGGTCAGCGGCAGTTGATTTTCTACGTACGGAAACAACTCCAACAACAACGCAAGTAAAGTGGCAACAGGCAATTGGTTTTCTGCACACGAAAACCCCATCTTCATCCGAAACAACAACAACAACAGGGCAAGAGGCCCACGACTGGCAGACGGCACGACAGCCATAACCCCAAACGAGGACAACAACCAACAACAACAGGGCAAGAGGCCCACGATGACAAACAACACATATCCGCAACCTAATGTGAGGAAAACAACGACAAACAATTAGGCAAGGGGTTCAGATATCAGTAAGGAATAGACAGGGTATGTACAAATGTTTTATTTGGTATTTGACTGAGTGAACGCGAAGGTAAATACGAGAAAAAAAAAAGCAATTAAAAACGTCCGTCAAATAATAATATCATTAGATCAAATCGGACTACAAATCGCCCAACAAATAGCGTTTTCATAGCAGCCAGCTTTCGTACGGGTTGTAGCTGCCAACCAGTAACCGGTAACCACACATTCACACCACTGATAAACGTCACGAACATCACAACCTACAAGAAGCGCGAGCGGACGGACAATAAAAGATCGAAAAACAACATAGTGCCGAAATAATTGAAATAAGTGCGTAAGACAAAGTGCCGGTAAAACAAAAAATAACAAAAGAAAGTGCCAACCCCCCCTAGTGTGTGTGTGTGTGTGTGTGGTTTTTTAAACATTAGCGTTGCCGGCTAAAGGCTCTTTGCTACGAGCAAACAAAAATAACAAAAAATAACAACAAAACCATTACCACAGAGAAGGTGGTTTAAAACATTTAAAAAGCATTCTTTGCAAAAAGTGTGAGAGTCGCCGTCAAACCGGGAAATAGTTCCCCACAGCAACAAAATCAGCAACGACAGAGAAAATATTGGTGAGTTTTGCTACTTTTAAAATTTACTTTGTGGAAATTTTACAAAACCGTACGCGCAAAACTACCGTTAGACCAAACCAGAGCTTTGTTCGCGACAACAACAAACAATATTTTCGACCTTTTTCTCTGGTTTCGTATTTTTTGCTGCATAACAAAAATTCTGATATTTGCCGTTTTCATATTCTTCGTTGCAAAACATAGTGCCGTTACTTTTCAATAGTTCCTACATACCATCTATACTGGCGTGGAGTACATATGTACACATGTAGGTACATATAGTATAGGGTTGCCAGCTAATCAATAATTATCTTACCCGTGCGGGATCAAACAAAAACGCCAAAACTCCCTTGAGGGAAGATAAATAAGCACAAATTTATTTTTTTTCTCTCTAAAAGCAATAAAATAAATTAATTATAAAAAAAAAAGAAGAAAAAAAACAAACCAAAATTATAAATACGTGCAAATCGGAGCTCAACAAATAAATAAAAAATATTCAAAAAGCAAATCTGGGCAAATAAACAAAAATAGCACGTTTTTACACTCACTAAAGAGAATATTTTTTTTTCTGCGAGAGATCATATCACAATTTTAAATCGATTCAAACATTTTGAGAAGAAAAAATTCATAGACATTCAAAACAATTTATTATCGTATTAAATTTAAAACGTAACAATGGCAGCGCGAAGAAAATTTCTTTTCGATTACAACCACGTAATCAAATTTTGCAAACAGTTCGAAACCGAAAAATCTGAAACGTTAACAACACAATTACTTGAGATAAAAGATCTCGAATTAGAGCGAAGATGGCCTCTTTTAGTTGCAAGTTACGAGGCTTTAGTTTTAGAAGACGACAAGGAAGAGCACGACTTTAATGACGCCAACGCGACAAAATTCGAGGAAGCAAGCACTATGTACCAGATATGTAAGAGTAGCATTATGGCGTTAATTTGTGCTCAGACCCAACCAGAACAAAGCGTGGAAGGGACTCAAGTCAGGCAGAATGTTCCAACGTTAAAACTACCCCCATGTGATACTCCACCATTTGAGGGGGGATACTCTAAATGGCCAGCCTTTAGAGACATTTTTACCGCCGTTTTTGGAAATCACCCACATTTATCTCCAGCTCAGAAGCTGTATCACCTCCGAGGTAAAACGAGGGGTGAGGCATATGACATCGTAAAGAAGTTTGAGTTAGTCGATGCGAATTTCCGATTAGCTTGGGAAGCGTTAAAAAATCGATACGAGAATCGACGAATACTAGTCAACCAGCAAATGAAGAAACTTTTCAATGTCTCTTCTATCCAAAGCGAATCGCCAAAGTCCCTAAGACAAATTCAAAGTGCCATAAATGACAGTGTAGCCATTTTTCAATCTTATGATATCGCGGTAGACAATTGGGATCCAATACTTATTCACATTGTTTCCTCAAAAGTCCCCGATGACACCCTGCGAGCATGGGAAGATTCCTTGAGCAATCATAAGGAATTGCCCACATGGCAGCAAATGGATACATTCTTATCCAATAGAATTGAGAAGCTGGAGACAATAATCGATTTTAGAAAAACAAGCGCTAGGGACAATAACGGCACCAAATCGCATTCGTTTCATGTTTCCGAAACTGAAAATAAAACCAGAAATTTCTGCAAGAAATGTAGACAATATCACCATTTGATGCTCTGCAAGCATTTCAAGTCACTATCTCCAAAAAATCGAATACAGTACGCAATGCAGAACAAACATTGTTTAAATTGCCTCTCTCCTGATCATTTCAAACCGAATTGTACAAGTACGAAATTATGTACAAAGTGCAATCAGAAGCACCATACTATGCTCCACATAGAACCAACTCATAGAAATTCGGAATTAGCTTCCCATCAAAGACACTCAACGATTCCTCGCGAAGAGGACAGCCCAACTCCATCAAACAAAAATTCGTTTCTGAATACAGAAAAGACTGCGGAGAAAATCCACACACTTTTTTCACAAAATGAGGGAACAACTATTCTTCCAACTGCGCGTTTTTACATCGATCATTGCGGAGAGCTATTTGCCGTGAGGGCACTATTAGACGCAGGATCAGAAAAAAGCTTCATCTCAAAACGAGTCCAACAAAAACTTGCGATCCCCATAGAATTTCACAACTCTCAGATTTCTGGATTAGGTGGAACTGTTGTCAGCAATTCTAAAGGCAGGTGTAATCTCACCCTTCAATCTCAATACTCTACCTTCCAAATTCAAATAAAGGCCCTCGTCGTGTCAAACCTGGCACAATTCCTACCTTCGCGGCCTGTAAAAACACAACTTCTTGAGAAAATGCAACATTTAGATCTCGCGGATCCATTCTTTTATAGACCAGCGCCCATCGATATGATCATTGGTAGTGATTATCTCCCCTTTATCAATAAAGAGGGCATAATCTTGCAAATTGGAGATGGGATCGAAGTCCGAGAGTCTCAGTTTGGGTGGTATTTGTCAGGCCCTGCGAATACAGACACGATCAGCTCATTTTCCACATTAGTATCTACTTCTGACGACATGGCTCTGCAGGAGCAACTACGAAAATTTTGGGAATTAGAAGAAGTCGAGAAATCTCGAAGCACTTCAGAAAATGACGCTTTCTGCGAGAATCTTTTTCAATCCACCACGTATCGACAGCCTGATGGACGCTACGTAGTCCGACTACCCTTCAAGCAGGAATATCCAAATGATATATCCTTGGGGTCGTCGAAACATATGGCTTTGGCCCAATACTGCCGTATGGAGAAACACCTCGATAGAACTCCAGAGTTCAAAACTGAATATGACAAAGTGCTTCACGAATATGTCGAATTAGGGCACATGGTTCCCATCTCCTCTCTCGAGGATCAATCTAGCGGTGAAACGAACTATTTTCTCCCCCACCATGCGGTCATCCGACCCGAGAGTAAATCCACGAGAGTCAGAGTTGTATTCAACGCGTCCAAAAAGACAACTAGTGGTTTCTCGTTGAATGACGTTCTGCATTCCGGACCGATTCTTCAACAAGATTTAATGAAAGTTCTACTAAACTGGCGGTACTATCAATTCGTGTTTAATGGTGACATCCAAAAGATGTACCGCCAGATATGGATCCACGAGGACGATCAACCATTTCAACAAATTCTGTTTCGCCCTTCCCACAACAAACCCATAGAAACCTTCCGCTTAAAAACAGTAACATTTGGCGTCAATGCTGCACCTTTCCTCGCAATACGCACCCTTTTAGAGCTAAGCAAAGACTGCAAAAATCTGCATCCCAAAGCCTCGAGCATATTAAAAGACGAGGTCTATGTCGACGACATATTGTCAGGCGGACATTCAATCGAGGAAACCCAGGCGAAACAAATTGAGCTCATCAAAGCTTTATCATCCGCTGGATTTCCACTCAAGAAACTCACTGCAAACCACAGCACACTTCTTAAAAATTGGCCCCGCGAGGATCTTCTTAGCGAAGAATTCCTGAAAATCGAAGACCATAGCTCAATGAAAACTTTAGGCATTCGGTGGAATGCCATGACCGACTGCTTTTACTATACAGTCGAACCCATCGAAATTTCGAACCATACGACAAAAAGAAAAGTCTTATCTTCAATAGCGAAGTTGTTTGACCCACTTGGTTGGCTAGGACCAACCATAATTATCGCCAAAATATTAATGCAAGATTTATGGGAAGAAAAGACCGGATGGGATGAGGATTTACCACCTCAATTGCTCAGAAGATGGTCATTATTTGCAGATAACTTACCCCAGTTAGCAGACGTGAAAATAGACAGATGGGTGAGAGTCTCGCCTCAAGCAGTAGTTCAGGTCCATGGTTTCAGTGACGCATCGGAGAAGGCGTACTGTGCAGCCGTATATCTTCGAGCAGCGAATCCTGATGGACATATCACGTCGAACCTCTTAGTTGCGAAAACAAAAGTCGCTCCCATAAAAAGAACCACGATCCCAAAATTAGAATTATGCGGAGCACTGTTACTGGCTAAATTGGTTCAAAATGTGACCAGGGACTTCAAGTTCGATTATGAGTTATTTTTTTGGACTGACTCTTCGATCGTACTTGGATGGTTACAAAAATCGCCTCTAATGTTGAAAACCTTCGTAGCCAACAGAGTAAGTGACATCCTTACCATCGCCAGTGCCACCCACTGGAAACATGTAAAAACCGACGAGAACCCAGCGGATTTGGGCTCTCGAGGATGCGTTCCTCAAGATCTTACCAACAGCCAGCTTTGGTGGCATGGACCTTCGTGGTTAACCAAACCAATTGAAAAGTGGCCGACACCGCGAAGTTTTGAATCAACCGAACTAGAAACAAAAAGAGTTTCCAATTTTAATTTAATAGCAGACACAGAAGAAGTCATAAGCAGATTCTCCTCATTAAATCGTTGTCTTCGTGTGTTGTGCTACGTCTTTCGATTTCACAGGGCATGCCACAAAAAATTGACGGAATCCGATATACTTCTAAATCAAGAGGAAATAACATTCGTAAAATTTCGCCTAATAAATCTAACTCAGCGAGCAGCGTTCCCCAGAGAAATTGAAGATTTACAAAATAATCGGCCTATTCACAAGAAAAGCAGACTCCTCGCGGTTACACCATTTTTGGACAATTCCGGTTTATTACGAGTCGGCGGTCGACTTACTAATTCGGATCTACGGTACGAAGAAAGACATCCGATAATTTTGCCCGAAAAGTCCAGATTAACCGAACTCCTGGTTCTCTTTACACACACAATTCTCTTACATTCTGAACACAACATTATGCTTCGTGCAATCCGACAAGGATTTTATATACCACGAATTAAAAACCTAGTACGAAAATGCAAAACTTGCACCATTTTTAAACACCGTTTTCAAAATCAGTTAATGGCCTCGTTACCCGTAGAAAGAGTCCAATTTTCCCTACCGTTTACTTACGCCGGAGTGGATTTCGCAGGACCATTCAACATAAGAGCCTCGACAGTACGAAACGCTAAAATATTGAAAGGTTATGCAGCAGTCTTCGTATGTTTCTCTACGAAGGCCGTCCATTTGGAAACTTGTTCCGAGCTGTCTGCAGACGCCTTCATCGCAACGTTCAGTCGATTTATCAGCAGGCGCGGTCTTCCGAAGACGATGTTTTCCGACAATGGTCGTAATTTTGTCGGTGCTAGCTACAAGCTCCTCAAAGACCACCACGACTTTCTCAAAGGGGCTGAAAAAGTAGTTACAGAAAAATACGCAGCGCACGGGTTTAGTTGGTCCTTTATACCACCATATGCCCCCCACATGGGTGGGCTTTGGGAGGCTGCAGTTAAGAGCCTAAAAATACACCTCAAAAAAGTTGCAGCGAACCACAACTTCACTTTCGAAGAATTCACCACTTTATTAGCGAAAATAGAAGCCATATTAAATTCCCGTCCATTGTCAGCCCTATCTGAAAATCCACAAGAATTAATCCCTCTAACGCCAGGTCATTTTCTTCGAGGAGCCCCAATAATTGCAGCACCTGATACCGCACAAACTATCCCCGAAACGGATATACGTTTGTTAAACAGATGGGAGCGACTCAAAGCTCTCCACCGAATATTCGCACAACGATGGAAAAACAAATATTTAACAGAACTACAGCGACGCTCAAAATGGAAGACGACCAAAAATAATATAAAACAAAATGATTTCGTAGTCATCAAGGATGACTTACTGCCCCCCACCGAATGGCGTCTAGGCCGAGTCACCAAGGTCTTTTACGGCAAAGATAGCAATGTGAGAGTCGCCGAAATCAAAACTCTAAATGGAACTATAACAAGACCTATAGTTAAATTATGCGTTCTACCTACAAATACGTCAACACAAGGTGCAAATCAGACACCACCCACGACTCCACAATAAATTACAAAATTTATCCGATCACTCACTCACCAAATGCCTCATAATCATTTGTATGCACTCCCTTCTTTCTTTACTTTCAGACAAACATGCCTCACTGTCATTTGTGCCACCTCTCCCACCAGCTGAAATACTGCCCTTTCTTCATCAGCTTGAGCCCTGAATTACGACGCCGCACTCTGGAGAAAAACAACATGTGCGTTAATTGCCTCTCGCACACCCATACAGTCCAAGACTGTTTCTCCCTCATTCGTTGTCGCTACTGTGCGTCAAACCATCACTCCATGCTTCATGTGCACCCAGTTGGCAATAAACAAGCTCAGGACCAGGCACAACCATCATCCGCCGCAGCAGTCACCAAAAGTCCGTATGTTCCAAAAAATCCACAACCGCCAGTACAAATCGTTCCCTTGATTCGTACGACTGTTACCTACAACGGCCACGAAGAAACACTCACCCTCATGGTCAACCCTCAGGCTCGACACTCCCAGATGTTGACGGACACGGCATCACGATTTCCCGACTTTCAAGCCGAATACAATCCTGCTGGAAAACCATATGGCCGCTTCATTATCCACAGCCACGGGCCAAAATATGCTTGGTTCCTAGGATTGACCCCGGAATTTGATTTAGAAGCCCCAGAGGCCATCGGGGATATCCGGCTCCGCGCCCACTTCAACAACTTTCTGCCACTTGCCCACGAGAACTTCCACAATGAGGACCAAATTGACATCATCATCGGAGGAAAATCGTGGGAATTTATCAAAATACCGGCGATCATAAAGCAGGATAAAACGCTTCCCATAGCCCAGGCAACAACTTTTGGATGGGTAATCCACGGCACCTGGCAAGGATGCGGATGCAGCCAACACGAGACCCAAATCCCCATTCATCTGCCACGCTGAGGCGGGAGTATGTCGAAGCCACTTCGACAATTGCTAAGGAGGGAACCTTCCCTTCCCATTTCGCTTCAACAAAAGCTTTTACGGACTCGCTCCATCTCTACTTCTTTCTCTCTCTTTCATTATTATTTCATTATTATTACTGTATTCATACTCATGAAGAGTTATCCCTTTCATTATACATATATTCTTTATTTAGTCATTTACCTTTTTATTACATTACCTCTTGTTACATGGTTCCTTTTGTATACATAATTGAACTTTTGAATTGTTACAACCAGTATAAGCTTTGATCTCAAAGGAGAAGGTTGCAAACCCTCTCCTAATAAAATCATAATCTTGAAGATAGAACAGTTGTCGTTTCTTTTTACAAAAAAAAGGCAACGGCTTCGCGCTACATGTTCGACAATTGTAGCCAAGCCAACTATCAATCACCCCAGTTCGAATACTGGAATTAACAATAACAAACTTTAAGATACATATGTACGCAGATGATGTGCAAATATATATGGGTACACACATAAAATATTTTGAAGACACTGTGAACAGAATAAATGACGATCCCCAAAAAGTTAATAAGTGGGCCTCAGCGAATGGACTTTGCCTAAACCCGCGGAAATCAAAATGTCTCGTAATACACGGCAGAACCAGAAACATCAACTTGTCCCACTTGTCTATGAACTCATGTCCAATTGAAATCAACTGTTTGATGCAGAGTTTTTACTGCCAACATCTTTGTTCCTTTTTTCTTTCTCAGAGTCAAGGACTAGCGCTACAGATCAATTGCCACAATTTGATTGCTCATCTACGATATGGTCTTGGACTACATGCGGTTCCAGCAGGAATGTGCTAGGTGCCAGGTGGATTTACCACAAGACATTACGATTTGACCCTCATACACTGTTTCTTGTGAGGTTGTCTGAAGTCGAAGGTCTTTACCAACCAAGTCGCAATCGATCAGCTGGTTCTAGGCAGTAATTATTGAAATCGGACGGACATTTTAACATTGTCATATTCCACATTTGATGACGTACATGTGCCTAATAAATATAAATAATTTCGTTAAGATAACTAATACTAATGTGGTAGGTAATATGAATTTTTTAAGTATATGGATATAATTGTTGATTTTTAGAGAGCAGTATGTATTTATGTTAATGCACATCAGGAATTTTGAATGCGGTTCTGTTGAAAATTTTTACATCTATAAATAAATGTAGAGGTCATTACAAGTGTTTGCTTTGCTTTCATTAAGGCGCAAAAGTAAGTATTATACTCTGCATTCCATAATGACCTAAGGAGTAAAAAAACATTTATATTAACATTTTCTATGTTTTATAACTCAGTATTTTCAAACTCCTAAGAAATTCCTTGTCCCTTTTATTTAAATTCTGAATGCCTACATTTTCCGCCGAATGATTTTTCCTTGGGAGGGAGAAAAATTCTCTCGAAATTTGAATTCATAATAAATCTGAACGACTTTCTCCGAATTTGGTGGTGTTCATTCACGTAATAATAAAACTCTCTCTGACGAATTTCATAAAGATCGGATGTAAAATGTGGTTTCTACAGCGCTTACATGTCAAATCGGGTGAAACATATATATGGGGACTATATCCAAATCTGAACCGATTTTAACCAATTTCAATAGAGATCGTCCTTGGGCCAAAAAAGAGCACTATGCTAAATTTCATCACAATCGGACCATAAATACGACCTGCACTTTGATTACAAGAATACATGGACAGACAGACGGACATACAGACCGACATGGCTAAATCGAATGTGATTCTGAGTCGATCGGTATAATAAACAATTGGTCTATCTCTTCTCCTTTTAGGTGTTACAAACAAATGCACAGAGTCATAATACCCTGTACCACAGTGTGGTGTAGGGTATACAAAGCGGTAGTGATGCCATACTACAAAACCGAAGACAGCTGTTCGCCAGCTGTTTTTTCGGACGGTGTTATCGACGTTTAATAGTTTAACCTCGCAATAGTTTAACCTCATTCAGGGTGAACAAAATGAAAGAACTAGAAAAAGTTAATGCGGAGCTTATGTAGTGAATTTATGCATTGGCACAGTGCTGTTTACAACCAAAGGAAGAAAGTGAGCTATTGAAACAAACAATGACTGTGCCTTCCACAAACAAAATTAAAAGCCACAAAACGTACAGTACCAAACAGATGAAGACGAATTAGCGCGTGAAACGGATTGGATATTGCAAAAGAATAATTTACAGCAAAACACTTTAAATAAAAGTGATAATTGAAGATAAACTCTGACCACCTCCAATTATGATATCAGAGCTGAATGACTATCTAAAATTTCATCAAGAGTTAAAAAGTATTATAAAAGGTTCTTTTTTATTGAAAATGTTGAACGATGAAACGTATAAGGCGAATACTTTTAATTAAGAAGATTATGAAAATTTTACAAAATATCTATCGTCAAATGGAACACCATGGCATAGTTATGTGAACAAGTGTACAAGACCAATAAAAGTTATGATTAAAAATTTGCATCATAGCTGCGACATTTATTCAATAACATATGACTTGAAATCTCAGGGATACAAAGTTCTTGAATTCATCAATAAATTAAAATTCAAATCTAAGCCCTGTTTTACACAAGGCAATTTTTTACAAGCAAGTGTCAACGTTTGTAGGAGAGAGAGGCAGAGAGCTCTTTCCGTCTGCCTCTCTCTCCTACAAAGTTTGACATTTGCTAGGAATAAATTGTCTCGTGTAAATCTGGAATAAACAACCTCTAAAGGCCCAACTATAATATGCATAAGCTAGCTTAAGCAACTGTGCGAATGCATGAAATCGTATGTGCCAAAATATAATGTACTTACGTGAACTTTTCGTTAAGTTCTCTCAGCTCTCTCTCAGTACCCATTTGCTTAAGCAAGGTGCGAAACTGAACGCACATTCCGTACGGAATTACTTAAGATAGCTTAAGCATATTATAGTTGGGCCTTAAACATGTTCTTAGTGTCGTTCGATTCATTGGACGATATATCAAAATTATATAAAATTCGGCATATATATAACACCGTTATGTAACTACATATACAATAACTTTAAAGGTAGTCTCTAGCTAATAGCTGATTAAATTTTTTTTATTTTGGCGTGTTTGACAGCATTTTAGTTGTCAAACTCTTTGTTTACATCTCAAACGATAGTTTAAATTTTTGACAGTTTTTGAGAGGGAGAAAAAAGGAAACGTATGTGTTTAAATTGAAATTTGAAAAAATAGCAAGTGGGGAAAAAATACTAAAAGTGAACACAAGAAACACAAAGTGGAAAAAAGTAATAAAAGCTGTCAAATATAACAAATATATTGTGAGTTGCTTTTTTTACTAAAAAAATAAATTAGGTTTAGGTTAGGGTGGCAGCCGTATTTTTTTACAAGCTCACATAGGCCAGTTTAGGTCCCTAGTGTTACCACGGGCTAAAATGCCCCTCATTGAAACCAACCTGTTTGATATACAAATTTATCGATGGTACGAATATCGGTACTGGAAAGATCTGTTAGGCTGCCTAGAAAGGCCGAACCCAGTATGTCCAGTCGTTGTTTACTCAGAGCGGGGCACTCGCATAGCAAGTGCACAATGATCTCCACTTCTTCCTCATCTCCACAGCTTCTGCAGAAGTCATTAGAGTCAATACCCAATCTGTTGGCGTGTTCGCCGATCAAGCAGTGTCCCGTCAGAACTGATACTAACGTAGACAATCTTTGCCTCTCTAGTGCGAGGAGATATTTTGATCTTCTCAGGTCATACCTTGGCCAGATTTGTCTAGCTACCCTGCAGGTGCCGATTTCTGTCCATCTTTCGTTGGACTGCCTGATTGCCTCTTGCCTAAGCCAAAGCTTGCACGTGGATAGTGGCGCACCAATATATGCAAATTCTTCGAGAATTTGTAATGTCGTCCCTTTCCTAGCAAGTTCATCGGCTTTGCAGTTCCCCGGGATATCCCTATGCCCAGGCACCCATATGAGGTGTATGTTAAACTGCTCAGCCATCTCGTTAAGAGATCTGCGGCAGTCGAGGGCTGTTTGTGAATTTAGGGATGTTGCCTCCAGAGAATTGATGGCAGCCTGGCTGTCCGAGTAAATGACAACGCCAGTGTTGGTTACTATGTTGCGACTCAGCCACTTGGCTACTTCCCATATTGCCATTATTTCGGCTTGATAGACACTGCAGGTATCTGGTAGTCTGTGAGCTATATCCAATCTAAGCTCTGCACAGTGTACTCCGAAGCCAACCTTTTCATCAAGCTTCGAACCATCCGTGTAAAAGTGGAGATGGTTTCTATTACCTGGTTTTCTTCCAACCCATTCATCTCTCGCGGGAATCATAGTGATGTAATTTCTCTCGAAGGTGTACACCGTTGGTCGGTTACCATAGCACTACGCTTTGATATTCTCATGTGACCGTAGTTTTTGTACCTCCACATTGATAGGCCGTTTAATCTTATTGCCGCTTTGGTTGCAACTTCTCTCGCCACAATATTAATCGGCAGTATATGGAGTAGGGCTTGTAGAGACTCGGTCGCTGTAGTCCTTAAGGCTCCGCTTATGCTCAGGCAGGCAGTTCTCTGAACCTTTGTTAGTAGGTTGGTGATGGTTAGTTTGTCAGTTGCCGTCCACCATACCACAATGCCGTATAGCAGTATAGGACGAACTACTGCTATATATATCCAGTGGACGATTTTAGGAGAGAGGCCCCACCGCGACCCTACAGCCTTTTTGCAGGAATATAAGGCGACGTTAGCCTTCCTTTCACGTTCCAATACATTAAGTCTAAATAACAGTTTTCTGTCTAGAATTATTCCTAAAAATTTTGCACTTTCAGAAAAGACTAGATCTGTTCCATTTATCCGAGGTGGAGGGTCCACATGTGGGACTTTATTCATCCTAGTAAAGAGAACAAATTCTGTCTTGTTTGGGTTAACGCCCAAACCGCTGCTTCTGGCCCATCTAGCCAATTTGTTCAGAGCCACCTGCAGAATGTCTCGGAGGACGTTTTCGAATTTGCCACTCACTGCGATTGCCACGTCGTCCGCATATGCCACGACCTTGCAGCCACAACGTTCTACTAGCAGGATTTCATTCTAGGTTCCAAATTAGTGGAGACAGTACTAGGTTCCAACTTAGTGGAGACAGTACTCCTCCTTGTGGGAACCCTCTGTTTACAAACCTTGTTAGAGTTGTGGACCCAAGACATGCTGTTATACGCCTTCTGTTGAGCAGACTTTGAATTAGTCTAATCAAACTAGAGTTATCTTTAAGATGTGACAGTGCCGCAATTACTGCACCTGAGTGAATGTTGTTAAAAGCCCCTTCTATGTCAAGAAATGCCACCATGGTGAATTCCTTGAAATTCAGGAACGATTCGATAGTGCTCACAAGTTCGTGCAGGGCTGATTCTGTAGACTTCCCCTTATTGTAAGCATGTTGGTTCACCGACAGGAGTTTTGTATCCAGGTTTTCCCTAATGAAATAATCTAAAAGTCTTTCCAGACCTTTCAATAGGAAGGAAGATAGGCTAATTGGTCTGAAGTCTTTTGGCCTAGTGTGTGATATCTTCACCGAATTAGGTATGAATACCACTTTGGTATCCCTCCATCGATTCGGGATGTATGAAAGCCTGATACAGCCTACATAAATTTTCTCCAGCCAGGGGATAATGTACTTCAACATTTTCTGCTGGAGTGATGCCCTCTGATCCAGGTGACTTGAAGGGCTCAAAGCTATTAATAGCCCAGCTTATTCTGGGAAATGTGTGTCCCCGGGAAATGTGTTTCGGGCAGTACATTGAGCGACTGCTCGCTGTTTTTGGTCCAATTATTTGCCTCATCCTGTAAGTAACCCACTGTACAGGGTGAAGCTGATAGTATTTTCCTCAGCCTTGCGGCGTCGGAGACCTTCTCCACTTCGCCACAGCAGGTATACCATGAGCGTCTTTGCGCCTTTCTATGCTCCTTCTTATTGATCTTGAGTTGCTCTTTATAGGCATCCCAAACATTAGCGACCCCAGTAGATCGTCCAGTACATTCCACCCAATAATTTTGTCTGAAAGCCGGTCAGTAGCAAACGTTACGTCTAGTACTTCTTGTCTGTCTTTAATTGTAAAGGTCGGTTTATTACCTATGTTACAAATACTTAGGTTGGTAGTTAGAATAAAGTCAAGAAGCGAATCACCCCTATTGTTTATATCCGTACTACCCCAGATAGTATGATGAGCGTTCGTGTCTGCGCCAATAATCAGCTCGAGCTCGTCAGACGTTGCTTCTTCTACTACTTCCCTGACTAGAGCAGTCGGTACTACAATTAATAAGGCAAGTAGCTGGAGACCACCCAATATATGCGATTACCGATCTCCAGAATTCTTATTCTTAGAATTCTTACCATCATTGGTAATTGACAGATTAACATCCACCCCGACAAGGGTGTTATCGAACTCTTCGTCCGTATCATCGAGAAGCGTGTCCCCGCCAGATGCGTCAAAGAGTCCGGAGACTACCCTCAGCCCCTCTGTGTCAGAAGTAGAGCTTTCGTCCTCAGAGAAGGAGTTAGATATCTCCTGTTAGAGTTGGAGTCACCAGAAATAATGAGCGTGGGTACCTCCGCACTTCCAGAAGGCCGTGTGTCAACCACGGTGCTTGTATACCTTCAAGACTATAGTCTCGAAGCCATATTGTAGGGTTGCACTTGCACGTTGTATATGGGAGGTGGATTCAGCGTTAAGGATCAAATTGACCTGCCGCTTTTTACCATCCGCCTCACCCACCTTGCTTATTCTCCAATTATGGGCGGACAGACCAGGATTGGAATCTTTTATTATTTCTAATATATCAGCTGGGTTGGAGGGCTCTTCTGTAACCCAGGTGATGGCTTTAGGGTGACTAGGGATGTTGTTTTTTCCACAACATCTAACTGGGCACCCGGCCACACCTCACCCGCTCGACTCAGAGCAGCCTTATACAGGTCTACTGACCTGGCATCACCGAAATATATGAGCTTTACTCTCCCCTGATGTCATCCTGCATCGTTGCCGATTGGTGGTTTGCCCGGCATTTGTCTGCGGACATCGAGGTAATGAACCATAATGGCTGATTGCACATGGCTCCATTTGTCCATGAGGATGGATCCATCCTTATTACTTCTGTCTATAACGGCCATCACTAGACTCTCCTTCGCCACTTCATTGAAGGGCTTGGTGAGTGTCCTGTTGATGGTGACATTAGGGTCTCTTGCCTTTTTCGAAGGCAGGGGTTCATCAGGTGATCTGATTCGTTTGACTTTATAAGCCGTTAACACAGCTGAATTTGTGGCTCTTTCAGCCGGCTGATTGGCCTTAGAAGCATCTATGACGCCTTTAGCCCTTGTAAGTGACTCTTTTTGTTTTTCGGTAAGAGCAGAAACCTCAACAGCCTCCAACTTTGTGCTTCCGTTTTGACGGTCGGACATGACGTTTTCCCCTCACCGTGCCACCTGTTGTGATTACTGGGGGGAAATTTTCGCCACTTTTGGTGTGGTCGGCGTTGGCTAAGACCAACGGACGGACAGTAGGACGATTGGAGAACCCCGCTCCATCGGAACGCGAAGGCATCCCCATCAAAGAATTTATTAATTTTTTGTCTGTATTAGCCCGTAATAGGTACTACGATGTAGGCCTTCCAGACTTTGTACAGATTTTTTTTGCAATTGCGTAATAGGTACTGCCTAATAGATTTTAGCTATCCGCTCTGTGCTAAACACGTCCGTTCACTACGACTGATCAGCAATGACGATAGTTTTATTACTATTCGAATCTTCACTCAGCGTATGGGGAGTTGTTTCAGTAAATGCATTTTCTTTGGCGTCGAATTAGCCTCTGCGAATTTTGTATTGGCCGTTTCACATTCACTTTCTCCGTAATGCTGTACATTTCGTCCATTGTCATAAAGGCAAGATCCAAACAGTGGCCAAAGCGAATGACCTGTTAACAAAGGGGGAGGAGAGAAATTTACAGATGAAATCTAGGGAACAGAAACGTCCAAGCGGCAGGGAAGGATTTTAGCTATGGTATAAATGCCCAAAAAATCACATGCTGCTTTCGAGTAATTAATACCAGTGCATACAAATACTCTCGTACAGTGCAATGCTTTTATAGTACCTAGAGTCTAGAGAAAAGTGGCCGTTATCGGCACGCCCCTTTTACCTTTGTACCCCCCCACACAAATGGACCATTTTACACCAAAAGTTAACAGCTTATAACTTTAATACCAGTACAGACTATAAACTTATTAAATGCGATTTAAATTGATAATAATTTAATTAAAACAAATAAAATATAATTTACTAATATTTTTTGGGACTCAAGGTGAGGGGATTCGTCAGTCGGTTTACCCGACTGAACTTTCTTACTTGTTTCAAAATTATTGCATAGTGCAGCGCTGGGTGTTTGTTCGGTTTCATAAAAGAAATTAAAGAGAAATTTATTTGATACTGTTAATTGTTAAAAAAAAAAATTACAGATAAATTCAAAATAGAATTCAGATCTTTTAATACGAAAACAATACTCTCGTCCAACTTTGACAGAAATGTTTTTTGTTTCATTCCTGCTTACATAAATTGTTCAAACTGGAATAATGAAGCTGAAAAATTTGCAACATTCCTGCAAGGCTTCAATCCTTGAAGGCTGTGTATTTTGGGTGATTTAAATGCAAGAATATGCGAAAAACAGGTTTAAGGTTATAACATGGTACGTGATTTTCCTCATATCAATGATTGTAGTGTTTTATACTAAAAAAACAAGCACAGGTTAAAAAATCAAATACAAAATATTTTGAGCCCAAGCAAAAGTGGTTCGACTTGAAGTGTTTTCGCCTAAGGTCAGTTATGCGAAAAAATTTAAAAAAGTTTAAGAAAGAGCATACGTCTCTCAACAGAAAACGATCTTCTAGATCGGATTTACAAAAATTGTGCGACGATAAAAAATTAGAATTATAGAATAATAATCTAAAAAAGCTAGAGTAAAGATTGGTGGAATCTTTCGAACTCACTAAAGAACCGTGTTCATTCTTCTAAAGGAGAACTTACATTGGATGACTTCCTCTTGCACTTTAGTACAGTGTTTCTGGAACCTACAGATGCACAAAAAATATGTTGGTGTTTACCCTGTTTGGTCAATCCTCTCCTAGACTCACCATTTGAATTTTGTGAATTGTATGGTAATTCTTTTTCTGATCATTTTCCAGTAGAGACGGGAGTTAAAAACAAGGCTGTATTCTCAGCCTAGTATTGTTTTCGTTATATTTAAACGATCTCCCTGAAATACTACCAGGCGCAATGTATATTGCGGACACAAATGTAAAAAAGTTATTGTCTGCCGATAATATTGTTATATCATCCGATAATCCTATCGGTTTGCAAGATATGATAAACTCCCTCCAAGTTTAAGTTTATTTTATCGAAGTCAAAAATACTTATTTTTCGTAGAGGCACAAGAAATGCGACCGATCTAGAGGCACAAGAAATGCGACCGATCTTTTTTGGAAATTTGAAAATGATACAATTGAAATTGTCAATACATACACATATCTTGGTGTTGATATAACTTATACAGCCTGTTTCTGTAACGTAAAATGTTGCTTTCGTTCGCTTGCCAGACGACAAACAGCTGATTTGGGTTTCACTAACTACCATCACAACGGCAAGTCGCACGATAATGAAAACGTAATCGTACGAAAACGTAATCATTTCAGTGTAAATTTTGGTTTCTCTATCTCTTTGCTGTCATCTGGGCGAACAGAAATATCAGATCGAGTCACTTTATTTTATTTGTCGACTGATAGGAACAATGACAAAAAAAAGTAATTAAAAGTAAAAAATAAGTAGATATAAATATAATTATGGTAAAAACAATTAAATAATAATAAAATTGTATACATATGATTACATTTTTAAGCATAAAGAATTCAACATTGACAGCTCTCTAAGATGGAAAAATTCATCAATGCACAATGAGAGAGACGTGAGAGAGAGAGAAAGAAATGAGAGTGTTGGATCAGCTCAGCTGAGCCACCCAGGGTTGATTTTTGGCCACAAATAGTGTAAAGGATACAGAGGTGTATTTTCTAAGGACGACCATACAAAAATATGTGCTTTTTAGACCGGAAGTTGTGAAATTATTGACCTGGCAATTACATTATTTGCCAATTGGTAAATTTCTAACGTAATTGACGTAAAGCCAGGCGAACGAACCTTTGAGAAACCAAATTCCAGACGAAAGTGAGTGATTGGTTTTCGTTTGCAGAGGCTTTCGTTAGGAATACAGAAACAGGCCGATAATTTTTCTTTTAAAAAACAAACTTTCTGCTTCCAAAATGGCTAACAGTTCCACCTGGTCAAAGTATAAAGCTCACCCAAACATGTCGAAAGAAAATACATTAAAAATTTTCGAGGCATGTGCTAAAACTATAATGTTTTAAGCAGCACAAGTTTGGGGTTATCAGAGATATGAGGATGTAGAGAAATTGTTTAGATTTTTTATTAAAAAAATTTTTTATCAGCCAAAAATACACCAAATTACATATTATACCATGAAACTAGTTTCAATTCCATATTTTTTCTA
Source organism: Eudasyphora cyanicolor (assembly GCA_963930755.1). Classification (NCBI taxonomy): domain Eukaryota; kingdom Metazoa; phylum Arthropoda; class Insecta; order Diptera; family Muscidae; genus Eudasyphora; species Eudasyphora cyanicolor. The sequence continues at coordinate 109,347,170 of OZ005737.1, forward strand.
CAATGAAATTACATTTTGCATATATAAACCAGTAAGGAAAGACAGAAAGTCGGGCGGGGCCGACTATATAATACCCTACACCTACCTACCAATGCGAAAATGGGCATTGCGATAAGAATTTGGCAGTGTTCATACATGTAATAAGCAAACTCTCTCTGCCGATTTTCGTACTGATCGGATATAAAACGCGGTTTCTACAGTGCTTACATGTCAAATCGGGTGTAACATATATATTGGGACTATGTTTAAATCTGAACCGATTTTCCCCGAATTTGGCAGTGTTCATACATGTAATAAGAAAACTCTCTCTGTTAAATTTCGTACTGATCGGATATAAAACACGATTTCTACAGCGCTTAAATGTTAAATCGGATGGAACATATATATGGGGGCTATATCTAAATCTGAACCGATTTTCCCCATATTGCGCAGTGTTTTTTCATGTAATAAGAGAACTTTCTCTGCCGAATTTCGTACAGGTCGGATGTAAAATACGGTTTCTACAGCGCTTTCATGTCAAATCGGGTGAAACATATATATGGGACTATATCTAAATCTGAACCGATTTTCCCCGAATTTGGCAGTGTTTATTCATGTAATAAGAGAACTCTCTCTGCCAAATTTGGTACTGATCTGATTTAAAATACAGTTCCTACAGCGCTTACATGTCTCTGCCGAATTTCATAAAGATCGGATGTAAAATGTGGTTTCTACAGCGCTTACGTGTCAAATCGGGTGAAACATATATATGGGGACTATATCCAAATCTGAACCGATTTTAACCAATTTCAATAGGGATCGTCCTTGGGCCAAAAAAGAGCACTGTGCTAAATTTCATCACAATCGGACCATAAATACGACCTGCAATGGGTCTATCTCTTCTCCTTTTAGGTGTTACAAACAAATGCACAAAGTCATAGTACCATGTACCACAGTGTGGTGTAGGGTATAAAAAGATTTTAAATATTAGCCCACAAAGAAAAACACGAATCCTAGCAGAAAAGGTAATTCAATTAAACGTCTATTGGGCAAAATAAATGTCTGATTTATATCACTATATGTATGTATTGGAAGGGTGTAATTTATTTTTTGAAAATTAGGGAACAGAATGATTTTTGCCTTCACGCATACGGATCACAGCTCCATGACCTCTACTCTCAGCTTGATTAAAATAGAACCCCAATACTTACTAATGAGTTACCCTCAAGTGCTACAACTTTAATTACACTGTGATTCAAAATCAAACTTTCCGAATGGGAATGGGGTGAGACCAATTGCAAATGGAAATTGACATTATCCATAACAAAACCTTCAAGGGTTTTTTTCAGGTCAGAGCGAGATTTTTTTCACTCGCATTTGAAGTTGGTGATTTTGGAACGCTGTCTAACAAGAAAAGATCATTGGAAATTTGATAAAATAATGTTTATTTTTTTTATTATCATGGAATGTTGTTGTATCTTACTGTTTCTGGGGTCGAGGAATTCATTTTTACCTACAACTCATGCTAGATGTCGCTGACATACAAGTGGTGCTATTTCTTGTCGAGTTTCGTAGAAAAAACGGTTCAAAATCACCAACTTCAAATGGGTGTAAAAAAATCTCGCACTGAACTGAAAAAAACCCTTGAAGGTTTTGTTATTTAAAATGTCAACTTTCATTTGCAATTGGTTTCATCCCATTTTGGTTGTTGCACTGTTATAAGAGCTAGAGGCGGCTTACATGATCTAAACTCGAGATGTTTTCGAAGTAACTCTGACGGTTTATGCACAGCATATGAATGAAACAGAAAATACATAACACTTTATTAGTATTTACCCAGTATACAGGGTTTTCCAACAAGAGGTGTTATTTTGAATCACCCGGTATTTCGATAGCTGTCACTTTTGAACAGGGTTACCATAAACTTTTTTCAGAAAGGAGGATTTTTTTGCCAGAAAAGGAGGACATTTGTGACTTTTACAAAGAGAGTAACTTTCGGAGGACATTTAAAAAATACAGTAATTATAAATAATGAGCATTTTCCTATGATCAACAAATATGACCAACCCGTAAAGGATGGTCTATGTGATACCGTACTTCACCCCATCGGAACAGAATAAGAAGAAATATTCTCAAGTTTTATAAATTTTATTTTTCTAATGATAATGATTTGTCCAACAATTTGTATATTATAGCGCTTAAATGCCAAATCGGTGGAACATATATGTATATGAGAGATATATCTTAATATGAACAGATTTTCTTTAAATTGGCTAGGTTTGTACTTGGGTGCTACATCTAAATCTGAACGGATTTACACCTAATTCGACAATGTGGGTCCTTGTACCAAGAAACTCCAACCTGCTTAATTTCAAAGTGATTGGATATAAATCCTAGTTTTGCATTCTGTAGCGCTAAAAGACCAATTCGGAAAGAAAATATATATAGTGCATATATCTAAATCTGAAGCGATTTTGACCAATTTCTTTCTAGGTGTGGAAGAGTCCTTATTGCCAAATTTCAGCAAGATCGGAGTGAAATGTAACCTGTACTTAACGATCAACTTTAAATAGACATATGGATGGACATGGTTAAACCGACTCATCTAGTTTTTATTTACGAACATCTGTCTCGAAACAAAGTAATAATAAATAAGTGAAAACAAAGTAATAATAAATAAATGAAATCAAATAAACTCATATTACCAAATTTCAGCCCAATTCGTGGTTTTTGTAGCGTTAAGAAGTAAAATCTAGAGGGACCTGACTACCGTTGTTCGTGTTAAGTTTCCGGTAATAAATAAACCATAGTTACAAATTTTCACCCCGGTCAGTTGAAATTTGTGGTTTCTATGGCGTTAAGAAATCAAATCAGGGAGATTCTATATATGGGGGCTATATCAAAAAATGGACCGATACTGCCCATTTTCAAACCCAAGTAATTTTACGGCGATTAGGAATATCAACACTTTATGGGGTCTCCGATCAATATTTATAGGTGTTCCAAATGGAGTGACAAAATGGATATACCCCTCCATCCTATGGTGAAGGGTATAAAAACTGACTAAATTTCTACTAAACGTAGTTGGAAGTATAATTCATGTGGAGGTATACTGTTTGCGAAAAAGTTGAATTTGTAACAAAAGGAGGACAAATCCAACATTTTTGAAAAAGGAGGGAGGACGGGAGGACACTGGTTAAAAAGGAGGACATGTCCTCCGAAAGGAGGAAGTCTGGTAACCCTGCTTTCGAAGCTTTTATATTTTGACATTTGACAAGTATAAACTACGCCATTGCTAAAAATGGAACGGTACACGATTCAACAACGCACTGAAATTATTAAAATTCACTACAAAAATGGTGAAAATCTTGCAGTCACAGTTCGCAAAACTAAAGCATTTTTGGGTTGTCTTGAAGGGTCATTGGACCTTACTTTATCGAAAATGAGGTTGGATCAGCAGTTACGGTGAATGGATTGGGCTATCGAGAGATGATTAATGATTTTTTATGGTCGGAGTTGGATGGTATTGATCTGGACAACGTTTACTTTCAACAAGACGGCGCTACGTGCCACACAAGCAACGAAACCATTGCTGTGTTACGGGAAAAGTTTCCGGACCGTGTTGTCTCTCGAAGAGGTGATCACAATTGGCCACCGAGATCTTGTGATTTAATCACGTGAAAGATAAGGTCTACGCCAACAGTCCAGCGTCGATTCAGGACCTCAAAGATAGAATTCGTGAGGCTATCGAGGACATAGGAGCTGCCACTTTGCGATTTAGATATGGAAAATTTCAGGAAAAGGATATGGTCCTGTAAGCGTGGTCGTGGTGGCCATTTGCCTGATGTTGTTTTTCATTATTAACGGCATACCTTCCTCTTTATTATGAAATAAACATCCGATAATTTATCTTAAAAAATTGCATTTTTCTTTGAATACCAAAATAACAACTCTTGTTGGAAAACCCTTTACACAGAATTTAGGTAAATTCACTTTGGCCAAAACACACTCAATATAAACGAAGTTCTTAGACTACAAAATGGCACGAACTTTTCTTCACTATATAAATATCTTGAAACTTAAGTATAGGTGTTGGATAGTAAATGAATTTAATTTTTAAATAATAATAAATGTATGTTTGCTAAGTGAACAAACAATTGTAAACACAAATCTGGCTTACAGCAATTATACTAAGCCATATGTACAGGGTGGCTGATATGTATTGCAACCAACTTCAGGTTGCTATCATTTCTAAACCGCTAGTCTGATAGCTGACAGATTTATTTCAGTGACAGTTCATTTTATTGTTTACGAGCTTACAAAAGCATTTTGATCTTCAGATTCAGAAAAAAAGTTATTCGTGATGGTATTCAAGCGTGATAGTGTGATTGCTTTATATTTGGGTGGAAAAACACAAGTGGCTATCGTTAGAGCCCTCCAACATTTAAATGTGAATAAATCTTTTGTTTCTCGTACCATTGCTCGTTACCGTGATACTGGCAGTGTTGCATCGCGTCCTAAACGTGGACGAAAAAAACGGTAACAACACCAGAAATGATCCGAAAAGTGAAGGCCTGATTTGATCGAAATCCACGCCGCAGTGGTAGAAAAATTGCTCGTGAGCTGAACATATCGCGAGAACGGATACAACAAATATTAAAAAATGAGCTTGGACTAAAGCCATTGAAGTTCCAAAAAGTGCAAGAGCTCACCGATGCACAAAAAAAAGTTAGACTCGAAAGAGCCAAGGAGTTGCTTCGCTAGTTACCGAATTTGGTTTTCTCCGATGAGAAGCCATTCCAAATTGAGCAGTTTGTGAACAAACAAAATGATCGGGTTTACTTGCCAAAGAGGTCAGCTGAAAATGTACACCTTCGATTGGCCAACAGAACTCAAGCGCTGCCGATGGTAATATGCCGAATATTATCGGGAAAATGTCCTAAAGACAGTATTCAAGCCCTGGGCAGACAAACATTTAGGCCGCAGACCATGGACATTCCAACAGGACTCAGCACCATCGCACTCAGCACGTGTCAACCAAGAATGGCTTAAAAAGGAGGTTCCTCGCTTCACTTCTACCGCACAATGGCCACCACGATCTCCGGATCTCAATCCGTTGGACTTTTGCGCCTGGGGCATTTTAGAGAGTAAGGTTCGCACTAAAAAATACCAAAGTATCGATCATCTCAAGACGGCGCTTCGCCGGGAATGGGCCAAAATACCGCAGAACCACTTTCGTGCAGCGTGTGATGGCTTTGTCGGCCGTTTGAAGGCCATAATTCGTGCCAAAGGTGGCCAATTCGAACAAATCTAAACTGTTTCTAAAATTTTATGTTATTTCCGACATTTTTTGCTTTTGAACAATAAAATTTAAAAAAAAAATTAAAAAAATATAGCACTTTACTTTGTTGCATTACATATCATCCACCCTGTACACCATTTTCAATTGTAATTCGAAAAAAGCCAATTGAAATTCGAAGATTTCATTTGAAATTCGAAAAATATCAATTGAAATTCGGATATTCCATTTGAAATTCGAAAAAGGTCAATTGAAATTCGAAAAAAATCAATTGAAATTCGAAAAAAAACAATTGAAATTCGAAAAACATCAATTGAAATTCGAAACACATCACTTAATATTCGAAGAACATCAATTGAAATTCGAAAAACATCAATTGAAATTCGAAACACATCAATTGAAATTCGAAACACATCATTTGAAATTCGGAATACGTCAATTGAAATTCGAATTTTTCCATTTGAAATTCGTAATACCGCAATTGAAATTCATCATTTGAAATTCGAAAAATGTAAACAAAATCAATGCTGTATATTAGATGGGGTAGCATATAAGTGATCCAATTTGTCTAAATATGTTTTGTTTCAACTAATTTTGAATAGGTTAGGTTAGGTTGAAGAGAGGAAAACGTTCCATCGTTTCGATGTTTTCCCTGCATGCCCTGCATTCGTCGTTTCCTGCTAGTCCTATGCGATGAAGATGTGCTTGTAAGCTTGAGTGTCCCGTTAGAACACTCATCATCTTACTAATATCGATCTCATTTAGTTTCAGAAGACTTCTTGTTTTCTTTTCATTTGGGTCACCCCACAGTATCTTTGCAGTTGCTCCTACTGTTGCGCTATTCCACACAGTTTTGTGAGTCATCACTGCCCAGTGCTTAAACTCATTTTTCGTGGCGAACTTCTGCTTGAAATACCGTGTTATGGTCAGGGAGGCGGAAGTGAAGTTCGACCTCTGGTTCATCAATACTCATTTTTCGTGGCGAACTTCTGCTTGAAATACCGTGTTATGGTCAGGGAGGCGGAAGTGAAGTTCGACCTCTGGTTCATCAATAAAAAGTCCCAGACCCGTCCTTCCTCCTCGCTTGGACCCATCCGTGTAGCAGCTGGTTCCCACTGGCACATGGGCCAAAGTTCCATTTTCCCAGGAGCGTCTGTCTTGCACAAACGTATCACAGGTAGCTTCAGGAATGCGGTCGGAGATTTCTGGCGTTTGAATGTGACCAACTAGAGATTCTAAAATCTTCTGAGTCACATTTGGACGTATTCCCCATTTTAAACCTATAGCTCTTCTGCACAACGACCAACATCTGTGGCCTTTGTAACTCTTTCTTCAAAATGATCTTTCCTTCATTGGTGAGGGCTTTTAGGAGACTATGTATCGTCGTAACCCATAGAAGAGGCGATAAAATGCCCCCCTGAGGTATACCACGATTTACCTTGTCTCTAACTTTTACGTCATATGAGCCAGAAATAATCCACCTATTCCTTATCATATTGTTGATCCAGTTTGTCAGCGCCCGGTCAACCTGAAACTCGTCTAAGGACTGGATAAGTGTATTGGTCTGTACATTGTTAAATGAGCCCTCAATATCTATGCAAACAGCAAGTGTATACATTTCTTTAAAGAAGGACTTTTCTATGTGGTGCACTACCTCATGCAGAGCTGTTTCCACTGATCTTCCTTTGACATAGACGTGTTGTTTGAATTTTAGACTGTCATCCGCTATTTTACTTTTGACCATGTTATCAATTATTCGCTCCAATGTTTTTATCAGGAAAGAAGTTAGGCTAATGGGTCGATAAGCCTTTGCGGTCGTATAACTCGCCTTGCCAGACTTTGGTATAAAGACCACCCTTGATTCCTGCCAGTTTTTGGGGTATCAGAATGGGTTAGGCATGCAGTGAACACTCCAGCCAGATGAGTTGATACCAGATCCAACCTCCATCTGCAGAAGTGCTGGAAATATTACATCAGGTCCCGCAGCCTTAAAGGGAGAGAAACTTTTTATAGCTTCTTTAACCATACCATCTGTTACATCCGTAATAGGTACTTGATGCAATACATTTTCATTCTGTAACTGTTCCTCTCTGCATTACCAGTCGGAAAATGAGTTTTCATCAGGAGCCTTACGGTATCCTCTATAGTTTCCATCCCTTTGCCTGTTTCATCCACCAGTGTTTCAGTTTCGACATGAGTTTTTGAGAGGAACTTTTTCATTTTAGACATGCTGTTAACGCTGTCTACCTGTTCACAGAAAAGCCTCCAGGAGTTACGTTTCGCCGATCTAATGATTTTATTGTATTCTTGGAATCTTCTGTGGTAGTCGTCCCAATATACTGATTGTTTTTTACGTCGAGCTCTGTTGTAAAGTCTGCGGACATATTTGCCAATCGAGCGAATTTGTCCTGTCATCCAGGGTTTCTCATAGGCAGATTTCCTTTCTCGAAGTGGGCAACTATCTTCGAATGATTTTACAAGAGCCTCGGTAATCTTCTTCACATTGATATCAATGTCTTCTGCACATAGATAATCGCATGTAGGCTGCCCAAATCGATTTCTAAGTAGATTTCCGAAATTAGTCGGGTCGGTCTTAGCCTTATTACGGAAACTTATTGGGTTTGGCGGTGGTCTGAATAGGAGTTTTCATCCGAAATCCTCCACTCATGGATCTCATCAATAAGATTTTCTGAACATATCGTTATATCTAATACTTCTTCCCTAATGTTGTTAACAAAGGTTGCAGTGTTTCCTATGTTAAGAGTTATGATGTCATTTGTATTCAAAAATTCGATAAGGGCGTGTCCCCTTTCATTGGTATTAGTACTACCCCAAGCGATATGATGGGAGTTGGCGTCACATCCAGCTAATAACTCATTACTTGTGTGTTTGGATTCCCTCACCAGACGTTGTAATTCCGACGTAGGTGGCAATGTCGGCGCATCGAACGGCAGATAGTATATTGACGCCAGGTACATATTTCCATTACCTTGCCTCAGCACCGTTGCGTCCGATGTTGACAACTCTGGAGAGAAAATAAAACATAAGTTTTTATGGCACAGAATAGAAGTCCTTGGACGAGTACCTGTGTTAGCGTAGAACAGGTTTTAGTTCACATGGTTTAATCCAGTAACCTTGTTGCTAGTTGTCCATGGTTCCTCGATCAAAGCAATATGAACCCCGCCTTTATTTATGATGTCCATCAGAGCGTTGGATGCTGTCTCGCTCCGGTGGAGGTTCATCTGGATGGCCTCAATCATTGTCTTTTGAATAAATATTTATAAAATATAAGATCATCTACACCATTTTCAACTGTAAGTCGAAAAAACTCAATTCAATTTCGAATAAGATCAATTGAAATTCGAAGATTCCATTTGAAATTCGAAAAAGGTTAATTGAAATTCGAAGATTCCATTTGAAATTCGAAAAAAAAACATTGAAATTCGAAACACATCAATTGAATTTCGAAACACATCAATTGAAATTTATTATTTATTAATAGATTTGTATTTTAACAATGCTCAATTATTTTTTAAGTTACGAAACAAAATCTACACCATTTTCAACTGTAATTCGAAAAAAAAATCAATTCAATTTGAATAAATAACTCAAACCTAAAGAAAATAACACCGAAAAACACAAAAAACAAGTAAGAAATTTTCAGTCGGGTAAACCGACTAAGGTATACCCTCACTTTGTGAGTAATGTAATATTGAATATTACTCGAATTATTCTGTCAATTTGTGTGGGAGGTACCAGAAGGGGTTTATCAAATACACTTTTTTTTTGCTGAACATCAGAAACTTTAAATTAATTGCACTGTGCCGACTTATAAGCATTTATGTGCACTGGTATAAACGTTATGAGACATTAAATTGTGGTATGATTTGGGCATTTTGTGTGGGAGGTACAAAGAGGGGCGTGGCAATAACGCCCATTTTCACACGGCTATAGACACTATAAAAACATTACACTGTACAAAATTTCAAGTATTTTTATACACTGGTTTTAATGTTATAAGCTGTTAACTTTTGGTGCAAAAAGGTACCTTTGTGTGGGAGGTACCAAAAGAGGCGTGACAACAACACCCATTTTTCCCTGGACTGTAGGCAATATAAAAGCATAACACTGTACAAAATTTCAAGTATTTTTATACACTGTTATTAATGTTATAAGCTGTTAACTTTTGGTGCAAAGTGGTGAATTTGTGTGGGAGGTACCAAAAGGGACGTGGCGACTTCGCCCATTTTTCTCGAGTTGATAACGACTAATAAGCTAATACTATGTGTGGAATTTCAAAAGATTCGAATAAGTAGTATATCAGTTATTAAAGAATCAATATTTCACAACATTTTAACCCTTTGTGGGGGAGGTACTAGAAGGAGTAGACCAATATGGCCCATCTTCGAACTTAGCCGGAGATAGAAAAAAATATTACCACATACCAAATTTGAGGTCAATCGGTTACTCCTTTCGAGAGTTATCGTGCGCACCAGCCAGCAGACAGACAGACACACAGACAGACGGAAGGACATTGCTCATTCGACTTAAAATGACCCAAAACGGATTTCCTCCGAACATACTTGGGGTCTTAGGTCACTCCTTCGACGTGTTACAATTTTTGCCGTAGCAAATGATATATACCCTCGTCACACTAAAGTGAGGGTATAAAAATATAGTAGATGAGTAGGAATCTCAACAAAATAGATGCTACATATGGGGGCTATATCAAAACATTGACCGATATGGCCCATTTGAAATCCCAAACAACCTGCAACTATAAGAAATATTTATACCAAATTTGATGAACCTAGCTCTATTATTACGGACTGTAGCGTGATTACAACAGACGGACGGACAGACGGACATAGCTAAATCGTCTTAGAATTTTACGACGATTAATAATATATATACTTTATGGGGCCTCAGATCAATATTTAGAGGTGTTACAAACGGAGTGACAAAATGAATATACCCCCATCCTATGGTGGAGGGTATACAAAAATATGCTCCTTGGTATTCCTCGACGTATAACAAGCAAGAAAATAAGAGGCTGATTACCGGAGAACTATGTTGAGTTTTTGAAATCATATCTTGAGGACAGATTCTTTAGAGTTAAATTGAAAGATTCAGAGATGAGGAACAAAATTAGCACGGGACTACCGCAAGGTAGCATACTTAGGTCGATTTTATATCTATATATAGGGTGATCAATTTCGAGGTTCCCTACTTGTTTAAAGAAAAAAACACAGAAAATTCAAATTGAATGGGGAATGTTTATTATCATTTGAAAGAACATTCTTTGGCATTTATTTTTTGAAGATTATGTCTATCAAATGTTGGCCGCCGCTACGTCTCAGATGGTCCATCCCTTGAGTCCAATTTTCGATGACTCGTTCGAGCATTTCGACTGGTAACTAGCTAATGACACGCGTAAACGTTGTTCAGGCGTAAGTCTTTCCATGATGAAATGCCAAACAATACTTAACAAAAATAACATTTTTTTTCCATTTCATTACATTTTTTATTGAATCTTGCATTATTATACAATGAAAATAACAATAAGTAGACAAATCTTAACCTAAAATACTATACTCTGGGTTATTGCCATTGCGAATAAACCATTGAGACTTTACACGATTTTTTACTTAAACAAAAAGGTTAACATTTCAAATTTAAGAATTCATAATTTCATTTCATTTTTTGTTTTTGATTTTGATTAGTTTTAATTTAAATCATGTCCAGCGTATCTCCCCTTCTAAGGCGGTTATGACCTTCAAAATTTAGTAGTTCTCGAGCCAGAATGTTTGGAGGATATTTAACCCACGTAACACCGGCAATATTTTTCAATTTCCTCTTTTACTGTTGGCAAGTTGAGATCCTTATGGATGTTAGCGTTTCTTATATACCATGGTGCACCTGTAATTAAACGATGAATATTCGATTGTCTTCTTTGTAATTTGAATACATTTGAAGCGCACGCTGTACCCCAGAGCTGGATACAACTTTATACTCTGGATCTAGGGCAGATCTTTGGCTGATAAGCCACTGAAGTTGATTAGTTTTGAGTTACTTTAGAGTCTATGTGGCGCGACCACGTCAAACGTCGATCTAAATGGATTCCAAGGTATTTTACATGATCCTTTTGGGGAATCTGTGAATTGAAAATAGAAATTGGAGGACTTGCATCCCTTCGCAGGGTAAGAGTAACATGAGTACACATTGAGGCATTCACCATTAATCTCCATTTTTTAACCATTCTTCTAGGTTTCGGACATGAGACTGCAGTTGATCGGACGCAACTGAAGGGTTTTTGTGAGTACTGACGAAAGCAGTATCGTCCGCAAAAGTAGACGTGTGCGTAAAGTTGGTTATGGGCATATCTGCCGTAAAAATAACGTACAGTATAGGGCCAAGAATGCTCCCCTTTGGGACATCGGCATTTATTTTCTTAGGGCTAGAAAAAGTGTCATTTGATTTAACGTGAAAAGACCGGTTAGTCAAATAACTCCTGAACAGTTTATGCGTGTTGATTGGCAGAAGATCGCATATTTTGTACAAAAAAGCCATCGTGCCAGACTTTGTCAAATGCTTGGGAAATATCTATTAAAAACGCCGAACAGTATTCTTTATTCTCAAAAGCTCTTTTGATGCAGGTTACGATACGGTGTACCTTTTCTATAGTATTATAACTTTTTCTAAAACCAAATTGATGGTAAGGTATAATATTGTGAGAAATTATATGAGGTGTGATTTTCTTCATGAGAATGGACTCAAACATTTTTGAAAGTATCGATAGTAAGCTTATAGGGCGATAGGATTTGACTTGAGTTGGGTCTTTGCCTGGTTTCGGTATCATCACGATTTCAGACCTCTTCCAGGATAGGGGGAAGTAACCTACACTGAGAATTGCATTGAATAAAAATAACACAATTTTCAAGGCGGAAAAGGGAAGTAATTTAATCATTTTCGCTGTTATGCCATCTCCTCCGGGCGATTTCTTTAATTTTAGTTCTTTGACAGATTTTTCAACATCCTTTATTCTAAGCTTGATTGGGCCAGGAATTATATCATCTATCACGGGCTGATAGATTGGGCGAGGAATTAAATCATCTATCACGGTCGGATAGATTGGACGTGGAGTTATATCGTCTATCACGGGCGGATAGATTGGGCGAGAAGTTATGTCATCTATCACGGGCTGATAGATTGGGAGAGGAATTGAGTCATTTATCCCGGGCTGATAGATTTTGTGAGAAATTATATCATCTATCACGGGCGGATAGATTGGGCGAGGAATTATGTCGTTTATCACGGGCGGATAGTGTGGGCGAGGAATTATATCTATCACGGGCGATTTCAGATGTATCACTGTTGGGTGTAAAAACGGGCTCGAGGTAGTTTGCGAGGTAGTTTCATGCGCAACAGGGCCTCGCATATTTTTTGTGGCCTTCCAGAGACTATAATCTGTTTTCTGGGTTGGATCCAGAGTTTGCAAATATATTTTTAGATCACTTTCCTCGGCTGATTTTAGGGCTGATATCAATCTCTTCTGGCAATTTTTTAGTTTTTTTCTCAGTGCTGGGGAGCGATATTGTTGCCACTCTCTTCTTACGCTTCTTTTTTCATTTATTAACGCTTGGATGCCTGTTGGGTTATTGGAGTTATCTCTTTTGAATGCGCTTTTTCGAGTAGTCACTTTAACAGCACTGTTTACAACGTCTGTGAATAGGTTTACCGCGGCTTCAATTTCATCCGTTGTACGTAACGATACACCATTTTTTATATTTTAGCCAGTTGATATACTTATTAGGCAAACTGTCACACCCATTTTCATGATTGTTATAAAGCAGTGTCAAAATGGTAGGCGAATGATCCGATGATAGATCAAGTGATGGACATAGAGATAATTGTTCACGCCTTATATTTTTTATTATAGCGAAATCAATAAGGTCGGGCGTTTTATTCAGGCCAATACAGGGTGGCTGATATGTATTGCAACCAACTTCAGGTTGCTATCATTTCTAAACCGCTAGTCTGATAGCTGACAGATTTATTTCAGTGACAGTTCATTTTATTGTTTACTAGCTTACAAAAGCATTTTGATCTATTGCATTCAGAAAAAAGTTATTCGTGATGGAATTCAAGCGTGATAGCGTGATTGCTTTATATTTGGGTGGAAAAACACAAGTGGCTATCGTTAGAGCCCTCCAGCATTTAAATGTGAATAAATCTTTTGTGTCTCGTACCATTGCTCGTTACCGTGATACTGGCAGTGTTGCATCGCGTCCAAAAAGTGGACGAAAAAAAACGGTAACAACACCAGAAATGATCCGAAAAGTTAAGGCCAGATTTGATCGAAATCCACGCCGCAGTGGTAGAAAAATTGCTCGTGAGCTGAACATATCGCGAGAACGGATACAACACATATTAAAAAATGAGCTTGGACTAAAGCCATTGAAGTTCCAAAAAGTGCAAGAGCTCACCGATGCCAAAAAAAAAGTTAGACTGGAAAGAGCCAAGGAGTTGCTTTGCTTGCACGAAAGTGGTCAGTTACCGAATTTGGTTTTCTCCTATGAGAAGCCATTCCAAATTGAGCAGTTTGTGAACAAACAAAATGATCGGGTTTACTTGCCAAAGAGGTCAGCTGAAAATGTACACCTTCGATTGGCCACCAGAACTCAAGCGCCGCCGATGGTAATGGTGTAGGCCGCCGTAACGGCCGATGGTCGCTCCCCGCTCGTATTCATCGACCGTGGGGTAAAAATAAATGCCGAATATTATCGGGAAAATGTCCTAAAGACAGAATTGAAGCCCTGGGCAGACAAACATTTCGGCCGCAGACCATGGACATTCCAACAGGACTCAGCACCATCGCACTCAGCGCGCGTCAACCAAGAATGTCTTAAAAAGGAGGTTCCTCGCTTCATTTCTACCGCACAATGGCCACCAAGATCTCCGGATCTCAATCCGTTGGACTTTTGCGCCTGGGGCATTTTAGAGAGTAAGGTTCTCACTAAAAAATACCAAAGTATCGATTATCTCAAGACGGCGCACGATGGGAAAATATGATGAAATATGCGCGCATAGGACTTTGATCAGTTTTTTTGGGAATGCTGTTTTATTGTGGATAACATGTAATGAAAATACCTTTAAATTTTATGAAAATATGTCCAGGCGATTTCGAGTTATGACCATTCAAAGTTTGTCTTTTTTACTAATAAATGCAAATAACATTGCGATGATAAAATGTATATACTACAATGCTTGTAGAATTCGCGTTTGTTGGTGAAATTCGACCGGAGTTTGTAACATATAATTAGGTTATATTCATCTTAATTTTTGTTTATAAGATGTATTTCTAACGTCTTTAAATGAAGAGATATTTCGAAGTAAAAACACATTTTTTTTAGTTTTTTTAAAAAATTATCCACAGTAAATAAAATACAACTTTTTTGGATCACTTAGTTATGAATCCAACTGTACCTAGTTTATCTGCGACTTTTTGCGATTATGGCAGATTTTTGTAATTTACATATGTGCTTTTTTTACTTTAAATATAGAAAATATGTGTGGGAGCTACACCTATCTCTAAACCGACTTTCCCGAAACACATAGACCGATTTTCTTGGTCCCAAAAAAAACTTTTTGCGAAATTTCGGCAAAATCGGATAATAAATACGTCCGATACAAGTCCGGCTGCAAGTTTGTAGTGTCCTACAATCAAAAATAGCGATCTTATTAATATTATTAAGATTATATGTGTCATTTTTATAGTTTACTTCCACAAAACTATAGAAATATAGTTAAACTCTTCTGCAGTTAATGTATATTAGGGTGGACCGATTATTTTTTGTTTTTAATTTAACTTTTTTTGTATTAACAGTCGACGACCCATTGGAAAACTTCAGCTTTCAAAAATATTGCAGATTACGATTTTATCTTATTTAAGTTGTTTTGGTTTTAATTTCAAAACCAGTAAGGAAAGGCTAAAGTCGGGCGGGGCCGACTATATAATACCCTACACCACTCTCGTAATATTGAATAACTCTGATATATAAATTTTGTAATTCATGTATATATTGTTTACATAAATTTACTTATGGGACATTTTATACTTAAATAATACCCTGTACCACAGTGTGGTGTAGGGTATAAAAACGATTGGATCTAAAGAGCCAAATCGGATCAAACATATATATGGGAGGTATAAAAACGATTGGATCTAAAGAGCCAAATCGGATCAAACATATATATGGGAGCTATAGCTAAATCTTAACCGAATTTCTTCAAATTCGGCAATGTTGGTTCATGGATCAAGAAACTCTACGATTCTAGATTTCAAAACGATTGGATGTAAAATATAGCTTCTATAAAACTAAAGGGCCAAAACGGACGAAACATATATATGGGAGCTATAGCTAAATCTTAACCGATTTTCTTCAAATTCGGTAGTGTTGGTTCATGGATCATGAAATACTACCATTCTAAATTTCAAAATAATGATTGGATTTAAAATACAGCTTCTACAGGACTAAAGAGCAAAATCGGACGAAACATATATATGGGAGCATAGCTAAATCTTAACCGATTTTCTGCAAATTCGGCAATGTTGGTTCATGCATCAAGAAACTCTACCATTCTTAATTTCAATTTCATATATTTAAAAAGCAGCAACACAAAATCAAGTAACCCAAATAGATTTTGAACTAAATTTTGTCAGCTTTAATTTAAAATCAAGATCACCGAAGTTGGTACGATATTATGGTTTTTACATTAATATCCACAATGTCGCTTTTGTAAGCCCACCGTGCGCTACACGGTAACAGCTAAATAAAATCTGGCTGCACCAATTTCTTCTCCAAAGAATTCTCTTGAAGGTGGTCCAAACCGTAAGACTCTATCTCTAAGGGTATAGTCATGAGATAGACTATACTGTTATGCGCGCGTATTTACCACATTTTTCCAATTATGCGGCGCTTTGCCGGGAATGGGCCAAAATACCTCAGAGCCACTTTCGTGCAGCGTGTGATGGCTTTGTCGGCCGTTTGAAGGCCATAATTCGTGCCAAAGGTGGCCAATTCGAACAAATCTAAACTGTTTCTAAAATTTTATGTTATTTCCGACATTTTTTGCTTTTGAACAATAAAATTTAAAAAAAAAAAATTAAAAAATATAGCGCTTTACTTTGTTGCATTACATATCAGCCACCCTGTATGTTGGGTGACCGCTCGAAGCTACATCTAGTTTAGCAGATGTTATGGCTTTAAGTAGTTGTCTACCTTATGGAATAGTGAGGCGAGAGCCCCAAAATGTGTGCTTGGCATTGTAGTCACCTGCTACCAAAAACTTTGTGCCAAGAGTTGAGAAGAACTCCATGAATTAATCTATGTTAATAGTGTGCCTAGGGGGACAATATATGTACATATCGACGATATCACCAGATTTGTGCCTGTGTATATGCACAGTCCTATATTCGGTCATAGGATAATGTTTGATTTTATTTTGGACAATAAGAGCTGTACTACCACAGGCTCTCCCACTAGGGTGTTTAGTATCGTATATGGAATAACCACGTGTCCTAAAACAATTTCTGGTTGAAAAATGTGTCTCAGAGACTAATAAAATATCTATACAGTGGTTTCGGAGAAAATTTTCTACCTCATTTCTGTGTTGGCTCAGGCCGTTTGCATTCCAACAACAAATTCTCATTGGATTTATTTTTGATTTAACACGAGTTGCATAAGCATACTTTGATTTCTCATCATTTCTTGCATCATGCTTTGCATATTCAACATGAATGAATTCATAGTTTCTATAGTTTCAAAATAACATTACAGCATGCCACGACTCAAGCGTGATCTGTCAAAAAAAGGCTATTGAAAAAAATATCTCTACTTGGATCACCCTATATATAAATATGTATCGTGGTTTGTTCGACTGCTTTAAACTTGAAAACTAATGGACCAAATTGGATGCTTCCTTCTGCGAAATTGTATGTAATAGCTACGCGAAGGTTTAGGAAAAATAATAGTTGCAAAATTCTTAACAGGTGGCGCTGACCGCTGAGGCTCCTTCAAGAGCTAGAAATCTTTAAATTTGCACATCCATAGACCAGAGAGTTGTATAAACAACGGACTTTTCACGTAGTAATTTTTTGCCCTGTGGTCTGTTCAAGCGCTATCAGAAACTTGACTATTGTGTTTTTCTTTTCAGAAGCATCTTATAAGATCAAAAGCTAAAACTTTATAAATATGAAGTACTATAAACGACAAATAAACGCGAAAATTGTGAAAAATTGCGTGGTATGGCCATTGGCCAACATTTTCACATAAAAATATAGTATATCGAGTTATATCAAATTAGCAAGAGCGTAACCCATATGAATCCAATACTGGAAACGAAATCTGAAAAACCATCCAATCGTCTTTAAGTTTTTATACCCTACACCACACTGTGGTACAGGGTATTATAAGTTTGTTTCCCGGCAGATGTTTGTAACACCTGAAAATAAAACAGCTAGACCCACCTTAAAGTATACCGATCGACTCAGAATCACTAGCTGAGTCGATTTAAGCATGTCCGTCCGTCCGTCCGTCCGTCTGTCCATGTAAAGTTGTTCGTCGACTACAGGTCGCAATTTCACTCCGATCGTTCTGAAATTTTGCAGTTTAGAGTATTCCGCAGCTGTTAAGATCCCTATTGAATTTGGTTGAAATCGGTTCAGATTTAGATATAGCTCCCATATATATATTTCGTCCGATTTGGCCCTTTAGTCCTATAGAAGCTGTATTTTACATCCAATCGATTTGAAATTTAGAATGGAAGAGTTTCTTGATCCATGAACCAACATTGCCGAATTTGAAGAAAATCGGTTAAGATTTAGCTATAGCTCCCATATATATGTTTCATTCGATTTGGCTCTTTAGATCCAATCGTTTTTATACCCTACACCACACTGTGGTACAGGGTATTATTTAAGTATAAAATGTCCCAAAAGTAAATTTATGTAAACAATTTATACATGAATTACAAAATTTATATATCAGAGTTATTCAATATTACGAGAGTGGTGTAGGGTATTATATAGTCGGCCCCGCCCGACTAGCCTTTCCTCACTGGTTAGTTTATACTTTTGATATAACTGATTAGTACAAAGTAAGAGTGCCCGTAGATGTACATCGACATTGTTATAAACTTCATTTATTCCCATTGTGTTTAATATGTATAAGTACAATACAACGAGTTTTAATTGACCGAATCACATGAATCAGCATGATCAACTTCGTATTATTATTTCCATTACATTAACGAATTTGGGCGGAACGAAGTTCGCCGGGCCAGCTGCTTTATTATATACCAACGATGTACCAGAACCACCAAATTCATTTGTTGCTACCTCTGCTGATAATACGGCAATTCTACCTGTGGCAGATTCAGAGCAACAAGCAAAGTACAATTAGCAACAAGCGTTTAACAACATAAAAACGTGGACAATTGACTGGCGAATAAAATTAAACCACAATAAAAAAGTTCATACAAACTTCACAAATAAAAGTATCTAAAATACTCCGGTGCACATAGACGAATATCAAATACCATATTCAAACAATGCGAAATATCTAGGAATGACATTAGATGCAAAATTACGGTGGAAGCAACACGTTAAGAAGAAATGTGAGGAGCTCAATATTAATTGGTCTAAACTTAAATATCTAATTGGCAGAAAATCAGTTCTATCAATACAAAATAAACTATTACAGCCGTATTCATAAAAACTTAAAACAGCTTTACAAACCTTTGTTAAGCTAAATTTGTTAAAACTGTATTCGTAAACGATTTTTAGCCTAAAACACCTTTTGTAAACCATTGTTGAATGTGTGAATTTTAATATTGGCTCGATCCTTCTTTAAGCGTTTGTTAAAGTGACATTTGCTTTTTCTTCGTATGAATTTGCAAAACATTTTTATGGAATTGTTTAATTATAAGAAAAAAGTATTGAAGACTGATTTTGAACATATTTTCTAGAAATGGTTTAGGTAAAAATAAAAAAAATAAATAAAATGCGTCTGTGCCTTTGTTATACAGGGGTTTTTAATAAGAGTGATATGATTTCTTTGAAAAAAAAAACACACTTATTGTTAAGGAAATTCAAAAGTGTTTTATTTAATGTGAAGTGCAATCGATACAATTAAGTTATAAATAAAACGTCATTCAAATGGCCTCCACGACTTCTTCTGCTGGTACGAATTCGATGAACCCAATTTTCGAGCACTTTTTTCACTAAATCAAGTCGTACGTCATGAATGGCACATTCAATATTGACTTGTAAAGCTTGATGAGAGCCTGGTTTATTTCCAAAGACCTATGACTTCAAATAACCCCACAAGAAATAGTCTAATGGTGTTAAATCACAACTTCTTGTAGGCCATTCAACATCACAATTTTTTTAAATAATCGAATCTCCCAACATTTCTCGCAACAATTCAATTGTTTCATTTGCTGTGTGGCACGTAGACACAATCGGTCAAAGGCAAAAAGATAGCTCTCAATTGGAGCTAAAAAATTGCTCATGGGTGTCAAGGTCGAATGAAAAGTGTTTTTTTTTTGGATTTTACAAAAAATGGACTTCGCGCTCGAAAAGTTGCAATTGGAGGACGATTATTTTGATAATAAAACTGAATAATTTGTAAATGTTGTTCTTGTGTATATCTCTCCATGATGAAATTGTAAACACTACCGAATACAATGCAAAGCAAATGACAGATCATGACATATTACAAATGGCCGAAACGTCACTACAAAATAATATCATCCATATTGGAAAACACATTCTCTTAAGTCACCTGCACCTACTTTTTAATTCTATACTTCTTAAAATAGTGATGATCTGGCAACATCATATATCAAAATAACAGTTGTCATATCATAGTCCAGATTTACACTAGGATATTTTTTCAGCAGATTATCCGCTAATTCTCTTTTAAACTTGCCTCTGCGTTTAGACACGTAATTTTGTTTCGGATATTCCTGTGTGAATTGTTGTTGTTTCAAAGTGCGATGAAAAACACAAAACGTTCAGCCCGATAAGCCCGAGTACAGAAGAGTTTTTTCCCAACGATTGGTGGCGAGGATAAAGCCGAGTGGAAATTGAGTAGAAGTGTCTATTAAAAATTCATATTTTGTTTTCCCTTTTTTCAAACTGGGAATTGAAGTTTAAACAAAATGGATACTCCACAATTCTACGAACTCATGAAAATGCAACACCCAGGAAAATAATTGGATGGAATTCGATTGTAACGATAAAAAAATAGTACTAGCAAAAAAAGTGTATTGCCTACACCGTGTGTCGGTTGTATTTATATATAAATTAGGGATGTGACGAAAGTAACTTTAGCGAAAGCGAATATTGAAATATATTTCTTGCGAATGCGAAAGCGAATAGTGAAATATGGATTTTTGCGAAAGCGAATAATAGTTTGACCCTTTAGTACCAACCAAATTAAGGAACTAAATTGATACTTTTCCAGGATATTGAAGTACGGGTTTTCCAACAAGAGGTGTTATTTTGAATCACCCGGTATTTCGGTAGATCTCACTTTTGAAGCTTTTATTCTTTGACACTTAAAAATGGAATGATACACGTTTCAACAACGCATTGAAATTATTAAAATTCGAAAATCATCTTGACTGATGAGGCCCATTTCCACCTCGGTGGCTAAGTCAACAAGCAAACTTGTCGCATATGGGGCTCGGAAAATCCAAGAGTTATTGTTGAGAAGCCCCTCCATCCTCAACGTGTGACTGTTTGGTGCGGTTTATGGTCCGGCGGGGTCATTAGACCTAACTTTTTCGAAAATGATGTTGGATCAACAGTTACGGTGAATGGATTGCGCTATCGAGAGATGATTAATGATTTTTTATGGTCGGAGTTGGATGGTATTGATCTGGACACGTTTACTTTCAACAAGACGGCGCTACGTGCCACCCAAGCAACGAAACCATTGCTTTGTTACGGGAAAAGTTTCCGGACCGAGTTATCTCTCGAAGAGGTGATCACAATTGGCCACCGAGATCTTGTGATTTAACACCTTGCGTCTTCTTCCTTTGGGGCCACGTGAAAGATAAGGTCTACGCCAACAGCCCAGCGTCGATTCAAGACCTCAAATATAGAATTCGTGAGGCTATCGAGGACATAGGGCAGCCACTTTGCAATTTGGTTATGGCAAATTTCATGAAAAGTATATGGTCCTGTAAGCGTTGTCGTGGTGGCCATTTAGCTGATGTTGTTTTTCATTATTTACGGCATACCTTCCTCTTTATTATGAAATAAACATCCGATCATTTATCTCAAAAAATAGAATTTTTCTTTGAATACCAAAATAACACCTCTTGTTGGCAAACCCTTTGATAGTGCCTGGACGGACGGAAAGACGCTTTAAAACAATGTATTTTGGCGGCGGGCTTGAAGGAATATTGTTGTAAATCGAAAAATTGCACTGAATATGAGAATAATGATTTGCCGACGGCAATTCGTCTTTTGAAAAATAAAAATTAATCCAGCGAATATCACGATTTAAAACCAAAGAAAATTAACACAACCGCACTATAACCAAAAAATACACTATTTCACTGTTTATTTTCAAAATAAACTTAATTTATTTAAATTTTTCCCGATTTTTTCTCACAAAAAGCAGACGGACATACACCGGTATGTATGTACGTTTGTATATACCGCGAACAACGTAAAGACGAGACGGGTAGCGGGAGGGTTTCGCGACGCGTTGTAAAACGACCTTTTTTTAAACAATTTAACACTTTTCTTATTAATAATTTCGCGACTCACTGTTTTAGAAACAAAAAACTGCTCTATACGAACTTTTATTTTTATTGAAATCATTATATCAATTGATTCGAGGTGGATGGAGATGTAGATGAAGATGCTGGATGTGATGATTTCGATGACTGCTGTTGGCGAAAAGAAACAACAAACCGATTAACACACACACGCACACTTATCCGATAGGCTCGGTTTATCCGGATCGAATGACCAAAATGTTGTTGCCGAAAAAGAAATAAAATAAAAACACGATATTTTAATTTTAGATATAATAAGGGAGCCGTAAGCTCTAATTTATTTATTCAATAAATGGTAAACAAGATTACTGTTGGTGTAGGGGTGCAGAGAGAAAGACCCGAAGATGCGCAAGGCAGCCAAACAGCAACCACCGCCCGTAGGCAACCCGCACTCATACACATCCGAACTAAGCGAATAAAGTCTCCGAAGAGGGGTATAGAGGAGATTCCAGTGATGTCAATACGCGACCGGTATTGATCATTCCCGGGAAGTTGAGACAATGCTGCGTACGTGAACATTGCCGGCCACCTTGCAACATCCGAACGATGTTGTAATATGAAGGAAATAACCTACAACTACAACTTATACTAGATTCGTAGATGGTATGGCACGTAAATTCTGTTTCAAGTGAGCTTGTTGGTTTTTCTTTTGATATAAACAATTCAATATAATTTATTTCAATTCAACAAAAAGATCCATTTAAGCGTTTAATTCAAATAAGTAATTTATCAAAAAAAAGGGAAAAAAATATTTATCATGGGTGAACCGGATTCGAGAGTACCCATCCAAAACTGGTATATTGGGCCGTAGGTAGACCTGGTTGGGAAATGACGCGCTGAGCTATAATTTTGCAATATATCTCCGGTCCTAGCACCATCGCTACAGCTCCGGAGTGAAAGAACGATGGATCCGCCCGTTCCAAACCGTGGAAGGAATCGCGGATGCTTGAGGACACCGATAGAGCCGGAGTAACTCAACAAGTCAACTTTTGGCCGAGTCATACGATGACATAATAACCAAATCACAATAGGAACGATCGTTTACGAAGACAGTGGGCAAACGCAGTTGTCGGATGAGGGACTCGCATACCTGACTGACTCGACAACAAGGGTCCAGCAGCGCCCGTATGGGTATACTAGCCTCGAACCAACAGAGTCGAATCAACAGGGTCGGAGCTAGCGACACAACACGACCGATAGGTGGACGACAATGAGGGACGGGGTGTTGCGATACAGCAACCGATTGTGCTGAAGCTGTGCGATCAGCCACCAGTTGTTGTGCGGACCCGGCACGTTGAACGGTGGGCACTGAAGTTCTAGGTGTTGGCGGCCTTGTGGAACGCGACGAAGAACGAGAGCGCGCATGAAGGAGCGTGTGATGCCTGGCGTTACATAACCGGAACCCTTGGCTTATCGGACACGATTTCGACTGGTGGTCCGACCGCAGACAATTATAACAGTACCGGTGAAGGATTACTGTTCGCCACCGCTTTTCTTGTGGCATTCCCCTAAAGCCTTTACACCGGTATAGGGGGTGCGGTTGGGAGCAAACTCGGCAAAGTGGAGAGGGTTGAATACCACTGGACTGTCGGCCATTCTCCACCGCTGGAGTCGACGACGATGGTTTTGGAGGGACAAGCGGCATGAGGGACTGCTGGAGCGTTCGATGGTAGTTCTATTGGTGCACTCTCCACAACCTGCTCGGAGAGCGGGGTGGAGCACGCTACCTGCTTAGCCGACGTTGCCACGACCGCTGCCACTTCTCTTTCCTCATCGGACAGCATTACCTCGTCAAAGTCCGTCAATACCACCTGTGGGAAAAGTTCCTGAGCTGACTCCATGGCTAAACATAGTAAAAGGAGAGGACGAGACACACAACAAAACAAGAGTAAGTTTGGGGAATTAGTTGGTCAAAACTACAAACTTCGTTACCGGTCGTCTTACTACACCCTGTTCGGTACGAATATCCGCTACTCGCACGTTACCGTCATCACCGGGATGAGTTTGGACAACACGACCTAATCTCCACGAAGTAGGCGGTAGGTTTTCATGGCGAACAGCTACAAAGTCATCAATTTGAATATTTCGTTGTGGAAACTTCCATTTATAGCGCTTGTTCAGACTGTGTAAATACTCGTCTTTCCATCGTATACAAAACTGGTGCGTCAAAGCTTTTAATTTCCTATAGCGGTTAACTAACCTCAAAGGGGACTCCTCAATAAGCGGTTCGGGGGGAGATAAAAGTGGCGCGCCTATTAGAAAGTGTCCTGGGGTGAGAGCAACAATTTCTTCCGCATTATCAGACATGGAACAAAGTGGGCGAGAGTTCAAACATGCTT
This sequence comes from Eudasyphora cyanicolor, assembly GCA_963930755.1. Taxonomy (NCBI): domain Eukaryota; kingdom Metazoa; phylum Arthropoda; class Insecta; order Diptera; family Muscidae; genus Eudasyphora; species Eudasyphora cyanicolor. The sequence goes on from OZ005737.1 coordinate 109,371,644, forward strand.
CAATGCGTGCCAGGATGGTCGACAGCTCTTCAAATGTAAATTTAAGGTCCTTACTATGTCGACGGAAATGTAATTTGAAGCTCTTGACGGCTGCCTCCCAAAGGCCACCCATATGGGGAACGCCTGCCGGGATGAACTGCCAGGTGAGCTCTTGGTACCCCATGGTGGAGCAAATTGCGTTACGACCCTCGCGAAGGAAATGCTGAAAATCCCTTTCAATTTCACGGGATGCGCCAACGAAGTTTGTGCCATTGTCAGAGAAAATCGACCTAGGACAACCACGGCGAGCAATGAAGAGCTGAAATGCGGCCAAGAATGTAGCCAACGACAAATCGGAGGTGGCCTCCAAATGAATTGATTTTGTCGAAAAGCAGACAAAAAGGCATACGTAACCTTTCGTTACTCGACAAGCCCGGTCCGTATATGATTTGATATCAAAGGGTCCGGCGAAGTCTACCCCAGTGGTGGTAAAAGCTCTAGTAACAATAGTTCTTTCAGGAGGCAAAGCAGCCATGATCTGAGTACATGACCGTTTCTTTTCGAGTAGACAAGGCTTGCAACGACAAATGGTAGCGCGAATAATGGTCTTCACACGAGGTATCCAATACTCAATGCGCACTGTACGTAACATAAGTTGATTTCCACCGTGAATGGTTATCAAATGTACGTAATCGACGAGAAGACGGGTGAAACGACTGGAATAAGGCAGGACAATTGGGTGTTTTTCAGTGTACGACAGTGTGGGTGACTTAGCTAAACGTCCATGGAGACGAATTATGCCATCGTCATCGAGGCACGGATTCAAGGAGAGGAGGGGACTACGAGGAGGTAAAGCTGTCTTATCTAAAAGACATTTGTACTCCTCGGCATAGTGAACTTTTTGAGCTACAATCGCGAGGCCTTTTTTGACATCTTTGATTTCTTCGGAGGTAACAACCGAAGTAGCAAAGGAATGTCGCGGCCGATGAGTTGGATGCGTCCTATGGAAAAATCGAAACACGTACGAGAGAACACGTAACGCCCTATCAAGTGATGAAAATCAATCTAGGACATCAAGCCAAGAAAAAAGAGAATGACTCCTAATACGACGAACCTCCTGATCAGTTTCAAGGGGAACGCTATTGGACATTTTCCATTGGGAAGGGTCCAACCTACAACCAATGTGGACCATGCCACCATAGCGACGAATTCGAGATTTCTGACGGCGAGACACCGGATCTAACATGGTACCAATGACCATTACCTATGTTCTGCTGTATGCGGCAAACCCTATTAGCCACGAAGGTGGTCCAGGTGCACGGGGTCTTTTGCAGCTAAGACAGGACAATTGTGAAATCAGTCCAACAATAAACTTTTTCAATCGAAATGTCAATTTCGCTCAAGACTGCCTTAAGGAGTTCGGAAGCTAAAACCGCTCAGCAGTGTTAAAGGCGGGGTAGTGAAATAGATTTAAGAGGTGCTACCCTGGTCTTAGAGGACAACAGATGAACATGTACTTCCCCGTCCGAGCTAAATTCGAATATATATCACCCCCGCGTATGCCTTTTCCGAGGCATCAGAAAAGACATGCAACTCGGCTACACTACTGGAACTGTAGCGCACCCAACGAGGAATACTAACGGAATTGACCGCGATAAAATTATCCACAAAAGTCTGCCAAGCAGTTTTCGTCGCGTCAAAGAGAGAATCGTCCCACTGGATGTTATCCAGCCAAACCTTTTGCATAATAATTTTGGCCACGACGATAACGGGGGCTAGCCACCCCACGGGATCAAAAAGATGGGCGATAACGGACAATACTTCGCGCTTACAATAGGAGGCCTTGGTAGGAATAGGGTCAACGCAAAAATAGAAAGAATCAAGGCTGGTGTTCCAACGAATGCCCAATGGCTTGGAACTGCTTGACTCCACAAATGACAGGAACTGGGCATCAACTAATTGGTCATTTGGAATGCGATCAAGAATAGACCTATGTTTCGACGGCCATTTCCTTAGCTCAAATTTTGCGGTAGCTAGCGCTGCGTATCGACCTCATGAGCTCCCGCAAGTACGTCATCGACATACATGTATTTACGCAGAATCTGTGCAGCGAAAGGGTACTCGGCTTCACAGTCGTCTGCCAGCTGAAGAAGCGTTCTAATTGCGAGGAAGGGAGCGCAATTTATTCCAAACGTGACAGTCTGAAGCTCAAGGATAGGATCGGATGGAGATTCCCTGAACACGATACACTGAAGCGGGGTATGCTTCGGATACATGCGTATTTGCCGATACATCTGGGTAATGCCACAATTAAAAACGAATTGAAACAAGCGCCATCGCAAAATCAATAATACAAGGTCGGCCTGAAGGGTGGGCCCGACATGGAGAATGTCGTTAAGACTATTTCCATTCGAGGTCTTGTTCCAGGCGTTAAATACGACGCGTAATTTCGTAGTCTGTTTATAGGGGTTTATGACGGGATGATGGGGTAAATAACAAACATTGATGTCCGTAGGGGGGCGAAGAGGAAACTTGACGCATATGGCCTAAGTCCAGATATTCCCGAAGAACGTTGTCATAAACAATTTTAACCGATGGTCGACGTAAAAGGGAATTTTCAGAGCGATGGAACTGTTGAAGTACATTGTGACGCGATTCACCCAGTAGCAAGGAATGAGAAAATTCGGAGCGAATGGGAAGTGTAACCACGTAACGACCCTCAGAATTTCTCATAGTGGTGGAAGTATAATTATCTTCACAAAACTTGTCCGACGGCGACAGAAGTTTCCGTTTAGGGGTCTCTTCCATTTCCCAAAATCGAAGTAAAGTTGTGTTGAGGTGGTCTTCTTCAGCGAATTCCAATGTGGTCGTGAAGACCTGAACGGGTGACGACGGGATGGGACCGGTAATGATCCAACCGAAAATTGAATTTTGCGCCAGAAGGGTGCCTAAAATATGTTGGTGGGTCCCGGGTAACAAAATTCGGGGGTACAAATCCGCTCGGGCTGGACGATCAGGACGTTGTAAGAGGGTGTGGTGTCTTCCATTGCACACATTACAATTTCGTTCACTAGGGCAGCCCTTAAGACGTGTCCTAACGAATGACAATTCAGACAACGACCCTGCCTTTTCACCTCCGAAAATCTCTGATCAAAATTAAATTTTTTAAAACCGGGGCACGACATTATGGGTTGAGATTCCTTTGGACAAAGACTACAACGACTTTTGGAAGGAGGTACGATATTTCCCTTTTCGAGAATTCGAAACTTTGGGGGTTTCGATTCCTTTGATGTCGCGAAGAAATGCCAGAGTTTGTATTCTTTCTGTCAAAAAAGAATCTTAAGCCTGGCAGGGGGATAATGACGATTTATCCCGGATGCTTTGCTCCCATAGCGTGAGCGTCAGCTTGGGCAACCTCTGAATGCATATGAATACTAATATAGGGTCCCAGTGGACCGTGACAATGTCGTATACGGCCATTGTCGATAAACAACCATTGATACCGCGCCGTAGAGTCTTCAAACCCGAACTGGTCTCATTTTCTAAAATCGGAAGATCGAATAAAAGATTGAGGTGATTATTCACAAGGATACGCTTATTGTCATACGTGTACCTCAAAGCTTTCCAAGCTAAATCGAAGCTTCGATGGGTGATGGGAAATTTCTCAACAATTTCTCTGGCCTCCCCACACGTTTTCCGACGCAAATGACAAAGACGTTCGATATCGCTAAGCCGAGAATGAAAATCGCCCTCAAAAACGTCAGTATCACAAGGCGGTATCGAAATATTATGCATGACGTCAATTGGCTGAATTATGCCCGCATGCCTAGCACGATTTCCAATATCTAAATTGTTCGAAGATTCGACTGGAGTACCCATATGACGAGAGGCGTGGGTTGAGGTACTCACATTGCTCAACGGGTCTGTATTGCGCGTGTCCCCCAAAGGTTGTTGTGCCAATGAAACTACTGAACCACTCATTGTCGAACTGAGCGAGGTTCTACAAGAGCGCTTGACCATGGACAACTTTCGTTTTATAGCGGCGAGACACTGTATATATGTCTGATGAGACACGTCGTACTTGGTGTTCGCCAAGTCCATATCATCCTTAATAGTCCAGACATTTCTGAAACATTTCTCTCGTTGTAGCCCACATGCTATTTAACTCAGTACTATAAATCTCAAGCTCATGAACATCGTGGTCTTCTTCATTCATTCAGAACACGAAATGAAGAGTCAAATTTCAGTACAGCCTCCGAAGAGCTGACGATTGGATGTAAAATACAGCTTCTATAGGACTAAAGGGCCAAATCGGACGAAAGATATATATGGGAGCTATATCTAAATCTGAACCGATTTCAACCAAATTCAATAGGGATCTTAACAGCTGCGGAATACTCTAAACTGCAAATTTCAGAACGATCGGAGTGAAATTGCGACCTGTAGTCGACGAACTTTACATGGACAGACGGACGGACGGACATGCTTAAATCGACTCAGCTAGTGATTCTGAGTCGATCGGTATACTTTAAGGTGGGTCTAGCTGTTTTATTTTCAGGTGTTACAAACATCTGCCGGGAAACAAACTTATAATACCCTGTACCACAGTGTGGTGTAGGGTATAAAAATTCTCGCGGTGTTCTCTGTTAATGCGTACGAAAATCTACCGAATGTAGCACTTTCGTGTCCAAATATACACAATTCTTAACACCGAAAACGGGAAACTCAAAAAAAATATTTGTTTTTTTTTAAACTGATGTATAACGAGTGTGCCGAGAGTTGGGTGTACTACAGCCGAATCGCGACTTCGAAAAATGAAATGCAAAACAAAACACGTTTAAATAACAAACAAAAATTTCAAATACTTTTTTCCCAATAAAAATAAAAAAAATGTTTTCTTTTTTTTACGTGTATGTGTCAACAAAACGGGCTGTAGGGTGCACGGAGTCAAATAGTACCGAATAATGTACTAATTAGTAGTACAACAAACAACAATTATCACCGAAATTAAAAAACTTCAAAAATAATCTTTTTGTTTTTCGCGATCTTTACCCGTGAGCCACAGTACCACAGTCAGCCGATCCAAACTATTCTCAATGACAATCACAATATTAGTCAGCTGTTTAAGGATATTCACAATCAGAACCACACGGTAGGAATCACGTCAGCTGTTCAATAATAATCACAACAAAGCAGTAAAAGAAGCAGCGAATGAATGTGCGAAAATGAACGTCAACCGATTGATGGTAGTATGGGATGATGTACGTGTATGTATTGGCACGGGTAAATAAACGGAAAGTAATGGTGGGTACTATGTAGTTAATGACCCACGAACGATGCTCAATTTGCGATTTGATTTTTGGAAACCGCGACGGCCACGATCTTGTTGTTGTACTCGCGAGAACAGTGGCAAAATAAAATAAGGAGGGAAGAAAAAACGAAATAACTAAAAGACTATCACCGAGTAAATTGACGTTATATGTATATGCACTGTGTGAATAGTTTAACACTTGCAATTAAATACCACAAACGACCGATTGATTTAAAACGAAAATTAAGAATTTTTATAATTTACCACGAACAGATCGTATAGTGAACGACGGGGGTTAAATGCGAACGATAGTGGACTGTATTTAATACGACACGCGCGATAGGGTGATTAGCAAACGACCGATAGCATAAGCAAACAAACAAAAGCAATTTTCCTCTTTTTTTCACTTTTTATTTTTGTTTGGAAAAAAATGACGAAAACGCGTTGCTCACTCTTAACTAAATTTACGTACCTGTGATTGATGAGGATGATTAAGATGATGATGTTTTGATGAGTGGTGTGAAGGTTGTTGAAGAACCGATGTGACCAAAATGTTGGTGTAGGGGTGCAAAAAGGGGGGTACGTGTGGTAAAGAAATAAATAAATAAAAACAAACGAATTTTAGTTTTAAATATAAATAGTGGGAGGATCTTTATTTGTTGTATTTTCAAATAAACAAGGATTTATTACCGTGTATGAGGTTGGCGACAAGGCCTGTGTGCGCGAGCGTAGATCAAAACGACAAGTGGTGAACGCAGAGGCTCGTTACAAGTGTTCGACTACCATAGATTTTGCGGATAGAGATAGAGAGAGAGAAAGACCCGAAGATGAGCAAGGCAGCCAAACAACAATCACCGCCAGTAGGCAACCCGCACTCATAGAGGAGATTCCAGTGATGTCAATACGCGACCGAAAGCGAATGTGAAAGCGAATGCGAAAGCGAATGTTAAAATGATGCGAATAATTCGCGTTCGCATATGCGAATTCGAATATTCGTTACATCCCTAATATAAATAGTTGAAACAACAATAATAACATGGATACGATCAAATGAAAATGCTTGCAATTAAATCGATGGTTGTATCAATCGAATTAAGATTGTTTTTTCATTGACACTCGGTTAGTTGTGGTAACCAATTTCAAACTTTCATTATAGTACCATATGATCGATTTTTGGTTGTGACAACCAAAGATTTATTCTTGACAACAGAAATTGTATCAATAGACCAAAGATAATTAATGCGACGAATAATTGGTTACTACAACAGAAAAAATAATAATAAATAATCGTTTTTTGGTTATCCCAATAACTTCCCAAATTTAGAATAATTAAATGTATTTTGGGAAATACAACCGAAAGATTGGTTGCTGTTCTTTTGCTGATACATGACAAACGAAAAATAAAATTACTCGACATAAATAAATCTTCAAAATTTTGTTCAAGAACGGTATATGTAGTCAAAAATAATCTCGTGTGGTTAATAATGTGTGGAATGCAGAATATGTTGTGCAAAATGTTTTAAATAAATAAAAAAATAAAAGCAACAATCATGAAATTGAAAGCACAGGTTTAAGCGATATATGCATAAAAGTTTTGTGTTTTTTTCGTGTACTAAAATTCGTGTCAAATATTTCCACATCTCATAATAGTGATGAATTTGTAATATGGGAATTTTAATTTTGTTATGAATTGTTTGGTTTTTTGTTCAATAAATAAAATAAAAATTAATGAAAACTGTTTTTAATTAATTGTCGGTAGTATATGACAGACAAATTGTCAGAACGACCAATTTTTTAAAACAGTTGGTTGTGGCAACATACAACAGATAGTTTTCGCCACCATTTTCGTACTTGGCGCAACCAAATATGATTGTTGTCAACATGGAAGCAGAAGTACATGGGGCTTATATGTCCGCGTGCAAAACAACTCTAAGGCAGTGTTTAGCAAGCTACAGCAGTATGATCTACATCCAAATGTTTCAGAATGTACGTTTTTCGAAAACCAAATTGAATTTTTGGGCCATTCAATTCAATTTAATAATCACGGATATGCCAATTCCTGAGTCTGCAGTTGATGTCCGACGTTTTCTTGGTATGGTAACATATTACGCCAGATTCATTCCAAATGGGTTGCGAGCTCAAAATCAATCGTCCAAATCGTAGCTACACGGAAAGAAAAAATTCATTTCTGCGAAACGAAATATTAGACAACTACAATTCTCGTTTATGACGACTGAAATTCTTTTAGTTAGAACAAAATATTGCTTACGCGAAATAAGTTTCTGTCACAACAATGGAAATTTCAGTTCCGGCAAAGGAGAATTGTAGTTGTCTAATATTTCGTTTCGCAGAAACGAATTTTTTCTTTGCGTGTATCCGACGATGATAGAATAGCTGTTGGTCGCAACGGTATAGCCCGCCGTCTCTATTCAGAGTTAAAAGATCAGCAGGAGGCTGGTAGTTTAACTCGGTTAGCCTGTCTAGATTTAGGCATGTTCTCAGCAATTCATTATCAAGAGAGGAAGAGCTCTCAAGATGCCGAATTGCTGTTTTGGTTAAAAACACGTCTATACGATCGAAGTCAATCGCGCCGTAGAGATACCGATTCGAAGGACGCCGTACCGTACCGTCGTCCGCGATGGTGTTTCGAAGACCGAGGGATGTCACGAGAATTCGTCGTTCCCATCGCCTAAGCCTTTCCATTTGGCTGGAAGATATTCCAAACCAGGGCGGAAAAGCATAGGCCATGATGGGTCTGATGTTAAACGGCATTGCTGAGTCCTCCGCGTCGCCTCAGCGAGGAGACGTAAAGGGAATATAATCGATTGACTTTTGCCAAAATGACCCTCAAATTTGAAGTCCATCGAAAAGATGACGCCAAGGTATTTTATACTGGCTAACGTCCGAATTATGTCATTTCCTATGCTAGTGACAGGAATATATTGCTTCGCATTAGAATAAAGCAGCTTGCGCTTGCCTTTAAATATGAATATATCAAATTTTAACATATTCAATCTGAGTTTTTATCTGTCGAAATAGTTCGATAACTCTAAGAGATAAGAATTTGTCCTAGATTTTACAGTTGAAGCTACTGGCCCGGAAGAGGCAATGAGTATAGGCGTAGCGTCATATCTCTCAATGTCATATCGCCCAGAACCATGTATGTCATATCGCCCAAATTGGTTATCTGGAAATGTCATATCGCCCAAACGCAATGTCATAAAGCCCAAAGTTTTTTTTGGGCGATATGACATTTTGATAAATATAAAATGCTACACACTATAGCGTAACACAATAACTGTAATAATACCCTTCATCATGTAGCGGTGACACATACTGATTTGTCTCAACTCTTTAACCCCGGCCGAAGGTTGGGTTATGTCCAAAGACGGCTATGTGGACCAAAGTGTTTTTGCGTGGACGGCCTTCGGCCGGGATTAATGATTTTCTCCTCTACGCAGGCTAAACAATCTGTAAGTTACCGGCCTTCGGCCGGGATTAACGATGTTCTCTTTAAAAATAGTCCGGAGGGGGAAATCTTTAACCCCGGAGATTTTCCGCGTAGCCGTCTTTTGACACTACGCACTAGTGTCGAAAGCCGCCTGCCACAGATCTGCTTGGCCAGCGTAGCTACCGTTTGGCATTCAGGCGATTCGAAATCTGTTTTACAAAAAATGCTCATGATACATTTAAGTTTGATTAGCGTGATGGACATTTGAGAATAAATTTGTTTGTATACTTTTGGCGTTAAGACAACAAATTTTTTGGGCAAAACAAAAAATTTTAAATTATCTACTGTTCAAAATAACAATTTGCCCAATGTCGATGTCATATTGACCAAAAACAATATTTTTCTACAACAACAACAACAACTAAAATTGGGACAATATCCCGAATTCCGTCTACTAAGGTTTATCGGCGCACAGTGGGAAGAATTCCAAAAAAAGGGAAATAATTCTGCCGTTTCATAACCAGACAACCGATTGCGACCAAACTTGGCATGTTTGTAGAAGAGGTATTAGAGAATTTAAGTTTTGAGTTTGGGCTCCCTGTGGTATACAGGGGCGGAGCCCGATTCATAAAACCTTTTTTGCGTGTATTCTAGTAACTTAGGTCTGCAAAAGGGTTTGTGCAGCCAACAGTTATATTGTATAGTTACCGAAGTATCTGCATTTGAAAATTTAATTTTTCATTTTTTCTCCGACCCGTGCTAGTATTTTGTAGTAGATATCGAAGCAGAATATGCACCAATTTTATCCGCTTAAACACGTCTAGATTGGAAACAAAATTTCCTATATAAAGAAAAAAATTCAATACACCCAATAGGACAAAAGTAATGGCCCCCTGAAGTTCTATTTTTTTAAAAATTAGATTTTTTGTAATTTTTTAAGGAAAAAAGTATATGTCGTATTTTCGAGTTTTAGAAGAAGTTAGTTAAAAAATGTAAAGCATATTTACTATTATCTTAAAGGAAATTTTCCAGAGAATGTTCTCAAAGAAAGAACGGGTCAAAAATATTCACGGGTATTGTTACCCAGTGTTTGCGTAGCAATAAAAATAAAAAGAAAAATAATAACACAAGATTTTTAGTTTTTTCAAATAATAATGGTAGTGGCTTATTGTTGAAAACAACATTACCTTTGTACAAAAGATACATGCTGATGTTCGCTGTAAGCGATCGGAAAAACTATTGAACTAAAAAACGAACCAACAAGACGGTGAAAGACGGCAAAGGGCACTCGTTGGAAACTATCACTATTGACGTTTGGGCGTATATTCGCACATTGATACGTAGTATGTATATAGTTTCCAACGCACAATTCGCAAGGATGCAGATCGATAGATAAATCGATCCACATAATTGCACGACATATTATGAACTTAAACATTGCCGGCCTTGCAACATCCTGCTGTTGTAATTAAACTATAAATTAAAATACTAATTAAACAATATACAAAGTAGATTTAATTATACTCAATACAGTTCAATTATTTTAGTAGTGAGCATTTATTTAAATTTTTTTTATACTAAAGTGATGGGTGGAAAACCGCATCGTTGTGTTGGGATAGACAATCCTTATAATGGGTGGACAACCGCATTTTTGATGAGGCGGGTAGACAACCTCGCCGAGATAGACAATCTCATATGTGGGACACGGGGCCGAGATTACCCACCCAAACAGGGTGTATTGGGCAAGTGGGAGCCCCGGGCTGGGGTGTATCTGACCGCGTATGACCTGCGGGTAGACATCCGGACCCAAGACAACTGCGACCCCCCTCGACCGATAAAACTCCGGATCCGCAAGCTGAAAACCGGAAATATGTTCCCGAAGGTTGTCAGAGACCGACTCTGCATGTGATCGTATGTCCCCAACTAGAGCACTAACCGTAAGTTTCTGGTTGAAGTTGTGAGACGACCGCAGTACCACCTGACAAAAACGGTCCCGGTCAACCCACGAGGTAGGGATCCGAAGATATTGAACGAGGGTGTCGCAAATTTGGTTGACGCGGCCGCACGGATCCAGAAATGGTCTTACCGAAATCACGTGCTCGTTGAAGCATAGTTGGGCAACGTTGTGTGATACCACAAATTGTACTCCCACTCCGAATCCGCCTGCTGAAAACCGGCAAAATGTTCCCGAAGAGTGTCCGAGACCGACTCTGCAGGTGATCGTACGTGCTGAATGTCACTAACTCGAGCAGTAACCGTAAGTTTCTGGTTGGAGCTGTGGGAAGACCGCAGTACCACCCGACAAAATCGGTCCCGGTTAACCCACGAGGTAGTGATCTGAAGATATCGAACGAGGGAGTCGCAAATCTGGCCGCGTCAGCTAACTATGCGTTGAAGCAAAGTTGGGCAACGATGCTAGGTGCCAGTGATACCAGAAATTGTACTCCCACTGGTATGGCTCCTGTGGTAGCTACAGGGGCCGGAAGCTGAGCAAGATAGTTGGTGTTCGGCGGGCAGGTTTGCGACTCGGATTGGACCGGACAAACTATATTTGAGTCAGAGTAAAATAAACATTTCCTTATTCAAGGCACTTTGGTATAACAGTAAACAAAAATTGATAGTCCAAACAAAAAAATACATATATTATATACATTTTTATAATATATTGTTTATATATATACATATCAAGTCAAGTTGGCTCAATTAATAATGAAATGGTCATACGATTTTTTTGCCTCAAGTTGGATTTTTTGCACTTTTTCTATATTTTTTTCTCGGTATACCGTACGGAATATCTCTTTTGTGTCTGAAATTAGATACTGAATAGGAGAAAAAACATGCCGAATAAATCTATCCGAAAAAGGGCATCCAGTGCCTTAAAAATCTTTTGTTGGGCGCAGCCATTTGGTAAAATTAGGATCTTTCTCCCTATATTTTTGTGGATATCGCTCCATCTGTAAAAAAAGGAAAAATATACCATTTGAGAATAATGTATTTACTTTAAGACACGATAGCGAACTTACATGATTGAGTCAATTTATGTTAACAATTTCACTGAATTATTTGCTTTAGTTTGACTCTTCTTTTTTATGATATTGAAAATACCGTTTGTTTTTATTGGTTGTACACAATTCTTAATTCCAACAACATTTAAAACGCAGAGTGAAATGAGGGATACAAATGTATGTGCATAGAAATAAGATGTTGCCATGCAGTAACAATATGGTACAATTTCTTTATGTTGCCATTTTCGATCTCACAAATGTATTAAAAGCGTCAAAAGTACTAACAAAAAAATGTAAAGCGTACAGTTAGTGCTTTTTTTCGTTTGGCACTAATTGAATACTTTTCGCGTATTGGGGTTCTGAGAAGCACTAAGTTGGCATCCCTGCCTACAAAAATGGAGCGGATGTCTCTTTTTGCAGACAACGCATGGTACTCGAGATCCGGAGTTATTAGAGGGCGAAGGGGCAGCTGCGTTAGCTACCACAATATTGTTGGAGTCTGCAGATGAGGTTAAGGCGGGAGCAGGAACGGAAGGAGGAGAAGGTGGGGCTACGGTGATCGCCATGTTCGAGATGACCTCGGCGACAGTAGCTACAGCATGATTGCCATTGGGAGTTTGGGTCATGGTTGCTGACGAATTCCAGGAATCCTCGGCTGGAGAGCATCGCAATATCATCGGAGAGCATCGTAATATCCGAACCAGACAGGTCACCAATGAATAATTCTTTAATACCTTCCATTGCTCTGCGTTGAAGAAAGCGGATATTGCGAAAGAGAGAGAAAAGGGTAGAAGAAATTGATTTAATAGGGGCATCAATTTTGTGACCGGGTGCTTGACAAACCCCAGCGTTGCCTGAACCTCCGCGACGAGCACGTGACCGCGAAACCGGGGAAAATTTTAATAACGCGACCAAATTTCCACGCCATAGGCGGTAGATGCTCGCTACGAATAACAACTAAATCTCCCGTTTGTAAATCGCGTTCTGGAAAATTCCATTTGTAACGTTTGTGTAAGTTCTGGAGGTATTCCTCCTTCCAACGAAAGTGGTGAGATAGAGCACGTAGTTTGCGATATCGATTAACAAGACTATGTGCAGACTCTTCAATAATTGGCTCTGGAGGAGCTAAGAGCGGCACGCCTATCAAAAAATGACCTGGTGTGAGTGGAGCAATTTCGTGAGGGTCTTCATTCATTCAATAATTTTCTATGAAAGATTTCCATAGACCTTCGGTGGAAGGAGGAAGTGAATCGTTCCAGTTTATATTTGCTAGCAATGGATAAAACCTCTCTCTCTCTTAGTATGGCTAGGTTTAAAAGGAATGGTCAATACAAAAATAAAACGAACCCAAGTGAGCATTCCACCGCATGCCCAATAGTTTTGAGCTACTAGATTCAATAAAAACTAATAATTAGTCGTAGACCAAGTGTTCAGAGGGGACCTTTCTAAAATAGATTTATGATTGGAAGTCCATTTTCTATGTTGGAATTGGGCCGTAGACACGGCGTCAATTAGTTGGTCGCGAGCAGATAGTGCGATAGAAATATCGTGAAACCCTGTCAAGACATCGTCGACGTACATAATATTTCTTAAAATGTGAGAAGCCAATGGAAACTTAGCCTCTACGTCGTCAGCTAATTGCAACAATGTGCGTAGAGAGAGATAGGGCGCTAATAGATTGGGATTGGAAATCCCTAAATAATACCCGCTGAAATGGAGTATGTTGGGTTGCTACCTTATTTGCCGATACCTCTGAGTGATGTTGCAGTTGAATACAAAACGAAATAGACGCCATCGCAATATTAGCAAAACCAGGTCCGCTTGTAAAGTCGGCCCAACGTGGAGCATGTAATTGAGGCTTTGGCCATTAGACGTCTTAGTCGACGCCTTAAATACGACCCGTAATTTTGTGGTCTCTTTATCAGGGTTGATGACAGGATGATGCGGTAGATAACAGACATTATTATCCGCGACACGTGGAGCACTCACCGCTCGCATGTGATCCAGTGCCAAATACTCATATAATACTTGATCATACGTTGCCTTAATCGAGGGTTTACGTAGTACCGATTTTTCATTCCGTAGGATTTCCCTAAGGCACTAAGCCTCGAATCGCCCAATTGAACAGTTGATGGAAATTCGTCTTTAAATGGTAGGGTAACCACATATCGACCATCAGAGTCCCGATGCGTGGATCTCACAAAATTTATCGGATGGAGAGAGAATTCGTCGCCGAGGAGTCTCTTCCAGTTCCCAAAACCGGAGAAGAGTTTATTATATGTTCGTCTAGAAACTCGACCGTGGTCGAAAAGACATGAACCGGCGAGGGCGGAACTAGACCAGTTATAATCCAGCCGAAAACGGTACGTTGGGCCAACAGTGATCACAAAACATTTATCTCGACTCCGTCCAAAAGAATACGTGAATACGAAACATGTTTGAATCAGCCAATTGTAATTGGCCAAAAACGAGCTAAGATCGGTAGAAAGAGTACAGGACGGTCAATCTCCAGAAATGTGTGGAAGGACGAAGGCCGATGTGTCTAATGCCAACGAAGTATCTATTGGTGAACTTAGACGTAGGGTACAACTTTGACGAGCAGTGGCAGAGAAAGCCTGATTCAAACCAGAAATTCTAGCCAAAGTGGAATCTACCGGGATTTTTAACAGATTCCGGAGCCGTTCCGTAATGAAAGAGGCTTCAGAAGCTGGGTCGATCAGAGCACGTGCGGAATACGATGAACCCTTATAGGCAATATTGACCATCGCAGTACCTAAAATAACAGTACGATTTTGCGACTAGTGGAACACTTGTCTGCTCCTCGTAGAGGTGGGGGAACATCGTCGCTCGCTAATGAAGCCGAAGATGGCAAGGAAATTCGATTCCCGACCATAGAAATTGCAGATCGTGAAAACTCTCTGGAAGATTGAGTCGTAGTAGATCGGATACCAGAGTCGATGGACGGCCGATGCAAGAGAGAATGGGGGACAAACAGTTAACGCAAAAACGATTATTTTTTTACCGTATCAAAACGATCATTGACAGATAATTTTAGAAAGCGAGGACAATCGCGTCGCCAGCGACCTTGTTTGGGACAAAGCGCAAACAACATCTTTCGAACTAGATGACATAGCCGCTCTATATTAGATAAATGTGCGATGTTTATATAAACTGCGGTGAACAAATCTCGGAAAGTAGGGCATGAGAAGAAGTCACCATGGAAGATGTCGGTGTCACATGGAGGTAAGGGCAAGTTATGCACCATATCATCCAGTCGGTTACGTGAAGTATGCTAAATATGGGAATAAATGGATTCATTTGCTGGTGATATGGACCTAAGCGAAGTACTTGCCCTTGAAAAAGCAGGGGTGCGGGTCCTGTTCTTGTTCAAGCAACGACCGCTTACAAGAAGGGATAGGAAGGCGTGTAGGCGACGCCTTAAGCTTCAAGTTTATTGACGACCGACAGTGAACGAACGCACGATAAGATGCCTGGTGTTGCGCATCCGCGGTATCAATGTCAGAAGGTTCTGAGTCCTTCAAATCCGTAAGATAATTTAAACAATCGTCGTACGTGGTCTTTACACTGCTCCACATTTCACGTACCTCAGAACTCTGAATCTCCAGGAAAAATATACTATGTTCCTCGAATTGTTGATCATTGAAACAAGTATCAAACTTAAAGAGAGCATCCGAAGTCCGGAAGAATAAAGAGCGGGGTGTAGTGGACATATTGATGGAAAAAAATCAAATTTGGTAGTAAACCAAAAATAAGAACGACGAAAAAAATTAATTTTTCTGTTTATATGACCGATTATAGTGTACAAACGGTCACAAACAACAAATAAGAGTGGTGCTCGTGAAGCAAAAGACCAAAATGTAAAATTCGACAAAATTAATTGTTCTGTCTAAATGACCGATTGTATGGTACAAACGGTCAAAAACAACAAATAAGAATAACGCTTGTAAAGCGAGCAATAACAATTTCATTTCGAAAAATTTAACCTTTTTTGTTTAAATGACCGATGGTAGGGTACAATCGGTCAAAAACACCAAATTAGAATACGTATACGTATGTATGTATGTAGGTACGCGCACGCAGTGGAGTCTGGAGTTGGGGAAGACACTGCAAGTAAATGAATTCAACAACCAAACGAAATGAATTTGTTATTGTTTTTCTTTTCGGTTTCCTTTGGTTGTCTAATTTTGTTGTCAAAGAAGTCAACGACACTATTTATGACCTTTTTTTTTGCTTTATTTACTTTTAAGAATTCATTTACTTACACTTTGAAAACAAAAAGGAAAAAACTCTCAAATACAATTTCCTAAGTAATATAAATTGCTTGGAAATTGTATGTGATGATGTGGACTGTAACGACGGACGAAAACGAAGGCGGGGGAGTTAAGCGATCGACAAAAACGAAGCCAAGTGTTCCCGTATTTATTTATTTTAATTTATTTATTTAAAACACTCGCGTTAGCTCACTTTAAAAACAAAGGAACTGTACGCACCTAATGATGATTATTGATGTTCGTATGAAGTGTTTTGATGGGAGGATGGTAGGAAAAACCAAAGTTGCCGGGCACTGTTCTTGGTTGTAAACCACGAAATTGCATTTAATAGGGAAAAAACCGATAAATGCTGGAAACTTATTCGGATCGTGGAGGACCAATGCTTGCGTAGCAATAAAAATAAAAACACAAGATTTTTAGGTTTTTTCAAATAATAATGGTAGTGGTTTATTTTTGAAAGGATCGGGAAAAACAAATAACAATTTTTTTCAAAGGAAATTTTATAATTCCATAAGATCTTTAAAAATTGATAGATTTCAATTATTTGTTTTGTAATTTGTACATCATGACATCAGAAATAGAGGTTAATTATAATATTATTGTATTTGTAAATATAAATCCCACAATTCCGAAAATAAATTCGAAAATCCCCCAAAAAGGGAATTTTTGGTTTTTCCCCAAAATCTGTTAGATATACTAAAAGCCGGGCTCAAAATTCCTTTTGCAGTTTATAGTATAACACATTACTACATATAAAAATGGTAAAGGTTTTCATATCCAAGCTTTGGGATTGTCGATAATGTAGCCATGTTTTGAAATTTTCGTAAAAAATTGTGTAATTTGGAGAAGCGTGCCAACACTATTAATACAAATTTTTGACTCGTTCTTTTCTCGAAAATATTCTCCAGGATGTGTCCTTTAAGATGAATATAAATATGTTATACATTATTTTTTTAAATTCCTCTGTATCTGTTACACATTAAACAAGCCGTGCTCGAAATATGGTGTCATCCTTCAAAAACTGTTGTGATTACGATTAAAAAACTTTTAAATAAATACATAAAAACTTCAATTACAAATTTTTGAATTAACCTCACTGGTCATCAACGATAGCGTCCAGACACATTAGCCTTCTAGAACGGGTTTATGTCAAAACGTAATAGGACTGTTTTCGTTACAAGCTAGCAATTTTAGTTTAGCACTTTGCAACGAAAACAACTGACTTCCACTAACCGCCGCATAAGCAGTAAGTGGATTTCCACTATCTGGTAACAATGAAGTCATTAGTTGCGAAGATAGAACAGTGCGAAACAGACAAAAAATTCGTAATTTTCTCAAATAAAATATGTATTTATATACCAATAAAATTATTGTTTAGGAATATCTTCAAATATATATAATTTAAGAAAGATTTTCAAAACTTTGGTGAATTTTTCTAATTTCATTTTTAATTTTTCCTTCGTTTCGAATTATTTCTCCCAGTCAAAAATACCATTAGCAGCATTGCATTCTGTTTTAAGGGACTCATTTTAAATTTCTGGGTATTTCATGTCAGCATTTTTTTCAATCCTTCGAGTAAATTAATGTTATCAAAACTTATACGATTTGTATTAAAAATTTCTAAAAAATTATCATTAAATTACTGAAAAACTTAACACAATTAAGGTTCAATATTTTCGGAATACTTAAATTTAATTACATTTTTGTTTCGGAATTAAAATCCCAAATAAAAGGTATTAGGGTGAAAACAAGGATTTGTTTAGAACAACATCTTCCCAAATATATAATTTTTGTGTGTACCAAATATTATATATTTAGAGTGTACCATAAACATATATATGCTTCAAGCCGAATATGTTTGGGACAATATACTACAGAAGCGATTTTTTTTCAGCGTGTATTAATGCACCTATGGTGTAACGAAAACACGCCTAATGTACCATTAAATAGGAGATATATCAAAACGTGGACCGATTTGTCGCATTTTTCCAAGCAGAGTTAAAGGCATCGTGCAAAAAAAGCTACTTCTTATCCCCAAAATTTCGTAAAGCTATGTACACTTTAACCCTATTAAAATACTACAAATGTACGGACAATGACAGATTTTTAGGCAAAGGCGAATTGACAGTTCAGGCGATTTCAAGCAAATCGTATATGCAGTATTGTCAACAAAAATATTTTATAGACAGTGTTGCCAATTAAATGTTTCTCTGACAATTGTCACATCCATAACCTTCGCACATCTGACAATCAAAAGTGTCAATTAAATTATCTAACAATGACTTTTCTGCCAACGTTGCAAGACAAAAATTGTATGTTCACACGGTTGTACAGGGTGGGCCTTTTAAGTTTGAATCGACTATAAAAAAGTACTGATTATTGTTTTTTTTCTGGTTTCTGGTTTTATTGGAAAGGTAGAACTTTGTCATTTAGTAATGGAACATAATGTCATTCATATGACTACCGCGACTGGCTCGGCAGTACCTCATCCGATCAACCCAATTTTTTAGTACATTTTCTATTGTTTCGGGTCGAATCTCTTCAATGGCAACTTCGATTTCATGTTTCAACGCTTCAATTGTCTCCAGATGCTTTGCGTAACATTTATCTTTAATTGCTCCCCTCGGAAAATAATCCAAAGGGCTCAAATCACAAGTCAAAGTAATCGATAATTCATATTTGAAATTTTAGATGGCCCACCCTATACGTTCACACGGTTGCATTTTTCTGACAATATTGTGTGATCTGGCAATCGTCTGTACATAGCTTAGGATAGGTTCCTTTTTTCGAGCAGTACTTTGATTGTCACAGACGGACGGACATGGCTATACGAGTATCGACTGTATAATGAAAGCATTTTTGCATTCTTTTTTTTCGATATTGTTGCAAAACCACAACGCAAGAAATGCAAATTGTACAAAATTCACTAGTGATATGTAAACAATCAACATGTGTTAAGTATTATTCGTAATTCGAATACCTTTTTGTATGTAATAAAAAAATGATCAGAATGCGTCATTTATTTCATCTTTAGTTGTTGTTTTTTTTTATTATTGGACAAGTCAGCTTACACTTTTGTTAATAAATACAGTTGTTTTTAAACTAAACAATAAAATGATTAATATATTCGACTACTCTTATAATTGATAATCATATTAATGCATCATTAAGAGAGAGGTATGTGAAAAGATGTTGTGGCCAGCATTACATTGACGAAGTCATTAAAATGTTTATTAGCTTAAATGCGGTTCATGAATACGATTTTTTAATAAGGCAAAAGTGTTTGTTAACTAACGTGCACTTTAAATCGCTCCAAAACTAAGTTTTAAGGAACATTGTAACGCCCCTTGGTACGCCCGAAATAAAGATATCTATATAGATCTTCAGGAGAAAACAGTAGCTGAAAAAATAAAACATGTTATAACAAAACATGACGCAAGATTAAGAGCGCATGTGAATCCAGAAGCTCAATAATTCAACAGGTGTACGACGAAGACTGAATCGGAAGAAATCGGTTCAGATTTAGATATATCCTCCATATATATCGTATCTCCGATTTGTCATTTAACCGTCATAGAAGCGATGTTTGATATTTGATCATTATGAAGCGAACTATATTTGAAACAAATAGTTTCAGAATTCATCGAATTGAGCTATAGAAGCCACATTTTTTAACCGATATATGAAATTCAACACAAAGAAAACACAACACAAAGGTTTAAGTCGGGTCAACCAACTAAGGTACAACCTCATTTTCTGAGTAATGTAATATGAATATATTACTTCGGATGGGAGATGCCAAAAGGGTAAGAATTATTTTCATTCTTTGTCAATCTGTAGTCACTGAAAAAACTTTAGATGATTGTTACAGAAGTTATGGGGAATTTGGGTTCGAATGACTCTGTCATTTTGTGTGGGAGTACCAGAAAGCCCTACCGGATTGTAGGACTGTAAAGCATTACACAGCACTAAATGTCATGTAATTATATACACTGGTATTAAAGTTATAAGAAGTTAACTTTTTGTACAAAATAGTCCTTTTGTGTGGGAGGTACTAAAAGAGGGGGCCACTTCGCCCATTTTCCTCAAGGTGATAGGGATTAAAAACTTTCTGCCCTGCGGTATATACAGCGGATACGCGAACGCTTCTTTGGCCGGCCTTCGGTGGGAATTAAAGATGTTCTCCTCTGGTCAGCTGTGAAAAGTGTGCTCCAGAGCGTCAAGATGTCTAATCGGAAGGGAAGTTTATATGGGGCTATACTAAAACATGGACCTATGGGTCCTATTTTCACTGTAGCCAGTTTAATGTAATTAATTATAAAACCTTAAACTTCAACATGTAGGGTTAAAAAATGGGTATCCTAGATCGCCAATATATTTTATTTATTTATTCAAATAATTAATTTGATGCCTTATGGCCAATGCAGTAAATTAAGGTACAATACAGTTGGGATAACTACTCAAAAAAACAGAAATGCTTTGGCTATTACAAAGGGGAAAACGTAGTAACCACTATGCCTTCCTAGTTTTTATTACTAGTGAAGACTTACTTGCTCGAAACTATTGTCGAGTAGTCATAGCATATAGTCTTATTTGTAATCTTGTTACTATTCTATGATTTTATAATTATACTTATTTATTGTTTATATTTTTTATTCATTGTGCGATAAAATACTCCGCAATAAGTAAAATCGGAAGGGACATTTACTTTGGGGCTATATCAAAACACGGACTTTTTTACTAGAGACGGTTAGGTGCAACGTAAATCAGAAATTTTTAAATTTAACGCAGACTGATAAATGTTGTCTCCAGTGCGTAGAGAAGTGATGTATAACCAGTAAGGAAAGGCTAAAGTCGGGTGGTGCCGATTATATGATACCCTACACCACTCTAGTGGGATTGGATAAAAATGAAATATGAAATTGTATGTTCAACTAAAATTTTTTTACACAATTTACATTTCGATACCTCCATTCTAAAACATGCTAAGTCGACTTAGCATGTTTTTAGGGAGATTGCATTTTTAATTTCTAAATAAAAACTTCGTTACCTTAACCCAAATAAATCCACTAAATAAACATATGGCACATCGCCTATTATTATATTAGAAAAAACTAATCACCTCCTACTTTCTTTACACACACACGGCGTAAACATTGGTCCTTCGACCCGGATCGCGAGCCTACAACAAAAGTTCGTTTGGATTAATAGTTGATTTTTTCCCTCAGCATCATCACATCCAGTCCATCTATCCATCCACATCATCATCTCCCACATACCTACATAAATAGATATTAAAGCATTAAAAGATCCTAAATTGTTGATTTCAATAAATCACAGGTAAATATATTGCGGTAACGTGAACTTGCGAAATACAAAGTGAAAAAGGGTTTCTTTGTTCAAGCCGCCTTACAACGCGTCGTTACCCCTCCCGCTTATCCCGTCTCGACTCTAGTGTTGCCGTATATACGTATGTGCATTCGTTTTCGCGCGGACGGACACTGTAAAAAAGTGTCAACAAAACAGTGAAATTAAGTGTATTTTTTTTATAATAACCGGTGGTAAAATTAATTTAATTTATTAATAATTTTGCTGGAAAAAAATTTAGAAAAAAAGTGTTATAAATTGTTGCAATTCAGATTGAATAATTATTAAAAAATATTTGCAAAAACCTTTTCTCTTTGTTTATTTCTCTACGCCAATAATCGTTTGAAACCCACCCTTTAAAATACACCTAATTTTATCCTAATTATTCGCGTCATTCAAACATATATACCAATATTCGCACATACACTGAAAAAAAAATAGTAATAAAATTAATGACGACACATTCTTAAATTAAGTATGAGACCTCGGCACAAATTCAATCACAATTTTCATTAAAATAATGAAAATTTACATGTTTTTTACGAAATTTTCCTTAATCTAAAGTTTTTGGAATTTGAATTAATGACTATCTAATCATTAGTTTTGTGTACGCCCTTCTTTAAATGTACGCCTTTAAATTAAAGAAAAAATCATTATTTTTGTTACAATCCGCATTATTTTATGTACTATTTCAATACTTTTAAGGATTTTCTACATTAAAACTATGATGTATGTAGACATGTCATAATTTTGATGTCGAATCGGACTTAATTGACAGTATGAGATATTTGAGTAATAAATTTAAGGCTATGCTCCCCCTTAAGGAAAAGTTGTCTTGGTAATAAATTTTATGATTATTGCCATTATTTTTAAGAATACTTACGAGAGAATTATGCTATCTCTCTCTCTTTTTCGAAGAATTAGAGTTGTTTGTAATGTGTGAATAAATAATTGCTATGGAATGTTAGAAAAGCTCTCTGAGTATAGAGAATATTCTGTTGTCCGTTTTTATTCAAATCAGTTACTTGGAAGCGATGTAGGGAAGTGGTTGTGTGTTTTGAGACGCGGATTGTGAAAAAAATGAAATTGCGTTGAATATGTAAGTATACGTGCATGTTGCTTGGCACCATACCATAGCAACAACAACAACTGAAACTCAAAATAACGCCAGCTGTGAATCACGAGGATTCGTGTACATGTGTATTAGGGCGGGTCGATTTAAAAGTCGCCCATTGCTCAGTGAAAATCATATTCTAGGGATCAAAATAAGAAACTTTGCCGAAGGAACCATACCTCTAAAACGAATTCTGATGTCCCGGAAAAAATCCCACTTTGATCCATTTAGAGTGCTCCAATCGAGTCCAAAAGTATGACCGACGCCCACTAACTTTGGAGGGCCGATCCACCCATGCCAGTGGCACACCCCCTGGAACTCACCTGGGGGGTTCCCCATACAAATACTTCAAAAAAATCACAATTTTTGGCACTTTACATGACAAAATCAGCGAAATGGCTATGTTTTTTCTTTATTTTTATTTATTTATTTATAATAATATTTATTTATAATAATATCTATTTTTTCTCTTAAGAAATTTATTTAGTCAAAACATATGTAAATGAAAAAATTAATTGAAGTTAGTTATAGAAAAGAAAGTAAAAAATATTGTTTGAAGACTTTTTTACTTTCAAGTCTGGGCAATTTCGCACGGCTCTGTAATGTCGTCGCCATAACAGCCTCTACATTTTCCGGTATAACCCGTTTGGAAACGCTAGCTAGCAATTGAACATGTCGTTCCGTTCCTTGTATGTGTGATGGAATTTTTGGATCATTAAACGGTGGATCATCTTGATTTAAATATTCTTTCAATGTATCGTACGGAATGCTTCGCGTGAATGGTGGTTCAAATACGTTATTTATGTCATTCATATTGATCATTTCCGTGTAACTTGTGCAATTAAAGTTTATATCTGTTTTTTTTATACGCTCTAAGTTGCGTTGGGTCGTCAACATCGGTTCGATAGCGTAGAATTTTCTTGATAGCACAGTCGCGCTTTTCTTTGCTATCATCAAAAAACATTAATAACAAGATATTTTCCGAATGCGCATAATATGAAATATCTTTAATTACTTGATTGACAATTTTGCGTAAACGAGGTTCTAGAAATCGTGACCAACTAATGAACTTGAAAAATAATGCACTGCCGTACACGACAGAGCTGTAATACTTGATATTGAAGTTCATTGGCACATAACATTTAATTATAAATTCAACCAGAATTCTTAAATTTGCATCTGGATTTTCCGTTGTCACATATAATCGTAATAATCTAGCGGCCTTGGTGTGCCACCGAGAATGTACAATTTTCCCTGGTTTGATGTTAGCCAGATCCACCGAAACCACGCCGCTAGAAATTGCATGGGCCATGTCGTATAAGTACTTCGAATCGGTGGAAAATTAAATTTTTTCTGGAGCAGGGGGCATATTTTGCAACTCAATTTTCTGGAAGCCGTCCACCACCTGAAAATATATAATAATAAAATAATTAAAAATGGTTATAATAAATGAGTGATAGCAATAACTTACCGGAAGAGTTTCACAAGTTTCGATTTGACGGCTCAGTTTTCCGGTTGCCGATCTTGGTCTAGTGCTGGTTGATTTATCCAAAGCTTCAAACAAATGCCGAAACGGAAGTTCGTTGAAGTGTAGAAGGCAAACGAACCAATGCAATGGTCTTTTTAACAACAATTCGAATAGTCGTATAATTCCACTGTGGGCCAGTGTTTGTTGGCTCACCGTCAGTGCATATTGCAATTAATGCATCCAGTGATATATTTTTATCGTTGAAAAAATCATTTAATTTGGTTGCTTTGTATTCAGCGGTTTCATGTTCCACTCTTACGTAAACAATCAATTCAGAATTGGGTTCTCTCCAAATTACAAGATAAGGTTCTTTTACCATCCTAGTATGATACTTCTCATCAATTTTATCTATCGTTAAAGTGTCATCTTTTCTGCCATCGAATGAAAACGCTAACAAATTGGTATCATCTAACCGTTTGCGAAGCACTTCTTGTCTGCATTTCTCCTTTTCTCTGCGAACTTTCGATTTATCCATGATGAGAGGTTTCCCATGCTTATCTTTAATTTTAAAATCTTGCAAAAGAGTGGTTCCCAATGCTGATGCTACTCTATCAGGCACACCAAATCTGTCACATACCAAGGCAAAGTTAAAACAATCGTATCTCTCTGTGTATTGTGAACTTGTGCTTCTATCCATATCTTCTTGAACCGGTGGCGGTGCGTATGTTGAATCATCGGGATCTTGGTATGTTGGCATTGATGACATAGACGTTGCTCCTTGCTCTTCAATTTCCATCACAAATGCATCAATTGTTAGTCTTCTCTGATTATGTTGATCGTGCATAAACTCTTTGAGGCGTTCGGGAACCAAGCCGCATGCACATGGAGCTGCCTTCAAATCGCATTTACATGTTCCAATGTAAAAAATTGTTTCCAGAGATTTTACATACTCTGTAAATTGTTGGGTTTTGTTTCTTCTCTTGATTTGGTCTTGATATTTGTCAAGCAATCTATTCAATTTATTAAATACATTTTTTTCAGCATTATTTCCATACCAAGTTTTTCCCAAATTCCAA
Source organism: Eudasyphora cyanicolor (assembly GCA_963930755.1). NCBI lineage: Eukaryota > Metazoa > Arthropoda > Insecta > Diptera > Muscidae > Eudasyphora > Eudasyphora cyanicolor. Next base: position 109,396,707 of record OZ005737.1, read on the forward strand.
TCAACTTATCTTGTACTTGAATAGTGAATGATTTATAGGAAAACTTTTTTTGTTCTGTTTTAGCACGTTCGCTTAAGTAAAAATAATAACTCAAGATATCCAGATGGGTTGGTAAATTAAGATCAGTCAAATCAGTAGACACACCAAATACAGTAACATCATGCTTGGGTATATGACTCATTGGGTTTTCGATAGTTGTTGTTGTTGCTTCATCTTGCGGTGTAGAGGATGGTGGATTCATTGTAAACTTTTTGATTTGGAATGATCACTTCACTTATTATTTTTTTAAATATTTTTTTATCTGAAATTAGCACTTCACACTTTGAGTTCTTCACAACGACTTAATGCATTCACAAAAACTGTTGCGTTATATATGGTCTACGAGACGAGGTAATAAGAATGAAATGGTAATTTCAATTCTACCTGCTGTGTCTTGTGGTGGCTTAAAAACCCACACAAGCAATTTCACGACCTGCAATTGTGTCACAGTGATACGTTCATTTTGAAAAGGGCTGCGGTGCATCACAGTGATACCTTAATTGTTAAGAAGGTGCCATAAAAAACCCACAAAAGTGTTGTAAAAACAAACTTCATTTCTTAAGTAGGTGCTATAAAAAACTCACACAAGCAATTTGACGACCTGCAATTGTGTCACAGTGATACCTTAATTTTTTAAAAGGGTTGAATAAAAACCCACACAACTAAGTTTACGACATGCAAATGCGTGATGCAGTGATGCCTTGGTTTTAAAAGGGTTGTAAAAAACACTAATTTCTAATATTTTTTTAATTTCTTTTCTATTACTAAGTTAAATTCATTTTTTCATTTACATATGTTCTGACTAAATAAATTTCTAAAGAGAAAAATAAACTCCAACAAGAAAAAAACAGGCATTTCGCTGATTTTTTTATGTAAAGTGCCAAAACTGGCGATTTTTTGAAATGTTTGTATGGTGAACCCCCAGGGGGTGTGCCCCTGGCATGGGTGGGTCGGGTCTCCAAAGTTAGTGGGGGTCGGTCATACATTTGGACTCGATTGGAGCACTCTAAATGGGTCAAAGTGGGATTTTTCAAAATTTGCCCCTACCCAAAAGTTCGACCCAAATTCCGGGACATCCGAATTCGTTTTAGAGGTATGGTTCCTTCGGCAAAGTTTCTTATTTTGATCCCTAGAATACGATTTTCACTGAGCAATGGGCGACTTTTTTTGCCTCCCCACTAATCGACCCGGCCTAATGTGTCTGCATGTGGTTATGCCGTCGACGTCTCCACCGATCTCGTGATAAGGGAGTGCGTGCATCGTAGTTATTTTTGCTGTATGTTATTTATGGTGATGTACATACATTTTTGAAGTGATCTTGAAATAGATAGAAAGTCATGTGAAGAGATTTATGCGAACATTAAAAATTGGACAATAAAAATGCGGGTAATAGGCTTTGTAATACTGGAAGAGGCAATAAGGAAATGTTTAGATTAGTGAAATATAATATATAATCCTAAAATAAACAACCTATTGGTAATTACAAAATTAACAACTTTAATTGGACATTATATATTTATTAAATTTAACTGCTAACAGCGCATAAAGCAAAAATGTAAAATTATTTCTGGCAATATAGAAATTTGTTATTAATAGTATCTTATACAAATATCTTTTTATTTTTTAGTAAAACAATTTTAAAATGGGTATTTTAGAAGTATTCTGTCGTAAAAAAGTGACTAATTCTACCAAATATTTCAACGGAAGTATTATATATGAACGATTGAAATATTTCTCTTAGTTTTCAGCGTTTTCCTATAGTGATGTGATGAGATTTATTTGTATTTTCTTTAATCATTCTATGTAGTTGATTTCTTTTCAGAACAAGTTTAATTTTAGATCGCGAAATATTTGAAGATAAAAGATAAATGTAATTATTTGTTGTAAATTACAACAAATAATTCATAAATTACTACACAATGCAATGAAACAAAAATATGCTTGGAAACAAAATTTGTAAGTATTATGTATTTGTGAACAAATACATTTTATTTGAAAATCAAGAAACTTAGTTTGGAACGCATATATTAATAGATTACAACGAAATACATTTGCGAACTAACTTTCACAAATAAAATATGTAAAATCACACAAACAATGTTATTGTTCAAAAAGTTTTCCGAATATATTTTATTTTAAAAAGAGTTAAAACTTTTGACCTTTTCGAATTTGAATTTAAATTTACAAACGAACGAAATACAAAAACAAACGAAAAAACAATTTATTTATTTTTAGATTTCGTGTTATACTTTATAGTTCATCCTGCTGTTAGATTAGGCCAAGTTTGTTCAATTTTTGCATCGTTTCCTTTATGAACTGTAATATACGTATATTACCTTATAATTTAGTCCAAGGGATATTTTTGTTTTACTGAAATCTAAATAATAATAATTTTTTGCTTAAAAATAATTTGTAAATAAGCTGATTTCTTATCGCGATGTTTTGAATAACAGTACACGCTGAAAAAAAAATCGCTTCTGTAGTATATTGTCCCAAACATATTCGGCTTGAAACATATATATGTTTAGGGTACACTCTAAATATATAATATTTGGTACACACAAATATTAAATATTTGGGAAGGTGTTGGTCTAAACAAATCTTTGTTTACATCCTAATATTTTTTATTAGGGCATATTTTTTCGTAACAAAGATTTATTTGCATTTAAGTTTTCAGAAAATATACCGATACCTTAAAAACGTTAAGTTTCTAAGGATTCAAAGTTAATTTTTTTAATGTTTATAAAAATATTTTATAATTGAAATCGTATAATATTAAAACAATAATTTACTATAAAACAATTTACTCGAAGGTTTCACTACTAATGATGCATTGGGATATTTAGAAATTTAAAATGAATGCTTTAAAACAGAAGACAATGCTGCATATGCCATTTTTAGTTGGGAGGTAAATTTCGAAATCAAGGAAAAATTGAAACTGATGTTAGAAAAGACAGCAAAGTTTTGAAAATCCTTTTTGAATAAAATATATTTGGAGAAATTCCTGAACAATTATTTTATTTGTATTTAAACACATATTTTATTTGAGAAAACTAGTCAGCAAATATATTTTATTGTAATATATTAATATATGCGTTCCAAATAAATTTTATTGATTTTCAAATAAAATTTGTTTGCTCAAAAATATATAATATTTAAAAATTTGTGTTCCAAATATATTTTCTTTCCATTCAAACATATCCAAAAAGGCGATTTTGCCCCGTGTAAATATAAATTATTGGGTTAAAGATTTATTTTGTATGAAAAATTTAATATGGACCAAATAGTATCTTAATCTAGGAGTGGTACATATTTGCTACTCTAACAGCAGACTTAAGAATGTCATAAGCTCTGTTTTACAGAGCTAATTTTTAATTAATAAATATTCCAATTCATCGCATCTTTTCGTTTAAAAATCTGTGTGAAAAATAGAATTTAAATATTTATATACAGCTCATCGCAAGACTTCAAAGTTTCTGTATGGTGTAAAATTGTTCGCGTTTAAGTTCTATTAACTCGTTTTTTTCAATGGTAAATGTAATTAATCCACTTTCAAAACAAACTTTTTAAATAAAATACTTAAGTATATCATTTGCAGTAACTTAGGAAATGTTCCTGGTGGATTGTTTTTCGCTTTTAATAAAATGTTCTTACACGCTGAAAAAAAATCGCTTCTGTAGTATATTGTCCCAAACATATTCGGCTTGAAATATACATATGTTTAGAGTACACTCCAAATATATAATATTTGACACACATAAATATTATATGTTTGCGAGAATATTGTTCTAAACAAAAATATGTTCCCATTCTAATATTTTATTATTTGGAACTAGTATTTCCGAAACAAAGATTAGTTTGTATTTAATTATTTTGGCAATGTATCAATGCCTTGATTTAAAGACAAGTTTTCTGTTTTTCAGATGCTCAAAGATAATTTTTTTTATAAATTTTAAATGTTTTTAAAATTTAATTAAAACTTAAATCGTATAATTTTTCGTGAATATAAATTGCATTGATGGATTGACAAAAAGTGATGAATTGGAATATTTATAAATTAAAAGACATTTTTAACTATAAAGTTTAAAACGAAAACTAGGAAAAACTAACTAAAATTCGAAAAAATCAGCAAAGTTTTAAACATTTTTTTAAATAAAATATGTTTGGAAAACTTCTTAAACAATAACTTTGTTTGTAGGTACATACATATTTTATTTGTGAAAGTCAGTTAGCAAATATATTATGTTCTAATATATTAATATATGCGTTCCAAACAAGATTTCTTGATTTTCAAATAAAATTTATTTGTTAACAAATATATAGTATTTGAAAAAATCGCTTCCAAATATATTTTCTTTCAATTCAAACATATCAAAAATGACGATTTTCCCCCGTGTACATAAGATAAATATGCATTACCTACCTAAGAATGATCTTTAATACGCAAACTTTAAAACCCTTTCGCAGTGTAGCATTTTCTCATAAACCAAAACAAAACATCGTTTTTAGGGCGAAAGGCAGAAACAATTTACCATTTTTGGCACAAAAGAAAATACCATTAATTTTTATTTAAATTAATGTTTATGAAAAAAAATTAGATACAACTCAATTTTAAATGAAAACCCTTTTTTTAATTTTGTTGCAGTTTATATTTTTAAGACAAAGTTGCATTCTAATTAAGCTGAATAATAATCAAAAGTGCATAAAATTGTAGTGCATTACTACAAATAAGCACACGGTAAACTTAAATTTACGCCAAAATGTGCTTATTTTAAGACCAAACATAATTATTTTTATTACCTAAAATTCTTAATTCTATGAAATGTATCATCAAAACAAGTACTATTCACGCCTTTAAATTAACTATAAAACAATCTTATTTTTATAGCGATTGTCTTTGGCTCGAAATCATTGCCGAAATCTTAAATTTTACGACAAATTCTTTGATTTTCAGTACGCATTATTTTAGTGCATATAAGTTAAACATACCGACGCCGTCTGGCCGTCTTCATGTTCTTCGCGTTAAATATACATTCCCTTCATTCCTTCCGAAATATAAAGAGATACATTTTTGTGAAAGAGGAATCAACCTCTTTATTTGAGTGCAACTTATGAACTGTTCTTTTTAATACTATAAAATAGGATCTGTCATCTATAGATATTGTTGAGTTGTAGAATTTAATTATGAATGTCCCATCCAACGAAATAGATTCATTATCAATGTTTATAGGTCCTGTATACTGGTTTAAAAAGATTTCGATTGAGGTTAAGTGTTGATGGCTGTGCAGCTTGGCTTCGCAACAATTTAGTGATAGAGGTAGTATTACTTAAATCTATTACATTATTTGTATTACATATAAACGCATTGTTAAAGTTTTTACAATTATGTTTTAGTTTTACAATTTGAGTTTTACAATTTCTTATTTGGTTATGTTGTATTTTAATAGCCATATTCCCTGTTTCAACTGATTTTAACATTAACATTTTACATTTGTCTTTGCTCACTAAAGGTGGGTACTATGTTTTTTCGGCACGAAAAAATTTCGCAAAATGTTATTTCGAGTTGAAAAATGGAACGCTTTTTATGTCAAAGTGTCACTTTTATATGTACACGGGGCAAAATCGCCTTTTTTGATATGTTTGAATAGAAAGAAAATATATTTGGAACACTAATTTTTAAATATTATATATTTCTGAGCAAATAAATTTTATTTGAAAATCAATAAAATATATTTGGAACTCGTATATTAATATGTTACAACATATAATATTTGCAAACTAAATTTCTCAAATAAAATATGTATTTGAATACAAATAAAATCATTGTTTAGGAATGTGTTGTTGTTATTTATTGTTGGTCTGTGCTTTTGTTATTCAGTCAGAATTTATTTGGTTTGAGACCATATGTTCCATTTACTTTCTCTCTATTCCAAGAAAGTAATAGAAACAAATACAAAAATTGGTAGAGAGTTTTAATTGCTTGGTAGAATTGACTGCAGTTTCGATAGACACCACTCTATCATCTTCAGAATTCAGTAGCAATAGTGTATGTCTTTAACTTAAATCAGCTGAAATACTTGAGGAAGCAGTAAATTGAATTTAACAAGAACTGCTAACCAAACCCGTATTTTGCCGAACTAAGTCAACATACTAAAACTCTCATACCAATACATTTTTGTTTTTTGCTTGGGTTCGCATCGCGAACCACGAAAACAAATGTAGTTTTGTCAACGGCTAATGCCGACGTCATCGTACCACATGTACGATGTAATGTATTGGTATGAGAGTTTTAGTATGTTGACTTAGTTCGGCAAAATACGGGTTTGGTTAGCAGTTCTTGTTAAATTCAATTTACTGCTTCCTCAAGTATTTCAGCTGATTTAAGTTAAAGACATACACTATTGCTACTGAATTCTGAAGATGATAGAGTGGTGTCTATCGAAACTGCAGTCAATTCTACCAAGCAATTAAAACTCTCTACTAATTTTTGTATTTGTTTCTATTACTTTCTTGGAATAGACAGAAAGTAAATGGAACATATGGTCTCAAACCAAATAAATTCTGACTGAATAATTGTTTAGGAATTTCTCCAAATATATTTTATTTAAAAAAGATTTTCGAAACTTTTGTTGAATTTTTCGAATTTAAATTTTATTTTTTTTTTGGTTTGAACCTCCCAGTTATGATACCAAATGCAGCAATGTCTTGTTTTAAACCAATCATTTAAAATTTCTGAGTGTTCCAAGCCATCATTGGTTGTCAATCCTCCAAGTATATATTTCGATCCAAGATTATATGATTTCAATTATTATTATTTTTTATATTTAAGACGTTAAAATTTTTGAAAAAAATAACTTTGAATTACTGAAAAATTTAACACAATTTAGATATTTTCTGAATACTTCAATGAAAATAAATATTTGTTTCGGTAAAAATAGTCCAAAATAAACACATTGGGATGTAAACAACGATTTGTTTAGAACAACATCTTCCCAAATATATAATTTTTGTGTGTACCAAATATTATATGTTTAGAGTGTATCCTAAAGATATATATGTTTCAAGCCGAATATGTTTGGGACAATATACTACAGAAGCGATTTTTGTTCAGCGTGTATGTATGTGTGTATATGCATGTGCATTTTTTCTTTTTGATAACATTCTTGAAAACAAACAAAAACAAAATTCGAATCAATAAACAATTGGAATAATGCCGACATAGAAAATAGTTAATTTAAATGTCAGAAAGGAAATAGTGTTGGAGATCATTGTGCTAATGTTATACATAAATTATTAATTTTGTGTTCTTGCGGTGGCGATGTTTGTGAGACATGAAAAGTCAGGGTAGTACAATGTTATAAATAACGAAATAATTTCCTACTGTTGTACGAATATAAATAAATAAAATGATGTTTTGATTAAACGAAAAATATGTTTTATTATTATATTTAAGCATTTACATTATATTTGTTGACATATATAAATTATACTTCCATCCATAAACGGAATATCTTCTTCCAACTTCTATGGCTGGCAAGAATTACCTATGTATGTTCTTTACAACCAATTCCAAATCGAGATCACAGGCACTGTCCAATTCCATTGTCCTACTGCTTTGTAGCGTTAGCCGCCCATAATGTTTCTCCTGGCTTTTGCACACAATTGTTCTAAACATACAAACATAAATGTACATATCTAATTACAAGACAAATTCCACATTATTACATTTAGTTACATATCCTTCCAGTGTTTTGCACATTTTGTTTGCTTTTGTACCGCAATCCAATTGGAATTTCGCTCTTCTGGTTTATTAAATAAACATAATTATTTTTCCTATCACATCTTTGCATTATTTTTCTTTATTTCGGAAGATAATTTAATTTATTATTCTTTATTAGGAAAATTTATTTCTAATATTTACAACATTTGAGTTTCTTGCGGACAAAAATAAATATAAACCAGTAAGGAAAGGCTAAAGTCGGGCGGTGCCGACTATATAATACCCTACACCACTCTCGTAATATTGAATAACTCTGATATATAAATTTTGTAATTCATGTATAAATTGTTTACATAAATTTATTTTTGGGACATTTTATACTTAAATAATACCCTGTACCACAGTGTTGTGTTGGGTATAAAAACGATTGGATCTAAAGAGCAAAATCGGACGAAACATATATATGGGAGCTATAGCTAAACCTTAACCGATTTTCTTCAAATTCGGCAATGTTGGTTCATGGATCAAGAAACTCTACCATTCTAAATTTCAAAATGATTGGATGTAAAATACAGCTTTTATAGGACTAAATGGCCAAATCGGACGAAAAATATATATGGGAGCTATAGCTAAATCTTTACCGATTTTCTTCAAATTCGGCAATGTTGGTTCATGGATCAAGAAACTCTACCATTCTAAATTTGAAAACGATCGAATGTAAAATACAGCTTCTATAGGACTAAAGGGCCAAATCGGACGAAACATATATATGGGAGCTGTATCTAAATCTTAACCGATTTTCTTCAAATTCGGCAATGTTGGTTCATGGATCAAGAAACTCTACCATTCTAAATTTCAAAACGATTGGATGTAAAATACAGCTTCTATAGGACTAAAGGGCCAAATCGGACGAAAGATATATATGGGAGCTATATCTAAATCTGAACCGATTTCAACCAAATTCAATAGCGATCTTAACAGCCGCGAAATACTCTAAACTGCAAATTTCAGAACGATCGGAGTGAAATTGCGACCTGTAGTCGACGAACAACTTTACATGGACAGACGGACGGACGGACAGACATCGTTAAATCGACTATAACAATTGGGAGTGTTACGGTGGCGGCATTAAATTTGTTGCGGCGTCAATTTGTAACGGCGTTAAATTTGTGGTGGGGCAAAATGTTACTTTTTCGCGTTGAAATAAACAGAGTACCACAAACGAAAAAATTTCGCAGTTTTTTTCGCGACTTTGTTTTTATATGGGATTTCAACGCGAAAAATGAACATGGTACTATGCTTAACGGGTAATTAATCACCCTGCAGCTAAAATCATTTCTAGTTGCGTATTAAACCAGTCATAAGCTAGTTGCAATGTGAACTCATTCGCATCGCTGCCAGCAAAAACGATTATCTGAGCTGCTTAACAGTACTTGCTTGATACCAACATAGTTGTTGCAGATCGACTCGGTCGTCTCTCTGCCGTCAGCAGTAGAGAAATAAGCAAAAACGATTGAACTGCTTTACGAGCAAGTACTTGCTTGGTGGTGGCAGAGTAAATGTTTCTCTCTCCCACCACCATTCTCCTCACTTATTCTCAAATATAGTAATAACTGAACTAGATGTTAACTAGTACTGAATTGTATATAAATGAACTAGTTGGGTGCCTATGACAAGCCATTGTTAAAATCGATAGTTGCTTATATGAAAAAAAGACTGATATGTTACTAGTTTGAAGTAAAAAGCAACTAGTATATTTCTATATACAAACTAGTCATTTTGGCTGCAGGGCAAGTATAGAATTGTATTGTTATTGTTGGCTATTTTAATATTTGATATTTCTAATGCCTCATCCACGTTCTTAAAAGGGATATCGTCCCTATAAATTAATTTTTCTTTTTCTATGATTTCTTCCTGAATTAATATATGAGTGTTTACAATATTGGCCTTTGCCCAAATTATTGCGTTTTCTATGTTTCTTGTTTCTTCATTTAATAGGTCTAATTTGTATTTCTAATTTAAAAATAGATTTTCATCTATTTCTCCATTACTTTGTATTAATTTAATTATTTTATTGGTTACATTTGTTTTTTCAATTATTTTTTCTTTCGTTAATTTATTAATTATAACTTGAATATATGGGCCTCTATTTGTTGCAGCAATTCCTCATATTTATTGATATCGATGACATGAACTATTTTAAATGTTCCTGTTTGGATACTAGCCTTTCCCGTATCAATGGCAATCATCTTTGAGTTCGTGTAATCAAATATCTGCATCTCCGCCCTTGAGGACAGTACCATTGTCATCCTACACTGATAGAAAAAGCTTCGTCATGACGACGAATTTGTACATCATCACGATTTTTTTCCCTCAAAAGTCAGCTAACGTACGGAATAATCCTCTTGATGAATTTGTTCGTCACCATGACGAATTTCTGTTTCCAAAAACTTTTGTCCTCAGGATGATCCATTCATCACCACGACGAGCCCCATTCATCATCATGACGAGCCCCATTCAGCATCACGACGAATAGCATTCATCACCACGACGAATTCTATTCATCACCATGCTGAACTCCATTCATCACCACGACGAATTCCATTCGTCACCACGACGAATCCCATTCATCATCACGACGAATTCCATTCGTCACCACGACGAATCCCATTCATCATCACGACGAATTCCATTCGTCACCACGACGAATTCATGCCCACGACTATTTAAATTTTAAAAATTCCAATAAATGTTCTTCTAGTTTTAAACCATGGAAAATAAAAATATTTGACTGCATTGCTAGGTTCAGTTGTGAATATACGTTTCGAGACGATGTTCTTATCAGGTATGGCTGAAATCAAACAAACGAGAAGTATTCATTACTTCTGCTATTTTAAATCAAAAATAATCACATCAAGTAATGTATTTGCTAACAGACCACTAGCACAAATTTTTCACACTTATACAGCTTGTCGAGCTGCATGTACGAGTATGCATGTGTTTGATGTTTTGTTAAACAAACATCAGTTACGCCGTGCCAGCGCGGTTTGTTTGAACCAATCGGTGCTACGTGGAACACACACGTGGACGAACATAACAACGTCGCATGTCTTACTTTGTTTTGCTGTAGGAGTTGACGTTGCCGTAAAGGGCGAATAAGTCGATCGTTCTCATGATGAATGGATAATCATATTGACGAACGGTGTTCGTCATTAATTACTAAATTTTTTAAATTGATCTTTTACAACAAATTATTTAAGTAAGGTAATGAGAACGCATATATAACAGCACATTTAAGCAGAAACTATAATTTGATTGCTTCGTTTGCTTATATTTCCAGCAAAATGGCCAAATAAATCTTTTCGTCGTGGGAATGAAACCTTATCGTTCTCTCGACGAATTTCGACATCACCAAAAACATGACATGATGATCGTGTTCGTTCTATTGACGTACAAAAACATCGCATGTACGAAACTTTTCGTCACCAGTACGAAGATATATTGACGAAACTGATTCGTCATGGTGACGAACGGTTTTTCTATCAGTGTAGAAGGAAAATCAGTTTCTTATTTGACTCTTACGAATTCTCCGCCCTGATTCCGTAATAACCATGCTATCTCCATTAAGTATGGCGCGTGCTTATTTTTAGTAAAATATCATATAATTTAAAACATTATCGTAATAAAATTTAAAATGTTTGTCCTTGATATAAGAACATACTGGTAATTAATTTAAGGCATACATGAATTTAAATACAGTTTTTTTAAATATGTATGGAAAATTCGTTACATTATATTGATTATAATGTTACTCTTTGTTTGACTTTTATTCGAATATTATATTGTTATGTATCGATTTTATAGCGGGATTCGTTTCTCTATTTGTTTTCCATGAACAATTTTTATCGGAACCGATCTTAATGATTTTTAACCTAGAATTTGGCTGGAATTTAAATAGAAATTATATAAAACAAATATTATATTATTATATCATATAGTTTGGATGCTCACTCATTTCCTGCAATTTGTAAATTTTTAATTCCTCACTGCATTTTTCATATATCCAAATAAAGTTCAATTGCGCGAACTAAAATAAAAATAATTTGAATAGAAATCAAACAGAATGATTTATATACGATAAAGTATTAAAATAAGTTTTATCATATAACTGTCACAAAATGTTGAAAGATAAGAGATATATTAAAATCTTTGGAATATACTTACTTACACTGAAATATTTAGTCACTCTTCTACGACACAAATTCTCATAATAGATAAATACAAAATCTGCTGTACTAAAAGTTAAAAAAAATATTTATGTAAGATATTATTAATAATAGAAACTGATTGTTTTGAAAGTGGCGAAAGTGACATTTTTCAATAAATTGAGTTACCAAAAATAATTTTTAAAATCTTAAGTTTTGTTAGCAAACAAAACTACAACAAGTAAGACAGTTTCAGTCGGGTAAACCGACTAAGGTATACCCTCACTTTGTGAGTAATGTAATATGGAATATTAAACGAATTATTCTGTCAATTTGTATGGGAGGTACCAGAATGTTTTTAACAAATACACCTATTTTTCTCTGAATTGTAGATTCTTTAAATACATTGCACTGCGCCGAATTATAAGCTTTTTTTGCACTGGTATATTAACGTTATGAGATATTAAATTTGGTATGATTTGGAGAGAAATATTTCAACCGTTCATATATAATACTTACGTTGAAATATTTTGTAAAATTTGCCACTCTTCTCACAAAAGAGCCATTCTAAAAATCTTTTACTACAAAAATAAAAAAGATAGTTATATGTATAACATATTATTACTAATAAATTTCTATATTGCCACAAATAATTTTACATTTCTGCATTATGCGCTGGTATTTTTAATAAATAAATACTTTCAATTAAAATGTGTTTTGTTAATTTGGTAATTGCCTATAAGATGTTTATTTCAGGATAATAATATTATTCTTCACGTACCTAAACATTTTCCCATTGTCTCTATCAGTATTACAAAATCTATTACTCACATTTTTGTCATCCATTTGGCACAAATCTCTTCACAGGACTTACAAACAAGATCTCCTTCAAAAACGCATGTACATCGACATAAATAACATACAGCAAAAATAACTATGACACACGCACTCCCTTATCACAGAGATCGATGGTGACGCCGACGGCATAACCACATGCATACACACATGTACACGACGGTTTCATTTGTTGTTGTTGATATGCTTTAGCAAAAATAACTGTTAACAGCCCATATTAAAATTATTTTCGGTGCAATATGCACGTATGTATGCACGTATACTTACATATTCACAGCAATCAAATTTTTTCACAATCCGCGTCCCGAAAACAGACAACCGTTTCCTTCCATCGCTTGTAAATAACTGACGATTTAAAAGAAAACGAACAACAGAACTGTTCTCTATTTTCTCTTCTAGCATTCCATAACAATTATTGATTCACACATTACCAAACAAAACTGATTCTCGGAGCGAGAGAGGGAGGGAGAGATTGTATAATTCTCTCGTATGTATTCTTAAAAATAATGACAATAGTCATAAAATTTTTTACCAAGACAGCCTTTCCTTTAAGGGGAGCATAGCCTTAAATTTATTACTCAAATATCTCATACTGTTAATTAAGTCCGATTCGACATTAAAACTATGACATGTCTACGTCGTAGTGTTAATGTAGAAAATCCTTAAAAGTATTGAAATATTACTTAAAATATTGCGGATTGTCACAAAAATAATGATTGTTTTCTTTAATTTAAATGCGTACATTTAAAGAAGCGCGTACACAAAACTAATGATTAGATAGACATTAATTCAAATTCAAAAAACTTTATATTAAGGAAAATTTCGTAAAAAACGTGTACATTTTCATTATTTTAATGAAAATTGTCATTGAATTGATGCCGAGGTAGCATACTTAATATAAGAATGTGTCATCATTAGTTTTATTACTATTTTTTTTTCAGTGTTATAATTACTGAAATGGCGGGTGTAAAATTTCCCCCATGAAAGATTCAGTGGTAAATAGGCCATTGGTCACCGACGGATTAAGGTATCGTTTTAGCAAATCTATTAAGCAGTCCTCACTATAGCTCTTCCTAATGATTATATACCTGTGATAAGTTGGAAAAGGCGTCTCAAACTTATATGAATCATCATCTCCCTGTTTTATCCATAACTGATTCTTAAACGCGTTTATAGGTGACTCCACCGCTGGAACTAAGTTTTCTCCCGAGCTATCATCACTATGAACTGTCCCTGTCATTGAGTTTATCCATGTACCCTGGTCCGTAGGTGCCCTAGAAAGTGCATCCGCCACTATGTTACTCTTACCGGGTTTATAGAACAGTTCATAATCATATTCTTCTAGCTTATCCTTCCATCGCTTTAGCTTCCAATTACAATTGTTATTTCCTATGGCAAAAGTCAAAGGTTGATGCTCTGGTCTTTATGGTCCTTCGCAGTACCATTCTTGTTCAAGTACAGCCCCTAGGGCATAGTTGGAAGCGTCAGTAGTAAAGTAACTTTTTACTAAAATCTGGATAAACTAAGAGCAAATCTTCTGACACCAAGGTATTTATTATCTTCCTAAATGCTCGCAGGGCCTCCTGATCAAATGTTATCTCCTTCTTAGCAGATACATGTTTGGGCAAACGCCCATTCTCCCCCTGTAAAAGTTTCGTCAAGGGTTTTGCAATTTTTGCATAATCTTTGAAGAAACGCCTATAATAACCTGACATTCCTAGAAAAAATCGCAAATTCTTAAGTGTCCTAGGAATTGGAAAATTTGCTATAGCATCGACCTTTTTGGGATTAGATCTTATTCCCTCTGTCGTCAAAGTAAATCCTAAGAATTCTACTTCATTCATGTAAAACTCACATTTATCCAACTGTATTTTCATGTTTGCACTATTAAAAGTCCTTAAAATCGTGTCTAAATCCCTCGCGTGGGAAATTTCGTCTTTACTGAAAATGATTATATCGTATATATAGACAAAGCATATCTTTCCTATATGTTCCCTAAGAATATTATCTAATTCGCGTTGGAATGTGGCGGGGGCGTTTTTTAGTCCGAAGGATAACCTAACGAACTCATATTTGTTGTTGATCGCAAACGCAGTTTTCTCAACATCAGTTTCCTTTAACGGAATCTGGTGAAACCCGCTTTTCAAATCCAAAACTGAGAAAAATTTGTTACCCTTTAAATGCATAAGAACGTAATTAATGTCTGGTACGGGGTAACGATCGGGAATTGTCATTTTATTCAGTTTTCTAAAATCAATAACCATTCTAAATTTATTTTCCCCTGACGCATCAGTTTTCTTAGGGACAACCCACACCGGAAAACAATACGGCGATCTCGAAGGTCTAATGATCCCGTCTTTCAGGAATTTACTCACTTGTTTCTCTACTTCTTCCTTCATTGACATTGGGTATGTTATAAAGGGTCCGCCATCTAACGTTTTTTTTGTCAACTAGTGCTTATTTCGTGAATGGTAACACTTAGCTCATGTCTGATTTGACAGATAATTAGGTTAGGTTGAAGAGAGGAGACGTTTAAACGTCTCATGTCCATGGACATACACTTAAGCCAGTGGTTCGGCCTGTTGTGCGCTCCTTATTTATGATCTTTTTATACCTCACGAGTTACAGAAAATCGGTACTAGACACGAATTTTCTCAGTATCTTCCAGTCATATTCTCTGAGGTGAGTCAAGTCTGGTAATATGTCGGACCCGAAATGTTGGGATCTTGAATGTGTGAAAGCCGGGCAGTGACACAGAAAATGTTCCATCGTTTCGATGTTTTCTCTGCATGCCCTGCATTCGTCGTTTCCTGCTAGTCCTATGCGATGAAGATGTGCTTGTAAGCTTGAGTGTCCCGTTAGAACACTCATCATCTTACTAATATCGATCTTGTTTAGTTTCAGAAGACTTCTTGTTTTCTTTTCATTTGGGTCACCCCACAGTATCTTTGCAGTTGCTCCTACTGTTGCGCTATTCCACACAGTTTTATGAGCCATCACTGCCCAGTGCTTCAACTCATTTTTCGTGGCTTCGAAAGGTTTCCAATTTTCCAAGTTTATTACTCGAAGTTCTCTGCCCTTTGAAGCCAAGTTGTTTGCCCGTTCATTTCCAATTACTCCGTTGTGTCCTGGTACCCAGTAAAGACGCAATTGACCATGGGCTGAGTAATCATTTATCGTTCTTTTACAGTCCAACACAGTTCTGGATTTGACCCTTTCCGATGTTATTTCTTTAATCGCCATTTGACTATCTGTGAAGATGTTGGCATATTTAGGCTTTGTCGTGTTACTGAGCCAGTTCACACACTCCGTGATTGCTCGAACTTCTGCTTGAAATACCGTGTTATGGTCAGGGAGGCGGAAGTGAAGTTCGACTTCTGGTTCATCAATAAAAAGTCCCAGACCCGTCCTTCCTCCTCGCTTGGACCCATCCGTGTAGCAGCTGGTTCCCACTGGCACATGGGCCAAAGTTCCATTTTCCCAGGAGCGTCTGTCTGGCACAAACGTATCACAGGTAGCTGTAAGCCGCACTTTAGGAAAGCGGTCCGAGATTTCTGGCGTTTGGTGACCAACTAGATATTCTAAAATCTTCTGATGGTACGACTTGTGGTCTCGATTTATCCATTCACCCATCACTTGTAGACGTCTTGCTGTGAGGGCTGCCTCATACTTTATACGGATGTCTATTGGTTGGATGTGCAGTATAGTCTCCAACGCTTTTGTTGGTGCAGTTCTAAATGCCCCGCTTATGCCTAGACAGCACATACGTTGAATTTTTTGCAAAGGTATTACGTTGCAATTCTTGTCCATTGATGTCCACCATACTACAGAGGCGTAGGTGATTATTGGTCTAATCACGCTCATGTAAAGCCAGTGAGTCATATTTGGACGTAGTCCCCATTTTAAACCTATAGCTCTTCTGCACAACGACCAACATCTGTGTGCCTTTGTAACTCTTTCTTCAAGATGATCTTTCCAGTACAGTTTCTGATCCAAGATTACTCCCAAGTATTTTACCTTTTTAGTTATAGCAACTGTCTTATTCAGGAATCGAGGCGGGGTAAAACGTGGGATCTTCGTTTTCCTTGTAAATAGACATATTTCTGTTTTGTCTGGGTTAACATTTAATCCCCTTGGTTGTGCCCAGTTATATGCTATGTTAAGTGCCTCTTCAGCTCTTCTGCATAATAGATTTGGATGAAAGCCCCTTAGAAGTATTACAACGTCGTCTGCATAACAGACTGGTTTAAGTCCTTCATTGGTGAGGGCTTTTAGGAGACTGTGTATCGTCGTAACCCATAGAAGAGGCGATAAAATGCCCCCCTGAGGTATACCACGATTTACCTTGTCTCTAATTTTTACGTCATATGACCCACAAATAATCCACCTATTCCTTAGCATATTGTTGATCCAGTTTTTCAGCGCCCGGTCAACCTGAAACTCGTCTAAGGACTGGATAAGTGTATCGGTCTGTACATTGTTAAATGCGCCCTCAATGTCTATGCAAACAGCAAGTGTATACATTTCTTTACTGAAGGACTCTTCTATGTGGTGCACTACCTCATGCAGAGCTGTTTCCACTGATCTTCCTTTGACATAGGCCTGTTGTTTGAATTTTAGCCTGTCATCCGCTATTTTACATTTGACCATGTCATCATTTATTCGCTCCATTGTTTTTAACAGGAAAGAAGTAAGGCTAATGGGTCGATAAGCATTTGGGGTCGTGTAACTCGCCTTGCAAGGCTTTGGTATGAAGACCACCCTTGATTCCTGCCAGTTTTTTGGGGTATACGAATGGGTTAGGCATGCAGTGAACACTCCAGCCAGATGAGTTGATACCAGATCCACCTCATTCTGCAGAAGTGCTGGAAATATTCCATCCGGTCCCGCAGCCTTAAAGGGAGAGAAACTTTTTATCGCTTCTTTAACCATACCATCTGTTATATCCGTAATAGGTACTTGATGCAATACATTTTCATTCTGTAACTGTTCCTCTGTTGGTCCAGCATTACCAGTCGGAAAATGAGTTTTCATCAAGAGCCTTACGGTATCTTCTATAGTTTCCATCCTTTTACCCGTTTCATCCACCAGTGTTTCGGTTTGGACATGAGTTTTTGAGAGGAACTTTTTCATTTTAGACATGCTGTTAACGCTGTCTACCTGTTCACAGAAAAGCCTCCAGGAGTTACGTTTCGCCGATCTAACGATTTTATTGTATTCTTTGAGTCTTCTATGGTAGTCGTCCCAATATACTGATTGTTTTTTACGTCGAGCTCTATTGTAAAGTCTGCGGACATCTTTGCCAATCGAGCGAATTTGTCCTGTCATCCAGGGTTTCTCAAAGGCAGATTTCCTTTCTCGAAGTGGGCAACTATCTTCGAATGATTTTACAAGAGCCTCGGTAATCTTCTTAACATTGATTTCAATGTCTTCTGCACATAGATAATCGCGTGTAGGCTGCCCCAATCGATTTCTAAGTAGATTTCCGAATTTAGTCCAGTCGGTCTTAGCCTTATTACGGAAACTTATGGGGTTCGGCGGTGGCCGTGCAATTTTAAACCTTATATAACGTTGGTCTGAATAGGAGTGTTCATCCGAAACCCTCCACTCATGAATCATCAATAAGATTTTCTGAACATATCGTTATATCTAATACTTCTTCCCTAATTTTGTTAACAAAGGTTGCAGTGTTTCCTATGTTAAGAGTTATGAGGTCATTTGTATTCAAAAATTCGATAAGGGCTTGTCCCCTTTTATTGGTGTTAATACTACCCCAAGCGATATGATGGGAGTTGGCGTCACATCCAGCTAATAACTCATTACTTGTGTGTTTGGATTCCCTCACCAGACGTTGTAATTCCGACGTAGGTGGCAATGTCGGCGCATCGAATGGCAGATATATTGACGCCAGGTACATATTTCCATTACCTTGCCTCAGCACCGTTGCGTCCGATTTTGACAACTCTGGAGAGAAAATAAAACATAAGTTTTTATGGCACAGAATACAAGTCCTTGGGCGAGTACCTGTGTTAGCGTAGAAAAGGTTATAGCTCACATGGTTTAATCCAGTAACCTTGTTGCTAGTTGTCCATGGTTCCTGGATCAAAGCAATATGAACCCTGCCTTTATTTATGATGTCCATCAGAGCGTTGGATGCTGTCTCGCTCCGGTGGAGGTTTATCTGGATGACCTCAATCATTGTTCTTCCAGTAAAAGTTTCTTTTGGGAGTCTATCCTATCTGGTGGCACCCCCTCATTATTTGGTAGTGGGTCATTCTCCTCCTTTCGTTCACTACCTATTACACCATCTTCCAGTCGACAATTTTGGGAGGCGGTGTTATTTTTGTCGCTCCCTCATTGGTTTGAATCGTTTTGTGGCTCTTTTTAATTTTATCACCACCTTTGCTGGGAAATTCCTGCAAAAGTGGCGGTACTATTGGTGAACTGGTTGTGTTATTGACTACTTCCACATCAGTTTTTGGCAGTGTCTCACTTGTCTCCATCCGTTCAATACCAGTGTTTGCCTCTTCAGACAGTATATCGATTCATTTGTCCTGCCAATCGGGACCTTTCCAATTTTGAAAAAGACTGTCCAGATCAAGAAGTACGCCATGCCCTTCGCCATGACAAGATTGTTCTTGGATTCTGGGTCTATGCCTAACACGAGGAGAGTACCCTCGGTATCATCCTTCCTATAGAAGACTTCCCACTTTCTCACGGAAAGTTTTGAATTCTGTTTGCCAATGATGTCGAGTATGTACTCTGATGAGAACTTACTGGGACATCCCTTAACATATAGGGTCATTTTTATGAGTTCAGGAATGTCGCTTTTCCTTACCAATTTTAGCTTTGCGCCATCCCAAGGTGAGGGGAAGCTATCCACAAGTTTTACGAGGACACCAGCGCAGCGTTGTGATGCCAGCCTTAGCATCAAAACACCCCTCTCAAACTTGCAACTCATTACTTCGATTGGTGGTTCATCCTTAGATTCGAGGACGTATTCCGCTACCCTCGTATAGACCAAATCTTCGAAGTTACTCTTTTGGTCTTCGGGGATTCTGCCAGATGCACTACTGCTATCAATTATGGCGTAGCATAGATCGTCTCGAATATGTTGTTTAGCTATATTAGAATAAGTCGGTGGCTTCTTACCCTTCTTTATGGCCAATTGATTTTTCCGTGTCTGTAGAGTCTTTTTGGTTAAAGCCTCATCCTTAACGGATGATTTGGTTGACTTGAACTGCGTTATTGGGTCAACTTTACCGCCCACAATCGAAGGACCCAGACTAGAGACCTCCTTTTGTGTGGTTACGTTAGGCTTATCCGAATTACTGGAAGACGGCGAGCCCTTTTTCTTCTTAGTCACTTTCACAGCGCTATGTTCTTCGGGAGACCTGACTCTTTTAGCGGCCTCCATGTTTGTATTGGAGGTAGAATTGTCAGGTTCATCCCGTAATAGGTTCTGTCGGTTCAACTTATTCAGTTTCCTTCTTTGTGCCCCTGACAGTCTCTTTGAGTTAGCAACAATAGTGATATTGTTTTCATTTGATGATTCAGAGTCAGAGTCCCCACTGGCTTTTAAAGGCTGGGGTTGCTTAAAGCCCCGGCTGGGTTCTGCTTCATCTGTCTTATCATTTGTTTTGCCTGCGGCTGGATGTGCTCTTGTTTCATTTTCGACTACGGGATCCAAGGCACCAAAGCTCGTAGAAGTTGCTTGCTCACGATTGTTCGATAACGACGACAGATGACTCGTGAGTGAATCAACGCTTGTCGCCGGCACTGGGTTTTCCCTCCCCTGCGCCGTAATCTCCTTCGTCTTTATTGGTTTAATCATAAATTGGTTGGGGGAGACACCCCCATAGCCAGTATTAGCCCGTAATAGGTACGTCGGTATAGGCCTTCCAGACTGAGCTCAGAAATTTCTGTCCAGAGACCGATGCATCCAATTCAACCTAAGCTTTATAAACAACAAACCTCCTGGTTGCGTAGTAAGTAAGTAACTATCCGCTCTGCGATAACACGTCCGTTCGCTACGACAGGCGGCGACTGACTGGCTGACTGACAGATAATTAGTTTTATCCTTCCGTTGAACGAATATGGTTGTGTATACGCTTGAACTTTGAAAAATACGCTTGAATGCGATCGACTTAAAGAAGATGCCGATTTGCCAATAAAATCATCTTTTCAGATGAAGCTCATTTTGATCTTGGCGGGTATGTAAACAAGCAAAATTGTCGCATTTGGTGCACAGAAAACCCGCACGCATACATTGAAAAGCCGATACACCCAAAACGAGTCACTGTTTGGTGCGGATTTTGCTCCAGAGGCATAATTGGGCCATGAGCAAGGAGTGGCCGTTTTAGTCAATGGCGATCGTTATCGGGCCATTTTGAACGAATTTTTGTTCACAAAAATTGAAGAGGAGGATATTGGTAACATTTGGTTTCAACAGAACGGCGCTACGTGCCACACAGCCGAAGCTACACTCGATGTTTTGCGCGAGGTTTTCAAAAAAAAAAAAAGTTATTTGGCGGACCCTTTATAATTCGAATAAACCGGGGTGTCGGCCTTTGTACGAATCTCACCCACAACTCTAGTGGTGTAAGTTAGTTTCTCATCCGGCTCCGAAAACAATTTTTTTTATTTATCTACTAAAAATCTCAACATTTTCCTCTGCCTCTCACACATGTGTTGATCTCTAATAAATGTGTTGTTAACGCTGTATTGGCTCAATTTAATTTTGGTCCCATTTTCTAATGTCATTCTATTGTTCCTCATGTCAAAGACTGCACCCAATTCTTTGAGAATATCATTACCAAAAATTGCATGAAACGATTTCAATGATGGTAGTATGAAAAATTTGATTGGTAATTCTGGCATATTAAAAATAGTAGCAATGGTGTGGTGAGTAATCCTCATATCTCCAGCAACTGAATTTGCCCTAAATATTTGTTCATTCGGAATGGGACTCTTTCCTAATTTTGGTTGTATGTAATTTTTATTAGAACCTGTATCTATCAATATTCGTATTATCTCCTCATTACTTTACCTGCATTCCACATACGGCAATGAGGAGTCTTTTTGTCTAAAAAATGAACGTCCAACAATTTAATCAATTCCGGTTCACTATTTTCCGAAACGGCAAAGAATTCTTCCTGTTTATCCAAGGTTTCTAAGTAATCCTCGAATGGAATTTAATCCGCATCCTCATTCTGAACATTTCCGGTATCCGAATATGCCACGACTGGAGCAACCTCATGCCCTTCAGTTTCTATATGAAAGTTCCTTTGAATTTTATTGGGGATGGGACAAGGTTGTGGATTTGTAATTGTCCCCTTTCCTTGATTCTGATTTAATTGAGGCCTATTTGCGTAGTTAACCTCCCTGCTACGAATACTTTGATCAATTTCCATTGGCTCAGGTCTCGGCAAAGGTTTTTGTCCTGTTGGCCTAGGTGGTGAATTTGATGCATGTTGCTGATATTGAAACTGTGGCATGTATCGAGGTGTTTGGTAATAAAATTGTTGAGGATTTTGTTGTGGTTGCGACGTAGACACATGTTGTAGATTTCTAGGAGTATAGGCCGGTTGTGGATAAAATTGTCTATGTTCATAAGCCTGATTTCCTCGATTCTTAGTAACGAACTGTTGCGAGCTTGGTTTACTATCATTAACCCTTGGCAGAATATGTACTGAATTTCTGTTTTGCGCGTATTGAGTTCTAAAATTTTGATTTTGCATTCTGAGACATAGTTGCAAGGCCTGTGGCAAATCCGTTGGATTGGCGACACTTAGCAAACTTGGAAGATTCCCATTTGACCCCTGATAAAGGTATACAGAGCCTTGTCTCTGTATGTCCTTGTTAGAACCTGTAGTGCCTCCTGTCCAATCTCCATACATGCAACTTTATTCAATAATAACGAAAGATGCGTGTAAATAGCCTGATAATAGACATTAATTGATGTCTGTCCCTGAATGAAAGCGACATTTGGTATTCTAAGGTACTAAGGTCTCTCTGATCTGCATAATGCATAGTCAAACACTTCGATATGGCTTCCCAGTTTAAAGGGATTTTATATGATTCCAACGCCGTACATGCGTTGCCTACAATTTTATTCCTTATGACATTTAAAATACCAAAATATTTTGCTGTACCCTTTATTGGTTCATACAAATTTAATATTCTTTCCACGCTCCTTTTCCAAGAGCTGAATTCCGCAGGATTACCTGAAAATTCTCTCAAACTCTTCACAACTTCTGGCACTTATTCTAATTCCGTCAAATTCCCTCTTTCATCTGTAAAAATTTCCTGATCAGTCAATGGTACGTCAGTGTTAGATGCCGTGATTGCCTTAATGTTGCCTCATTCTTCTATGCACAATCTACGGAATATGGAAGTTATTGCCTCCTCAACTTGAGGCGATATGTGTAGGGGGACTTGGATTAGCACTTGCATGAGGGAGTGGAGGGGGATTAGGGATTTGGTTATTTGAAATAGGATTGGCTTGAAGGATCAGTGGTCTGATTAGGTTATTATGGTTTGCCACTTTGAAAATTTTTATAATAATTCTTTTAATTTCAATACTATTTTTTACAATTTTTTTTGAATGAAAATTCAAAATAAAATTTTTACTTACAATACAGCCAACAATCCCATTTGCATAATTTGAATAAGGTTTAGTTGTACAAATTTGATTTTTAATTTAAATATTTTCCAATTTATTTTTAAAATATTTTTAAACTAATTTTTATTCTATTTATGGGAATATGGTCTATTATTAAACTTTTATAATTTTCTTTTTTTAATCACTCTATTAACATTTCAGCTTTTTGAAAACAAATTTATTAAAAAATTTATTTCTACATTAGTTGTATTTATAATTTTTCCTTAACACAGTCACTAAATTTGTAGTTAACAATTTTATATTTCAACTCAATATTTATTTTTACTAAAACAGTTATTATTTGTTTTTGTTATTTTTTCTCAGAGGTATGGTTCCTTCGGCAAAGTTTCTTATTTTGATCCCTAGAATATGATTTTCACTGAGTGGGGTTCGGTCATACATTTGGACTCGATTGGAGCACTCAGAATTCGTTTTAGAGGTATGGTTCCTTCGGCAAAGTTTCTTATTTTGATCCCTAGAATACGATTTTCACTGAGCAATGGGCGATTTTTAAATCGACCCGCCCTAATACTCATGTATATTCATATACAAACATACGTCCAAGTCGGGATTTTTTGGCTTTCTTTTGCTCGGTGGTGCACTACACAACATTGTGGCGGTCAATTGCGTTCATTACACAGTGTGTAACCTATAACGATATTTGATTGTAAATGTTGTAGTACGGTATTCGGAACAATTTTAAAGATATTTTTGGACAAAATAAAAAATCGCGTGCCCTACATTCGGCCAATTCGACTTTTTAAAATAAAAGTGTGATTTTTTTATCCTTTTCGTTTTGATTGATTGACGTTTTCGCTGGATTTTCGGTAAATAATCAACGTGCACTCTACAGTCGGTCAACTCCACATATAATTGAAGTACAAAGTGTGTTTTTTTATTTTGGAAATTTTTGTTTTCGGCCTTAAATTGTGTATAATTGGACACATGCGTGCTACAATTGGTAGTTTTTTTGAACGTAATAGACCGGTAAATTTCGTTATTTTCGTAAGAAAATATTAAAAAAAGATATTTTGAAATTTCGGTTAACGGCGAAAACTATTTATATTTTCTTTCATGAATTATTATTTACCTTTTGCAAACATACATTTTATTTCAAAACTTTTCATTTTCGTCGCTCGCTTTGCGTTGGATGAATATACATACTCATGTATATTCATATACAAACATACGTCCAAGTCGGGATTTTTTGGCATTCTTTTGCTTGGTGGCGCACTACACAACATTGTGGCGGTCAATTGCGTTCATTACAAAGTGTGTAACCTATAACGATATTTGATTGTAAATGTTGTAGTACGGTATTCGGAACAATTTTAAAGATATTTTTGGACAAAATAAAAAATCGCGTGCCCTACATTCGGTCAATTCGACTTTTTAAAATAAAAGTGTGATTTTTTTATCCTTTTCGTTTTGATAGATTGACGTTTTCGCTGGATTTTCGGCAAATAATCAACGTGCACTCTACACTAAAAAAAAGCGTACTGAAAATCAATGAATTTTTCGTAAAGTTTAAGATTTTGGCAATGATTTCGAGCCAAAGACAATCGCTATAAAAATAAGAAGGTTTTATAGTTAATTTAAAGACGTGAATAGTACTTGTTTTGAGGATGCATTTCATAGAATTAAGAATTTTGGATAATAAAACTAATTAAGTTTGGTCTTAAAATAAGCACATTTTTGCGTAGATTCAAGTATGGCGCGTGCTTATTTTTAGTAAAATATCATATGATTTAAAACATTATCGTAATAAAATTTAAAATGTTTGTCCTTGATATAAGAATATACTGGTAATTAATTTAAGGCATACATGAATTTAAATACAGTTTTTTTAAATATGTATGGAAAATTCGTTACATTATATTGATTATAATGTTACTCTTTTAAATGAATCATTTTCTTTGAAATCATTTACTATTCATAGAAAATTCAATAACACAACACTTTATCTTTCTAAATAAATATTTTATTTGTTATATTTTATATTGGAAAATACAAAAAAAATATAATACATATTACGGATAACCTTGAACATTTTATAATTTAAAACAATATGTAATTGTATATAGACAAATCGCCAACACACTATGAAGTTTGACTTTTATTCGAATATTGTATTGTTATGTATCGATTCTATAGCGGGATTCGTTTCTCTATTTGTTGTCCATGAACAATTTTTATCGGAACCGACCTTAATGATTATACCCTACACCACACTGTGGTACAGGGTATTATAACTTTGTGCATTTGTTTGTAACACCCAAAAGGAGAAGAAACAGACCCATCGTTTATTATACCGATCGACTTAGAATCACTTTCTGAGTTGATTTAGCTATGTCCGTCTGTCTGTCTGTGCATGTATTCTTGTAATCAAAGTACAGGTCGCAATTATGGTCCGATCTCGACGAAACTTTACACATATCTTTTTTTTGGCCCAAGGACGATCCCTATTGAATTTGGTTAAAATCGGTTCAGATTTAGATATAGCTCTCATATATATGTTACCCCCGATTTGACCTGTAAGCGCTGTAAAAACTGTATTTTATATCCGATCAGTGCGAAATTCGGCAGAAAGAGGTTTCTTATTACATGAAGTAATACTGCCAAATTTGGAGAAAATCGGTTCAGATTTAGATATAGCTCCCATATATATGTTACCCCCGATTTGACATGTAAGCGCTGTAGAGACTGTATTTTATATCCGATCAGTACGAAATTCGACAGAAGGAGGTCTTTTTACATGAATAAGTATTCAGGGAAGATCGGTTCAGATTTATATTAAAGCTCCATATATAGAAGTTGTATTTTACTTCCGATCATTAAAATTTTCCAAAAAGATGTTTCTCAATTTAGGAACGAATATTGCTTAATTTAGCGATTATCGTTTCAGAATTAGATAATATGTTTCTACCAATTTACCAATTATTCCAAATTATTATGGCAATGACCCTTATCGCATTGTTAGGGAGGTGTAGGGTATTATATAGTCGGCCCCGCCCGACTTTCTGCCTTTCCTTACTGGTTTTTAACCTAGAATTTGGCTGGAATTTAAATAGAAATAACACAAATATATTATTATATCATATAGTTTGGATGCTCACTCATTTCCTGCAATTTGTAAATTTTTAATTCCCCACTGCATTTTTCATATATCCAAATAAAGTTCAATTGCGCGAACTAAAATAAAAATAATTTTAATAGAAATCAAACAGAATGATTTATATACGATAAAGTATTAAAATAAATTTTATCATATAACTGTCACAAAATGTTGAAAGATAAGAGATATATTAAAATCTTTGGAATATACTTACTTACACTGAAATATTTAGTCATTCTTCTACGACACAAATTCTCATAATAGATCCATACAAAATTTGCTGTACTAAAAGTTAAAAAAAATATTTATGTAAGATATTATTAATAATAGAAACTGATTGTTTTAAAAGTGGCGAAAGTGACATTTTTCATATAAATTGAGTTATCAAAAATAATTTTCTCAAAAAAATCAATACACGCTGAAAAAAAATTCGCTTCTGTAGTATATTCTCCCAAACATATTCGGCTTGAAACATTTATATGTTTAGCGTACACTCTAAACATATAATATTTGGTAAACACAAAAATTATATATTTGGAAATATGCTGTTGTTTTAAACAAATCTTTGTTTCTATCCTAATATTTTGTTATTTGAGACTATTATTTTTGAAACAAAGATTTATTTGCATTTAAGTGTTACATTTTTCATCAATTAAAAATTAATTTTAAAGTTTTTTTTTTAAATAATAAATATTGAAAATTTAAATCGTATAATGTTGGACATACATAAATTACTTGGCGGATTGACAACAAATGATAACTTGGAATACTCACAAATTTAAAATGATCGATTTAAAATAAAAGTTAATGCTACATATGGTGTTATATCAAAGTTTTGAAAATCTTTTCAAATAAAATATATTTAGAAAATTTCTAAACAATAATTTTATTTGTATTTAAACACATATTTTATTTGAGAAATTTAGTTTGCAAATATATTTTGTTCTAATATATTAATATATACGTTCCAAATAAATTGTATTGGTTTTCAAATAAAATTAATTTGTTCAGAAATATATAATATTTCAAAATTTGTATTCCAAATATATTTTCTTTCGATTCAAACATATCAAAAAAGGCGATTTTGCTCCGTGTAGTGACTTAGATTTTAAAATCTTAAGTTTTGTTAGGAAACAAAACTACAAAAACTTATTAAAAATTACTTCTGTAAAACAAAAGCTAATGCTGCTTATGAGATTCTTAACCCTGGTGTTAGATTAGCAAATCTGTACGAATCCTAGATTAAGAGTCCATTTGGTCAACATTACATTTTTCATATAAAATTAATATGGAAGACAATATTTTATATTTATTTTTATTCAATACTTCGTGAAAAGAAAGCAGCTTATTTACAATTATTTTTGAGCAAAAACGCTTATTATTTTGATTTTAGTAAAACAAAACTATCCCTTGGACCAAATTATAAGGCAATATATATACATACATATATGACCGTTTATAAAGGAAACGATACAAAAATTGGACCAAATGGGCCTAATCTAACAGCAGGTTTAATTATGAAGTACTTATAAAGCAATTATGAACACGAAATCAAGGAAAAATTTAAACTAAAATTCAAAAAAGGAAAAAATCTTTTTAAATAAATTATATTTGGAAAACTTTTTAACAATAACTTTGTTTGTATGAAAACACGTATTTTATATGTGAACGTCAGTTCGCAAATATATTTTGTTCTAATACATTAATATATGCGTTCCAAATTAAATTTCTTGATTTTCAAATAAAATATATTTGTTCAGAAATACATAATACTTACAAATATTGTTTCCAAATCTATTTCCTTCCAATTCAAACATTCCACTTAACATTCACTTATTTTCTGCAAGTTATAAATGGCATTCAGCACTGCATTTTTCATATATCCATCACATTTATCTTCAAATATTGCGTGATCTAAAATTAAAATAATTAAAGTTTTTCTGAAAATAAATCAAATAAAATTATCTATAAACAAAAAAAGCAAATAAATAACGTACGCGACGGTTTCATTTGTTGTTGTTGCTATGCTTTAGCAAAAATAACTGTTAACAGCCCATACTAAAATTATTTTCGGTGCAATATACACGTATGTATGCACGTATACTTACATATTCACAGTAATCAAATTTTTTCACAATCCGCGTCCCGAAAACAGACAACCGTTTCCTTCCATCGCTTGTAAATAACTGACGATTTAAAAGAAAACGAATAACAGAACTGTTCTCTATTTTCTCTTCTAGCATTCCATAACAATTATTGATTCACACGTTACCAAACAAAACTGATTCTCCGAGCGAGAGATGGAGGGAGAGATTGTATGTATTCTTAAAAATAATGACAATAGTCATAAAATTTATTACCAAGACAGCCTTTCCTTTAAGGGGAGCATAGCCTTAAATTTATTACTCAAATATCTCATACTGTTAATTAAGTCCGATTCGGCATTAAAACTATGACATGTCTACGTCGTAGTGTTAATGTAGAAAATCCTTAAAAGTATTGAAATATTACTTAAAATAATGCGGATTGTCACAAAAATAATGATTTTTTTCTTTAATTTAAATGCGTACATTTAAAGAAGCGCGTACACAAAACTAATGATTAGATAGACATTAATTCAAATTCAAAAAACTTTATATTAAGGAAAATTTCGTAAAAAAACGTAAATTTTCATTATTTTAATAAAAATTGTCATTGAATTGATGCCGAGGTAGCATACTTAATATAAGAATGTGTCATCATTAGTGTTATTACTATTTTTTTTTTCAGTGTACAGTCGGTCAACTCGACATATAATCGAAGTACAAAGTGTGTTTTTTTATTTTGGAAATTTTTGTTTTCGGCCTTAAATTGTGAATAATTGGACACATACGTGCTACAATCGGTAGTTTTTTGAACGTAATAGACCGGTAAATTTCGTTATTTTCGTAAGAAAATATTAAAAAAAGATATTTTGAAATTTCGGTACACCGCGAAAAATTTTTATATTTTCTTTCATGAATTATTATTTGCCTTTTGCAAACATACATTTTATTTCAAAACTTTTCATTTTCGTCCTATAATATTTCATCGGGTAATATTAAAAATCTTTTCGCCATTTGGGCGTGTTCGGCTATCTTGTTATTCTTTCCATTTCGCATTGTTGTTTCATCGATTTTTTTTGTAAATTTTGAGTCTGCGATATGTGGGAATTTTTGACAATAAATACATAGTTGTTTTCGTGATTGATTTGAAACTGCTATTGGCAGGAATTTTAAATTTGCCGCTTCGAATCAAATTTTGGTTCCGTTTTTTTACTTTAATTGAGATCTTTCATTTCGCTTTCGTTCTTGGGAAAAATATTGCTTAAAATGCCACTTACTCCCCTTGATTTTTTCATCAGCGCTTCGGAGGCTGTATTGAAATTCGATTCGCCTTTCCGTGTTCTGAAAGAAAAGGATCTCGATGTTTATGATCTAGTGGTGCGTTGTCCAGTCAAGTCCAGACTTAAAAAATTCTGGACTATTTGCAATCTTCTCCTGACGCGGGGAAAGATGATTTGGACTTGGCGAATACTAAGTACGACGTGTCTCAGACTTGTATGCAATGTCGGTCCGCTGTAAATAGGAAGCTGTCCGCATTCAAACGCTCGCATAGAACGTCCCTGAGTTCGAGTATGAGTGGGTCAGTAGCTTCACTGGCACAACCACCCTTCGGCGACATGCGTATTTCTGGTCAGATAAACAACATGAGTACATCAACCCACGCGTCTCGGGAAATAGGTACTCAAGTTGATTCTTCGCACATTTTAAACAAGGAAAATAGTACTAGGCATGCAGGCATAATTGGGCCAATTAGTGACGTCATGCACAATATTTCGATCCCGCCTTGTGATACTGACGTTTTTGAGCGCGATTTTCATTCGTGGCCCACGTTTCGGGATTTATTTACGGCGGTTTATATAAATATATCCCGTCTCAGCGATATCGAGACTTTGTCATTTGCGTCGGAAAACATGCGGTGAGGCTAGAGAAATTGTCCAAAAATTTCCCCTCACCCATCGAGGCTTTGATCTAGCTTGGAAAGCGTTGAATGATACGTATGACAACAAGCGGATCCTGGTATATAATCACCTCAAGCTTCTATTCGACCTCCCGATCATAGAAAGTGAGACAGGTTTGTGCTTGAAGACTTTGCAGCGTGGTATCAACGGTTGTCTATCGGCACTGGCCGTATATGATATGACATTGTCCCGGTCCATTGGTACCCTATACTGGTATTTATTTCTATCCTGCGGTTGCCAAGGATCACTCTTACACTATGGGAACAGAGTATCCGGGATAAATCGTCATTATCCTCCTGGCAGACATTAGATTCTTTTCTTACTGAAAGAATTCAAACGCTTGCTTGTCTTCGCGATATTAAAGGCATCATCCAATCTCCCCACCATTTGTGTGTTATTTGTCCAAGGGAAAATCATGCGTTAGGTTCGTCAAGAAGTTTAATTTTGATCAAAGGTTTTCTGCGGTGAAAAAGCAGGGACGTTGTCTAAATTGTCTCGCCAAAGGACACGCCGTTAAAGAATGTCCCAGCAAAAGATAGAATCGGCTTAAACTGCACGCTCAATCTGTAGTAGCTAGGGTCTCAGCGGTTAATGGATCAGTTTCGGTCACTTCGCGAAGAAATTGTTCGGTGAGCATCGGTTCACTAATAGTTTCTTCGGTGGTATTAGAAACAGTGGCGTTTGTCCTGCCACAAATTTCGAGAAACCTTCCCTCGTTCTCCGTTAGTTCCGACCTGGCACACCGTCTTCTTCAACTTCGATTGGTTGACACCCACCTCTTCGACTGCCGACAGGTTGATTTGTTGATTGGTGCGGATTTCGTTGGATCATTACTGGTCCTTTTTGGTTGGATCATTACTGGTCCCATTCCGTGGTCACCCGTTCAGGTCTTTACGACCATATTATAATTCGCTGAAGAAGAGAATCTCAATAAAACATTGCTGCGGTTTTGGGAACTAGAAGAAACCCCCAAGCGTAAACTTAAGTCTCCGTAGAAAAGTTTTGTGAGGACAATTATCGTTCCACCACTGTGAGGTATTCTGAGGGTCGTTACGTCGTGGCACTTCCCATTCGTTCGGAATTTCCTCAAACCTTACAACTTGGGGACTCGTGTCACAACGTTTTACAACAGTTCCATCGCACTATGGGTAATTTTCCAGATTTTCTTGCCAAAACCTCTTAACGTTGAGTTATCGATCTCAAATTTGTACACAGCGTCAGCCGCACATACCCAGCAAAATTTTTCATTACCAAATAATCCAACGAGTAAGAAAGTTCGATAATGGTACGTACTTATTATTTAGCCACTTTTCTCATGGGGATGTCTTGGAGGAAAGTACTTCCCAAAAGCTTACTATAAAGTAGCATAATAAATACTTATTTGTAGCATAGGCATACCACATAAATATGTGCTTATATTTTCACGATTTTAAGTACTTGAATAATGCATTACCAATAAGTTATAAAATAAGTAGTATACGATATGCGTAAATACTTGTATTTAAGTTATTTTCATTCAAATCTCCACGTATTATTTGAAAACATGTTGAAAAATAAATAAATCTTGTACATAGCCAATAAATATCGGACTTTTTGAAAAATTAATTAAAAATGTACATTTCATTCAGCAACTTCAGTTCGAAGCCACTCCTCATTGTATTTTTAAAAAAAAAACATAAAACGACCAAACTTTTATTAAATGTTAATTTATCGCAGTTTCCACGACATTTATTTTTCAAATATGCGTTATAAATATCCTCAATAGTTCAAATATTTAATATAATTTCTTATAAAAAGTATTTGTATATATATATTCTGTTTCAAAATATTAAACAAATTAATAAATTGGATGCTAGTCACTTAAAAAAATAAATTGTTAATAAAAAACAGCAGAATTCTGCACCCCTACACGGGGCAAAATCGCCTTTTTGATATGTTTGAACCGAAAAAAAATATATTTGGAACACAAATTTTTAAATATTATATATTTCTTAGCAAATAAATTTTATTTGAAAATCAATAAAATATATTTGGAACGCATATATTAATATATTACAACAAATTGTATTTGCAAACTAAATTTCTCAAATAAAATATGTGTTTAAATACAATTAAAATTATTATTTAGGATATTTTCCAAATATATTTTATTTAAAAAAGGTTTCCAAAACTTTTGCTGACTTTTTCGAATTTCAGTTTTAATTTTTCCTTGGTTTCGAATTGTACCTCCCAGTTATGATACCATATGTAGCATTAACTTCTGTTTTAAATCAATCATTTCAAATTTCTGAGTATTCCAAGCCATCATTAGTTGTCAATAATCAACACGGGACAAAATCGCCTTTTTTGATATGTTTGAATATAAAGAAAATATATTTGGAACACTAATTTTTAAATATTATATATTTCTGAGCAAATAAATTTTATTTGAAAATCAATAAAATATATTTGGAACTCGTATATTAATATGTTACAACATATAATATTTGCAAACTAAATTTCGCAAATAAAATATTTATTTAAATACAAATAAAATGATAGTTTAGGAATTTCTCCAAATATATTTTATTTAAAAAAGATTTTCGAAACTTTTGTTGAATTTTTCGAATTTAAATTTTATTTTTTTTTGGTTTGAACCTACCAGTCATGATACCAAATGCAGCAATAACTTATGTTTTAAACCAATCATTTAAAATTTCTGAGTATTCCAAGCCATCATTAGTTGTCAATCCTCCAAGTTTCCATCCAAGATTATATGATTTCAATTATTATTATTTTTTATTTTTAAGACGTTAAAATTTTTGAAAAAATTTCAATTATTATTATTTTTCAATTATTATTTTTTATTTTTAAGACGTTAAAATTTTTGAAAAAATTAACTTTGAATTACTGAAAAATTTAACACAATTTTGATATTTTCTGAATACTTAAATGAAAATAAATATTTGTTTCGGAAAAAATAGTCCAAAATAAACACATTGGGATGTAAACAAAGATTTGTTTAGAACAACATCTTCCCAAATATATAATTTTTGTGTATACCAAATATTATATGTTTAGAGTGTATCCTAAAGATATATATGTTTCAAGCCGAATATGTTTGGGACAATATACTACAGAAGCGATTTTTTTTCAGCGTGTAAGTACTATATTATACGATTTCAATTATTATTATTTACTATTTTTACGAACATTAAAAATTTCTAAAAATTTAACTTTGAGTTACTGAAATATTAGACACAATTTAAGTATTTTATGAATACTTAAATGCAAATAAATATTTGTTTCAAAATAACAGTCACATTGGGATGTTAACAAATATTTGTTTAGAACAATATCTTCCTAAACACACAACTTTTGTGTGTACCAAATATTATATGTTTAGAGTGTAACCTAAACATATATATGTTTCAAGCCGAATATGTTTGGGACAATATACTACAGAAGCGATTTTTTTTCAGCGTGTATCTTTTTTGAGGATTCTTTAAACTTTATGTTCTAAATAATAAAAATAGTGAAATGCATGGCATCAGGTGACAACCCTTTTGTTTGGTCCAAAAAAGTTTAGTTCAAATAAAAAAAAATAATTTCTTAGTGCATTTATTTCACAACAATTATTGGATGTATCTAATGTCAAAATTAAAAAAAAACACAAAGCTTGAAATTAGTACATGTTATTAGCTTTACGTTCCATGTTTTATATTTTATTTCGCTTAATTGGTTTTTTTTTAATTCACTATTTAGAAAGTGTTTCAAATCGGAAAGAAAACAGTAATTTTTAATACCAAAAATAAAATTCAACTTTGACAGTTGATTTACAAAAGGTCAAACAATTTAGGAAAAAACAAAGTACGCAGTTTTTATCCCCAAAGTGTCTTCTTTCAAACCATATTAATTTTTTTTGGATTTGGACTAACTTGAAAAATTGGGTTTTGGCCAGAAAATCAGGAAAATTACCCACAGTGCTATGGAGGAAAAATGTGATTGGTCAAACGGGTGTGTCGCGGCAAACATAACATCATAATTCGAGAACATATCGTTCGATTTTCACAAATTTGGGATTGATGGATTCGTATTGGACACTGACACCGTTGAGGATATTTTTGGATAGGTCAACGTTGCACGACATGGCCAACACAACCTCATAGAACGGAGAACGGATCTTGCTTTTTTTACGATATTGAACGTGATGTATTTATATTGTATATTGTATATATGCAGAAAAAATAGGATTGTTCAAATGAGCGACGCCCGGCCAACATAACCCCATAGCTCGAGTATGGATCGTTCGAATTTTCACGATTTTGGGCTTGCTGTATTCGTATTGGCCCAAGGAAGGACTGTATGTAGGAAAATTTAGAATTGGTCAAAAGGGCTTGGAGCGGCCTACACAACTTCATAGCTGAAGAATTCATCGTTCGATTTTCGTGAATTTGGCCTTGATGGATTCGCATTGGCCCCAGGGAGGGACACCATGGAGCAAAATTTAGGATTGTTCAAAGTTGCGCGACGCGACCATAAAAACCTCATAACTCAAGAATGGATGGTTCCTTTTTGGACATGACGGATTCGTATTGGCAGCAAGGGGGCGACACCATAGAGGAAAATTTAGGATTGTTCAAAGCGACTCGACACTGCCACCACAACCTCATAACTCGAGAACGAATCTTTCGATATTATTATTTTGGGCTTGGTGGGTTCATATTCGACAAAGGAACGAAACTTTAGGATTTGTCAAATGGGCGTATCAATCATAACTCGTGAACGGATCTTCCGTTTTTCACGATCTCGGGCTTGGGGAATTCCTATTGGCCAAGGAATTCCACTATCTAGGAAAATTTAGGATTCGGCAAAAAAAAATCGCTTCTGTAGTATATTGCCCCAAACATATTCGGCTTGAAGCATATATATGTTTATGGTACACTCTAAATATATAATATTTGGTACACACAAAAATTATGTATTTGGGAATATGTTGTTCTAAACAAATCCTTGTTTTCACCCTAATACCATTTATTTGGGATTTTAATTCCGAAACAAAAATGTATTTAAATTTAAGTATTCCGAAAATATCGAACCTTAATTGTGTTAAGTTTTTCAGTAATTTAATGATAATTTTTTAGCAATTTTTAATTGAAATCGTATTATTTTTGATAACATTAATTTACTCGAAGGATTGAAAAAAATGCTGACATGAAATACCCAGAAATTTTAAATTAGTCCCTTAAAACAGAATGCAATGCTGCTAATGGTATTTTTGACTGGGAGAAATAATTCGAAACGAAGGAAAAATTAAAAATGAAATTAGAAAAATTCACCAAAGTTTTGAAAATCTTTCTTTAATTATATATATTTGAAAATATTCCTAAACAATGTTTTTATTGGTATAAGTAGGGGGGAATGTTACTTTCAGATAGTTGGGGCCAAGTTTGGGGCCAAATCGCTTCCGTTTGGGGCAAAACGCTTCCGGTAGACCATATATGGAATATTTGGAGGCCAAAACACTTCGTTTCCTGTTGGCCACTGTGATATCGATACCGAGTATCAAAGTCGAGGGACAGACATGTTCATGGGTATAACTATTTGAAAATGCATTGTTCCATTGCGAAGCCGAGGGATAGACATGTTCATGGGGTGACTATTTGAAAATTTATTTTTCCATTTCGAAGCCGAGGGAGAGACATGTTCATGGGCATAACTATTGGAAGAATATTTGGTGGTCAAAATCGTTTCCTGTTGGCCACTGTGATATCGATGACGAGTATCGAAGTCGAGGGACAGTCATAATAAAGCCCTTACAAGGGAAAAGCGAAGGTCTGTAGGAAGGAAAAGCGGAAGAGGAAAAAATGTGCATCAATCCAAGCTTTGGCGGGTTGGAGCGAGCGTATTTTTCAATTGCTCAGAAATTTTCTGGTTGTGTTTCACTTGGTGTATGGTATACTTTTATTTGGTTCATATAATTACGAGGGGTTTGGTTTGGAGACATAAATTTGTCCTATGGAGCCTGAAGTTAGTAAAATGTTGTGGTAAGGCAGTTGTTATAGTTCGATCTGTATTTCTAGTCATTGTAGTCAGTTGCTCAGAAATGTTCTGTTTGGGTTTCACATGGTGTACGGTGAAGATTTTTAGTTCATATAATTGTGAGGAGTTCTGTTTCGAGAAATGAAGTGGACATAATTGTTCTGTATATATTTCTGGTTATGGTGGCATACTCACACATTGAATAATCATAATGTGTCAGACCACTATAAGACGGTGTAAATATTATGTATCATTACAAGTCATTCATCGTACATTTTCAGTAAATGTGGTGTGAATGAGTTAATAAACTTTCAATGATCAATAAAAAAGCCTATGTCACGTGCCCAACATGGACCCACCTGCAATAAAAGTTCTTTAAAATAACATTTTTAAAAACGTGAAATGGTGGAGTTGCTCTTGGTGTGTAGTGCGAAGATATTTTGGTTCATGTAATTGCTAGGAGTTCTGTTTGGGAAAATGGAACGGACATTATTGGGTCATATGCATCATATTATTTCTATTCAGAGCTATGGTATGTTTTTCTTGCCTTGAGATATAATTGTACATTGACTACTAGAGGTATGTATCATTGATGCGCGTTATATACTTATATGTTTCCTAGAAATTGATACCGACGTGTTACTAGCATCTGGAAGGGTGGTGAAACAGTTTCAAATCAATGTGTGTGTTAGTGTGGAAAGGTACTTGCTTTAGTTTTATATGTATTTCTAGTCATTGTCGCATACTAGTACATTTATAGAAAAAATCTCGATCGATCGAAACTTTAGCGAGCATATTTTTCAGTTGCTCAGGAACACAAAACCTTCTATGGGAAAAGCGAAAGTCGGAACGAGAATATTTGCTCGCTCCGCTCAGAAATTTTCTGGTTGGATTTCACTTGGAGTATGTTGAAGATTTATAATTGCGAGGAGTTCAGTTTAGAGAAATTAAATAGACATAATTGGGTCGTATGCAGCTTGAAGTTAGTAAAATTCTTCAATTTATCTGAGAGTAGTGGTGGTAAGGTAGTTTTTATAGTTCTATGTGTATTTCTAGTCATTGTGGTATACTCATACAAGCAATAATCATAACGTTTGACAATACTAGATGTTGGTGAAGGTGATATGTGAGGAGATGTGGAGGATGTGAGGATATATGGAGAAATTGAATGTATATAATTGAGTCGTATGCAGCATGGTGTACATGACGGTTCATTGAATTTGTTAGATTTATTTGCTTGGAGAACATAGCTGATATGTTCGCAAATATGTGTACCATTAAATCAATATATAAAAGGAATAGCGTACGCCGATTAATAGTAAAATTTCAATATTATATTATAGCGATAACAATAATTTGTATCGTATTCTGATTTAAAGTCATTGCCTAGCTTATAGGCTACTAGTTTAACGTCATTTTTTCTAATAAAGCTTTTTTCACACGTACACTGTGTTCGGTTCAAGATTTTTGAAGTTGTATGTTGCTATTACTATATACTCGTAGATAGATAGATAGTCAGACGTAACAGAAATAATGACAACCATTCTTAGTGGTGATATGTGTTATTGTTCTTTATCATTGTGTGTATTGGGTTTTCCACATTTCTGTTCCATAAAGCACACATTACAATATCCGAAGAAAAAATGAATTTTCTATTATGTTATCTTGTATACTGATTCCTCCAGTAACCAGTTATTGATCTCTCATCTGTACCAACATTTTACACGTCGGAATTTTTATAGCTATATATAATTTGGTATTCATACTTAAGATCTGTGCGATTGCGAATTGTTATTTTTGAACGTTAGATAAGTGATATTCTATAGATTGTGGCACGGCTTAGACTTAACCTCTCTGTACCAAATTAATATGCCCCACTTTAGAATGCAAAATATACAATTCAAAAATGAAGTACATATTTAAATCGAATTAGTATTATTAGTTAAACCGAGATTCTCTCTCAGCTCAAGACTCTCTCGGCTAAATCATAACGTTTACAGACCTAATAAATCGGGCAACCAACATATTATTATTAGGATTATTATACTATTCTATTGCAATTATTATTACTATTATTATTATTATGTTTTGTGGTTTATATAATGAATAAAAGACTTTACAACTCTTTTTAATATAATAATAATAATAAAAAAATATTTTTAATCATAAACACTAAAGCAAACATATTAAACATGTTCTACAAAAATCAATCATATGTTTAGGGAACACTCGATATATGTATATGACACGAAACACAACTAATATTATATGTTTGGGAAAAATTTACCCTAAACTAATTTTTATTTCCATCCTAATGTTTTTACTTGTAATCTTTAAGTCCGAAACAAAGAATAAGCATTAAAAAAATAAAATTTGTGAACACCCAACTATTTTCTGATCTGTGCACCCTACGTACGGCTCAATTAGGTTTTATTGTGCTGTGCTATTATTTGGTTCTTGTGTTGTCAACAGCTTTATTTTTCCTGTATTTTGTTTCCTATATCCATATTTTAAATAATTATAATAACGTCCAAGAAGGCTTTAAGGAACGATGAAACTTTTGCTTTAGAACCACTTAAAAAAATGTAGGTTACTCTACACCACCTTTAATAAAATTTTTTCGGTAGCGTTGTTAACTGGCATCCTGTTTGGGTAGCGTTGTTAACTGGCGCTATGTTTAGCGCCACACACTCGTTTGAATACGGCTTGAATTTTGACACTTGACTTTTCGTACTATATTTTTTGTCACAAAAATATGAAGTGTTGAAGTTGCTAATTTCAGCAATTAACGAAAACGATATAAATATTTTCAGAATGTGGCATGCTTGTCGCCGAAATATAAATTTGTATGAAAACATAACTCATTTTTACTTACTCATTTCAATATAAAAAACAATAATAATTTCAAAATATTAAATATGCAAAACATATTTTACTTGTATAAACACATATTTTGTTTAAGAAAACTTGTTCCCAAATGCATTTTGTTGCAATTTTTAACATTAACTTTCATGATTTTAAAATAAGATTTATTTTTTCAGAGATACGTAAAAAGTTTTTAAAAAAAAAAATGTGTCAAATATATTTTGTTTCAATTTAAATATATTTTCTTTCAATATATTTTCTTTCAATTCAGACATATCAAGACTGGCGATAGATGTTCGTGTAAAAAAAAAGCTTTCCATCATAATGTAGAAATGTAATTTTTTGATCTTTTAGATATTTCTTTAAATATTTTGATACTAGGAACCAGCTGTGTCCCCCATCATTGTGCAAAATATTCAGGGCCTACCTAAGATAAGTAATCGTTTTCGTAGTGTATTTGCTGGAAATAGATTATTTTTATGAAAATTAATATTTCTTCCCCTGTAAGTCTTCTCAATTTTTTAAGATAATCTGCATCGAGGTCCAAATAAAAAATTGTTTTTTTTTTTAAGAACTACTCCAAAAAAAGTTTTACATGTAAATATAAGATATTTACACCAAAAAAGAAAGCAATAAAACTCCGCTAAAACAAGGTAGAAAACTGGAAAATATACATATGCATATATTTTCTGTATGGAGAGTCAAACAAAAATGTCATTCATTTTATTCATAACGACAATGACAACTTTATATTTTGTATGTAATAATAATATGGGTGAAGGTATTATTTATTTTACATTGGCTTTTCGAATTTATAAACTGAAATAGTAATTTGTCCCTTAAATATTCGTTTCGTGTAACTTTGTTTACACTGCAAGCTTCTTATCGCATTCGTCAAAAAATTTGTGTCATACAAATCATAGTGGTGAGACAATTCGCGCCATGTAATTTAGTTATTGGTATTAAAAATAAATTAACTTCAATATGAGTCGCATAGTGTAAATTCGTCCATGAATACACAAAAAATGTATTTCCCGAATTCATTCACTCATAAAGGAAAAAGTCAAATTGCCCCTTGATTTTTCATTTCGTGCAACTTTGTGTACCCTTCTTGCTTCTCTACATTGTCCGTCAACGCAGGGACAAGTCACAGCGTGTAAATTGGGTCTATCATCCATTGGTATAGTCATTATAAAAAAAAATAGTGTGACATATCGCACCTTTTCAACTATCTGTTGCCATGCAAGGAATTTCAGAAACAATGTGATGTGCTTTGTATTAGCTTCAATTATACCATTAGTTGAAAATTTTGATCTATTTTTCCATATGTATTTTTGGATTGTGTTTTTAATATGGGAGCTGACAACAGTGGTTTGGTAAGCTTTTGTATACTTTCCAATATAATAGCAATGTTTACTCTACCCATTCCACAATCTTTAGTTGTGAATCGTTCAAATTGTGTCTGTTAAAATTAATTGATGTTATAACTCACGAATAGACTCATATTGTTCAAATAAAAGTAAATACCTTGGTGGATATGTTTAGGTTTCATGACTTTACCATAAAAATTTTGAAAAAATATATCTATGTATTTGGGTGTGTCAAATTTGTCGGTCAAAAATCATACAGCAAAATCTCATTCTATTGAAAATTCTAAAAGAAAATAAATCATGGGCCTAAAATCAAATCCTACTCCACGATATGAAGTTTATAAATCGCCTTATCTTTAGGGCAATTCCCTGGATTACTCAAAGAAAAAAATACTACCCAACTTTGCAATACTTTCTTGCGTTTTTTTGGTTTTTAGCATGATATTCATTCCAGAAAGCAAGTAAACATTTTCAAAGACAGATGAAATTAGCTATGATTACAGTATTTGTCAGGTACTATTATTAATGTAGGTTTCCAGAAACTGATAACCGCCACAACATTTTTTTGGTAGTAATTTTTCGGCCAATCATGAAATAAAACTGAGAAGTTGATATATTTCTAATTGTGTTATTGCTTTTTATGAAAGTACATCTAAATATAAAATAATTCAAATATTTTAAGAAATATTACATGTTTCTTGATTTTAATATGTTTCTAACTGTAACTTATAGGCATTATTCTTTAATATATAAACACATACAATACCACATACCAAACATTCAACCATGACAGCAAGCAATATCATTGCGGAAGATTGCGAATTCCATTATCTATTTGTAATATGATGTAGATTCCCTACTTATAGGTTGCCCTATAGGCTTTTTTAATCAGATATACTCGTATTTTATTAATCTCCATGTTTTTAACCCCAAGAATATTGTTGTTACACAAAGACCACTTACCAAAATGTCTGAAATGTAGTAATCTGTCATATTTACTTTTTTGTAAGTTCTCACAATGTATTCGATGTAGTGATCAACAAAATTTGATGTTGAACAGTAGCGATGACATTCTTAATTTTCGAGCTATAAAATCACAGTTTTCAATAAAGAGTTATGATGATTCTACATATTATTTGACTCAATTATTAAAATATGATGTTGCGAGTATGTCTTTCAGAAGATAACTCCAATCCAAAAACACAGTTTCACTCACAGAAACGTTCAGGAGATCACTCCAATCCTTTAGAGAACAAAGTTTTCGCTGTCAGATTTTCTTAGGAGTACAAGGTTTTGAGCACACGCGACACATAAGTTTCAAAGTAATTGTATTAGACCAACCCAGTCATAAATTCGTGTATGCTACACGTATGACAAGTATAATTTATTCAGCTGAGAGACATATGTCGATATCTTCATTCCAGTCGAAACAGGTTGTTTGCAGGAGAGTATTGCAAATCGTCTGACCTTTATAGTTTTGCGTATAACTTTTCATTGGGCTG
Source organism: Eudasyphora cyanicolor (assembly GCA_963930755.1). NCBI lineage: Eukaryota > Metazoa > Arthropoda > Insecta > Diptera > Muscidae > Eudasyphora > Eudasyphora cyanicolor. The sequence goes on from OZ005737.1 coordinate 109,439,104, forward strand.
ACGTCTAAATACAAAATATTTACTGAATATTCTTTGGAATATTTAGAATTTAAAAATGCAATATCCCTAAAAATGAGTTGCACTATTTCGAGATCATTTTAAAATAAGTTAACAGTTAGCGCTTTAACAGCTATTAGTTATGTGTTAACTACCAGTAGTTACCTGTTAACTGCTATTAGATAGCTGTTAACTGATATTTGTTAGCTGTTAACTGCTATTGGTTAGCTGTTAACTGCTATTGGTTAGCTGTTAACTGCTATTGGTTAGCTGTTAACTGTTAACTGCTGGCAGTTAGTTGTTAACTGCTAGCAGTTAGCTGTTACCTGCTAGCAGTTAGTTGCTAACTGCTAGCAGTTAGTAGTTAACTGCTGCTAAATAGCTGTTAACTGCTAGCAGGTAGTTGTTAACTGCTAACTCGTAACAAGTTTTATGTATACTTTGTAGTCGATATTGACAACTGACTCATGACTTTTCTTATAACAAAGTTACTTTTCTTACAGAAAAGTACATCACATATGACTTTTCTTATAAAATCCTTGATGACATATTTCTTATAGAAAAGTACATCATTTATGACTTATTCTTATAGAAAAGTAAATCGTTCATGACTTTTCTTATATAAAAGTACGTCACTTATGAATTTTCTTATATAAAAATAAAAGAATATCGTTGATGGCATTTCTTATAGAAATGTTTGTCGTTTATGACTTTTCTTATAGAAAAATGAATCGTTTATGATGTTTCCTATAGAAAATTGCATCGTTGATGACATTTCATAGTTGACGAATTTTTCGTATAGAAAAAATATATTAAGGCTTTTCTCATAGAATAGTATATATTTTTCTCCAAATTCATTTCGTTAAGGAAACAATTTTCAAAAATTAGCAGATTTTTCGAATTTTATTTAAAATTTTTCATTGGTTTCGAGTTATACATTTTAATTTAAAACGACTTAAGTAGTATACACTTTAGATTTAATGCACTTATTTTTAAATTCTATTTATTGTAAGTCGTCATTTATTGTCAACCAATCAAGCAACTCATAATTTCAGCTATAAAGAAATATTTAAAATATCTGAAAAAAAAAAATGACGTTGATTTACAGAGAAACATAAAACTTGTCTTAAAATTAAAGTATTGATATATTTTCTGAATATTTCAAATCGATATTTTTTATTTGCATCTAAGTATTTTTGATTTGGGACTATTTCTACGAAACAAATATTTGTTTAGAACCACATCTTCCCAAATATAAAATATTTGTAGGTGCCAAATATATTTAGAGTGAACTCTAAACATTTATATATTTCAAGCAGAATATGTTTGTGACGATATAATACAGAAGCGATTTTGTTTTCAGCGTGTACACTGATAGAAAAACCGTTCGTCACCATGACGAATCAGTTTCGTCAATATATCTTCGTACTGGTGACGAAAAGTTTCGTACATGCGATGTGTTTGTACGTCAATAGAACGAACACGATCATCAACCCATGTTTTTGGTGATTTCGAAATTCGTCGAGGGCACGATAAGGTTTCATCCCCACAACGAAAAAAAAATTATTTGACCATTTTGCTGAAAATATGATAAAACGAAGCAATCAATTTATAGTTTATGCTTAATTGTACTGTTCTATATGCTTTCTGATTACCTTAGTTAAATAATTTGTTGAAAAAGTTTAATTTAAAAAATCTAATAATGGTGATGAGTGGAGTTCGTCGTGGTGATGAATGGGATTCGTCGTGATGATGAATGGGATTCGTCGTGGTGATGAATGAAATTCGTCGTGATGACGACTGGGATTCCCGTGGTGATGAATGGGATTCGTCTGTTGGCAAATACATTAATTGATGAGATTATTTTTGATTTGAAATATCAGAAGTAATGAATACTTCTCGTTTGTTTGCTTTAAGCCTTTCCTGATAAGAACTGCGTTTCGAACCGAATAATCACAACTGAACCTGGCAAACAGTCAAGTAGTTTTATTTTCCATACCGTTTTTAATGGTCTAAAAGCAGAAGAATATTTATTGAAATTTTTAAAATTTAAATAGTCGGGACATTAATTCGTCGTGGTGATGAATGGAGTTCGTCGTGCTGATGAATAGAGTTCGTCGTAGTGATGAATGAGATTCGTCGTGGTGATGAACTCGATTCATCGTATGGATGAAATGTGATCATCCTGAGGACGAAAGATTTTGGAAACATAGATTCGTCATGGTGACGAACAAATTCATCAAGAGGATTATTCCGTACGTTAGCTGACTTTTGACGAAAAAATAATCGTGATGATGTACAATTTCGTCGTCATGACGAAGCTTTTTCTATCAGTGTAGCAGTTGGTTTGTGACAAGTTTTATCTATACTTTACAGTCGATGTTGACAACTGTTTTTAACTAAATTGAATTTTTAGGATGTCGACTAAGGGTTAGTCATTACAGTCATAACGAATAGTTAAGTTAATACTTTTCTATAAGAAAAATAATAAACGATGAACTTTTCTATAAGAAATGTCATCAACAATATACTTTTCTATGAGAAAAGCCTTAATATATTTTTTCTATACGAAAAATTCGTCAACTATGAAATGTCATCAACGATGCATTTTTCTATAGGAAACATCATAAACGATTCATTTTTCTATAAGAAAAGTCATAAACGACAAACATTTCTATAAGAAATGCCATCAACGATATTCTTTTATTTTTATATAAGAAAATTCGTAAGTGACATACTTTTATATAAGAAAATTCATCAGCTGTGAACAACGATGATCGGTTTTATAAGAAAAGTCATGAACGATTTACTTTTCTATAAGAAAAAGTCATAAATGATGTACTTTTCTATAAGAAATATCATCAACTAAAAAAATTGCTAGAAGAAATGTCATCAAGGATTTTATAAGAAAAGTCATATGTGATGTACTTTTCTGTAAGAAAAGTAACTTTGTTATAAGAAAAGTCATGAGTCAGTTGTCAATATCGACTACAAAGTATACATAAAACTTGTTACGAGTTAGCAGTTAACAACTACCTGCTAGCAGTTAACAGCTATTTAGCAGCAGTTAACAACTAACTGCTAGCAGTTAACAACTAACTGCCAGCAGTTAACAGTTAACAGCTAACTGCTAGCAGTTAACAGCTAACCAATAGCAGTTAACAGCTAACCAATAGCAGTTAACAGCTAACAAATATCAGTTAACAGCTATCTAATAGCAGTTAACAGGTAACTACTGGTAGTTAACACATAACTAATAGCTGTTAAAGCGCTAACTGTTAACTTATTTTAAAATGATCTCGAAACAGTGCAACTCATTTTTAGGGATATTGCATTTTTAAATTCTAAATATTCCAAAGAATATTCAGTAAATATTTTGTATTTAGACGTCAGCCCAATGAAAAGTTATACGCAAAACTATAAAGGTCAGACGATTTGCAATACTCTCCTGCAAACAACCTGTTTCGACTGGAATGAAGATATCAACATATGTCTCTCAGCTGAATAAATTATACTTGTCATACGTGTAGCATACACGAATTTATGACTGGGTTGGTCTAATACAATTACTTTGAAACTTATGTGTCGCGTGTGCTCAAAACCTTGTACTCCTAAGAAAATCTGACAGCGAAAACTTTGTTCTCTAAAGGATTGGAGTGATCTCCTGAACGTTTCTGTGAGTGAAACTGTGTTTTTGGATTGGAGTTATCTTCTGGAAGACATAATCGCAACATCATATTTTAATAATTGAGTCAAATAATATGTAGAATCATCATAACTCTTTATTGAAAACTGTGATTTTTTAGCTCGAAAATTAAGAAGGTCATCGCTACTGTTCAACATCAAATTTTGTTGATCACTACATCGAATACATTGTGAGAACTTACAAAAAAGTAACTATGACAGATTACTACATTTCAGACATTTTGGTAAGTGGTCTTTGTGTAACAACAATATTCTTGGGGTTAAAAACATGGAGATTAATAAAATACGAGTATATCTGATTAAAAAAGCCTATAGGGCAACCTATAAGTAGGGAATCTACATCATATTACAAATAGATAATGGAATTCGCAATCTTCCGCAATGATATTGCTTGCTGTCATGGTTGAATGTTTGGTATGTGGTATTGTATGTGTTTATATATTAAAGAATAATGCCTATAAGTTACAGTTAGAAACATATTAAAATCAAGAAACATGTAATATTTCTTAAAATATTTGAATTATTTTATATTTAGATGTACTTTCATAAAAAGCAATAACACAATTAGAAATATATCAACTTCTCAGTTTTATTTCATGATTGGCCGAAAAATTACTACCAAAAAAATGTTGTGGCGGTTATCAGTTTCTGGAAACCTACATTAATAATAGTACCTGACAAATACTGTAATCATAGCTAATTTCATCTGTCTTTGAAAATGTTTACTTGCTTTCTGGAATGAATATCATGCTAAAAACCAAAAAAACGCAAGAAAGTATTGCAAAGTTGGGTAGTATTTTTTTTCTTTGAGTAATCCAGGGAATTGCCCTAAAGATAAGGCGATTTATAAACTTCATATCGTGGAGTAGGATTTGATTTTAGGCCCATGATTTATTTTCTTTTAGAATTTTCAATAGAATGAGATTTTGCTGTATGATTTTTGACCGACAAATTTGACACACCCAAATACATAGATATATTTTTTCAAAATTTTTATGGTAAAGTCATGAAACCTAAACATATCCACCAAGGTATTTACTTTTATTTGAACAATATGAGTCTATTCGTGAGTTATAACATCAATTAATTTTGACAGACACAATTTGAACGATTCACAACTAAAGATTGTGGAATGGGTAGAGTAAACATTGCTATTATATTGGAAAGTATACAAAAGCTTACCAAACCACTGTTGTCAGCTCCCATATTAAAAACACAATCCAAAAATACATATGGAAAAATAGATCAAAATTTTCAACTAATGGTATAATTGAAGCTAATACAAAGCACATCACATTGTTTCTGAAATTCCTTGCATGGCAACAGATAGTTGAAAAGGTGCGATATGTCACACTATTTTTTTTTATAATGACTATACCAATGGATGATAGACCCAATTTACACGCTGTGACTTGTCCCTGCGTTGACGGACAATGTAGAGAAGCAAGAAGGGTACACAAAGTTGCACGAAATGAAAAATCAAGGGGCAATTTGACTTTTTCCTTTATGAGTGAATGAATTCGGGAAATACATTTTTTGTGTATTCATGGACGAATTTACACTATGCGACTCATATTGAAGTTAATTTATTTTTAATACCAATAACTAAATTACATGGCGCGAATTGTCTCACCACTATGATTTGTATGACACAAATTTTTTGACGAATGCGATAAGAAGCTTGCAGTGTAAACAAAGTTACACGAAACGAATATTTAAGGGACAAATTACTATTTCAGTTTATAAATTCGAAAAGCCAATGTAAAATAAATAATACCTTCACCCATATTATTATTACATACAAAATATAAAGTTGTCATTGTCGTTATGAATAAAATGAATGACATTTTTGTTTGACTCTCCATACAGAAAATATATGCATATGTATATTTTCCAGTTTTCTACCTTGTTTTAGCGGAGTTTTATTGCTTTCTTTTTTGGTGTAAATATCTTATATTTACATGTAAAACTTTTTTTGGAGTAGTTCTTAAAAAAAAAACAATTTTTTATTTGGACCTCGATGCAGATTATCTTAAAAAATTGAGAAGACTTACAGGGGAAGAAATATTAATTTTCATAAAAATAATCTATTTCCAGCAAATACACTACGAAAACGATTACTTATCTTAGGTAGGCCCTGAATATTTTGCACAATGATGGGGGACACAGCTGGTTCCTAGTATCAAAATATTTAAAGAAATATCTAAAAGATCAAAAAATTACATTTCTACATTATGATGGAAAGCTTTTTTTTTTTTTTTACACGAACATCTATCGCCAGTCTTGATATGTCTGAATTGAAAGAAAATATATTGAAAGAAAATATATTTAAATTGAAACAAAATATATTTGACACATTTTTTTTTTAAAAAACTTTTTACGTATCTCTGAAAAAATAAATCTTATTTTAAAATCATGAAAGTTAATGTTAAAAATTGCAACAAAATGCATTTGGGAACAAGTTTTCTTAAACAAAATATGTGTTTATACAAGTAAAATATGTTTTGCATATTTAATATTTTGAAATTATTATTGTTTTTTATATTGAAATGAGTAAGTAAAAATGAGTTATGTTTTCATACAAATTTATATTTCGGCGACAAGCATGCCACATTCTGAAAATATTTATATCGTTTTCGTTAATTGCTGAAATTAGCAACTTCAACACTTCATATTTTTGTGACAAAAAATATAGTACGAAAAGTCAAGTGTCAAAATTCAAGCCGTATTCAAACGAGTGTGTGGCGCTAAACATAGCGCCAGTTAACAACGCTACCCAAACAGGATGCCAGTTAACAACGCTACCGAAAAAAATTTATTAAAGGTGGTGTAGAGTAACCTACATTTTTTTAAGTGGTTCTAAAGCAAAAGTTTCATCGTTCCTTAAAGCCTTCTTGGACGTTATTATAATTATTTAAAATATGGATATAGGAAACAAAATACAGGAAAAATAAAGCTGTTGACAACACAAGAACCAAATAATAGCACAGCACAATAAAACCTAATTGAGCCGTACGTAGGGTGCACAGATCAGAAAATAGTTGGGTGTTCACAAATTTTATTTTTTTAATGCTTATTCTTTGTTTCGGACTTAAAGATTACAAGTGAAAACATTAGGATGGAAATAAAAATTAGTTTAGGGTAAATTTTTCCCAAACATATAATATTAGTTGTGTTTCGTGTCATATACATATATCGAGTGTTCCCTAAACATATGATTGATAATATGTTTGCTTTAGTGTTTATAATTAAAAATATTTTTTTATTATTATTATTATATTAAAAAGAGTTGTAAAGTCTTTTATTCATTATATAAACCACAAAACATAATAATAATAATAGTAATAATAATTGCAATAGAATAGTATAATAATCCTAATAGTAATATGTTGGTTGCCCGATTTATTAGGTCTGTAAACGTTATGATTTAGCCGAGAGAGTCTTGAGCTGAGAGAGAATCTCGGTTTAACTAATAATACTAATTCGATTTAAATATGTACTTCATTTTTGAATTGTATATTTTGCATTCTAAAGTGGGGCATATTAATTTGGTACAGAGAGGTTAAGTCTAAGCCGTGCCACAATCTATAGAATATCACTTATCTAACGTTCAAAAATAACAATTCGCAATCGCACAGATCTTAAGTATGAATACCAAATTATATATAGCTATAAAAATTCCGACGTGTAAAATGTTGGTACAGATGAGAGATCAATAACTGGTTACTGGAGGAATCAGTATACAAGATAACATAATAGAAAATTCATGTTTTCTTCGGATATTGTAATGTGTGCTTTATGGAACAGAAATGTGGAAAACCCAATACATACAATGATAAAGAACAATAACACATATCACCACTAAGAATGGTTGTCATTATTTCTGTTACGTCTGACTATCTATCTATCTATGAGTATATAGTAATAGCAACATACAACTTCAAAAATCTTGAACCGAACACAGTGTACGTGTGAAAAAAGCTTTATTAGAAAAAATGACGTTAAACTAGTAGCCTATAAGCTAGGCAATGACTTTAAATTAGAATACGATACAAATTATTGTTATCGCTATAATATAATATTGAAATTTTACTATTAATCGGCGTACGCTATTCCTTTTATATATTGATTTAATGGTACACATATTTGCGCACATATCAGCTATGTTCTCCAAGCAAATAAATCTAACAAATTCAATGAACCGTCATGTACACCATGCTGCATACGACTCAATTATATACATTCAATTTCTCCATATATCCTCACATCCTCCACATCTCCTCACATATCACCTTCACCAACATCTAGTATTGTCAAACGTTATGATTATTGCTTGTATGAGTATACCACAATGACTAGAAATACACATAGAACTATAAAAACTACCTTACCACCACTACTCTCAGATAAATTGAAGAATTTTACTAACTTCAAGCTGCATACGACCCAATTATGTCTATTTAATTTCTCTAAACTGAACTCCTCGCAATTATAAATCTTCAACATACTCCAAGTGAAATCCAACCAGAAAATTTCTGAGCGGAGCGAGCAAATATTCTCGTTCCGACTTTCGCTTTTCCCATAGAAGGTTTTGTGTTCCTGAGCAACTGAAAAATATGCTCGCTAAAGTTTCGATCGATCGAGATTTTTTCTATAAATGTACTAGTATGCGACAATGACTAGAAATACATATAAAACTAAAGCAAGTACCTTGCCACACTAACACACACATTGATTTGAAACTGTTTCACCACCCTTCCAGATGCTAGTAACACGTCGGTATCAATTTCTAGGAAACATATAAGTATACAACGCGCATCAATGATACATACCTCTAGTAGTCAATGTACAAATATATCTCAAGGCAAGAAAAACATACCATAGCTCTGAATAGAAATAATATGATGCATATGACCCAATAATGTCCGTTCCATTTTCCCAAACAGAACTCCTAGCAATTACATGAACCAAAATATCTTCGCACTACACACCAAGAGCAACTCCACCATTTCACGTTTTTAAAAATGTTATTTTAAAGAACTTTTATTGCAGGTGGGTCCATGTTGGGCACGTGACATAGGCTTTTTTATTGATCATTGAAAGTTTATTAACTCATTCACACCACATTTACTGAAAATGTACGATGAATGACTTGTAATGATACATAATATTTACACCGTCTTATAGTGGTCTCACACATTATGATTATTCAATGTGTGAGTATGCCACCATAACCAGAAACATATACAGAACAATTATGTCCACTTCATTTCTCGAAACAGAACTCCTCACAATTATATGAACTAAAAATCTTCACCGTACACCATGAGAAACCCAAACAGAACATTTCTGAGCAACTGACTACAATGACTAGAAATACAGATCGAACTATAACAACTGCCTTACCACAACATTTTACTAACTTCAGGCTCCATAGGACAAATTTATGTCTCCAAACCAAACCCCTCGTAATTATATGAACCAAATAAAAGTATACCATACACCAAGTGAAACACAACCAGAAAATTTCTGAGCAATTGAAAAATACGCTCGCTCCAACCCGCCAAAGCTTGGATTGATGCACATTTTTTTCCTCTTCCGCTTTTCCTTCCTACAGACCTTCGCTTTTCCCTTGTAAGGGCTTTATTATGACTGTCCCTCGACTTCGATACTCGGCATCGATATCACAGTGGCCAACAGGAAACGATTTTGACCACCAAATATTCTTCCAATAGTTATGCCCATGAACATGTCTCTCCCTCGGCTTCGAAATGGAAAAATACATTTTCAAATAGTCACCCCATGAACATGTCTATCCCTCGGCTTCGCAATGGAACAATGCATTTTCAAATAGTTATACCCATGAACATGTCTGTCCCTCGACTTTGATACTCGGTATCGATATCACAGTGGCCAACAGGAAACGAATTTGACCACCAAATAATCTATATAAGGTCTAGCGGAAGTGTTTTGGCCTCCAAATATTCCATATATGGTCTACCGGAAGCGTTTTGCCCCAAACGGAAGCGATTTGGCCCCAAAGTAACATTCCCCCCCCCCCTACTGGTATATAAATACATATTTTATTTGAGAAAATTAGTTTGCAAATATATTTTGTTGTAATATATTAATATATGCGTTCCAAGTAAATTTTATTGATTTTCAAATAAAATTTATTTACGCAGAAATATAAAACATTTAAAAATTTGTGTTCCAAATTTATTTTCTTTCGATTCAAACATATCAAAAAAGGCGATTTTGTACGCATTACACGGCGAGCTATAAATCAAACTAAGAGCCCTTACTTTGATTTGTTTTTGGCTCAGAGTTGACAGCCTATCTCCCTACATTCAGATCAGCAGCTCCTAATTTCTCCAATTCAACCATCTGACGTGTGCAATTCATTTTATGTATTTACGCACCAAAATGACATCCAAGGCGCTGAACGAAATTATATGAAATGTGCATCCATTGATAGGAGTTTTTTTTCGTCTGTTTCCACCGATTTTTCGTTTCTTATTATAACTAAAATATTTAAAAGTATATACAATTACATATACCAAATATGACAAATACATAGAAAATGCAAATCTGCATGTTAAGATACTATTCCCAGTGGTATAACATGAAGCCATCGCCACAAAGGGCGGGTGCAGGGGTTAGCTCTTTTTTGCTATTTCTATAAAACGCTATGGATGTGACATGTAAAAAAGACACACCGCCTTCTCCAGGACCTAAAACCCTATGTTTCTTATACCAAGCGGTGCCCACTATTCTCCACCGCATTCCATAGTCCTAAGTTATGCATAGATCTGGTGTTTTTCTACGACAAATTCCGTTAAACAAAATCAACCACCACTGGCAGTTCTTTGTTAAAAAGGAAAAAAGGATCTTCAGTTGTTTCCTATTGGGTGTGGTGAACAGAAGAAATTATAAGGTGATAATGAGTATTTACGTATATTTTAGATGAACTTAAAAAAACGGCATAAACATATTCAAGGTAAAGTATTTTTTTAATGGAGAAAAATAAAATTATTTTTTGAATTATATTTTTTAGATCAACTGAAATTCCTGGCAGAAGCTACAGCAAAACTAACCCAAGGATTAATTTGAGGTATTAACATTGAAAATCGGGGTATCGAGTATATTTTAGGAATTGGGCTAAAGTTGACTACTTTTCTTATTTTTTGGATTTAAACGAAAAGTAATATTTCTATTTTTTGTTTTATAAGAACCATATTACATATGCATTTTTAAAATGTATTCAAGATATGACTAAAAATAAAACAGTTTTTACTTTCTTGTCATATTGTTTTTATCCCTTAAGTCTACTGAAAGGGTATGTTACAAAGAGCTAGCCACATAACCACTAAGATAGGAGTGTCGAATTTGGTGGTTAATTGGCATTAGGGGAGATGGTTCCACCTACGAGGGACCGGCACTGCCACCCGTCCATTGGAGGCAGTGTGGTGTTTAGAGAAAATGTGCTAGCGCTTTTGGTGTGTGTTAAATACGAAATTATATGTTTTTTTATAAAAAAATGAGAATTTCATCGTTAATATTTTAATTCAAAAAATCAAATTGAACTGATACATATTTTTTTGAAAACAGAAAAAGTTAGAATAATAAAAACAGTTTCCTATGACTAATGAGAAAATATATAATATACTTGTTGTCATACTACTAGATATAACATTTCTTCCCCCTTCCGCAAGACTATCTATGGAGAATATACTAGTCGCTGCCTCTTCATTCTAGTTGATCTCCGAAGTAGTTGTTCCGTAGTAGATTTAGCTCTTACTGGGGTTTTTGGCTGTGCACAAACTGGAGTTCTAACTGGAGGAGTTAAAGAATCGGTTGAACATGAATCGTCTGGTACGATAGAATTTCCCATAGTATTCTCGATAGGTGGGGCTCTTGGATGTGCACAAAAATGAGTTCTAACAAGCGGAGTTAAATAATCACCCATAGTATTCTCGATAGTTCTCTCCCGATGCATTGGGGCATCCGTAGAATTCTCTGTAACCGAGTCCTTAGGATAATAGTGGATAAAACGACTTTCTTCATTTTCGTCTCGTCCGTTATGCGAATATCGGTTGTTGTCCCATTGACGTCTTCTATCTGTACCTTCTTCCTGTGATTCTTTTTCTTCACGTGCCATCTTCCTTATCTGATCAATATGCCTTTTGTACAGTTTGCCATTGTAAGCAATGTGATAATGCAATCTCCTAGACGGTGCAGAATGGTTCCTTGCACCCACTTGTCCATGCGTGGATTTTCCGATCGAAACCACACGTTATCTTCCGTATTAAAGTTGCGGAAATTTGCATCGAATTTATGTATTGTATTGTTTCTGTGTAACCAAAGTTGACACCTCGTGCGGAAAAATGAGGTCGAGGCGCGTACGTAGGGATCTTCCAAAAAACTGTTGAGCTGGGGACTGACCAGTGGTGGAGTGTGGGGCAGTTCTGTACTGACGTAAAAACTCGTTTAGATTACTCTGTGTGTCATTCTTGTTTGTGCCCATTGATTTAAGAGCATCCTTAATAGTGCGTACCGAGCGTTCGGCTTGACCATTTGTCGATGGATGATAGGGTGCCGTTAATATATGATACTTTACACCTACATTCTGCAAGAAGTTCTTGAATTCCATTGATGTGAAATTTGTGCCATTATCTGAAACGATGGTAATCGGTACTCCGTATGTCGAGAAGAGTTCATCCAAAATTGATATAGTGGCATTTGCTGTAATAAATCTAGTTAGTTTTACTTCCATCCATTTACTAAACGCATCCGTAATCACTAAAAACATCGTTCCCAAAAATGGACCAGCATAATCTATATGTATGCGCTCCCATGGGCCCTTGGGGTAATCCCAGTGATGTTCCTTAAATTTGGGGGGTTATTTGCATATTTAGAACAATCAACACAGGTGTTTGCTACTTGTTCAATGTCGGAATCCAACCCTGGCCAGTACACGAAAGATCGGGCCAACCCCTTCATCTTTACGATGCCTAAATGTGCCGAATGTAGATCCATCAGAATTCTTTTCTGGAGAGAAGAAGGTATGACAACACGGTGATCAAATACTAAGCACCCTCCTGTCTGTTTATAGTTCGCCTCGGGCGCCTTATACCCGCACTTTCTCAGACACTTGCCGGACTCCAGCAATCTTACTATTTCTCCTAACCTAGCATCTTTCCTCGTTTCGTTTGCAATCTGATATGATTTCACCGGCAGTTGTTGAATCTGTTTTATCATAAAATAATCGAAGCCATCACCTTCTAGTAGTTGGTATTGAACTACACGTGACTAATACAACCGTGTAACGGAATCGGGTTTTATCATTCTGGAACAAAAATCAGCATTTAAATTGGATTTGGTTGGCTTAAAAACAATGTCAAAATCGAAGTTACTAAGATAATCAGCATAGTTGGTCATTCTACTAATACATAATACGGGCAATGATTTATCAGGATGCAGTATTTGAGATAAAGGCTTGTGGTCCGTAATCAATGTCCAATGACGTGCATAAAGATATAAAACGAATTTCTGTACCGCCCAAATTATTGCCAGCGCCTCTTTGTCCATCTGTGGATATGTCTCCGTTCTGTAGCTGTCAGAGTACGACTTGCATAAGCTATTGGTCGTTCTTGTCCATTATGTAAACGGTGTAAAAGGACTGCTCCCAGTCCCACCTGACTGGCATCGGTTGCTAACAACAACCGTAGCTTGGGGTCATACGGGATTAGAACTTCCGGAGAAATTAATGCATTCTTAATATCGGGGGTCCATACAAATGTGTCCTGCACAAGGATGTTTCGCAGAGGTCTGCTTCTAGTAATTCGGAATGAATGAATTGTAGTACGATGCTTTGCCCAAAAAGAATTGCAGTTCTTCCATTGTCGTTGGTCTTGGAGCATCGCGGCTAGCTTCTATATGTTTATCCGATTTAGGTATTCCATTTCCATCGATTTTATGTCCCAAAAATTCAACTGCAGGTGCCGCAAATACGCATTTTGACCTATTCAGTCGATGTCCAGAATCTTTAAACCTCTCTAAAGTAATCTGAAGATTGGAAATCATTTCATCAAAGTTTACAGCATGGACCAAAATATCGTCAAAAAAAACTACTGACATTAGGAACACCTTGTAGTACACTTTCCATTCTTCTTTGCCAAATTGATGGTATATTTGCCGCGCCATATACTGCACGCTTTGGTCGGATTAGACCATGTGTCGGTGTATTTAGAGTCAGTGCATGTGCGAATTCGTCAGTTATGGTAAGATGGGTGTATGCGTCGGTGATATCTAAATGGCAAAATAATTTGGCGTTGTCCATTTTATTTAATATCATTTCCACTTTCGGTATAGGGTGTTCGTCTATTATCATTCTCGGGTTTAATGTGGGTTTATAATTACCCGTAATTCGTATCTTGCCATTTGTTTGTCACCACATGTGTTGACGACGCCCACTCCGAGTACTCAACTTTCTCAAATAGTCCCGCCCTAATCTTCGAATCAATTTCGGCAGCGTACGCATCCCGCAGGGCCAATGGAATATCCCGGGCTCTCGTGAAAACAGGTGTCGAACAGATGTAACTTCGCAGGAGGACCCTCGAGTTTCCCTGCAGACTCACTAAAGATATCTTCGTATTTACGTAAAAGCTGTAGTAATGCTAGATTCTGTTCCTCGGTTAACGTTGATGTCGCCACCTTTATTGAATTCACCTGATCTGCGTCCGTAAACAGCTCGCCTATATCGATTTCATCTACAATATCCCAGTTTATTCGTGGGCTCAACTAATTCTTGCACATGTGTCTGTAGTGGTTTGGCGTGTTACCTCCAAGGAATGTGCAATTTCATAGGCTTCATTAAATGTAGTTGGATTCTTTACGATAACTTCATCGCATGCGCTACGTGATACCCAACAGCAATTGTTCCGTAAGCATTCTATCAAGGAACGCCCCATACTCACAATACTTAGCAGCTTTTCTGAGTCTTAACGTAAAATCCGCAATAGATTCGTCCTTTTCCTGTATAATTCGCCTAAATTTTATGTTTCAGAAAATTTGTTCCTCATATGAACAGTTCTGAGGATCCTTGGGATGAATAAGAATTCGTAACGCATCATTTAATTGCACACCCATATGTACACGAGCATATGTGTGATGATCATCGGTCGCCACTTTACTGAGCAGTGCCAGGTCAAAACGCTGAAAATAGTCTTCGACTGATGATGTATCCGTTGATTTAAATTCCGAGATGGTAAATGGTGGTGGTTTGCTAGATGCGGTTGCTTGTGCATTTGTATTCTGTTGCTGTGAAATAGATGCCACTGCTGTTCGAGTGGCTTGTGATACTGCTTCTCTTAAAGCGTTTGCAAACATTTCTGTTAATTGTTGGGTTTCCTCCTGACCCAAAACCATGGTTATCCCACTTCTGACACCAAAATGTTAAATATGAAATTATATCTTTATTTATAAAAAAAGGAGAATTTCCTCGTTAATATTTTAATTCAAAAAATCAAATTGAACTGATACATATTTTTTTTGAAAACAGAAAAAGTTAGAATAGTAAAAACAGTTTCCTATGACTATGACTTTATAAATTTTTCATATCGAATTGAGTGAACATCAAACGTAATCATAATTCATTTCTGACAACAAAATATTACGCATAATACATTTAACGTCATTCTGTATTATTTACATATTTTATTAGAAAATCCTCAAAAAGGATATTGAAGGATAATTGAATCCTTCCTGTAAGTTAAGCGATTCCATACATTAGTTATATTTAGATTTAAGTTAATAATAAACGTGCTATGCACACCACGGTACATTAGATCATAATTAAATTCATGTATTTTTTAAAATTTACATTAGTTTGCAGTATTTACTTACTTACATTATAAAATTGAACTAAATGATTTTCCAACAAGAGGTGTTATTTTAGTATTCAAAGAAATATGCCATTTTTTGAGATAAATGATCGGATATTTATTTCATAATAAAGAGGAAGGTATGCCGTTAATAATGAAAAACAACATCAGCCAAATGGCCACCACGACCACGTTTACAGGACCATATCCTTTTCATGAAATTTTCCATAACCAAATCGCAAATTGGCTGCCCTATGTCCTCGATAGCCTCACGAATTATATCTTTGAGGTCTTGAATCGACGCTGTGCTGTTGGCGTAGACCTTATCTTTCACGTGGCCCCAAAGGAAGAAGTCGCAAGGTGTTAAATCACAAGATCTCGGCGGCCAATTGTGATCACGTTGCTTGTGTGACACGTAGCGCCGTCTTCTTGAAAGTAAACGTTGTCCAGATCAACACCATCTTACTCCGACCTTAAAAAATCATTAATCATCTCTCGATAGCGCAATCCATTCACCGTAACTGTTGATACAACCTCATTTTCGAAAAAGTAAGGTCCAATGACCCCCCGGACCATAAACCGCACCAAACAGTCACACGTTGAGGATGGAGAGGCTTCTCAACAATAACTCTTGGGTTTTCCGAGTCCCAGTTGCGACAATTTTGCTTGTTGACGTAGCCACCGAGGTGGAAATGGGCCTCATCAGTCAAAATGATTTTTCGATGATTTTCGAATTTTAATAATTTCAATGCGTTGTTGAATCGTGTTTCGTTCCATTTTTAGTAATGGCGTAGTTTCTACTTGTCAAATGGCAAAGAATAAAGCTTCAAAAGTGACAGCTACCGAAATACCGGGTGATTCAAAATAACACCTCTTGTTTTACCTGTACTATTGTATGTATGTATGTGTAGGCCAACAACCCAAAATAAAGAAACAACTTGACAAGTTTCACATTACACGGGTTATTGACTAAAGTATGATTTATAACTGCACGTTTAGAATTTGTATACCCTACACCACACTGTGGTACAGGGTATTATGACTTTGTACATTTGTTTGTAACACCCAAAAGGAGAAGAGATAGACCCATTATTTATTATTACGAACGACTTGTAATCACATTTCGAGTCGATTTAGCTATGTCCGTCTGTAGATGTATTCTTGTAATCAAAGTACAGGTCGCAGTTATGGTCCGATCTCAACGAAACTTTGCACATATCTTTCTTTAGGACCAAGGACGAGCCCTATTGAATTTGGTTAAAATTGGTTCAGATTTACATATAGCTCCCATATATATACACCTCCGATTTGACATGTAAGCGAAGTAGAAACTGAATTTTATATCAGACCAGTACAAAATCTTGAAGAGATAGTTCTTCTATTAAATGAATGAACACTGCCAAATTCGGGGAAAATCGGTTCAGATTTCAAACCGATTTGGAATTAAAATTTTTTACTACTGATTTTAAAGGTTACAATTTTTTCCTGTTCCAAAAATTAAATCAGGCTAAAAATGTAACCGTTTACTTTAAAGTTGTATGTCTACAATGTAGTAAATTGTAGCATATGATTTGGTTAAAATTGGTTCAGATTTACATATAGCTCCCATATATATACACCTCCGATTTGACATGTAAGCGAAGTAGAAACTGAATTTTATATCAGACCAGTACAAAATCTTGAAGAGATAGTTCTTCTATTAAATGAATGAACACTGCCAAATTCGGGGAAAATCGGTTCAGATTTCAAACCGATTTGGAATTAAAAATTTTTACTACTGATTTTAAAGGTTACAATTTTTTCCTGTTCCAAAAATTAAATCAGGCTAAAAATGTAACCGTGATTGTGTCAATTCGTGAAAATGCTACAACAAGATAGATATTCGACAATATTTTAATAAAAGGCAAAGAATTGAGGAGGATGACGTAAGAATTATGATATATTTAACTAATAAGCAGAATGTAAAAAACATATAATAATTTTTTATAATACGTGTATGTGTGAATAACGAAATACTTAAACGTCCAATGAATTTTTCTGAATATTCTTCATGATTTAGGATCCAGAGCGATGTAATTTGCCCGTCGAAACGAATGATGGCCATATGGAAAAGACAACTACATCAAACTCTACAGCTTCCAGTAACCCAAACGAAGTATCACCATATGATATAAGTTTATTCGTGAACAATTCAGCATCAGAGAGTATCGACAATATAGAAGATCTTCGTGAAAAAATCTGGATTCCTCCAGATAATTATAGTTTTCCAGTGACTGGGAAAAGAAGTTTAAAAGTCCAACTTTCTTGGTTACGTAAATATAAATGGTTGGCGTACTCTGCGAATCAAGTCGACAGTGTATTGGAAACTGAAATGAGATCTAATGTAGAAAAGCAAACAATTACAAATTCAGGAAAAGCAGTTCGTAAACGAAAATAGAAAGCATTTGGAAGCAATAGTTCAAACAGCAGTCCTTTGTGGTCGACAAGGCTTCGCACTAAGAGGAAGTTGCGATACAGGCAGAATCGATTCAAATGAAACTATTAAAAATTATTTCAATTTCAGAGCCTTGCTAAGGTATCGGGCGATAACGGATTCAAATTTGAATAGCCACTTGACAAATTCATCACGAAACACAATGTATATAAGCAATCGTGTTCAAAATGAAACGACAACTTATTAAGAGAATCAATAATTCCAAAGTTTTCACCGTCATGGTGGACGAATTAGCTGATATTTCAGCGGTTGAGCAAGTTTCAATGTGTATCCGGTACCTTAACGAAAACGATGGGCGATATAAAATTTGCGAAGATTTTTTGAGTTTCGTCCCGACAAATCTGTTCGATGGAAAAGGGTTGGCTGATGTTATGCTACATTTCCTCGAAACTTCTGGTATTGATTGTAAGTATTTATTTGGGCAAGCTATGACGGCGCAAGAGCATTGAATTGAGAATTTCATGGAGCGCAAGCATATATCCAAGAAAAGTACAGCTTAGCACTGTATTCACATTGTGCAGCTCACAGCTTCAACTTGGTTGTAAGTTACGCATGCAAAGTAGTCCCAATAAGAAATTGTCTCGGCACTATCTAAACCATATAACACTTGTTTCAATATCCTAAAAGGCAAATAGCTATTCAAGAAACAATTTCTAACAACAGCAATCTCCGTGATGATAAAAAGCAAAAATTAAAGCGGTATTGCGCAACTCGATGGGTAGAACACCATGAGTCTGTTGAAATATATCTTCACCTACAAGTAGCCCTTATCGAGGCTTTGGAATGCATCTACACCCCCTGGTCTGATCAGAAAACTACAACATCTGCATTTCAGTTGTTGATGGCTATTAAAACGTTGGATTTTCAAGTTTCGGTCCACGTAGTTCATTCAGTTCACTGCTTGTCATTATCATTAAGTCGCGTTCTTCAAAGTGAAAATCAAGATTTAGCTGAATCCGTCCATCTGGCAGAAAATACGAAAAAGGAATTGATGGACATGCGCGAAAATTGTACTCACCATTTTTGAGCGATTTTTTCGTCTATTAAAATATTTTGTGAAGCCCGACAAAATCATCGTTGCAATGTTGATGCAACAAATATTGAAGAATATTACAACATTTCGACTATATTCCATATCTAGATTTATTCATCACTCATCTCGAAGATCGCTTTTTGAAACACCGTGGAATTTTGTCAAATTTCCAATGTCTTTTTCAAACTAAAATGGCAATACTAAATGAAGAAAATTGTAAACAATTATTTGAAAAATATTCATCAATTTTGCCTGATAGTTCTTTTGAAGTGTGGATTAGTGAAGTGAAGCTTTGGAGAAGAACAATTGAAGCGGAGAATGTCAGAAATTCCCTGGAAGCTCTTGATATATTTAATATAGATGATTTCCAACAGTTCACAAAATATTGACAGTGATGGCGGGGTTACCTGCGACAACAGCGACAAACGGACGCTCTTTTTGGCTTCGTTGAATATTCATCGAGACATTCCAGTAGATGTTAACGCAGTATTAGACGAATTTTTTATTTCGCCTCGTCGTGTCAATTTATTAAAACATTAATACAATTAATATATGATTTCAATTAATACAATTCTTAATGAAAATATTACCTAAGTATTTTTTAATGTTAATCACTATAAATATATGTATATGTATTAAAAATGCCAACCATTGATTTTTAATACAAAAAAAGTTGGGTACCATATGTGAACAATATTCCAGGCAAAAAACCTCATAAGGTATAAATTGCAGGTTTTGTTTGCTTCACAACTAAGGCTGTACATCTAGAAATGGTAACAGATCTAACAACAGAAGCTTTCATCGGAGCTCTTAAGCGATTCATAGTACGACGAGGACGATGTCAAACAATATTCTCAGATAACGCGACGAATTTTGTTGGCGTTAAAAATCAGCTTACTGAACTGACCGAAACTATTTTGGGAGAATAGGAATAAGGAAGGTATCCAGTTTAAGTTCATACCACCAAGAGCCTCCCATTTCGGTCGGCTCTGGGAAGCCGCAGTGAAATTAGCCAAGCAACTTTTAGTACGCACAGTTGCAAACGCTTCAGTCTTCAAGAAAGAAAGAAATGGAAAAAAAATCACCAAATATAATACCAGATCAATTATTAATAATAAAGGAAGACAACACTCCCGTCATGCAATGGCCACTTGGTAGAATAACA
Organism: Eudasyphora cyanicolor; assembly: GCA_963930755.1. NCBI lineage: Eukaryota > Metazoa > Arthropoda > Insecta > Diptera > Muscidae > Eudasyphora > Eudasyphora cyanicolor. The sequence goes on from OZ005737.1 coordinate 109,459,383, forward strand.
AAAACGAACGATGGAAATGATGGGATGGTTCGAGTAGTCGATTTAAAGACTCAGTCCGGCGAAATTAAACGACCTATACATAAACTGGCGCCTTTAATTCAAGACGAATCTAAACCCCCTTCTCTGGTTGATATTATTGATGCAGAAGTTGACAAGGATCTTGCAAATAATGATCCAGGACCTAGTCCGGCTAAACGGCACAAACCTCAAAACGTTTTGATGATCACGATGTTACTTGTATTCATGTTTTTTCCAGTATGCCTAAGCCATCGGTTTTCTATGCAAAAATTTGGAAGGGAAGCAGGTATATTAGGCCGGGTCGATTTGTGGGGAGGCAAAAAAAGTCGCCATTGCTCAGTGAAAATCGTATCTAGGGATCAAAATAAGAAACTTTGCCGAAGGAACCATACCTCGAACTTTTGGGTAGGAGCAAATTTTGAAAAATCCCACTTTGACCCATTTAGAGTGCTCCAATCGAGTCCAAATGTATGACCGACCCCCACTAACTTTGGAGGCCCGACCCACCCATGCCAGTGGCACATCCCCTGGAACCCCCTGGGCGTTCCATACATTTGGACTCGATTGGAGCACTCTAAATGGGTCAAAGTGGGATTTTTTCCGGGACATCAGAATTCGTTTTAGAGGTATGGTTCCTTCGGCAAAGTTTCTTATTTTGATCCCTAGAATACGATTTTCACTGAGCACTTCACTGAGTGGGGGTCGGTCATACATTTGGACTCGATTGGAGCACTCTAAATGGGTCAAACTGGGATTTTTTCCGGGACATCAGAATTCGTTTTAGAGGTATGGTTCCTTCGGAAAAGTTTCTTATTTTGATCCCTAGAATACGATTTTCACTGAGCAATGGGCGATTTTTAAATCGACCCGCCCTAAGGTATATATTTTGAAGGAATAGGCGCAACCAAGATTGTTACTGCAGAATGGAAGATTAAGTCTTTTTATGAACTGGGACCATTTTGGGAATAATTGGATGCCTCTACAACTGGATTGAAGACTCTTCACGAACTATGTGTCAAATCCTCGGAAAGAGCAATGTGTGAAACAGTTGCAGCAAATTTCGACCAAATAGGACAGCAGTTATTTACCGACAAGACAAGAATATTTAACACCCGTAACAAAATAGGAGCTATGTGGGGAATATAGCTCGTACCCTATTTGGAGTTTTAGATTCGGATTATGCGGAAGAAATGTCTCACACAATCAACAAGGTAAAGCTAGATGAAGGATATATGGTAGCACTGTTACGTAACCAAACATCTGTCATAAACTCTACTATCAACATAATTAAACAAGATGACCTTTCAAGTCAATCGAACATTAATAAAATACAAAATATTATGCTTAATTTCACCACACAACTGTTGGGACTATTAAGTATACAACTGACCCTAATAGCTAATAGACTGCAGCAGGCCGAAGCCACTCTCATAGATGTATTAACCGATGCTCATCATGGACGTATAAGTCCATTGCTGTTAGCACCACAGCAACTTCAAAATGAACTTCAAACAATTCGAGCGAATCTTCCACAATCGTACCTTGTCAGTCTCAGTAACAATGTTAATTGAAATTTACAAACTGATGACGACTAGAGGAACTGTCACAAAGTCTGAAATAATCTTTAAAATTCGCCTTCCCCCGGTGGACCAAAATCATTTTGACGTATACCAGCTAATATCTGTGCCATCTTTCCATGATGGATACATGTAAACCATATCTCTCACCACACCATTATTGGCAGCGTGTTGACACAGAGCTGAATACATTCCCTTCAGTACTGAAAATCTACAGTCATGCTTCTGTTCGAAAGATGATACCATTGCCACAATAAGCAATCCAAACTGGGAAAGGACTCAATAACAATTTCGTGCGAAATACATATTTTTATCAGTAAATCTTCCACGACATGTAAAATAGTTCGCCTTAATGAGGAATCAATATGGACCCAAATGAGACATAAAAACCGTTGTTATTCCAAATGGTACAGAACTGACATCGGTATGCGGAAAGGAGACATCGCCATTAACCCTAAGCGGCTCCGGCATCCTGGAGGTGAAACCAGATTGCATTCTAAAAAGTGACACAATCACAATACATGGCCACTTTGGAAACCCAAACATCATGCACGCGTCCTACGCTAGGTTGAAGCCCTTTGCATACAACTTCAATGGATGAGGTCTCCCGGGTAGTAGTCAATTCCAAGGCTCCTCAAAGGGCCCACATTAATGAACTGAATAAACTCCAAGGGCTGTTTGAATCAACGAACTATATCAACATTTCCCAAACGATGAATCATAATTCACTACACCATTATGTCGTCAGCAACACCACTCTTTTAGTATCCATGGCAATGTCGATAATCTACGTAATCTACAAGGTTAGATCAACTTTGAAATCGACCACCACAACCTACCACGTACCACAACCCACCCCTCGACAACACACGGAGGACATTCATAGGGTTAAACAATAACTTTCAACGCGGCGGAGAATGTTAAGATTTAAGTTAATAAGAAACACATTTATTGCTCATGCTATGCACACCACTGTACATTAGATCATAACTAAATCCATGTATTGTTTAAAATTTACAGTATTTACTTACATTATAACATTGAACTTATATTGTATGTACACTGAAAAAAAATAGTAATAAAAGTAATGAAGACACATTCTTAAATTAAGTATGCGACCTCGGCATCAATTCAATCCCAATTTTTATAAAAATAATGAAAATTTACATGTTTTTTACGAAATTTTCCTAAATTAAAGTTTTTTCAATTTGAATTAATGACTATCTAATCATTAGTTTTGTGTACGCGCTTCTTTAAATGTACGCCTTTAAATTGAAGAAACTAATCATAATTTTTGTGACAATAAGTAATATTTCAATACTTTTAAGGATTTTCTGCATTAAAACTATGATGTAGACATGTCATAGTTTTAATGCCGAATCTGACTTAATTGACAGTATGAGATATATGAGTAATAAATTTAAGGCTATGCTCCCCTTAAAGGAAAGGCTGTCTTGGTAATAAATTTTATGACAATTGCCATTATTTTTAAGAATACATAGGAGAGAATTATACAATCTCTCTCCCTCTCTCGCTCGGAGAATCAGTTTTGTTTGTTAATGTGTAAATCAATAATTGTTATGGTGATGCGAGAGCTCTTCTACTCTCTGAAAATAGAAAATAATTCTGTTGTTCGTTTTCTTTTAAATCGTCAGTTATTTACAAGCGATGGAGGGAGACGGTTGTCTGTGAACGCTGATTGAGAAAAAAGGAGATTGCGGCGAATATGTAAGTATACGTGTATACATACGTGCATATTGCACCGAAAATTATTTTATTACTATGCTTTAGCATAGTAACAACAACAAATGCAGCCGCCCAGCGGTAAAATGGTCCAGGCCTTCTCGGCATCAGGCCTGATAGAAGGGCTTCTAGCACCTTCTATTGGAAGGCACGCATGCCTTCTTTATGAAGGACTGGAAAATGTGCAATCTGTCACATCTAAAAAAGTAACCGTGCCTGCCGCTGCCGTCTTTTTTCAAACATGTCTAACGCCTTCTAAAAGATGTCAGAGAAAAGACGTTCTAAAAAAGTGACCGTTCCTACCGCTCCCGTCTTTTTTCACGCCGATATATGTTCATATATTAATAAGTTTCGTTCTCCCTCTCTCTCAAGTTTTAGAAAATGTACGCTCTGCCTTCCTTCTCCCGTCTTTTATCAGGCATGATTCTGTCCTTTTAAAAATATATCATATCGAAGGCGTTCAATACAAAACATTTAAATTTTGTGTGGACATAATCATGCATGATAAAAGACGGGAGAAGGAATGCAGAGTGTACACGAATTCGTTCTCTCCCCCCCCCCCCTCATGTTTCTCATGTATGAAAAGTTAATTGTGTTCAACCCCGACCACCAATCACCGAACTTTTTGCTACTGCGAGAGTTCAAAAACAGTTTTGTGCAAAAAAAAAAGAAATACCGCTACACAAATTGAAAAGTGAGGGTGATGAAGACAAATCAAATAAACAAACAATTAGTCGTTGCAAAAGTTTTGAAGAGTTCAGTTGCGTTGTGTTTTTGAAGGTAATATGAGTAGAAGTACGGTCAAAAGAAAACTTAAATCTGAGAAAGAAAAAATTTTAGAACGATTTGGAAGCTGTGAAGGGAAGGAAAAAATAAATGCTGAGAGTGAAAAAGAATTTATATTATCAGAAAGTGTAGAAGTGGAAAATGTGGAACATAACGCTGGTGAAAAAGACAAACATTCATTAAATGTGGCAAATATACCGGAGGCTAGTGATAATGAAACAAATCTCGAAGATGATCGTGGCAGAACACTTACGAAAAAACTAGTTGCATGGTATAGAGATTTTCATCCAACTAGAAGATGCGTCGATGGCCTTCTTAGTGTTTTAGCGTCCGAAAATTTAAATGTTCCTAGAAGCCTACGTGGCTTGGTTAAACAAAATAAAGAAAAAATTATAATAAGGACAGTAGCTCCGGGGGTTTATTACCATTTAGGCTTAAAGGTTCAACTCAACAAAATCGAAAAAACGTCGTTGATTGGTGTGGCAAAGATAATTTTGGATATTGGCGTAGATGGGCTACCTCTGTTCAAGAGCTCTAACACATCTGCATGGCCGATAATGGCGAAAATTCTTAATATAAAACATATTGATGTTTTTCTAATAGGGTCTTATATCGGAGATAAGAAACCCTACAGTTCGGATACATTTATGCATGATTTCGTATACGAACTGAAGGAGCTGTTCGAAAATGGCATTGAACTTCATGGTCAGAAAATAAATATCGAAGTCAATGCATTTATTTGCGATACCCCTGCCCGTGCATTCCTGTGCAATGTCGTCAGCCACAATTCTTTAAACGGCTGCATAAAATGTTATCAGAAGGGTGTAAGCATTAATAAAGTAACTACTTTTTCCAAATGTTCTTCAGACCTTCGAAGTGACCTAGACTTTTACAACAAAAAACAAAAAGAGTTTCACAAAGATACTATTGATGGGAGACATAGTTCATTGGAAATGCTAGGATTCAAAATGATTTCTCAGTTCCCTCTCGAACCCATGCATTTGTTGGACTTGAGGGTCACAAAAAAATTTCTAACTTATTTAATAAAAGGAAAATCAAGTATAGTTATGACACCAAATAATAAACAAATATTGTCTCAACGATTGTTAGCGTTGTGCTCTTATATTCCAAAGGAATTTCAGCGTAAACCGAGAGGAACTGAGGAATTGTTGAGGTGGAAAGCATCAGAATATAGACAATTTAGTTTATATTATGGACCGCTAGTTCTTAAAGGCTTAGTTGGCGACGATGTATTTTACGAATTTCTTTTACTTCATTCGGCGTATCGATTAATGTCAACTCCAAAACATTTTTCGTCAAATATAAATTCGGCAAGTGAACTATTTAGACAATTTGTTGAAAGGTTAGGTTAGGTTAGGTTGAAGAGAGGAGACGTTTAAACGTCTCATGTCCATGGACATACACTTAAACCAGTGGTTCGGCCTGTTGTGCGCTCCTTATTTATGATCTTGTTATACCTCACGAGTTACAGAAAATCGGTACTAGACACGAATTTTCTCAGTATCTTCCAGTCATATTCTCTGAGATGAGTCAAATCTGGTAATATGTCGGACCCGAAATGTTGGGATCTTGCATGTGTGAAAGCCGGGCAGTGACACAGAAAATGTTCCATCGTTTCGATGTTTTCTCTGCATGCCCTGCATTCGTCGTTTCCTGCTAGTCCTATGCGATGAAGATGTGCTTGTAAGCTTGAGTGTCCCGTTAGAACACTCATCATCTTACTAATATCGATCTTGTTTAGTTTCAGAAGACTTCTTGTTTTCTTTTCATTTGGGTCACCCCACAGTATCTTTGCAGTAGCTCCTACTGTTTCGCTATTCCACACAGTTTTATGAGCCATCACTGCCCAGTGCTTCAACTCATTTTTCGTGGCTTCGAAAGGTTTCCAATTTTTCAAGTTTATTACTCGAAGTTCTCTGCCCTTTGAAGCCAAGTTGTTTGCCCGTTCATTTCCAATCACTCCGTTGTGTCTTGGTACCCAGCAAATACGCAATTGACCATGGGCTGAGTAATCATTTATCGTTCTTTTACAGTCCAACACAGTTCTGGATTTGACCCTTTCCGATGTTATTGCTTGAATCGCCATTTGGCTATCTGTGAAGATGTTGGCATATTTAGGCTTTGTCGTGTTACTGAGCCAGTTCACACACTCCGTGATTGCTCGAACTTCTGCTTGAAATACCGTGTTATGGTCAGGGAGGCGGGAGTGAAGTTCGACTTCTGGTTCATCAATAAAAAATCCCAGAACCGTCCTTCCTCCTCGCTTGGACCCATCCGTGTAGCAGCTGGTTCCCACTGGCACATGGGCCAAAGTTCCATTTTCCCAGGAGCGTCTGTCTGGAACAAACGTATCACAGGTAGCTGTAAGCCGCACTTCAGGAATGCGGTCCGAGATTTCTGGCGTTTGAATGTGACCAACTAGATATTCTAAAATCTTCTGATGGTACGACTTGTGGTCTCGATTTATCCATTCACCCATCACTTGTAGACGTCTTGCTGTGAGGGCTGCCTCATACTTTATACGGATGTCTATTGGTTGGATGTGCAGTATAGTCTCCAACGCCTTTGTTGGTGCAGTTCTAAATGCCCCGCTTATGCCTAGACAGCACATACGTTGAATTTTTTGCAAAGGTATTACGTTGCACTTCTTGTCCATTGATGTCCACCACACTACAGAGGCGTAGGTGATTATTGGTCTAATCACGCTCATGTAAAGCCAGTGAGTCATATTTGGACGTAGTCCCCATTTTAAACCTATAGCTCTTCTGCACAACGACCAACATCTGTGTGCCTTTGTAACTCTTTCTTCAAGATGATCTTTCCAGTACAGTTTCTGATCCAAGATTACTCCCAAGTATTTTACCTTTTTAGTTATAGCAATTGTCTTATTCAGGAATCGAGGCGGGGTAAAACGTGGGATCTTCGTTTTCCTTGTAAATAGACATATTTCTGTTTTGTCTGGGTTAACATTTAATCCCCTTGGTTGTGCCCAGTTATATGCTATGTTAAGTGCCTCTTCAGCTCTTCTGCATAATAGATTTGGATGAAAGCCCCTTAGAAGTATTACAACGTCGTCTGCATAACAGACTGGTTTAAGTCCTTCATTGGTGAGGGCTTTTAGGAGACTGTGTATCGTCGTAACCCATAGAAGAGGCGATAAAATGCCCCCCTGAGGTATACCACGATTTACCTTGTCTCTAATTTTTACGTCATATGACCCACAAATAATCCACCTATTCCTTAGCATATTGTTGATCCAGTTTTTCAGCGCCCGGTCAACCTGAAACTCGTCTAAGGACTGGATAAGTGTATCGGTCTGTACATTGTTAAATGCGCCCTCAATGTCTATGCAAAGAGCAAGTGTATACATTTCTTTACTGAAGGACTCTTCTATGTGGTGCACTACCTCATGCAGAGCTGTTTCCACTGATCTTCCTTTGACATAGGCGTGTTGTTTGAATTTTAGCCTGTCATCCGCTATTTTACCTTTGACCATGTCATCAATTATTCGCTCCATTGTTTTTAACAGGAAAGAAGTAAGGCTAATGGGTCGATAAGCCTTTGGGGTCATGTAACTCGCCTTGCCAGGCTTTGGTATGAAGACGACCCTTGATTCCTGCCAGTTTTTTGGGGTATACGAATGGGTTAGGCATGCAGTGAACACTCCAGCCAGATGAGTTGATACCAGATCCACCTCATTCTGCAGAAGTGCTGGAAATATTCCATCCGGTCCCGCAGCCTTAAAGGGAGAGAAACTTTTTATCGCTTCTTTAACCATACCATCTGTTATATCCGTAATAGGTACTTGATGCAATACATTTTCATTCTGTAACTCTTCCTCTGTTGGTCCAGCATTACCAGTCGGAAAATGAGTTTTCATCAAGAGCCTTACGGTATCTTCTATAGTTTCCATCCTTTTACCCGTTTCATCCACCAGTGTTTCGGTTTGGACATGAGTTTTTGAGAGGAACTTTTTCATTTTAGACATGCTGTTAACGCTGTCTACCTGTTCACAGAAAAGCCTCCAGGAGTTACGTTTCGCCGATCTAACGATTTTATTGTATTCTTTGAGTCTTCTATGGTAGTCGTCCCAATATACTGATTGTTTTTTACGTCGAGCTCTATTGTAAAGTCTGCGGACATCTTTGCCAATCGAGCGAATTTGTCCTGTCATCCAGGGTTTCTCAAAGGCAGATTTCCTTTCTCGAAGTGGGCAACTATCTTCGAATGATTTTACAAGAGCCTCGGTAATCTTCTTAACATTGATTTCAATGTCTTCTGCACATAGATAATCGCGTGTAGGCTGCCCCAATCGATTTCTAAGTAGATTTCCGAATTTAGTCCAGTCGGTCTTAGCCTTATTACGGAAACTTATGGGGTTCGGCGGTGGCCGTGCAATTTTAAACCTTATATAACGGTGGTCTGAATAGGAGTGTTCATCCGAAACCCTCCACTCATGAATCTCATCAATAAGATTTTCTGAACATATCGTTATATCTAATACTTCTTCCCTAATTTTGTTAACAAAGGTTGCAGTGTTTCCTATGTTAAGAGTTATGAGGTCATTTGTAATCAAAAATTCGATAAGGGCTTGTCCCCTTTTATTGGTGTTAATACTACCCCAAGCGATATGATGGGAGTTGGCGTCACATCCAGATAATAACTCATTACTTGTGTGTTTGGATTCCCTCACCAGACGTTGTAATTTCGACGTAGGTGGCAATGTCGGCGCATCGAATGGCAGATATATTGACGCCAGGTACATATTTCCATTACCTTGCCTCAGCACCGTTGCGTCCGATTTTGACAACTCTGGAGAGAAAATAAAACATAAGTTTTTATGGCACAGAATACAAGTCCTTGGACGAGTACCTGTGTTAGCGTAGAAAAGGTTATAGTTCACATGGTTTAATCCAGTAACCTTGTTGCTAGTTGTCCATGGTTCCTGGATCAAAGCAATATGAACCCTGCCTTTATTTATGATGTCCATCAGAGCGTTGGATGCTGTTTCGCTCCGGTGGAGGTTTATCTGGATGACCTCAATCATTGTTCTTCCAGTAAAAGTTTCTTTTGGGAGTCTATCCTATCTGGTGGCACCCCCTCATTATTTGGTAGTGGGTCATTCTCCTCCTTTCGTTGACTACCTATTACACCATCTTCCAGTCGACAATTTTGGGAGGCGGTGTTATTTTTTGTCGCTCCCTCATTGGTTTGAATCGTTTTGTGGCTCTTTTTAATTTTATCACCACCTTTGCTGGGAAATTCCTGCAAAAGTGGCGGTACTATTGGTGAACTGGTGGTGTTATTGACTACTTCCACATCAGTTTTTGGCAGTGTCTCACTTGTCTCCATCCGTTCAATACCAGTGTTTGCCTCTTCAGACAGTATATTTGGACTCGATTCATTTGTCCTGCCAATCGGGACCTTTCCAATTTTGAAAAAGACTGTCCAGATCAAGAAGTACGCCATGCCCTTCGCCATGACAAGATTGTTCTTGGATTCTGGGTCTATGCCTAACACGAGGAGAGTACCCTCGGTATCATCCTTCCTATAGAAGACTTCCCACTTTCTCACGGAAAGTTTTGAATTCTGTTTGCCAATGATGTCGAGTATGTACTCTGATGAGAACTTACTGGGACATCCCTTAACATATAGGGTCGTTTTTATGAGTTCAGGAATGTCGCTTTTCCTTACCAATTTTAGCTTTGCGCCGTCCCAAGGTGAGGGGAAGCTATCCACAAGTTTTACGAGGACACCAGCGCAGCGTTGTGATGCCATCCTTAGCATCAAAACACCCCTCTCAAACTTGCAACTCATTACTTCGATTGGTGGTTCATCCTTAGATTCGAGGACGTATTCCGCTACCCTCGTATAGACCAAATCTTCGAAGTTACTCTTTTGGTCTTCGGGGATTCTGCCAGATGCACTACTGCTATCAATTATGGCGTAGCATAGATCGTCTCGAAAATGTTGTTTAGCTATATTAGAATAAGACGGTGGCTTCTTACCCTTCTTTATGGCCAATTGATTTTTCCGTGTCTGTAGAGTCTTTTTGGTTAAAGCCTCATCCTTAACGGATGATTTGGTTGACTTGAACTGTGTTATTGGGTCAACTTTACCGCCCACAATCGAAGGACCCAGACTAGAGACCTCCTTTTGTGTGGTTACGTTAGGCTTATCCGAATTACTGGAAGACGGCGAGCCCTTTTTCTTCTTAGTCACTTTCACAGCGCTATGTTCTTCGGGAGACCTGACTCTTTTACCGGCCTCCATGTTTGTATTGGAGGTATAATTGTCAGGTTCATCCCGTAATAGGTTCTGTCGGTTCAACTTATTCAGTTTCCTTCTTTGTGCCCCTGACAGTCTCTTTGAGTTAGCAACAATAGTGATATTGTTTCATTTGATGATTCAGAGTCAGAGTCCCCAATGGCTTTTAAAGGCTGGGGTTGCTTAAAGCCCCGGCTGGGTTCTGCTTCATCTGTCTTATCATTTGTTTTGCCTGCGGCTGGATGTGCTCTTGTTTATTTTCGACTACGGGATCCAAGGCACCAAAGCTCGTAGAAGTTGCTTGCTCACGATTGTTCGATAACGACGACACATGACTCGTGAGTGAATCAACGCTTGTCGCCGGCACTGGGTTTTCCCTCCCCTGCGCCGTAATCTCCTTCGTCTTTTTTGGTTTAATCATAAATTGGTTGGGGGAGACACCCCCATAGCCAGTATTAGCCCGTAATAGGTACGTCGGTATAGGCCTTCCAGACTGAGCTCAGAAATATCTGTCCAGAGATCGATGCATCCAATTCAACCTACGCTTTATAAACAACAAACCTCCTGGTTGCGTAGTAGGTAGGTGAATAGGTATTGCGTAATAGGTTAAAAACTATCCGCTCTGCGATAACACGTCCGTTCGCTACGACAGGCGGCGACTGACTTTGTTGAAAACTTCGACACTATTTTTGGGCAAAGTAGCATTACATTTAATGTGCATAGTATACTCCATTTGCCCCAGGATGTTAACATGTATGGTATAACCCAAAATTTTATGGCATACTGTTTTGAAAACTTTTTGCAAAAATTTAAAAGTCGAATTAGGAGTCCCACGAAAATCTTACAACAAATTCGAAACCAATACCACGATGCACCGATCAAATGCGAGTCAAAAAATAAAAACGTTTTCAAGAAAAATAGAGAAGGCAAAATATTGAGTTTCGAAACCGACAACTACGTTCTAAGTATATTCTCTCCTAATAACTTCTGTTGCGTAGAATCATTTGTTCCCATATGTATCACAGGTTTCAGTGATGAGCATGAAGGATATGTAAAAGGAAAAGTAGTGGGTAATTTAAGAAATTTTTTTGAAACTCCCGTTCTGTCGTCAAAACTTGGAATTTTTGTTGGAGATATATCAGATCATAATGAAAAACAATATCCAATTAGTCATATTTATTGTAAACTTGTCACTTTTCCAGCTGAGAATTCAGTATTATTAATTCCTCTCCTTCATAGCTGTCTTTAAGAAAAATAATAACAACAATATTTTTATGCAAAACAGGCCACAGACCTTAAATTAGACAGATGTGCCGTCCGGACGAAACGTCAGAATCTATCAGTTACGAACGAATAGGTATGAAATGTCACACGCGAAAAAACACTTTTCCGCGAACATAATTAGAACTTTCTTTGCACTAATCAATTAATATTAATTTTTTTAATTGTGACAATTACAAAAAATTCGGGAAATTCGGTCCGAAATCCGCGGAAAACCTCACTCTTTGAAGTTCTACTCGTTGAAATTTTTATTCGTTCGTAACTGACAACTTACTCGCTCCAGGATGACATATCTTATTATTCATTATTTTTGAAACAGGCTAACAAAATCAAAATGGCAGACAGATCTATTAAAAACATAGTTTCGAAAATTAATGGTAAGTATTTAATAAATCGTGAAATGAACTTAAAGTTTTAACATATTATATCGTTTCTCGTTTGATAACTAGAATTAGAGAGCCAAATGAAGCAGCAGCAGGGCGAAACAACTAAACAAAATAATGTCTTGTTAGCAAAAATAAATGGTATGTAATGTCTCTAAAAGTATAAAGCAATATAAAATTCAATATTTCATAAAATATAATTTTTTCATTTTTTAATAATATTTTTTACTAGCTGGACCCGGTCCACTTCGTTGCCCCAGATTGAGATTTCCGATCCCGTCTATTTTTGAACCAATTACGTAGACTGCCATCAAATGCATATTTACTAAATTACAACACTCTCGCTAACAAATTGTTCAAGGTATTTCAATTTCAGAAATTTGCTTATAAGGGTGGGGCCACGCTCATTGGTCCGATCCCAACCCTTTTGGGCCATTCACGTAGACTATCACCAGATATATATACACGAAATTACAGCACTCTCGGTAAAAAATTGTGCAAGATATGACTCTCAATTTCAAAATTTGACTTATACTCGCATAGGCAGGGCAACGTCCATTGTTCTGATCCCGCCTATTTTTGGTCGAATCACGTAGACTGTCATCAGATACATATACCCAAAACTGCAGCGCTCACTTAAACAAATTGTGCAAGATATCTCAATTTAAAAATTAGGCTCCTATTGGCGGTGCCGCCCTTTTTTGTGTAATCACGTAGACTGCGTGAGATGCACAAAATCACAGCACTCTCGCTAACAAATTGTGCATGATATCTCAATTTCAAAATTTGGTTTATATGGGCGGGGCGAGGCCCATTGATCCGATCCCGCCACTTTTTAGAACATTCACGTAGGCTATCATCAGATACATATGCACAAAATTACAGAACTATCGCTAAACAATTGTGTAAGACATCTCAATTTCAAAATTTAGTTTATACACGGGGCAAAATCGCCTTTTCTGATATGTTTGAATCGAAAGAAAATATATTTGGAACACAAATTTTTAAATATTATATATTTCTAAGCAAATAAATTTTATTTGAAAATCAATAAAATATATTTGGAACTCGTATATTAATATGTTACAACATATAATATTTGCAAACTAAATTTCTCAAATAAAATATGTGTTTGGAAACAAATAAAATTATTGTTTAGGAATTTCTCCAAATATATTTTATTTAAAAAATATTTTCGAGACTTTTGTTGAATTTTTCGAATTTAGGTTTAGCATTCAACCTCCCAGTTATGATACGAAATGCAGCATTAACTTCTGTTTTAAACTAATAATTTAAAATTTCTGAGTATTCCAAGCCATCATTAGTTTTCAATCCTCCAAGTAATAGATTTCGATCCAAGATTATACGATTTCAATTATTATTATTTATTATTCTTACGACATGAAAAATTTCTAAAAAATTTACTTTGAATTACTGAAAAATTTAACTCAACTTATTTTCTGAATACTTAAATGCAACCAAGTATTTGTTTTGGAAAAAATAGTCCTAAATAAACACATATTGGGAAGTGGACAAAGATTTATTTAGAACAACATCCTCCCAAATATATAATTTTTGTGTGTATCAAAAATTTTATGTTTGGAGTGTACCCTAAACATATATATGTTTCAAGCCGAATATGTTTGGGACAATATACTACAGAAGCGATTTTTTTTCAGCGTGTACGATTTAAATTTTAATAGAATTTTACAAACATATATAATTTCTAAAAAAACAACAACTATAAACAAATTAAGCACTGTTTCGGAAATATTACATATGAATGAATATTTCCGAAAAAATATTTCCGATGAAAACATAATTTTGTTTAGAACAACATACTCCCAAACATATAATATTTGTGCGTGTCAAATATTATATATTTGGAGTGTATCCTAAACATATGTATATTTCCAGCAGAATATGTTTGGAACAATATACTACAGAAGCGATTTTTTTTCAGCGTGTATGGGCAGGGCCACGGCCATTGATCCGATCCCGACCCTTTTTGGACCAATAACGTAGACTACCACCAGACATCACTCTCGCTAAAAATTGTGCAAGATATGTGTCTCAATTTCAAAATTTGGCTTATATAGGCGGAGCCACGTCCATTGGTCTGATCCCGCCAATTTTTGGGCGAATCGCGAAGACAGTCATCAGATACATATGTCCAAAACTGCAGCACTCTCGATAATAAATTGTGCAAGATATTTTAATTTCAAAATTTGGCTTATATGGACGTGGCCACACCCATTGGTTCGATGCCGCTCATTTTTGGACCAATCACGTAGACTATCACCAGATATTTATACACGAAATTACAGCACTCTCGGTACAAAATTGTGCAATATATCTCAATTTCAAAATTTGGCTTAAATGGTGGGGGGGGGGGGTGGTCACGCCCATTGTTCTGATCCCGCCCATTTTTGGACCAATCACGTAGACTGCCACTATATACATATACACAAAATTGCAGCACTCTCGCTATCAAATTGTGCAAAATATCTCAATTTCAAAATTTGGCTTATATGGGCGGGGCCACGCCTATTGGTCCGAACCCGCCCATTTTTGGACCAATCATGTAGGTCGCCAACGGATATATATATGTACAAAATTCCAGGTCTCTCGGTAACAAATTGTGCAAGATATCACCTTTTTTAAATTTGGCTTATATGAGCGGTGCCACTCCCATTTGTCCGATCCCGCACATTTTTGGAAAAATCACGTGGACTGCTACCAGATACATACGAACAACATTACAGCACTCTAGCTAACAAATTCTGCAAGATATCTCAATTTAAAAATTTGGCTTGTATGGGCGGGGCCACGCCTATTGGTCCGATCCCGCCCATTTTTTGACCAATTACGTAGAATGCCACCAGATACATATACGCAACATTGCAGCACTCCCGCTAGCAAATGGTGCAAGATATCAAAATTTCAAAATTTGGTCTATGTGGGCGGGGCCACGCCCATTGGGTCGATCCCGCCCATTTTTGGACCAATCACGTAGACTGCCACCATATACATATACATAAAATTTCAGCACTCTCGCTAACAAATTGTGCAACATATCTCAATTTCAAAATTTGGCTTATATGGGCGGGGCCACGCCCATTGGTCCGATTCCGCCCATTTTTGGAAAATTCACATAATATGCCACTAAATGCATACACACAAAATTTCAGCACTCTAGCTAAAATTTTTTCTCAATATCAAAATTGGACCCATATGGGCGGGTCCACGCCCACTTGATATATCGAAAATTCAAGTACCCTATTTTCAGCACCCCCTACACATGTACATTCTGTGAAAATTTCAAGATGATCGGTCTAGCCGTTTAGACGTCTATACGGAACAAACAAACAAACCCACAAACAAACGATTTGCCACGCCCACTATTTGCAAAATTTTTTTCCCCAAAACCATCTCAGACCAAATAGCTTTCAAAAAAAAGAAAAAATTTTAAAATCGGTCCAGTAGTTTAAGCGTCTATAAAACACATACATACATACATACATACATACAAACATTTTTCCATTTTTATATATATGTATAGATTATTCCTTTCAGATTTAGAGAATGAGGTGAAGCAGTTACGCGCACAATTGCTGGAGTTTTAGCACACATAAGTGTAAGCGTAGCGCAACTTCTCCAAAATAAGGAGAATATAGAAGAAGTCAAGCAAATCTTCCCTCTTTCAACAGTTGAAGAAATGAATGATCTAGATGCTCAAATTAATGAAGAAAATGAAATGACATTTGTAAAATTGGTGACAAAAATTGTGCAGAGAGGAGGATTTGTAAAAAACTTTAATAAATTGATTGGATCCGATATAATAATGAAATTCAATTACGACGGTGTACAAAACAAGGAATCTTTTAAAGCGTTTTCAAAAATTGACGATATGTTTTTTAAAGCTGTTAAATCGAATGAAATCAACTACGATGCGTACAAAGCTTTGATCAGAAAGGCATTTAAGCTGGAAAAAACAAGGCATATAAAACAAAATACCTTCAAGAAAAAAATTAATTCTGTAAGAAGTCATGAATTAAAAATACACTCTTAAGTCGAATTGGATTATTTAAGTTGAAGAAAAAAATTTATAAAAATAAAATAATTTTAATTTTTTTAGTATATGAATTTATATACGCACATCTAATTTAATTTTAAGTGATAAAAAAGAATGAACTAAACTAAAAAAATTTAAGACATAGAAAAAACCAAATATTTCAAGAGAAAAGGATTGCTATAAATGAAGTACATTTTAAGTTCTACATAATTATAATTATTTTATTTAATTTATTTAAAGTGCTCGTATAAAAAAAAAAATAAAAATACAGAATTTATTCTACAAATTATAATAACATATGACAATGTGATGCTTTAGTTATTAAAAGAGAAAAAGATTGTTATAAACGAAGTACATTTTAAGTTTGACATAAATTTAATTTATTTAAAGTTATCGTAAAATGTAAAAAAATAAAAATACAGAAATTATTATATGGTCTGCATTTTGATTTCCTTCTGTAGGCCTTGCTTTCGAAGCTGCACATCAGGACTTCCTTTGGAGGCCCTACAAAAAACCTTCATTTCGAGTCTCTAAATCAGACCTTCATTTCGAAGCTCTATAACAGACCTTCATTTCGAATCTCTAGATCAGACCTTCATTTCGAATCTCTAATTCAGACCTTCATTTCGAAGCCTTTCTTGAGACCTTCCTATCGAAGCTCTATATCAGACCTTCTTTCGGCAAACCTATGTTAGGCATGATTTTTACCGCGAGATGCAAGGCCTAGCCTCGCAATGTCACTCCATGTAAAAAAGAAATAAAGATTGAATGCGGCGGCCAGGCCTCGTGGCTCTTAAATCAGGCCTGATAACTTGCCGCCTAAGACCTGATTTTTACCGCTGGGCGTCGGGTACATGTGTGTATGTATGTGGTTATGCCGTCGGTGTAACCATCGATCTTGGTGATAAGAGAATGCGTGCGTCATAGTTATTTTTGCTGCATCCCAGCGGTAAAAATCAGGTCTTAGGCGGCAAGCTATCAGGCCTGATTTAAGAGCCACGAGGCCTGGCCGCAGCATTCAATCTTTATATCTTTTTTACATGGAGTGACATTGCGAGGCCAGGCCTTGCATCTCGCTGTAAAAATCATGCCTAACAAAGGATTGTCGAATGAAGGTCTGATATAGGACTTCGAAAGGAAGGTCTTAAGAAGGACTTCGAAATGAAGGTATGATTTAGAACTTCGAAGTAAAGGTCTGATGTACAGCTTCGAAGGAAAGTCCTACAGTAAATCAAAATGCAGACCAAATAATGTATTTTAAATGAATGACACATTCAGCTCTTCAAATGCATAATATAATATGAGTTCGCAAAGATAATATAGAATAATTTTGATAAGAATCTATCAAAAACACAAAGCAACTGAACTCTACAAAATCTTTGCAACGACTAATTGTTTGTTAATTTTAATTGTTTTCACCTTCACTTTTCAATTTGTATAGCGGTATTTCTTTTTTTATACACGCTGAAAAAAAATCACTTCTGTAGTATATTGTCCCAAACATATTCGGCTTGAAACATATATATGTTTAGGGTACACTCTAAACATATAATATTGGGTACACACAAAAAGTATATATTTGGGAAAATGTTATTCTAAACAAATCTTTGTTTACATCCCAGTATGTTTTTATTTGGGACTATCATTTCCGAAACAAATATTTATTTGCACTTAAGAATTCAGAAAATACGTTAATTGTGTTAAATTTTTTATTAAATTCAAAGTTATTTTTTAAGACATTTTTAAAGTTCGTAAAAATAATAATAATGTTTAAGTTTGAAAGCCAAACCTGAAAAGCAAAGCCTGATTTATGGTACTTTCCTTCTCGCTAGTATCTACCCAGTAAACAATTATTTCCGACGTGTCGGACGTCGGCAAATTCTCGTAAGTTTCATTAGACATTCAGCCGAATTGTCTAAATTTCCTTTAGACATGTAAACGCTTTTCTGTACAATATCGGTCAGACAATTCTGCACATTCTCTAAAATTCCATACGAGATTTACACGACATTTCTGCACATTCTCGGAAGGGATTTCTTGTTTATTTTTCTTAATCGAGAAATATGCGACGTTTCTGCACATTCTCGAAAAGGATTTTATGCTTTTTTCTTTACCGAGAATTATTCGACGTTTCTGCACATTATCTAAAGTGTTTATTGTTTTTTTTTTCTTGATCGAGAATTATACGACGTTTCTTCACATTCTCGAAGGGTGTTTTTTCTTTTCGAAACGGAATTTTTGTCTTGTTTTATTTCAGTAACCATGTGCCAATAATTCAATTCCCGCAACATAGCTAACTGTTAATTTTCATGGAATAGCAAGAACTGGTTCTTGTTGTTGTTTTGTATACATTCTTTTGTTTGTTTTCTTACATCACCTCTCATTTTCAATTGTGCCACAAAACAATTAACATGTCGCGGATAAATTTATTTATATTTATTTATTATTATTTATTTTTATTATTATTTTATTTATTTATTCAGAAGAGTTGAACCATTAGTCAGAAACCGGTCGGACAAATTAGACCAAATTCGGATGTTTAGTTAAACTTCATTCCGAAATTGGTCCGACAAATCGGACAAATAGTCGGAAAAATGTCGGAGAAGTCGGACTAAATTCGGATGTTTTGTTAGACTTCCTTCCGAAAATGGTCCGACATATCTGACAGATATTCAGAAAAATGTCGGAGAAGTCGGACCAAATACGGATATTTTGTTAAACTTCTTTCGGAAATTGGGCCGACAAATCGGACAGATGGTCAGAAAAATGTAGGAGAAGTCAGACCAAATTCGGATGTTTTGTTCGACTTCCTTCCGAAATAGGTCCGAAAAATCGGACAGATAGTCAGAAAAATGTCGGAGAAGTCGGACCAAATTCGGATGATCGGGTAGACATCTTTCCGAAATTGGTCCGACAAATTTCCAGAAACCGGTCGGAAATTCGGACCATTTTCGACTATTTTATTAGACTTAAGGCCGACATAATTGAAACTAGTCGAAAAATCCTTCCGAATTTCCCTCCGATTTTTCTTCAGATTTCTGACAGAGATGTGTCCGACAACTCTGCACAATCAACCGAATTTCCCAAGACAAAAGTTACCGAAGTCGTGTCAACCGCTCACATGGTTTTCTGAACAATTTCGAAACAAAGTCGGCATCAGAATCGGCTACTTGTGCAGAGTTTCTGACCGACTTCGGAAGAAATTGTTTGCTGGGTATGTACTCCCTTTGTTCCAACACTGAAAGAGTACCTTTGTAGATATTAGCGAGTAAGTATTTTGACATTTCCCCGCGAATGCCACCACCTTTCACCGTCTAATCAATCGCTTACGATCTCTCAAATCGACGGCATCTCACCCCTGCATATCGTTGCTAAGCATATTATTGCGCTCAAGTACATATCGTTGTACTTTGATTAAGGTAATCTTGTTTAGTCCCCATTTACATGGTACTTTTTTTTTAAGTAACTTATCGGCTTATTCTCTTTTGAAAAAGTATTTACGTTCACACGCGTACTTTTTTTTCAATACTTAACTTATTTTCGTTTGTTTTGTTTCGGCTTTTCCTGTGTGAATTGTTGTTGTTTCCAAGTGCGAACGAAAAACACAAAACGATGAGTACGATAAGTACGAGTACGGCATACTTTTTTCCCCCCCGTTTCCGACTGCCTCTCTCGCCAACAAAACGCCGATAAGTATGCTTATCGCTCTAGTACATATCGTTGTACTTTGATTAAGGTAATCTTGTTTAGTCCCCATTTACATGGTACTTTTTTTTTAAGTAACTTATCGGCTTATTCTCTTTTGAAAAAGTATTTACGTTCACACGCGTACTTTTTTTTCAATACTTAACTTATTTTCGTTTGTTTTGTTTCGGCTTTTCCTGTGTGAATTGTTGTTGTTTCCAAGTGCGAACGAAAAACACAAAACGATGAGTACGATAAGTACGAGTACGGCATACTTTTTTTCCCCCCGTTTCCGACTGCCTCTCTCGCCAACAAAACGCCGATAAGTATGCTTAATACTTAAAAAAAGTATCATGTAAATGCAGACTTACCAATTCTTGGAATAAATATATTAGAGCTTACGGCTCACTTTTAATATTTAAAATTAAAACCTATTGTGTTTTATTTATTTTCTTTTTCGGCACCAACATTTTGGTCACTTCAACCGGGATAAACCGAGCCTATCGGATAAGTGTGCGTGCGTGTGTTAATCGGTTTGTTGTTTTTTTCGCCAACAGCAGTCATCACCACATCCAGCATCTTCATCTACATCCCCCATCCACCAAATATAATTGATTTCAATAAAAATAAAGGTTTGTATAGAGCAGTTTTTTTTCTAAAACAGTGAGTCGGGAATATTTTAATAAAAAAGTGTTGAATTTTTTGAAAAAAAGGTCGTTTTACAACGCCTCGCGAAACCCCTCCCGCTACCCGTCTCGTCTTTACGTTGTTCGTGGTATATACAAACGCACATACATACCGGTGTATGTCCGTCTGCTCTTTTGTGAGAAAAAATCGGGAACAATTTAAATAAATTAAATTAATTTTTTAAATAAACAGTGAATAGTGTATTTGTGGTAATAGTGCGGTTGTGTTAATTTTCTTTGGTTTTAAATCGTGATATTCACTGAATAAATTTTTATTTTTCGAAAGACGTATTGCCGTCGGCAAAACATTATTCTAATATTCAGTGCAATTTTCCGATTTACAACAACAACAATATTACTTCAAGCCCGCCGCCAAAATACATTGTTTTTAAGCGTCTTTCCGTCCGTCCAAGCGCCAACAGACGGTTCAGTGCCCACATACTTTGCATATACGTTCATACATACGTACGCTACAGTCGTTGCGTCGGTCAAGTGAATTTAATATAAATTTTGTTACATAAAAAATTATTTAGTGAAATTTTTTTTGCGGTTTCGTGTAACGTGTTTTTTAGACAAAATTTTCGGGAAAAAATTTACGTGCACCCTACATACGGTCAAATTCGACTTTTTTAAATAAAAGTGAGATTTTTTGTCTTTTTTCGATTATTTTTTGACTTGCGTTCGATTGGGAAGTTTTTTCGTTGGGTTTCACTACATCGGTACGTGCACCCTACAGTCGGCCAACCCAACTAATAATCGAATTTTGAAGTATTTTTCAAGTTTTTTCGGAATTTTCGAATACCGTGCAATCGGTACACGTGATTTACGTTCGACATTCGTTAAATTTCTATATTTTCGAGAGAAAATAATAATTTTAAAACTATCTTTATTTTTTATCTTGAATTTTTTCTTATATATCGTATTTTTTTTTAATTTCAAAGAAAATTTTAGATTTTTTTCTTCGTTGATTTTGTCGATTTTACAGCGACTTTTGGTTTTCTTGACATTTTTGAAATTTTTGAGCTTTTTCGAATTTTTTTTGAGATTTTCGATTTTTACATTTTTGGACTCGCGTTTTTTGTGCTTTTTGACATTGGTCTCCTGTGTTATTGGAACTCAGGCAAAGCTTCTTTTACATTCGGTAGATAGTCTTTTGGTGGATTTTTTCGGTTTTTTTCGACTTTTCGCTAAAAGGAACTAAATTTCATTGGAAATTCTTGGTGTTCCGACCCATTTCAATTTACATAAGTAAATTTTCGATTTTGTCTCTATACAGTCCAATCGAAGTTAGATTTTTGTTGATTCTTTGGGGAATTTTGGTCGCTTTAATCAATTCTCGTGTGATTTTTTTTAAACTTCATAAACAAAATGTCTCTCACTCCTCTCGATATTTTCGTAAGAGCTTCGCATGCTCTTATCAAATTTAATGCAAACTTTGTTGCAGAAAAAGACGAGGAGCTTGATTTGTTTATTCTTGAGGTACGTAGCTCGGAGGTCAATAAAGTTTGGCAACGAGTTCAGGAAGCGTACGAAAAATATATTAGTTATTTGCAGACTACAAAGACTGTAGAGAAAAGCGACATCGACGCTGCGGACAGCAAATATGAGTCTTCGTACTCAACATTTATGAGGTGTCTAGCGACAATTAATAGGAAATTGTCAGAGTTCCGAAACTTGAAGCGCTGGTCTTCGAGGACATCCTTTTCGCCCTCTGAATCTGAGCACTCAATTCGGTCTGCTTCTAATAATTCGGTAGGAAATGAAACGCTTCCTCCCGTTTCAAATAGAACTCTTCATTTCGCGACCCCCTCCCACCGGTCGAATAGGGATAGGAGGCAAATGGCGTCTATGGGTGACGTCATGCACAATCTGGCTCTGCCTCCGTGTGATGTCGACGTTTTTGAGGGAGATTTTATATCTTGGCCCTCCTTTAGGGACTTATACGGCGCAATGTATATAAATAATTCTCGACTTAGCGACATTGAGCGATTATGTCATCTGGTACGTCAAACCAGTGGGGAAGCGCGAGAAATTGTCTCGAAAATTCCGCAGACCCATCGTAGCTTCGAGCTTGGGAACAAGGTATCAGGGACAAATCAGCTCTTTCTTCGTGGAAAGAGATGGATACCTTTCTTACGGAAAGGATTCGCACTCTTGTGTGCCTTAGCGATCTTCGGGGAACCGAACCCCAAAAAGCGTCAAATACGAAGAAGGTTAGGACACATTTTACGAATGCAACTTCTCCGAAGCCTGCTCGTGCCCAAACTAATAGTAACTGTGTAGTCTGCCCTAGACACAGCCATAAACTGTCAAAATGCCATCGGTTCAAACAACTTTCACCATCGGAAAGGTATTCGATAATCAAACGACATAATTTATGTTTAAAATGTTTTGCAAAGGGGCATGATGTCAGAAATTGTTCGAGTGATCGTCACTGTTCGAAGTGTGAGTCTAGACATCACACATCGTTACATCGTGATGCTACGAATTCCACCTCAGGTAATTCTCGGTCGAGACCTCCTGCAGATACTCAATCTTCGAACCCCCCTCCTGCAGAACATCCTCAACCATCCACATCGGCTGGATGTTTGCCGCGTCAGGTATTTCACGCTGCTCAGAGCAGAGCTGTGCTTTTGGGAACAGCAATGGTGAATATTGTTCATCAAGGTGCTTCGTACCCTGCTCGAGCGTTGATTGACCCTGCTTCTGAAGCCTCCTTCTTAACGAAGCGCTTGCAGAATAGGTTGAAGTTGCCTGTGCCCTCAACCAATGCAACAATTTCGGGTGTCAATCGAGCTATATCTGCCACTTCAAGAAAAGTTTGTACGGTGAAGATTGGGACAGCATGCGACGCGTCGATGATCTTAGAAACGACAGCTCTGATTTTGCCCACTATATCTGGAAATCTGCCATCCTTTACGGTAGCAGCAGATTTTAAGAACCAATTGCCAAATATTCGATTGGCACATCCAAATTTGTTTGACCCTCGACCTGTTGATCTACTGATAGGAGCGGACTTGTACCCTCAGATTCTCAAGGAAGGATCTCTTCAGATTTCGTCAGGAACCCTGCTTGCCCAGAATTCTATATTTGGTTGGCTTATCACGGGTCCGGTCCCGGCCAATCAAATTCAGACTTTCGCTACGACTTTGGCAATTTCTGAAGAAGATATCATAAATAGAACGCTTTTGCGTTTCTGGGAACTCGAGGAGCCTCCATAACGTAGTATTTTGTCGCCTTCGGATAAGGTTTGCGAGGAAAATTTTGTACGTACGACCCGTAGAGATTCGGACGGTAGGTATATCGTTACTTTACCCATCCGAACTGACCTTAGCTCACGGGAATACTTAGGCGAGTCGAGGGCAAACGTTCTTAATGATAAGGTCGTCACAGAATATTTGACATTGGACCACATGAGGCAAGTGAATGCGCCTTCTTCGATTGAGAAGTTGTCTTGCTATCTACCTCATCACCCGGTCATTAATATGGAAAAGCAAACTAGCAAACTTCGCGTGGTTTTTAATGCGTCCAACAAAACATCGAACGGAAAAAGTCTGAACGACATCCTTCATGTTGGACCTACGTTGCAGGAAGACTTAGTCCTTCTCATTCTCAGATGGAGAATGTTCCAATTTGTATTTAACTGCGACATTACGCAAATGTACAGACAAATTCGGGTTGATCCTGCGCATACGCCCCTTCAACGAATTCTTTTTAGAGATTCTCCCACAAAACCGGTACAAGACTTCGAACTGCAAACAGTCACCTTCGGTGTGAACTGCGCCCCATATCTGGCCATTATAACTCTTTTGAAGTTAGCTGACGACACCGAGAATGAATTTCCTCTTGCGGCTCATATCTTGCGTAAGGGTATGTACGTGGACGATGTTCTTGCGGGAACCCACGATCTTGAGACTGCTTTGGTCGCTCGGGACCAATTTATCGCAGCTCTCGCGTCAGCTAAGTTTGAGCTTCGTAAATGGACAGCAAATGATAGGTTAATTTTAGATTGTTTCCCATCTGACCATTTGGTGAATGCGGAGGTTCTGACATTTGTGGAGAACAGCGGTTCTAAACCCTTGGGGATTCGTTGGAACGCGCAGTTAGACGCTTTTTACTTCGCGGTGACACCTATAGTCAAGAAGTCTTCCTATACTAAACGGGAAGTTCTTTCTGCTATCGCGAAACTTTTTGACCCCGTCGGCTGGGTAGGTTCAGTGATTGTCATGGCGAGACAACATTTGTTGGGATGACCCGCTCCCACCTTCCACTGAAGGAGAATGGCTAAAATTTGTTGACGCCTATCCTGAAGTGAATTCTGTCCGTATCCCAAGTCATATACAGGACGATACGATAAAATTACCAAAGGATACGTTTGTGTATTCGTGTGCTTCTCTACGAAGGCTATACACTTGGAAGCAGTATCCGACTTATCGACAGCAAACTTCTTGGCAGCCTTTTATCGGTTTATTGCTCGCCGTGGTTGTCCTCGTACCATTTTTTCGGATAATGGAACGAATTTTGTAGGTGCGTCTAGGGAAATTGAGAGGAATTTTAAGGATTTTGTTCGGGAATGTAGCTCTTCCATTTCCTCACAATTCGCGCATCAAAGCCTATCGTGGCGTTTTAATCCAGCTGGAGCTCCACATATGGGTGGCCTTTGGAAAGCTGGGGTTAAGAGTTTTAAGCTTCACTTTCGAAGACAGGCTCGAAATCTAAAGTATACATTTGAAGAACTATCGACAGTTTTGGCTAGAATTGAGGCATGTTTAAATTCTCGTCCGTTGTGTCCTATGTCCGATAATCCAAATGAAAACGTCGCGTTGACGCCAGGACACTTTTTGATAGGTGCTCCGCTACTTGCTCCCCCAGAACCAGTCGTCTCTGAGCAACCGATATCTCTGGTGAATCGGTTTAGGAAAGTTCAGGCACTGGCTCATCAGTCTTGTTTTCGTTGGAAAGAGGAGTATTTGAAAACCTTGCACAAGCGGTATAAATGGAAATTTCCGGAACGTGATGTACAAAAGGATGATCTCGTCGTCGTGAAACACGAGCTTCAAGCTCCTACGTCATGGAAATTAGATGTTCACCCCGGGATCGACGGTCATGTTCGCGTTGTTGACGTCCGCACTGAGAACGGCGTTGTAAGACGACCTATAACTAAGGACCGATCAATCTCCGCGATTCTAAATTAATTTTTTTTCGCAGTACCATGGAGAAAATTTCGTTTTTCGCTGACGATTTGGAGGACTTCGATGAGTTGATGGAGCTCTCAGAAGATGATCGCCATGGTACTGGTGGTACTCCGACAGATTCGGTGGCCGAAGAAGTCGCACTGTGCTTGCCTGCCCCATCTGTTGACACGCCGGTGGCTGATAAACCTCCCGCTGTACCGACACCTACGGTTGAAGAAGCGAAGTCGGTAGGACCTAAGACTGCACCTGTCCCTCTTAGGCAGAGTTGCCGCGTTTGTGGGCGCAAACATCCGTTGCGGTATTGCACTCAATTTCGGGCTATGGCGTACGAGCAGAGGCTTCGGACAGTCGTCATGCATCGGTACTGCCATAGATGTTTGGCATATTCCCACCAGGCAAGCGACTGTCCAAGCCCGCATAAACGTGCCAAATGTAATGGGGATCACAACACTTTGTTGCATTCTGACCCCAAGGCAGTTGGTACAAAGAAGGCGCCGAGTCAGAAGAAGGTTACCCCCAATCATCCTCGTCAGGCCAACGGGCCATCGAAACTAAAAAGAGACGTGTCCGTTTCGAGTTCCTCCGTCGGTGCAGTGGGAGTGCTTCAACATGTGGTGTCCTTGTCCCCCAGCTTAGTGGTAAAGCTACGTACTCCTTGTACCACCATTTCGGTTCGGGCGGTGTTGGACGCATGTGCTACTCAAAGCCAGATCTGTTCGTCGCTGGTGGATCAACTAAAGCTTCCTGCCTCTTGGATCGATGGGGCTGCACTATTTTTGGGTGGGTGTTAGCCGGCGTATGCAACTGCTAGGGTCCCTACTGACCTCATTGAGTTGCAAAGGGTCCCTACTGGCTCATCGCGGCGTGTATTTTTTAGGGTCCCTATTGGCCCATCGCGGTACCTGGAATCAAATAAAAAGAGGTCCTTTCTGGCTTCTGGGTCCCTACTGGCCCATTTAGTTTTAAGTGTTTTTTGAAAAAACAAATGAATAAAAAATAATAATAATGAATTACAAAAAAAAAACTCACTGAATTACTTACTGCTCTATACTTTCCCTATCTTAGATGTAATTTAGTTTAAGTTGCAACATATCTAGATGTAGCAAGGTGGGCGGCATGTTTAAGTTTGAAAGCCAAACTGTCATACCTGATTAAATGTACCATGGTATTTGTTTATGGTACTTTCCTTCTCGCTAGTATCTATGTACTCCCTTTGTTCCAACACTGAAAGAGTACCTTTGTAGATATTAGCGAATAAGTATTTTGACATTTCCCCGTCTAATCAATCGCTTACGATGCATATCGTTGCTAAGCATATTATTGCTCTCTAGTACATATCGTTGAACTTTGATTAAGGTAATCTTGTTTACCAATTCTTTGAATAAATAAATTATAGCTTACGGCTCCCTCTCAATATTTAAAATTAAAACCTATTGTGTTTTATTTATTTTCTTTTTCGGCACCAACAATAATTTAAATCGTATAATCGTGGATCAAAATAAATTACTTGGAGGATTGACAAGAAATGATGACTTAGAATACTAACTCAGAAATTTTAAAATGATTGATTTAAACCGAAGTTAATGCTGCATATGGTATTGTAACTGGGAGGTACAATTCGAAACTAAGGAAACGTTTTAACTGAAATTCTAAAAAGTCAGCAAAGTTTTGAAAATCTTTTTTAAATAAAATATATTGGGATAAATCCCTAAAGAATGATTTTATTTGTATTTAAACACATATTTTATTTGATAAATTTAGTTCGCAAACATATTTTGTTGTAATATATTAATATATGCGTTCCACATATATTTTATTAATTTTCAAATAAAATGTATTTGCTCAAAAATGTATAATATTTAAAAATTTGTTTTACAAATATATTTTCATTCGATTCAAACATATCAAAAAAGGCGATTTTGCCCCGTGTACCCTCCACCATAGGATGGGGGGTATATTCATTTTGTCACTCCGTTTGTAACACCTCTAAATCTTGATCTGAGACCCCATAAAGTATATATATTCTTAATCGTCGTAAAATTCTAAGACGATTTAGCCATGTCCGTCCGTCCGTCCGTCCGTCTGTGGTAATCACGCTACAGTCCGCAATATAGAGCTAGGTTGATCAAATTTGGCATAAATATTTCTTATAGTTGCAGGTTGTTTGGGATTGAAAATGGGCCATATCGGTCAATGTTTTGATATAGCCCCCATATATAGAATCTAACTTGATGTGATTCCTACTGTTCCCATCTACTATATGTTTCCTACTGTTCTCATCTACTACATTTTTTTTGTTTTGTTTTTCGGTGTTATTTTCTTTAGGTTTGAGTTATTTTGTGAGGTCACATGCTATCCATGGTGAAGGGTATATAAGATTCGGCATGGCCGAACTTAACGCTTTTACTTGTTTTTGCATAAAACTGGTTTTGAACTCTCGCAGTAGCAACAAAGTTCATACATGAGAAACTTGGGGGAGGGAGAACGAATTCGTGTACACTCTGCCATGCATGATTATGTCCACACAAAATTTAAATGTTGTGTGCTAAACACCTTCGATATGATATATTTTTAGAAGGACAGAATCATGCCTGATAAAAGACGGGAGAAGGAAGGCAGAGTGTACATTTGTCTACATATACAAAAACTTGAGAGAGAGGGAGAACGAAACGCATCAATATATAAACATATACCGGCGGTGGTTGTCAATAATTCAATTTGACAGCTGACCATGAAGAACGACTTTTCTCTGACATCTTTTAGAAGGCGTTAGACATGTTTGAAAAAAAAACGGGAGCAGGAGGCACGGTTACTTTTTTGGAAGTGAGAGATTGCACATTTTTCAGGCCTTCATAATGAAGGCATGCGTGCCTTCCAATAGAAGTTGTTGGAAGCCCTTCTATCAGGCCTGATGCCTAGAAGGCCTGGACCATTTTACCGCTGGGATGTTATTTATGGTGATGTACGAGTACATACGTTTTTATAGTAGATCTTTTTAGTAAGTCATGTGAAGAGATTTGTGCGAACACTAAAAAATGGGCGATAAAAATGTGAGTAATAGATTTTGTAATACTGAAGGAGACAATAGGAAAATGTTTAGATACGTGAAATATAATATTATAACCCTTAAATAAACAACTTATTGGCTATTACAAAATTAACAAAACACAACACAACATAACATAATTTAATTGAAAGTATATATTTATTAAAAATAACTGCTAACAGCTCATAATGCAGAAATGTAAAATTATTGTGTTATTAATATATTAGAATGGAACTTTTGGGAAAAGATTGACAAATTCTATAAGTATTATATATGAACGGTTGAAATATTTCTCTTAGTTTTGAGTGTTTACCAATTGTGGTACGATAAAATTTATGTGTATTTTTTATATTTGATTTCTTTTCAGAAAAAATTTTATTATTTTAATTTAAATGTTATGGATATAAGAAAAATGCAGTGCTGAATGCCATTTATAAATTACAACAAATAAGTGAGCATACACCTACACGGGAAAGAAAACATATGGAAACAAAATGTGTACGTATTATGTATTTGTGAACGTATTTGGAACGTATATATTAATATATTAGACAAAATACATTCGCGAACTGACTTTCACAAATAATACATGTGTTTTCACACAAACAAAGTTATTGTTAAAGGAGTTTTCCAAATATATTTTATTTAAAAAGGTTTTTAAAACTTTTTGACTTTTTCGAATTTTAGTTAAATTTTTTTCTAGATTTCGTGTTATACTTTGTAGTTAAACCTGTTGTTAGATTAGGCCCATTTGTTCCAATTTTTGCATCGTCTCCTTTATAAACGGTAATCTATATATATAAAAATGGAAAAATGTTTGTATGTATGTATGTATGTATGTATGTATGTATGTGTTTTATAGACGCTTAAACTACTGGACCGATTTTAAAATTTTTTCTTTTGTTTGAAAGCTATTTGGTCTGAGATGGTTTTGGGAAAAAAAATTTTGCAAATAGTGGGCGTGGCAAATCGTTTGTTTGTGGGTTTGTTTGTTTGTTCCATATAGACGTCTAAACGGCTAGACCGATCATCTTGAAATTTTCACAGAATGTACATGTGTATGGGGTGCTGAAAATAGGGTACTTGAATTTTCGATATATCAAGTGGGCGTGGACCCGCCCATATGGGTCCAATTTTGATATTGAGAAAAAATTTTAGCTAGAGTGCTGAAATTTTGTGTGTATGCATTTAGTGGCATATTATGTGAATTTTCCAAAAATGGGCGGAATCGGACCAATGGGCGTGGCCCCGCCCATATAAGCCAAATTTTGAAATTGAGATATGTTGCACAATTTGTTAGCGAGAGTGCTGAAATTTTATGTATATGTATATGGTGGCAGTCTACGTGATTGGTCCAAAAATGGGCGGGATCGACCCAATGGGCGTGGCCCCGCCCACATAGACCAAATTTTGAAATTTTGATATCTTGCACCATTTGCTAGCGGGAGTGCTGCAATGTTGCGTATATGTATCTGGTGGCATTCTACGTAATTGGTCAAAAAATGGGCGGGATCGGACCAATAGGCGTGGCCCCGCCCATACAAGCCAAATTTTTAAATTGAGATATCTTGCAGAATTTGTTAGCTAGAGTGCTGTAATGTTGTTCGTATGTATCTGGTAGCAGTCCACGTGATTTTTCCAAAAATGTGCGGGATCGGACAAATGGGAGTGGCACCGCTCATATAAGCCAAATTTAAAAAATGTGATATCTTGCACAATTTGTTACCGAGAGACCTGGAATTTTGTACATATATATATCCGTTGGCGACCTACATGATTGGTCCAAAAATGGGCGGGTTCGGACCAATAGGCGTGGCCCCGCCCATATAAGCCAAATTTTGAAATTGAGATATTTTGCACAATTTGATAGCGAGAGTGCTGCAATTTTGTGTATATGTATATAGTGGCAGTCTACGTGATTGGTCCAAAAATGGGCGGGATCAGAACAATGGGCGTGCCCACCCCCCCCATATAAGCCAAATTTTGAAATTGAGATATATTGCACAATTTTGTACCGAGAGTGCTGTAATTTCGTGTATAAATATCTGGTGATAGTCTACGTGATTGGTCCAAAAATGAGCGGCATCGAACCAATGGGTGTGGCCACGTCCATATAAGCCAAATTTTGAAATTAAAATATCTTGCACAATTTATTATCGAGAGTGCTGCAGTTTTGGACATATGTATCTGATGACTGTCTTCGCGATTCGCCCAAAAATTGGCGGGATCAGACCAATGGACGTGGCTCCGCCTATATAAGCCAAATTTTGAAATTGAGACACTATCTTGCACAATTTTTAGCGAGAGTGATGTCTGGTGGTAGTCTACGTTATTGGTCCAAAAAGGGTCGGGATCGGATCAATGGCCGTGGCCCTGCCCATATAAACTAAATTTTGAAATTGAGATGTCTTACACAATTGTTTAGCGATAGTTCTGTAATTTTGTGCATATGTATCTGATGATAGCCTACGTGAATGTTCTAAAAAGTGGCGGGATCGGATCAATGGGCCTCGCCCCGCCCATATAAACCAAATTTTGAAATTGAGATATCATGCACAATTTGTTAGCGAGAGTGCTGTGATTTTGTGCATCTCACGCAGTCTACGTGATTACACAAAAAAGAGCGGCACCGCCAATAGGAGCCTAATTTTTAAATTGAGATATCTTGCACAATTTGTTTAAGTGAGCGCTGCAGTTTTGGGTATATGTATCTGATGACAGTCTACGTGATTCGACCAAAAATAGGCGGGATCAGAACAATGGACGTTGCCCTGCCTATGCGAGTATAAGTCAAATTTTGAAATTGAGAGTCATATCTTGCACAATTTTTTACCGAGAGTGCTGTAATTTCGTGTATATATATCTGGTGATAGTCTACGTGAATGGCCCAAAAGGGTTGGGATCGGACCAATGAGCGTGGCCTCACCCTTATAAGCAAATTTCTGAAATTGAAATACCTTGAACAATTTGTTAGCGAGAGTGTTGTTATTTAGTAAATATGCATTTGATGGCAGTCTACGTAATTGGTTCAAAAATGGACGGGATCGGAAATCTCAATCTGGGGCAACGAAGTGGACCGGGTCCAGCTAGTATATATATATTGCCTTATAATTTGGTCCAAGGGATATTTTTTTTTTTTTTGACATCAAAATAAGCTTTTTTTGTTCAAAAATAATATGTAAATAAGCTGCTTTCTTTTCACGAAGTATTAAATAAAAATAAATATAAAATATTGGGTTAAATATTCGTTTTGTATGAAAATTTAATATGGACCAAATCTAGGATTTGTACATATTTTCCAGTTTAACAGCAGGATTAAGAATGTCATAAGCAGCATTAACTAATTATTATTTAATAAATATTCCTATTCATCTCTTTTTGACAATCCATCAAAGTAATTTATAGCTACGAAAAATTATACGATTTAAATTTTAATCGAATTTTACAAACATATTAAATTTGTTTGCACATTTAACATCTGAAAAACAGAAAACTTGCATCTAAATTAAGGCACTGATAAATTACCAAAAAATACTTAAATACAATTAAATCGTTGTTTCGGAAATATTACTTCCAAACGTATAATATTTGTGTGTGTCAAATATTATATAGGTATTTGGAGTGTACCCTAAACATATGTACGTTTCAAGCTGAATATGTTTGGGGCAATATACTACAGAAGCAATTTTTCAGGATGTATACAATTTTA
Organism: Eudasyphora cyanicolor; assembly: GCA_963930755.1. Taxonomy (NCBI): domain Eukaryota; kingdom Metazoa; phylum Arthropoda; class Insecta; order Diptera; family Muscidae; genus Eudasyphora; species Eudasyphora cyanicolor. Next base: position 109,491,854 of record OZ005737.1, read on the forward strand.
TAATATTATAATTTTTGTTGTTAGACATTCAAGGTCATAGGTTTTTTTGTTGATTTTATTTATTCATCTTTTCAAAAACTCAATATTTCGTTCTTAATTTAAGAACATCATCAGGAGATGAAAAGGTTACAAATAAAACACAAACGAACAAGAAAACAATTCTAACCGCGTACCAGCAGCCCCTTATCGTCGTCATCTTCTTCTATACTTCTATATATGACGACGATAAGAGGCTGCTGGCACGCGGTTAGAATTGTTTTCTTGTTCGTTTGTTTTTATTTATTTATTTATTTTCATTTAATCCAACCGAGCCCACAGGGGCTATATGTTGATAGATAAATTAGTTCAAAATAATAAATTAATAACAATTATTAAAAAAAGAAGCGAACTTACAAAACTAATGACCCTAACGCACATTTTTTTAAACAATAATACTAAAAGACAATTTGATATGGAACGGTGAAAAGTAATTGTCAGTAACAAACGAAACGATGTTAAAAATCATATTTTACAGGCGCTGTTCATGAAAATAAGCCAATAATTTATTTTTAAATGTCTGAGGACAAACAGAAAAATTTTTAATGTTAGGAGGTAACGAGTTCCATAGTCTTGCAACACGGATTACAAAAGATCTTTCAAATATATTATGAGCGAAATTTTCTATAAGAATTTGAGAATTTCTAGTGGAATTCAAGAAGCAGATATAATGGTTGGCCATGTTTTAGCAAATTGAAGAAGAAATAAAGACTTCTACTTTGCAGAAAATGCTCCAATGAGCAACCCAAGAACTGCGAACTGAAATGTGAGTAATCACGTCTGCAGCGCCCACCATACACATACCTCAAAACACCATGAAAACATGAGGTAAGCTTAGTAATATTTGTTCTATTCGTTCCCATATATACCTCAGCACCATATAGTACATGAGGCATGAGTAACGAATGAGCTAGCATATACTTTATTTGTGTGGGTAAAATTACGTTAAGGCTATATAATTTTTTAAGTATTAGATTTAATTTAGAGCAGATATGCGCTATGTGCGAAGAGAAGTGAAGGCTGTGGTCAATTTCAAACCCAAGAGATGTAACTGAGTTAGAAGAAGTGATGGAATTGTTTTGTACCAATATATTGTACTCAACATTTTGATTGCGTAAACCATTAAAAACCATAAATTTAGTCTTATTAACATTAATTGTTAGCTTATTATGCCGAGCCCAATCACAGATTCGACCTATGTCACCATCCAGATCGGAAATGCAATCAGTCATTGAACCAGAACTACATGCATTAAAAAGTTGAAGATCATCGGCATATATAGCTAAATCAGCATGTCGAATACAATGACAAACATCGTTCACATACAACATAAACAACACCGGGCCCAGTATAGAACCCTGGGGAACTCCGGCAAAGATTGGATTTATATTAGAACGACGATCGTTGCAAAGAACAAATTGAGAACGTTCGCACAGAAATGACGAAACGAGTTTACAAGAGGAACGAGATAGATTAAACTGCTGATAAAGCTTAGAACACAGGATACCGTGATCTACGGAATCGAAAGCTTTGCTTAGATCCAGAGCAGCAAGGATACCGGGATATCCTCTATCAGTGGCACGTCTAATATCATCAGTAAGTTTAATCATCAGTGAGGTAGTACTGTGATGCTTTCTGAAACCCGATTGACAAGAATCTACAAGAGAAAAGTGATCTAAATGATTCATTAACTGGTCTTTAATTAGTAATTCGAAAGCCTTCGATAAAGCTGGCAAAATAGAGATTGGACGATAATCGGCACAATTCAAACCAGAAGTTCCCTTTTTACGCAGTGGTGAAACTCTTGCTAACTTCCAAGCCAACGGGAATTTACTTGTCATTAAAAATGTGTAGAATGTGTTGTTGAATGTGGGGAAAAATTATCTTAATAAATCTAATAGGAATGCCATCAGTACCTAAAGCATTGGACTTAATTCTAAATATTGCACTGTGTAAATCGACTATATCAAAGTTCCTAAAGTAAAGACTATCATTACGCGAATCGGAAAATATGTCAGTATTAAAACTAGGAACATAAATGGACGAAACAGGTGTAAAATGAGTATTTATTAAATTAGGATCTATATCACAGTTATTATCACAGAGGTTATCAGAATCAAGTCCACCTGTCGATCTAATTCTAGACCACAATTCTCTAGGATCTGTTGTGCCATTAAAAATACGAAGCCCATAAGAACGTTTAATACGTCTTATTGTACTTCGGGCTATAGATCTATACATTTTGTAAATATTACGGTTTCTATCACAGTCGTTCTCAATAACAGCTCGAAAAGCTAGGTCTCTATTAATAATCGCCTCTTTGACTTCTCTGTTATTATACCATTTAGGTTGACCGTACGTGATTACATTAGTTCTCTCAGGAACATGGTTATAATAGAGGGAACTAAGTATATCGTTCAAAAAAGATAATTGCACATCAGAATCGTTAGTCGTATAAATAGGGAAGAAGTTGGAAGAATATATATCGTTCAGTAAACTATCGAAATTGATCGAGCTATAATCACGGTAAGTTCTGTAAACGAGCTCATTGTTAGTGGGTACCTTATATTGCATTAGCATAAAAGCATGATTTGAATTAAGAGCGGGGAAGTTGAACTGACTGCTGCGCATGACAGAAGAAGGATTACTGACTAAGGAGTAGTCTATAATAGAGCTAGAATTCTGGAATCGGTCAAAATGAGTGGGCATGTTATTATGGAGTACAGGCAAATTACAACGAGTTAACATAAGCTTAAGAGACGAAAATTTTCTTAAATTAGATATATCACAGTTAAAATCACCCAAGATAATTATGTCTGGAAATCTTGTAATAATGTCAGCGATGTGGCACTCTAAAGCTTCTATGTTTCCCCTAGGTAAATAAACTATTCCTACAACAAAACTGCAGCTTGCTGAAGTAATATGTAGAAACAAAGATTCGCAGGATTGATCAGACATGGATGTTAATATTTTTGCTTTGAGATTGCATGAAACATAAAGGGCAACACCTCCTCCTCGCATTCCGTATCGATCGTTCCTAAAAAGCCTGTACCCCTAGATACTGACTGCTTTGTTAGGCACGTAAGACTTTAGCCATGTTTCTGATACCCCGATAATGTGTAAATTTCCACTGCTTAGTAAATTATTGACCTCATCAAACTTAGAAGATAAATTGCTAGGTTTTAATGACTGAGCATTAAAGAACCCCATATTTAAGTAGCCTGGAACCGAGCAAAATCTCTTAATATAAGAATCGTCACTGACAATCTCACCAATAGAATTAGCCGAAATCATTCATGGCGTTCAAAAAAATGTGCGTTAGTGTAAATAAATATAAACTCAATATTAAAAATATCATATTAAATTAAAAGTAACTTTGCTGACTAAACATATATGAAGACAAAGAATCTAGATTGTAAAAATCGGATTAGACAGATAAATCTATCTAACCGATTCTCACCCACCCACCCTTCCAAATCTAGATACATTTAAGACAATCACAAAATATATGTATCCAGTGTACAATTATCAGGCTATAATGTAAAAACACTATAACCTGATAAACTAACCCACCCACCCTACCATATCTTGCTACATATTCAATTATTCTTATCAAATTAAATGTGGTGTCCCAAACGTTGGTGTATCATTCGGGACAGTAGATTGACCATTACTCCTGCGACACAATCTACGACGTATCACGTTGCTACCTTCCTCGCAATCTCGAACCAGTGCTGAAAGATCGTTCAAACTGCAAAAAGATTTTGTACCGTTGTTTTAGGTGATTTTCGCTGCGGGAATAGAAAGTACCAGACGGAAACTTTTTATTTCTTTCCTCTTCATCAGGCTGCGACACATGTTCTTTGCCTTGACTGCAGCTGGTGCTAGGTTGTCATTAAGGTAAAGTCTGGACTCAATTTCCGTAGGGACTACTTGGTTCAGCTTGAGATTCTTCTTCGACAAGTACTTTTTCATTACTTCATCCCTTTTAATTGCGGAACAGAACTTAATTAAAAGCGTTTTCTTCGATCTTCCAAGCCAAAAGCAACAGTCTACATCCCCAATGTTTAAATTAACGCCTACCGCTTTCGATATATTGAGAGCCATTTGTGAAGGCTCGACGGTGGAAGGCAAACCATAGACCAATATATCGTTTCTGCACTGTTGTTGTCTAGTTTTGTGAATTTCCCTTTCAATTATGTCAAATCGACGACTTAGGTTAGGTTAGGTTGAAAGGGACGCCCGTCAGAATACAACTGACGAGTTCACTCGGGGCCGACAATTCGGTCCATTGTGTTTCCCATTAGGTAGAAAGGAAGGATAGAAGAAATAATTGGAGGTTGACAGATTAGGAAGATGGAGAAAAGGTTTCGGAAGAGGGAGGGGCGATTTAGGAAGGGGAAGAAGAAGATCTAATTATTCTCGTTTGTCCTCGTGGCTTTACTAAACCAGAGGGATTTACTGATGAATTTGAGAAGGGATTTGAGCGGTGCATCTGCTAGATCGTCTAGGTTTACGAAGAGCCTGTGCCCTAAAAAGGCCAAACGGTACTCTTGCAGTCCTTTGCATGAACATAGCAGGTGCTGTACTGACTCCTCCTCTTCTTCATCTAAGCAACTTCTACAGAAGTCTTCATAAGGAAGCTTCATGCGTGCAGCCATATTGCCTATCACGCAGTGCCCTGTGATGACTCCTGTGAGGAGGCTAAGTTTGGTCTTCCTGAAGGACAGCAATTCTTTGGAACGGTTCACATCAATGGATGGCCAAATGGTTCGTGCAGTCCTGCAGTTTTGTACTGTGTCCCACCTCGATCTGGTTAGTGTTGCTCCGCGTTCGTCGATTTCGTTTTTAAGTTCCACGAACGGAATTTGCACGTCCAGAGTCGCGGTTTCGTTTCGCGCACCTGATCCTATCCTGGCACATTCGTCTGCCAATTCGTTGCCCTGTATGTTGCTATGTCCTGGCACCCAGCAGAGCGTGATTTCGTGGGTCTGAATATGGTTTAGGGCTAGAAAGCAGTCCATTGTGCAGCGTGAGTTAATATTTCTGGAGCTCAAGGCCTTGAGAGCTGCCATGCTGTCGACGTAGATCTTGAATTTTTTCGGAGAAATATCCCGTTCCAAAATCTGATTCGCGGCAATGTTAATGGCATAGATCTCTGCCTGGAAGACCGTGCATTCATCTGGGAGTCTGGTGGATATTCTGAGATTGAGGGTGTCGGAAAATACTCCCGAACCCGTGCCCGTCTCCATTTTCGATCCGTCCGTGAAAATTGAGATCTCATCGTCCTCTGTAACGCTATTTGATGCCCAATCTTCACGGCTAGGAAAAGTTACTTTAAAGTTTCTATCTTGAATTGTTCGTGGTGTCAAGTAGTCCGTTGTCCTATTGATTTTGTCTGTTATACCCATGTCTTCCAGGATTGAGCCGTGTCCTTGTGTGGTATTGATGGCTATTCCTGATTCCCTTAGCCGAAGGGTCACTTTCGCTGCGGTACACTTTATGTATATATCGATTGGTTGAAGGTTCAGCATCGCCTCCAATGCCATTTGTGGAGCAGATCTGAGGGCGCCCGTTATCCCGACGCAAATCAGTCTTTGCACTTTGGCTAGGTGAGAGAGATGTGATTTCTTCATTACCGATTTCCACCATACAACTGATCCGTAAGTGAGTATCGGTCTGATGATCGATGTATACATCCAGTGTATCATTTTCGGTTGCAAACCCCATTTGCGTCCAAACATTTTCCTGCAGGCATAAAAGGCGCATAGCGCTTTCTTACCCCTTTCCTCCAAATTCCTTTTCCAGGACAGCTTAGAGTCTAGGGTGATGCCTAAGTACTTAGCTTCTTTCGACAGTTCAAGTACCTTTCCCTGTAATGTAGGGAGCTGATAGTTCGGAATTTTATTTCTTCTAGTGAAAAGGACCAGTTCCGTCTTCCCTGGGTTGACTCCTAGTCCATTCTTTTCTGCCCAGCGTGATAGTCGTTTTAGTGATCTTTCCATGATCTCGCTGACCGTAGGCATAAATTTGCCCCTAATCAAAATCACGACGTCGTCTGCATACGCTATGATTTTAATTCCGGTATTTCCAAGATCCATTAGGATTTCGTTTATCACTAGGTTCCATAATATTGGTGAGACCACTCCACCTTGCGGAGTACCTCTCGTAACTCGCCTTCTAGCCGAACCATTGCCCATTGTTGAGTTAATGATTCTGCTTTTGAGCATATTACCTGTCCACCTGGTTATGCCTGGGTGTGAGCCTATGCCGTCTAGTGCGTTAAGTATAGATGCTATTTTAACGTTGTTAAAAGCGCCCTCTACATCGAGGAACGCTGCCATGGTGTAGTCTTTGTAATGAAGGGAGTCCTCGACAAATCCTACCACTTCATGTAAGGCCGTTTCCACAGATTTACCTTTCAGGTAGGCGTGTTGTGCCTTGCTGAAGTTGTTTGGTGTCAGTTTTCCCCTCACGTTAAGATCAACTAGTCTTTCCATGGTTTTCAACAGAAACGATGATGGACTGATTGGTCTGTAGTCCTTTGTCGTACTGTGGTTTACTTTTCCCGCTTGTGGGATAAAGACCACCTTGACTTCTCTCCATGCCTTGGGTATATATGACCATTGCAAACTTGCAGAAAAAATTGCGCGTAGCCATGGTAAAATAAGTTCCAAGGATTCTTGTAAGAGAGCTGGAATGATGCCATCCGGGCCCGCCGATTTGAAGGGCTTGAATGATTTCACCGCCCAGCATATTTTCTCGTCATCTATAACAGTTCTGATAAGTTCCTCCATATTGTCCGTGGGGAGGTCTTCGCATACTTCCACGGCATCTGAAACTTCGTTGCAACCCGGAAAATGGGTGTCCATCAGAAGTTCTAGAGTCTCTTGGTTGTTCTCTGTGAGTAGTCCATCAGGTCCCATGAGGAAGTCTGGTGTGCTGGGGTCTTTGGATAGGACTTTACGGAGCCTGGAGGCTTCACTAATGTCTTCCAGTTCTTCGCAGAAATTCGTCCAGGACTTCCTTTTTGCCTTTCTGGACTCTCTTTTGAAAGTTCTGGTGGATGCTTGGTATTCTTCCCAGCTTTCCGGTGTTTTCTCTTTTTTGGCCTTGTTGAATAGCATTCTACTTTCCTTCCTGAGTTGCTTCAGTTCCGAAGTCCACCATGTTTGGTTGGTTTTCCGGGGAGGTGAGCGTTCTGGACGGGACGCAAAGAAGGCATCGACAAGGTTACCTGTCATACGGCCAACTGCACATTCCAGACCCTGCAAGTCATGTATCTCCGTATTTGGTGGTGGATACGATTGCATAAGTTGTCTGGATTTGTCCCAGTTTGCCTTCCTGGGGTTACGATAAGGTTTCCCCTTAGTAGCCTCGTACTCAATGTTGAAGTGTATCGTAAGATGATCCGAGAAGGAGCATTCATTTGATACTCTCCACCTGGATACTCTTGTTGAATCGCTATTAGATACTAAAGTTAAATCTATAACCTGTTCCCTGATTTTGTTAAAGAATGTGGGCCTATTGCCCTTATTACAGATAACTAGATCAGTGGATAATAAGTATTCAAGTAGTGACTCACCTCGTTTGTTTATGTCTGTGCTGCCCCATATGGTATGGTGCGCGTTTGCATCTCCTCCGATGATTAGGTCGTGTCCTTTATTCTTACACCAACTTACCAGAGAACGTACCTTGTCTGAGGGGGGATCGGCGGATTCATAAGGCAGGTACATGGATGCGAAGACCAGTGTTGGTTTACCCTGGCGTTCCATAGCTACCACTGTAAGGTCTTCGTTGCTATAGCGGGAGATCATTGTCAGAGTTATGTTTCTACAGGCTACGATACAGCTACGAATCTTACCTTCTGTCTTCGGGGAAATGAGCGTGAGATTACGTGACCTAAGACCGCGGACTTTGTTGCTCGCCAACCAAGGTTCCTGTATAAGGGCCACGTCTCTCTTTTCTTTCCCCATTACTCTCAACAGCTCGTCCGACGCTGCTTCAGAGTGGTGTAGATTTAGCTGCACCACTTTCATGCCGCCCGGCGTTGCTGCTCTCTTCTTCCACGTCGGGGACGGACGTCCGGAGTCGGTTTAGTCCGAACTTTATCGTTCCGTTCGAGAGCCTCAGGAGATTTAGGGACTCCGGACCTATCTTGATCCAGAGGTCCTTTCCGTCTCCCTTGTCTCTCGCTCGACCTCGGACTATCCTCCAATCCCCAGCTTGTAGGCTCTTATTCTGCCTTTTTAGGAGGTCCAGAATAACCTTATCCTCCAGGATTGGAGGAGGGACCCAAACTTTAATAGTGGTCCAGCTGGGGATTTCATCGAGTGGCACTACGCTGATGTCCATATCTGGCCAGAGTCCGCTTAGATTGTTGACGCTTGCCGTTAAGAACTCGAGAGCTCTAGGGTTGCCGCATCCAACAATCTTCACGCCCTTATGCCATTTGGCCCCGTCGAACTCGGTGAATGCATCATCCTCGTCCGTAGCAAGGGCTTCATGCATCTTCAGCAGAATGCCTTCTTCTACCATCATCCATCTTTCAGTAGAGATTCTGCCTTCTGGATTGCTCCGGTCGAGAATCGCTACTTGAAGCTCAGGCGCCGATGTTAGGCTGGCAGATTTTTTAATACGCTTGCCTTCTGGAACCTGAGAGTCGTTTGAACGCTGCCTTTTGACAGAGTTCTTATCGTCTGTACGGCCAGAGGTGCCTGCCGCGGCAGGTTGAACTACTCTCTTTGCCTTCTTGCCTTTGGAAGGGCCTGGAGAAATGTTTTTGCCATCATCCTTAGCTACCGGCGCTGGTGGATTGATGGACTTTTTAAGTATCGTCGCGTGTGTACTTGTTTGTGTTGTATTTGGTGCGTTAGTATGTGTTTTAGTGTTAGTGTCAGTGTTTTTGTCCTTTGTCGCAGGTGGAGGGCATACTTCCACGACCGTAGTATTTACGAGAGACTCGTACTTCCGGACGTGGAATTTATGCTTCCGGATTAAGCGCATGTCGCGTACTGTGAGGGATGCTGGGTCTTTCGACAGCATACTCCTCAGATACCGCTGCGAGCGCTTATATCCAGCCTCCATTCTCTGCTCGTCCGTCTTGGTTGACTTTCCCCCAGCGACGGTACCCATGTCTTCCTTATCTGACTTAGCTGCCAGCCCGGACCTATCCGATTCCATCGTCTTGATGTCATCTTCATCGGTTTCAGAAAGCTGGATTTTGCTAAGTGCAGAAAGTCCGTCATTTGTATCGTCGCTAAGGTAGAGTTCAAAGCTGTCTTGTCTCGTTAGTCTTGTTTGTGTATCTGTAGCGTTTTGAGTGGTTGATGTTGTTTTTAGTGCGTTTTTTGTTGTTGTTGTTGGGTTAGATGAGCTTGGGCCTGCAGATATTCTGCCCCTGCCAATGCATCATCAACAGATGATGAATTGGGTGGATTACCAGTTCCCGCCTGGAGACCACCTGCAGAGTTCAAATTAATATTTTTACTCATCATTGTATGGGTGGGTAACCTTTAGTTGAGGTTACATATGGTTGTCAATGTCTACAGATTGGAGTGGTTAGGCTTTAGCTGTTTACTTCGGCTTAACCACTGCATCCTGGAGACATCAACATCCTTATGCAACCCGTAAGCCCCCGCATCGCGACAAGATTGTTACCCGCGACGGGGGAATCGACGACTTACAGTAGCTTGAAATTCATCATGTTTCCTTTTTTCACTTTCGACAACATCTTTAATTATGGATAGGCTGCTATCAATTTCCTGTTTAATGGTGCTTAGACTGCCATCAATTTCTTTTTTGATGGTCGTTGGCAAAGTCTGAATTAAATTGTCCAGTTTTGACGTTAACTGCTCCACAGCTTTCCATATTTTTTCCTCATCATGTATGAGACTAAAAGCTAAACATTCTTTACACCTCCAACGTATAGTCTTGTTCTTCGCCAACAAACTAAAGGCTCCTTCTGTTACTTGTGAACAGTCGTTCCTATGGAACCAATTATTGCAAATATAGCAACAAACACCACCAGTAGTTTTTGTTACTTTTTCATTTCAGGCTGGGCAAACAGCTGTTGTTGTAGGTGCCATGTTTATAAAGCAGCACACGAAAATAAACAAAAGAAAACAGCAAAGAAACAACGACGAAAGCACCAATATTTAATTTGATAAATATGTAATTTTTACAGATGAAAACAACTATTCTTGATGTTTTCAGCACACCAGATACAATGAGGATATTTTTACACTCAATAAACGTTTAAGATAACATGTAGTTATATTTAAAAAACACGAAATAGTCAGCAGTTGCGAATTTTTTACTCTTGCATGTTACAAGGTTGCCAGGTTGTTTTTTGTAACCTTTTTTATTTGTAACCTTTTTATCTCCTGATGATGTTCTTAAATTAAGAACGAAATATTGAGTTTTTGAAAAGATGAATAAATAAAGATCAACAAAAAAACCTATGACCTTGAGCTTGAATATCTAACAACAAAAATTATAGTGTAAAATTAAGGTCGATTGACAAAAATAGAAGTAAAAATTTTATAATATTTTTATTTTAATTTCAGCCAAATTCAATGTTCACAATAATTAAAGGTTCCAACGAAAATTGTTCATGGATGTTTGGGGAACATATAGAAAGGTGAATCCACTATAAGTTTACAAATCGATAACAAATAAACAAAACTTCAAATATTTCGATGGTGTGTTGGCCGGTTTATCTTTATACATACAACTAAAATACGGTTTTAGATTATAAAATGTTGAAAGTTATACTTATATTAAAATAACAAAACAAATTTTTAGAAAAAGGAAGTGTTGTGTTTTGAATTTATCGTGGAAACTTGTTTACTAGAATCATATTTTCTATGAATATTGAAATGGTTTCTGTGGCTTTAAAACAAATGATTCTTTAGTATAGTTAAAGCATAAATATATAGTTTAGCATAAATAAAGTTTTAAAAAACTTTATTTATGATTTAAATTAATTACCAGTATATGCTTATATCAAGGACATAGATTTTAAAATTTAATACGATAATGTTTTAAATTTTATGATATTTTACTAAACATAAGCCCGAGGCATACTTCAATTTACGCCAAATCGTGCTTATTTTAAGACCAAACTTAATTAGTTTTATTACCAAATGTTCTTGATTCTATAATACGGTATATTATAATAGGCGTGTTTTCGTTACACCATAAGTGCTTAATTTGTATGGGGAGCTAAGCACTTTTAAGCACTATTAGTTCCCGATGAAGTTTGGTGCTTGTGTTCATGTCTTAATCGAGTATGATGTTGCCAGATTGGGCACCCTATATTTGGCAATATGGCATCCCATTTTTGGAGAGATTTTATCAATTATTGTGAATTAACGGGAAGAAGAAGAACAAAAATGGGAAATTATTTTAATATTTGCAAAAGAGTGTAAACAATTGAACAGAATAGTAAATATATGTTTTATAAATACTTTTCACGAATTTTTTGTATGTTTCGCACTGTTCTTTCTTCGCAACTCATGACACCATTGGTACCAGATAGTGAAAATCCGCCACTTATTGCTTATGTGCCAGTTAGTGGAAGTCAGTTGTTTTCGTTGCAAAGTGCTAAACTAAAAGTGCTAGCTTGTAACGAAAACATGCCTAATATAACTTTTGAAGTATATTGTGTAAAAATTTCATGAAGAAATATTAAAAACAAGTAAAAAATTTCAGTCGGGTAAACCGACTAAGGTATACACCCTCACTTTGTAAGCAATGTAAATATGCAGTGGTACATGTACTAATATTGTGAGCTATTAATTTCTGTATGTCTTGGATCTTTTTGTATGGGAGGTACTAAATCGAGTGTGGTCATAACTCCCATTTATAACAGGACTGTAGGAGTTTTAAAAGTTTTACACTGTGCAAACATGTTAAGTACAGGGTGGCTGATGAATATTGCTACATTAAGAAACTCAAATAACTTTTTTCAGTGTCTGAAATTCATTTTTCTTTTATTCATGTTAAAGCTCATTAAATTTTATTAAATATAGCTAAATTAGTTTTACAAATAATGGAATTTAAATGCCCCCATGCTCGTTGATGGATGTACGGCATCTTTCCAAAAAGTTGTTCATTACTGCTTGTAGAGTTGGAATAGATTCAATTGTTTCTCGTATGGATTACTTTAGTTTATTCAAATTTGTTGGTTTTGCATTGTAGACATCATGTTTGCAATAACCTACCAACAAAAAGTCAGGTGCAGAAAGGTCAGGCGACCTGGGGGCCAACGGAATGTGGATATCAGCGTCGCAATTCTGTCAAAACAGGCCAGGCTATGTGAGGAGTTGCACCATCTTGCTGAAACTACACAGAGTTGAAAGAAATTCATAAAAGACAACAAAGACATGCATTTGAAAAAGTGCAAGAAAAACAGGCAAAATACACGATTTTAAAATTAAAATTTTCATGAACTCATATTTGCACACGAATGAAATGGTATCTCTTCTTATATTTAATCTCTTTGCTTTAGAGAGTCAGGTTTATATTGCTTTTGCCGTGGGAAAACTTAAATCTTTAATTGTGTTAAAGTCATTGACTTCTTTAACATACATATATATGTATGTATTGTTGATTTTAAGTTCACAAAATAAATAAATGTGTTGCAATTTATTCATCGTTTTATGGGATTTTTTCTCATTAATCAATTCCGTTTCCCAGTAAATAACATCGAAGGACCATGTACAATTGTGTGGTTGATTTCTGTAAGTGGACTGTAATGTGAATGAAAACGACAATGTTTTAGTTTCAGTTTCATAAGTATTTATATCAGTTGTTCCTTACCGCTTCAACCGTCAGATTCCATGTGAGTTGAAGGTAGCAAGCGTGTCGACAAATGAAAATGGGCGTATTCACCCAATTTTGTTGGAATATATTTTAAAGATGGAAACCCTCTAACGTGAGTAAATGGTTTTCTTTGACATTTCAAATACTTAGGTAAATAGTAGGGTAATCAAAAACCGCACCGGTTAACCGGTTAATCGGTTTCTCTTTAAAAACCGCCTATCGGGTTTCGGATTTTCTGCATTTTCGAATAACTCGAACCGTCGGTTTTTACAACTTGGTTTATTCGACTTTTCGTTTTTTTGAAACCATTATAAAATGATAAAGAAAATATTATTTTTGAAATAGGAACCTACACCCAGCGAAAAACACAGCACATACGTGCTTAATCTTTGCAAATTCGTTTATGATAATGAACCAACCCCCAACCCCCAAAAGCACTTGCTGAGGACGAATAAAGCACGCGCTGGGATAACTTTCCATTCTAAATCCACCTCCCCCCTCCCCATTTAAAACTATTTAAACAGCATTAGCGTTTCAATACATTTATTAATGTTATAAGTAAATAAAACGTGAACACAACAAACATATACGGGTCTGTTCTGTAGCAAGGTGATTTGAAATCACGGTGATTTTAAAATCACCGGCGACTTACAGTCGCTGTTGGAGTTCGAAATCGCCCGGTTTATTATTCATAGCCTCCCAAAAATTACTATTCGAAATATGTTCGGGTGATTTCGAACTCCAAAAGTTATGTTAAGTCGACGGTGACTTTACAATCACCGTGATATCAAATCGCCGTGATTACAGAACAGACCCGATAATTGCAAATTTGCATATTTATCACTAAGCAAATCACGTCTAAACAAAACACATTCGAATATGCAGCAACACAGTATTACCTCTGTTTTTTCTCGGAATTTAGCTCGTAACCCTAATGGTGGCAGTGTCCTTCGTATCATTCGCCTTTATGAACGGCAAAATTTAATTTTCTCTATATAAAACATACACACTCATTATTAACTTTTAAAATTGAAATTTTTATAAGCTTAGGTTGTTAAATATTCGTAGGCCGACACCATTTCTATTGATTCTAGAAATTTCTGCAATAGGAACATGTCACTGGATTTTGCAATCACCTTATCCTTCTCATTCCATAGCCCAGAGAATCATCCACAATATCAAACAGGTCATTAAATTCTATTTCTTCGTCGTTAATTTTCATTTTTCACTTCTTTATAAATCCTCGTGGTTTCTTCTTCTAAGAACAGACAATAACAAATCCAATGAACAACACAAAGCCGAACAAATAATCATCAACCTTACGGCGACAATACATAACGAAACGCAGGTCAAAAAATCACCCCCGTTTCGTTGATAATTAATGAACGAATCGGTGGCGATTTTTCATGCGCGTTACGTTTGTAAATTGGTACCAAACGGTGTTTATTTTGCAACGTCTTTTTTCCCTCAGTGTACCTAAAATTTTGAAAACATCCGTATAAAAACCGTTGACTTCATTTGTGAATATCCATCGATTTCAAAATGCAGTTTTATATGTATTTATACTGCATATTTTATCGAGGGTCTAGGTGATTACTGCGGTATAGAAATTAATTAACAATCCTTTCTAATTGAAATGTAGGTATAATTTGTCCAGTTTCACATTGCGACAAGTTTTCATCTCTATAGTATGCTCAAGTCAGAATCCGCTACTACTGATAATATATGTATATAATCGGTTTGCCATTTGAGCCATTCATATGATGCCAAAACCTAAGTTTTGCCGATCTTCACTATTAGTCAAGTTTTATAAAAATCATAATCAATTTTTTTGTAAAGAAATCTTTTTAAAAATTGAACATAAATATTATAAATATCGCAGATATTATAATATTATATCATAAATTAAATCGAAACAATTACCTATTATAAATACTCGTAAAAATATGAAGTGTTTAAAATACAATTTTCAAATAAATCTTAATTTAATTGAAATATGGTTGTGTATTGAATTTGCTCTACGCTTATTTTACGTCATCTAACAAAATTTTGAGCATTATTTGTGCATTTTTATTAAAAAAGAAAAAACCGAAAACAACCGGTTCACCGGTTTTTTATTTTCGGTTAAACCGAAAACCGGTTTTAGAGTTAACTTAATTTTCGAAGAAACCGAAAACCGTATTTTTAAAATAACTGGTTTTTTTATCACCCTAGTAAATAGGGTTTCTATCATTTGAGATAACTAATTAGAGGAATTAATTTTCTTATAACCAGGACTAAACGTAATTTGTTTAACGGAGTTAAACACTGCCTACTCAATAAATTGAGTAAATCACAATATTTCACAACACTGGATTTAGCAAAAGGTTTCCACCAGATTACTGTAAGGGAAGAAGATACAAAAAAGACGGAATTCTCAACACCATCGGATCATTATGAACAAAGTTTTGCGAAATTTCATAAACAAAACCAGTGTTGTCTATACACTGAAAAAAAAGTAATAAAATTGATGACGACACATTCTTAAATTAAGTATGCGACATCGGCATTAATCCAATCACAATGTTCATTAAAGTAATGAAAATGTACAGGTTTTCTACGAAATTTTCTTTAATCTAAAGTTTTTTGAATTTTAATTGATGACTATTCATTCGTTTTGTGTACGCTCTTCTTTGAATTTAAGGAATATGTCAATACTTTTAAGGATTTTCTACATTTAAATAATCTGCCCAGCTTTCACACATGCAAGATCCCGATATTTCGGTTCCGACATATTGCCAGACCTGACTCATCTCAGAGGATATGAATGGAAGATACTGAGAAAATACGTATCTAGTACCGATTTTCTGTAATCCGTGGGGTATAAAAATCATAAATAAGGAGCGCACAACAGGCCGAACCACTGGCTTAAGTGTATGTCCATGGACATGAGACGTTTTAAACGTCTCCTCTATTCAACCTAACCTAACATTTAAACAATGACGTAGACATGTCATAGTTTTAATGCTGCACCGGACTTAATTGACAGTATGGGATATTTGAGTAATATATTTTAGGCTATGCTCCCCTTAAAGGAAAGATTGTCTTGGTAATAAATTTTATGACTCTTGCCATTATTTTCAAGAATACCTACTTTTAAATTAACTCTCCCTGATGGAGAATTATTCTCTCTCTCAAAGAATCAGAGTTGTTTGTTAATGTGTGAGCCAATAATTGTAATGGAATACTAGATGAGCTCTCTGAAAATAGAGAATAATTATGTTGTTTGTTTTCTTTTAAATCGTCAGTTATTAAGAAGCGAAAGAGGAAAGTGGTTGTGTGTTCTTGGGACGCGGATTGTGAGAAAACGAAATTGCTGGAAATATGTAAGTATACATGCATACAAAAGTGAAATTTTATTTACGTATATATTTTGGCCTGTTAACAGTTATTTTTGCTAAATGAAAGCATTGTTAAAAATACATAACTGAAACAAATAAAAGTAAAGTGTGGACATAGATTGACAAATCTCTTAGCACAACAGAAAATGAAATCCAAAAAAGCATTCCTAAATGTATATATTTTGTATTTATAGATTTCATTTGTGTGTATGCATGTATGTGGTTATGGCTTGATGTTAATGGAAAGAAATGGGGATTGTGTGTCTAATTTATTTATTTTTACTAAAAATGTATTTTTACTAAAAGTAAATATTTTTTAAAAATAACTGTTAACAGCGAGTAAATAACACAAATCGATACCTCCATTCTAAACTATGCTAAGTGCAAAAAGGTAGTTTTTCAGAAGAGGCGATCAAAGTTTGACGATTTTTTTTAAATTTGTGTGGAATTCCTTTGTAATGCAAATCGAATGACCTGTACTGTTTTGTGAATAACTTTTGATTGGGTTGACAGATTAACACCAAATTTTGACTGAATATAATTTGGAATATTTATTAATTAAAAATGCAATCTCCCTAAAACTATGCTAAGTCGACTTAGCATGTTTTAGCATGGAGGTATCGAAATGTAAAATTATTTCTGGAAATATGTGAATGTCTTATAATTAACTGTTTGTTTTGATACCGTCGTAAATCCACTTGTTTCTAAAACGAGATATAAATACTTTTATGTTTCGTTTCGTTTAAAAATCTGTGCGAAGAATAGAATTAAATTATTTATATCACAAAACTTCAAAGTTTATGTATGGTGTAAAATTGTTCGCGTTTAAGACCTACTCACCGTACTTTGAGTTCCTCCACTTTCAAAACAAACGTTTTTGTAGTTTTGTTTGCTTTAAATTTTAAAACCTATACCACGTTTGACTTTTTTGAGAAAATTCTATTCGATAAAATTATATGCAGCAAATCTGAATCCGAATCCATCCTTAACTCAATTTATATGTACATATGTCGCTTACGCTACTTTCAAAACAAACAATTGTGTTATATAAATATATTTTTTACATTTTTTAGTAAAGCAATTTTTGAATGGATCTATTATGAGTATGTATTTGTGTACCAAATATTTGAATGTAAGTGTTATATGTCAAAGATTGAAATATATCTCTTAGTTTTAACATTTTCTTTGGTTAGGTTAGGTTAAGTTGAATAGAGGAGACGTTTAAAACGTCTCATACACTTAAGCCAGTGGTTCGGCCTGTTGTGCGCTCCTTATTTATGATTTTCATACCCCACGGATTACAGAAAATCGGTACTAGACACGTATATTCTCAGTATCTTCCAGTCATATCCTCTGAGATGAGTCAAGTCTGGCAATATGTCGGAACCGAAATATCGGGATCTTGCATGTGTGAAAGCTGGGCAGTTTTCCCTGCATGCCCTGCACTCGTCGTTTTCTGCTAATCCTATGCGATGAAGATGTGCCTGTAAGCTTGAGTGTCCCGTTAGAACACTTATCATCTTACTAATCTCGATCTTGTTTTGTTTCAGAAAACTACTGGTTTTCTTCTCATTTGGGTCACCCCACAGTATCTTTGCAGTTGCTCTATTCCATACAGTTTTGTGAGTCACAAGTAGCTTTAAGCCGCACTTCAGGAATGCGGTCGGAGATTTCCGTTGTTTGAATATGACCGACCAGTGATCGTAATATCTTCTGATGGTACGACTTGTGGTCTCGATTTATCCATTCACCCATCACTTGTAGACGTCTTGCTGTGAGGGCTGCCTCATACCTTATACGGATATCTATTGGTTGGATATGCATTTCTTACTGCGATATTTTCTTACTGTGATATGATAAAATGTATTTTAATAGTTTTTCGTATACTTATATAAATCATTCTGTTTGATTTCATCTCAGATTATTTTAATTTTAGATCGTCCAATGAACTTTATTTGGATATATGAAAAATGCAGTGGGGACTGAAATTTGCAAATTGCAGCAAATAAGTGAGCATACAAACTTACTATTTTATTTATTTTATACAATTTCTAAAAATTCCATCCAAATTCAATGTTAAAAATCATTAATGTCGGTTCCGATGAAAATTGTACATGGACAACAAGAGAAACAAATTCCACTATAGATTTTCAAATCGATACATACCAATAAGTAATCACAATACAATACTTCAAATATTACGATAGTGTGTTGGCCGGTTTGAATTTGAATTTATTTGTTTTGATGTTACTTTCTGTGCGAAGACAAAGTCTTATAAGTAGACCTCGGATTATATGCAATTGCATATTTTTTCTGCAGATTGATAGAAAAATTCTGATTGGAGCTAAATTCGATTCAAAGAAAAAGGAATCGAAAAACAAGTGAATATTTTTATTTTTTTTTGCGATATATGAATCAAAAATGCGATATGAATGATTTCAAAAATCATCCAAAAAAGTGCCTAAATACATATATGGGAAGTATGGGGCAATTCCAAAGGAAACCGACCCACTCTGAATATTTATGAATTTAGATTTGGATGAAATTTTGCACGCGTATACTACAAGACAATACGGAATTATGACCAATTTCAAAGCAGTTTAGATTTAATACGGTGCCAAATTGGTCATCTAAACATTTTTTTTACAAATTTATCAATTTTGAAGTCGATATAACTTTTAACGGAATATCAGATTTGAATGATATACAGTATATAATAGTTAATAAAATATTGGACCCTTTATACTATAAACGGTCTGTAAATCATGGAGGCGGCAATGTCATGGTATGCGGATGCTTTTCCGGTAACGTGGTTGGACCCCTCTATACAATAAACGGAATAATGAACAGGTTTATGTACTGCGAAATCTTAGAGCATTCCATGCTTCCCTATGCTGAGTGGAATGTTGCTCTATTACAGCAATTTCAACACAACAACCACCCGAATAATACCGCGAAATGATTCAATGATTGAGTTAGAAAGGGAGGGGTTGACGTTATGGAGTGGCAAGATCAACAGTAGACTTGAATCCCATTGGAAATTACTGGGTTGTTCTCAACAAAGAGATAAATCGAGAAAGCGTAGGTGGAGATAAAAATAAGCTATTTCAGGCTATTGTAGATGCTTAGAACTCCATAGATACAAAAATAACAAGAAATCTTATTGATTTCACGCAAAAAGAAGCAACGCCGTTCTTGATAAAAAATGGGTTTCCACAAAATCTTCGTAGAAATGCATAGTCCAATATGTTTTGTCGTGGGAATTTTAGACCTTTTCGTTTTTTGTGAAATAAATTTTTTATTTCAAATAATTTAAGCAGACAAATTGCCATTTTTTTAAATTGATGCAATTTCTTAGATAATAGGTAATTTTTTTGGAATATATCATTGATAGTTTTCAGATTTTGGCGGTTGAACAGAAGTATGAAGTTAATCCAAGATGTATTTATCGATACTGTAATTGCCATTTGAAAGATTTTAAATTACTCTCTAAGAATTATAAATTAAGTAACGAATTTTTGTGTATTAAGGACATCAAAAGGACGAAAATATGGGTAGTTTTCTGCTTTGTAGCATTTAAATTAACTTCAAAAAATCATTACACAGGAAAAAATTAATTTTTCTGAACCTTGACTTCGCCCTCTTCCTCCAATTTTCATTTAATTTTTTTAATATTGTGGGTCATTGCTCCCACATACTAAGGAAACATTTTCTGATAATTTAAGAAAGATCTAGTTTTTGACCTGTGGCACTTGAGAAAGAACTACCCATATACGTACGAAATTTTACTTAATTTTACGAAAAATTAAGATACTTTTTTCAGGATAATCAAAGTTTAAGGATATTTTCGTCCTTTTGAGTCCTTAATGTGTATCTTAATTTATAATTCTTAGAGAGGATTTTAAAATCTTTTAAATGTTACTTATATCATTCAAATCTGATATTCCGTTCAAAAGTTATGTCGACTTTTTAGAAAAAAATTGTAGATAACCAACATTGGCTCTCTATAAAATCCAAACCACTATGAAATTGGTCAAACGGTAAAAAGCTTTAATTCCGCATTGTCTTTTAATGTATGCGTGCAAAATTGTATCCAAATCGACATATGTAAATATTCAGAATTACCCCATACTTTACATATATTTAGGCAAATTTTTTTGGATGATTTTTGAAATCAACAATTTTTATTTTTGTGACACGATTTAGTATTGACATATCCTTCTGATATTTTGCATTTTTGATTCGTATATCGCCAAAGAAATTTCCATATATTTTGCATATTTTTGATATGCACTCAAATTATTTAAATTTGAGTGATGAAACGTCTAAAAAAATTTTTGGTTCAAATCGGATGAAAATTGAAAGATATGCAAAATTCCGAGGTCCACTTATATGTTGCACAGGCTGTCTCTTTAAGTTATATTTCACAACACATGGATATCGTAGTATACATAGACAGTTACAATAGTTGAAAAATTTAACATTGATTAAAACTTAAAACTAATATATTTAATTAAATTAAATTTAATTACAAATAATAACAATATTATCAGTTTTAAAGTTAATCTAAGAAGTAGAAATATATTGGAAGTTTACATTTATGAATGAAGAAAATGAGAAAAAATAGATATATGTATTCGTATATTAAATTAATTTAAATATGCAGATGTAAAGAAAATAATTTATCAATAACGTAGTAAAAGTGAAACTATGAAAAATGGTTATAAATTTTAGTCTTAAATTGTCGACAGTTTTTAATGGTATTAATTTTATTGGCGAGATGAGTAAAGTTAATAAAATAGTGCTGATTAGAGATGCTTCTGCTATGTGTTTTTATACCCTACACCACACTGTGGTACAGGGTATTATGACTTTGTGCATTTGTTTGTAACACCCAAAAGGAGAAGAGATAGATCCATTGTTTATTATACCGATCGACTTGTAATCACTTTCTGAGTCGATTTAGCTATGTCCGTCTGTCTGTCCTTCTGTCTGTAGATGTATTCTTGTAATCAAAGTACAGGTCGCAAATATGGCCCGATCTTGACGAAACTTTACACATACCTTTTTTTTGGCCCAAGGACGATCCCTATTTAATTTGGTTAAAATCGGTTCAGATTTGGATATAGCCCCCATATATATGTTAGCCCCGATTTGATATGTAAGCGCTGTAAAAACTTTATTTTATATCCGATCAGTATGAAATTCAGCAGAAAGAGGTCTCTTATTATATGAATGAACACTGTTAAATTTGGAAGAAATCGGTTCAGATTTAGATATAGACTCCATATATACGTTACCCCCGATTTCACATGTAAGCGCCACTTATATGTTGCACAGGCTGTCTCTTTAAGTTATATTTCACAACACATGGATATCGTAGTATACATAGACAGTTACAATAGTTGAAAAATTTAACATTGATTAAAACTTAAAACTAATATATTTAATTAAATTAAATTTAATTACAAATAATAACAATATTATCAGTTTTAAAGTTAATCTAAGAAGTAGAAATATATTGGAAGTTTACATTTATGAATGAAGAAAATGAGAAAAAATAGATATATGTATTCGTATATTAAATTAATTTAAATATGCAGATGTAAAGAAAATAATTTATCAATAACGTAGTAAAAGTGAAACTATGAAAAATGGTTATAAATTTTAGTCTTAAATTGTCGACAGTTTTTAATGGTATTAATTTTATTGGCGAGATGAGTAAAGTTAATAAAATAGTGCTGATTAGAGATGCTTCTGCTATGTGTTTTTATACCCTACACCACACTGTGGTACAGGGTATTATGACTTTGTGCATTTGTTTGTAACACCCAAAAGGAGAAGAGATAGATCCATTGTTTATTATACCGATCGACTTGTAATCACTTTCTGAGTCGATTTAGCTATGTCCGTCTGTCTGTCCTTCTGTCTGTAGATGTATTCTTGTAATCAAAGTACAGGTCGCAAATATGGCCCGATCTTGACGAAACTTTACACATACCTTTTTTTTTGGCCCAAGGACGATCCCTATTTAATTTGGTTAAAATCGGTTCAGATTTGGATATAGCCCCCATATATATGTTAGCCCCGATTTGATATGTAAGCGCTGTAAAAACTTTATTTTATATCCGATCAGTATGAAATTCAGCAGAAAGAGGTCTCTTATTATATGAATGAACACTGTTAAATTTGGAAGAAATCGGTTCAGATTTAGATATAGACTCCATATATACGTTACCCCCGATTTCACATGTAAGCGCCATAAAAAAATTATTTTATAACCGATCAGTGTGAAATTCGGCAGAAAGAGGTTTCTTATTACATGAAGGAATACTGCCAAATTCGGAGAAAATCGGTTCAGATTTAGATATAGCCCCCATATATATGTTACCCCCGATTTTACATGTAAGCGCTGTAAAAAGTGTATTTTTAATCCGATCAGTACGAAATTCGGCAGAAAGAGGTTTCTTATTACATGAATTAATACTGAAAAATTTGAGGGAAATCGGTTCAGATTTAGATATAGCCCCCATATATGTATATGTTACCCCCGATTTGACATGTAAGCGCTGTAGAACTGTATTTTAAATCGATCAGTAAAAAAATTGTCAGAAGAGGTTTCTCATTACATGAATTAAAACTGCCTAATTTGAGGGAAATCGGTTCAGATTTAGATATAGCCCCCATATATACGTTACCCACGATTTAACATGTAAGCGCTGTACAATCTGTATTTTATATCCGATCAGTAAAAAACTCTTCACAAAGAGGTTTCTTATTATATGAAAGGATACTTCCAAATTCAGAGAAAATCGGTTCAGATTTAGATATATAGTCCCCATATATATGTTACCCCCGATTTGACATGTAAGTGCTGTAGAGACTGTATTTTATATCCGGTCAGTACGAAATATGACAGAAAGAAGTTTCTTTTTCAATGAATGAGTATTCAAGGAAAATCCGTTCAGATTTATATATAACCTCCATATATATGTTGCTCCTGATTTGGTACCAAAGCTATATAAGTTGTACTTTACTTCCGATCAAAATTTTCCAGAAAGATGTTCCTAATTTTTATACCCTACACCACACTGTGGTACAGGGTATTATAACTTTGTGCATTTGTTTGTAACACCCAAAAGGAGAATAAATAGACCCATTGTTTATTATACCGATCGACTTAGAATCACTTTCTGAGTTGATTTAGCTATGTCCGTCTGTCCGTCTTTCTGTCTGTCCGTCTGTCTGTGCATGTATTCTTGTAATCAAAGTACAGGTCGCAATTATGGTCCGATCTCGACGAAACTTTACACATATATTTTATTTGGCCAAAGGACGATCCCTATTGAATTTGGTTAAAATCGGTTCAGATTTAGATATAGCCCCCATATATATGTTACCCCAGATTTGACATGTAAGCGCTGTAAAAACTTTATTTTATATCCGATCAGTCCGAAATTCGGCAGAAAGAGGTTTCTTATTATATGAATGAACACTGTTAAATTTGGAAGAAATCGGTTCAGATTTAGATATAGCTCCCATATATACGTTACCCCCGATTTGACATGTAAGCTCTGTAAAAACTGTATTTTATATCCGATCAGTATGAAATTCGCAGAAAGAGGTTTCCTATTATTTGAATGAACACTGTTAAATTTGGAAGAAATCGGTTCAGATTTAGATATAGCCCCCATATAAACGTTACCCCCGATTTGACATGTAAGCGCTGTGGAGACTGTATTTTATATCCGATCAGTACGAAATTCGACAGAAAGATTTCTTTTTAAATGAATGAGTATTCAGGGAAAATCGGTTCAGATTTATATATAACATCCGTAAATATGTTCCTCCTGATTTGGTATCAAAGCGCTATAGAAGTTATACTTTACTTCCGATCATTACAATTTTCCAGAAATATGTTTCTCAATTTAGGAACGAATATTGCTTAATGTAGCGATTATCGGTTCAGAATTAGATAATATGGTCCTACCCATTTACCAATTATTCCAAATTATTATCGCAATAACCCTTATCGCATTGTTAGGGAGGTGTAGGGTATTATATAGTCGGCTCCGCCCGACTTTTAGAGACCTGAAAGGCTTCAGCGGAAATGAAAATTAAAACATTACTTAAACCAATTATTCCAAGGTAGTACCTACCTAACATACCCTGCATATATTACTTATATTGTGTGCGACCAAATATCGGACTATTTATTGTGTTAAGGCTAATAATAACCACAGTAAATGCAAATATGTGGAATTTTATTGTTAGTTCAATTTTTAATTCCACACATTATATTAAGCTCCTCTTTGGAATAAGCCTTGACGTGGCGGGGGAGCTAAGTACTTTCGTAAAAGAAAGGAAACTAATTATTCCAACTATTCAAAAAGAAATTCTTAATGTACATTACCGAGGTGGTGTAGGGTATTATATAGTCGGCCCCGACCGACTTTAACCTTTCCTTACTGGTTTCAATCAGTTGTCGACCCCTGTTAGATCGAGAAAAATTTAATATATTGTATAAATATGAGTCGGAGTGTCAAATGCTTTAGAATGATTAAGTAGTACCAAGAAAGTCGTACAAATCTAGGGTCAAAACCGTCTGTACCAATAGCATTTGATTATATGAATTGCAGCCAACGTATGTTATATGGGCAAATTCCAATTAAGATGTGTTTACATTGTGTGTTGGTAATGATTGGTAGTAGCCTTAGTCAGATTCCAGCATGGGTGTGTTAACAAATTGTTCATTGATATTTTTAATATCAAGATTGTCTCAATAATGTTGTTCATTTTTATTTCCAATCCCCCATGCTTTTATTGTATTTAAAACACTGAGGCAGACAACTGGTCATATAAAAGTATTTTTATACCCTACACCACACTGTGGTACAGGGTATTATGACTTTGTGCATTTGTTTGTAACACCCAAAAGGAGAAGAGATAGATCCATTGTTTATTATACCGATCGACTTGTAATCACTTTCTGAGTCGATTTAGCAATGTCCGTCTGTCTGTAGATGTATTATTGTAATCAAAGTACAGGTCGCAAATATGGCCCGATCTTGACGAAACTTTACACATATCTTTTTTTTGGCCCAAGGACGATCCCTATTTAATTTGGTTAAAATCGGTTCAGATTTGGATATAGCCCCCATATATATGTTAGCCCCGATTTGACATGTAAGCGCTGTAAAAACTTTATTTTATATCCGATCAGTATGAAATTCAGCAGAAAGAGGTCTCTTATTATATGAATGAACACTGTTAAATTTGGAAGAAATCGGTTCAGATTTAGATATAGCCCCCATATATACGTTACCCCCGATTTGACATGTAAGCGCCATAAAAAATTTATTTTATAACCGATCAGTGTGAAATTCGGCAGAAAGAGGTTTCTTATTACATGAAGGAATACTGCCAAATTCGGAGAAAATCGGTTCAGATTTAGATATAGCCCCCATATATATGTTACCCCCGATTTTACATGTAAGCGCTGTAAAAAGTGTATTTTTAATCCGATCAGTACGAAATTCGGCAGAAAGAGGTTTCTTATTTTATATCCGATCAGTAAAAAAATTGGCAGAAAGAGGTTTCTCATTACGTGAATTAACACTGCCAAATTTGAGGGAAATCGGTTCAGATTTACATATATCCCCCATATATGTATATGTTACCCCCGATTTGACATGTAAGCGCTGTAAAACTGTATTTTAAATCCGATCAGTAAAAAAAATTGTCAGAAGAGGTTTCTCATTACATGAATTAAAACTGCCAAATTTGAGGGAAATCGGTTCAGATTTAGATATAGCCCCCATATATATGTTACCCACGATTTAACATGTAAGCGCTGTACAATCTGTATTTTATATCCGATCAGTAAAAAAATCTACACAAAGAGGTTTCTTATTATATGAAAGGATACTTCCAAATTCAGAGAAAATTGGTTCAGATTTAGATATAGGCCCCATATATATGTTACCCTCTACAGCACTTACATGTCAAACATGTAAGTGCTGTAGAGACTGTATTTTATATCCGATCAGTACGAAATTTGACAGAAAGAAGTTTCTTTTTCAATTTTATATATAACCTCCATATATATGTTCCTCCTGATTTGGTACCAAAGCGCTATATAAGTTGTACTTTACTTCCGATAAAAATTTTCCAGAAAGATGTTCCTATTTTTTTACATAAGCGCTATTTTAGAGACCTGAAAGGCTTCAGCGGAAATGAAAATTAAAACATTACTTAAACCAATTATTCCAAGGTAGTACCAATTACTCCAAGGTAGTACCTACCTAACATACCCTGCATATATTACTTATATTGTGTACGTCCAAAAATCGGACTATTTCTTGTGTTAAGGCTAATAATAACCACAGTAAATGCAAATATGTGGAATTTTTAACCTTTCGACTTTTAACCGCCCTGGTTTCTTTTGAGCTAGTGAAAATTAAATCTATTAACGTCTCAGTAGTGGCTGCATTATGAGTAGGTATTGTAGAATTTACAAGGTGAATGAATACCTAGTGACGTGAGATTAGATACTTAAGAGGTTTCTTCAAGAACATTTCTGTTAAAATCACTGGAGATGATTATATCTGTATATTGCGGGGCTAAACCCAAAAAAATATTTAGAAAATTATCAGAACTTATTCTTTTGTTCGGACAATACACAACACCATAAACTTTTTTACGTAAAGACCCCACCAAAGAAGCTACTTCTATCGGATCGATAGAAGTAGCTTCTTTCTATGGTATCCATCCAATGAGAACAAACTATCATCAAGGATAGTAGAAACCAAGTATTAGACACAGCAATAACACATATGCCGGAATTTCCAAAAATGTATCTGTATTCATAAATTTTATTATTTATGCTTTGGGCATTGATTTGAACAATGTCTAGACCAGTTTTGATTTTTCGTAGGTAAGGTTAGGTTGAATAGAGAAGACGTTTAAACGTCACATGTCCATGGACATACACTTATGGTGATTTCGTTTCTGAAAAATAATATCACCACATCATGTTGCGACATTTTAAAAATTCCCCCTGCACCCACTGCTAATTTCGCATTTTGCATGCGAACAATCGAACAGAAATCGTGCGGTGAGTAAAACCCATACCTACATTATGGCGCAACCATTTGATAGTACATTAAGAATGTGCGCTTTCAATTAGGTTTGGTTCTGAAGTTTGCTTTTTGACGGTGCAACACTCCACACCGTGGACTGGGCTGAGTGTGGAAAATGCGATATTTTCGCATTTGCGGAGTGTAATAATTTTACAAACGAAATCAAAAACCGGTCATACGACTGCACCATTTTTACAAACGAACCTAAAAATGCGGTTTCAGAGTAAAATGTAGAAAAAATTTTAAATTTTTTTGCACAAACGAAATCACGATGTTTTCCCTGCATGCCCTGCACTCGTCGTTTTCTGCTAGTCCAATGCGATGAAGATATGCCTGTAAGCTTGAGTGTTCCGTTAGAACACTCATCATCTTACTAATCTCGATCTTGTTTAGTTTCAGAAAACTACTTGTTTTCTTCTCATTTGGGTCACCCCTCAGTATCTTTGCAGTTGCTTCTACGATTTTTCGTAACACACGAATCATTTGGTACAAGTTATCTCTGGAACTAATATTAGTTCTGTTTGACATAAACAATTGAAATCAAGATATCGGCAATATAAGACTCATCAAAAATATAGCACGGTAGGAAAATATTATTAACGTTTTTAATTGTGTGTAAAGTGAAATATGATGGTAAACTATTATTTGTTATTAGCTGTACTTTATGAAATGATAAATAATAAGGGAAACAGTAGTAAATAAAGTTAGTAGTAATAGTAATAAATTTAGTTATAGAAATATCTGAAGGCATTATTCTATACGGCTTCCTCCAAGGGGTAAGACTCAATACTGTTAGCATGTGAATATCCGGAAAAAACTTCATATGGTCCACATATTTGTTCGAGCATATCAATGTTATCAAAGCAAACAGATACATCATCAGGATATTTATCCCCTCACTTTAGAGAGGAGGGTATATATCATTTTCTACGAGCCAAAAGTGTAACACATCGAAGGAGTGACTTAAGACCCTATGTATGTTCGGCGGAAATCCGTTTTGGGTCATTTTAAGTCATTTGAGCAATGTCCGTCCGTCTGTCTGTCTTTCTGCTGGCTGGTGCGCACGATAACTCTCGAAAGGAGTAACCGATTGACTTCAAATTTGGTATGCGGTAATATATTTCTCTATCTCCGGCTATGTTCGAAGACGGGCCATATTGGTCTACTCCTTCTAGTACCTCCCCCACAAAGGGTTAATATTTAGTGAGTTATAGATTATTTAATAACTTCTATCTTCTGAAATTCTACACATAATATTAGTTTATTAGTCACTATCACCTCGAGAAAAATGGGCGAAGTTTCCACCCTCTTTTGGTACCTCCCATGGACCATTGTGCACCAAAAGTGGACCATTGTGCACCAAAAGTTACCAGCTTATAACTTTAATATCAGTGCATACAAATACTTGATATTTTGTACGGTATAATGCTTTTATAGTATCTAGAGTCCAGAGAAAAGTGATCGTTATTGCACGCCCCTATTGGTACCTCCCACTCAAATGGACCATTTTGTACCAAAAGTTAACAGATTTTAACTTTAATATGATTTTAAAAATAATTTTTGTCATATGGTGACATTAGTTTTACAATTATGACCGCTCCTAAGAAATTCTGTCTGCCTTATTATTTCTGTTTGACGGCGGAAAATTGATTTTGTGGGTGGCAATGTAATATTTATAGCTTGACAAATTTTTTCAAAACATAGATTCAAGTTCTCGCCAGCTTTTTTTGGTAATGTTTTCCGATTTTAGTGAAATTTGTTGAATACGTTGACGTAAGAGAAGCACCAAAATGTTCTTAAAGGATAATGTCAAATTTTACAGGCCATTTTTTCAACATTTCAGTTCCTGTTAAAAAAATACATAGTATTTAGGTAGCCCAAAATGTGGCCTTTCATTTGACACCAATATCGTCTTACAAGGACTTTCAGAAAAATTAGAAATTAATAATTATATCCTTAACAAATTTCATGTTCTTTTAAACGCGAATTCGACCAGAAAATAAAAAACTGGGCACATAGCTTTGTAGTGTTTCTAGTCAGCTTTCAAAATTATATAGATATTTCCATGACCATTAATTTTTGTTAAATTATGTCGATCTCTTCTAAGGGAAAATCACTTTAAATTTATTATCCACTTTTAAAAATAAAAAAACACTTGTAAACTATCGATTTAACGGGGGAGAAGCGCACGAATTTAGTTTGATGTTCAAAACGAGACTGAATTCTGCTGCTTGCCGTCTAGTCGTTGCAGGCTTAGCTTAAACGAACCGACCGCAAGCAGCGATTAAGTAAATGACGACACAAAAGGACGCCTTATGTAGGCGTCATTGGAATGTACGTACATGAGTGGAGTGAAATTGCACATGCGTTTACACTCACACACATGTAAGTACATCGCTGTTCAAAATTATAGCAACGTTTTGTTTCAAGTTTGGAGCGAACTTTAAACATTCTCCCCCCCGTAATTTTGTGTTTACAATTCATACCTGATTTGTCCGTATACGTATTCATCCTGACTGGTAGCACTCCGTACCGGACCGGCGAACACATAGGCAAGGGACGTCCTAATGGCTTTGACCGCTCCTATTCCAGTGGCAATCACTCCTGAGGCGCCTAGGGGACCATTTCCTCTCGGTCGGTGTGAGCCAATTGCACGGGGCAAAATCGCCGTTTTTGATATGTTTGAATCGAAAGAAAATATATTTGGAACACAAATTTTTAAATATTATATATTTCTTAGCAAATAAATTTTATTTGAAAATCAATAAAATATATTTGGAACGCATATATTAATATATTACAACAAATTATATTTGCAAACTAAATTTCTCAAATAAAATATGTGTTTAAATATAAAAAAAAATATTATTTAGGAATTTTTCCAAATATATTTTATTTAAAAAGATTACCAAAACTTTTGCTGACATTTTCGAATTTCAGTTATAATTTTACCTTGGTTTCGAATTGTACCACCATTGTACCATACCATATGCAGCATAAACTTATGTTTTAAATCAATCATTTCAAATTTCTGAGTTAGTATTCCAAGTCACATTTCTTGTCAATCCTACAATTAATTTATTTTGATCCAAGATTTTACGATTTCAATTATTATTATTTATTGTTTTTACGAACATTAAAAATTTCTAAAAAAAAAAACATTTTAGTTAAAAATTTAACATTTAATTTATTTTTTGAATTCTTAAGTGCAAATAAACATTTGTTTCGGAAATAATAGTCCCAAATAAAAATGTAAACAAAGATTTCTTTAGAATAACATTTTCCCAAATATATACTTTTTGTGTGCAACCAATATTATATGTTTAGAGTGTACCCTAAACATATATATGTTTCCAGCCGAATATGTTTGGGACAATATACTACTAGAATCGATTTTTTTAGCGTGTGGAGATGCCCAAGGTCTGTCGTAGGTTCCTCGATGATTGGGTCCGAGTAGGGCCTTCATGGCAATTCGTCCGTGACGAGAGCGTCCATGATAATTACGAGAGCTTGATGGTCACATCTTGGCTTCATCTTCATTTTTACCATCCTGTGCCCCTGTCGCTGAAATGTGGGAAGCCAAAGCGCGCCATGCAGCATGGTGTGGTGACGAAGTCGCATATGAGACAGATGGTAAGGGCTGGACAATCGGGTGCTAGGTGGCTCCTAGCCAGACAGTTTCTGCAATATCCTCGCCTCTCCACCGTCTCATAGCGTTGGTATGGGGTGAGTCGTCGGAAATGTGGGCATGTCCGTATGGCGTGGTCAGCCTGACAATTTTGCCACGTCGATGGGCGATGGCGAGGGTCACGATTTCGGCGGGGGGAGCTATTTCTACGGTCTGCGGAGGGGTCACGACTTGGGGCTGGGCTGGGCAAACGAGCTGCCATATCTAGATGGTCACATCTTGGCTTCATCTTCATTTTTACCATCCTGTGCCCCTGTCGCTGAAATGTGGGAAGCCAAAGCGCGCCATGCAGCATGGTGTGGTGACGAAGTCGCATATGAGACAGATGGTAAGGGCTGGACAATCGGGTGCTAGGTGGCTCCTAGCCAGACAGTTTCTGCAATATCCTCGCCTCTCCACCGTCTTATAGGGTTGGTATGGTGTGTGTCGTCGGAAAGAGTTGTGGGTACCAGGGCTGGGCAAACGAGCTGCGATATCTAGAATTAAAGAGTCGTGAGTACCAATATCTTTTACAAGTAAATAGAGTGTTAGTCAACTGGAAAATAATTTGACGATTTTTGTGATCGGTCGGATAACTACCACGTTGACTGTCCGAATATCTACAACCCTAATGTTCTGATCAGTCCCTAGATAAGTTCTTGTGATACGAGCCAGTTTCCATTCAACTGGGGACAATCTTTCATATTTGATTACAATCAAATAATTTTCTTTTACTTTTTCTGTCTGATATTTCCACTTATATCGACGATGTAGTTCATTTAAATACTCAGTTATCCATGTTTTCGTCTGAAACATCGGATTCAGTTGGGGTCAAAATCGAAGTACCGATCAGAAAATAAGCTGGGGTGAGAGGATTTAAGTCGGAAGAGTCGTCGCTGGCTGGACTTAGGGGTCGAGAATTAAGACAGGCTTCAATTCTCGCTAAACTAGTTGCGAATTCTTCAAAGCTAAAATTCATTTGGGGTATACATTTTCGTAGATGGGTTTTGAATAACTTTACTCCCATATGAGGGCCACCTGGTGGAATAAAACTCCACTCTAAATTTTGGTAAATATAGTTCTGTGTGGCATCTTTTTGAAGATTCTTCATAAACTCTAGCCTATCCTTCTTTATTAATTCTGCTGCTCCTACGATGTTGGTACCATTATCAGAGTAAATCTTGGCTGGGCATTCACGCCGCCCAATAAAACGCGATAAAGTGGCTAAGAATGACTGAGTTGATAGATCACTAGTGGGTTCTAAGTGTATCGCTTTTGTAGAAAAGTAAACGAAGACGCAAACATAACCCTTTTTTATTAAGCAAGCTCTTCCTGTAAAATTCTTGATGTCGAAGGGTCCTGCAAAATCTACTCCTCTGTTGGCAAAGGGTCGAGTCAGCGTAGTTCTCTGGGGCGGATGTGAAACCATAATTTGCGCTTGAGTCTGGTGTTTATAGAAAACACAAGTTCGACAATTACGAATTACCTTCATGATTAAGGGCTTAAATCTAAATATCCAGAACTCAGACCTGATTACGCGAGTCATGAGTTGATTTCCGCTATGCATCGTAATTTTGTGAATAAATTCTCCTAACAAAAGGGCTAATTTCGATTCGTATGGGATGAGAATTGGATGGCGCTCGTTTGGGTTAAAGCTAAATAATGTTTTTGTGTTAAAACAATAAGACGATCTTTGATATCTTGGATTTCACCATGGGTGATTTCCGCTGAAGAAATTCTAAGGTGGGTCCGATTGACGCCGGTATTTCTCCAAAACCGAATCGCAAATGCTAAGACTTTATATGCCCTGGATAGAGAAGAGAATCTATCCAAAGGATCTTCAACTGTTGTGGTTTAACTGGTTTTGCTTCTAACTCTGTGTCGCTCATAATTTCGTGTCTAGGCCATCGGTCATTTGGAAACTTCAGCCATTGGGGTCCAGTGCACCACAAATAATGTGACTGCAAATCATTTGGTGAACATCCTCGACTGGCTACATCAGCAGGGTTGCTTTCTGAATCTATATGCTTCTTATTTTCATTTCCCACATTATCTAAAATGTCTGAAATTATATTTCCTACAAAGGCACTCCATGAACAAGGTGGTTTTTTGAGCCATGCTAGCACAATCGTTGAGTCGGTCCAAAAGTGAGTTGAAATATTTTCAATATGTAAGTTGGGAACCACCGCTGTGGTTAATTTTGCGAAGAGAACGGCTCCGCATAATTCTAATCTAGGCAGAGATATTTTTTTGATTGGTGCTACTCGAGTTTTCGCTGCTAAAAGAAACGTGTCGACTGTTTGATCTAAATGTTCTACTCTAACATAAAGAGTCGCGGCGTAAGCGCATTCTGAAGCATGACAAAAACCATGCACTTAAATTTTACTTGTGGGTTTTAAACTGATCCACCTAGGTACTGAAACTGAATCTACTGAAGGACTTTTAATGAAATTCTTCCAATTCATTCGAGTTATGGGCTTCCAGGCGTCGTCCCAATCTACTTTATCCAGCCAGACTTGTTGCATGATTACGGAGCTAGCCATCCAAATGGGTCGAAAAATTTGGCAATTGTTGAAAGGACTTCTCTATTGGTGCACAATTACCTTTCTTCCGTGGGTGGTGATGTGAAATGTTTCATCGGATATCTAGAGTCTTCGTTGAAGTTCCTTCCGAAATGTCCAACCAGTCGACCGGCAAGAGTGAGTCAGGTGGCAGATTGCTAAGTAGATTGGGGTCGTTTGAACTCCATTTCCTCAATTGAAAACCTGCAGAGTCCATGGCTGCTACTAAATCTTTCATAGACTTAATGGATTCTTCGACAGAGTGACCTCCAGCTAAAACGTCGTCGACATATACATTTTGTTTGATAATTTCTGAGCCTAAAGGGTACGTTTCTTTAACATCGTCTGCCAGTTGAATTGGGGTCCTAAGAGCGAGAAATGGGGCGCAATTAATTCCGAAAGTGGCTGTTCAAAGTCTTCAACTGGGTCATTTGCTGATTTCTTTTTTTTTTAAACCTATCTGGTTCATTAACTGCATGATGTGGCAAATAGTAGTGAGGGGTATTTTCGAATTCCTGGGGTCCCAGTTTCCGCATGTGTCCAAGTTCCAAATATTCCATTATCGCTGCGTCGTATTGAGATTTGATTTCATTGCGATATTTCGAGATGCTCAGAAGATCTATGGGTCGGCTTTCGTAAAAACGAGGATCTGCAAACTCGAGTTGAGTTGTTTCTCTATGTTGATTTTTAGGAGGAAGGGACTTCAAAACGGGTGCCCAAAACTTCTAATTCAAAACTAGGGTTTGTACGAGAACAAAGGTTAAAAAGACAACCTTATTTTGAAGTTTCTGAAACGGTTTGACTTAAACCGGTAACATGAACAAGATTCTTCCCAGTTGAAGCTTCAATTTGTTTTTTATCTTCTCCGAAATAAATGTTGATTGAGATTCAGGGTCGATAATCGCTCGAGCGTCATATCGCCGTCCTCTAGATTCAATTTGAACAATCGCTGTAAAGAGTAGTGTTTCTTTCGATTGTTCCTGACTAAGTTGTGAATTTTCCTTGAGAGTTAGAGTCGTTATACTAGGAGTTTGAAAACTAGGTGTGGACTGTAATCTAAGAGTGGATTGTACTAGGGTGGTTAGAGCTACCGCACTGGTACTAGGTCGTACGTCATCACTAACCGGTTGTGGATTTGTAGGTCGGGTCTCGTTACCCTTATGTAATAAAGTGTGATGTCTTTGATTACATTCCCTACAAGTGAAACGACTCTTACAATCTCTTACACCATGATCCGAAGTGATGCAGTTGTAACAAAGATTGTAAAGTTTTACTAAGTGATTACGATCAATCACGTTTTTCTCAAGGAGTTGTGGACAATTTCGTAACACATCGTTTGCTTACAAATTTGGCAACTCGGTCCATTTGTACGACTACTAGGTTGCATAGATGTGATAAATTTGTTGCTGTTGTTGAAATTCTTTGCGAACTATGAGTCTGTTGCGCAACGTTTGTTTGAAATGACTTAACCCTATTTTCCTTCCTACTATAATCGGGTCTAGGCTGATTATTTTTGGAGAAATGGGGTTTAATATTTCCTACAGATTCAAATGTTTTGAACTTGGCGGTCCTTGAGGGTTCTTCTCTGCCAGGATGCCCTCATTTCACGAATCGCCTCGTCAACAGTCAAACGCTTTGGCTTTCCCACATTTCAGCGACAGGGGCACAGTATGGTAAAAATAAAGATGAAGCCAAGATTTGACAATCAAGCTCTCGTAATTATCCTGCACGCTCTCGTCACGGACGAATTGCCACGAAGACCCTACTCGGACCCAATCATCGAGTACCCTACGACAGACCTTGGTCATCTCCAATTGGCTGACACCGACCCGAGGGGAAATGGTCCCCTGGATTTGGAGATTGGTGGCGACGTATACGCTTACCTATGCGTCTCAGGAGTTGTTGCCACTGGAATAGGAGCGGCCAAGGCCATTAGGACGTCCCTTGGCTATGTGTTCGCAGGTCTGGTACGGAGTGCTACCAGTCAGGATGAATAAGTATACGGGAAAATCAGGTATGAATTGTAAACACAAAATTACGGGGGGAGAATGTTTAAAGTTCGCTCCAAACTTGAAACAAAACGTTGCTATAATTTTGAGTAGCGTTGTACTTACATGTGTGTGAGTGTAAATGCAAGTGCAATTTCACTCCACTCATGTACGTACATTCCAATGACGCCTACATAAGGCGTCCTTTTGTGTCGTCATTTACTTAATCGCTGCTTGCGGTCGGTTCGTTTAAGCTAAGCCTACAACGATTAGACGGCAAGCATCAGAATTCAGTCTCGTTTTGAACATCAACATCAAACTAAATTCGTGCGCTTCTCCCCCGTAAAATCGAAAGTTTAAAAGTGTTTTTTTATTTTTAAAAGTGAATAATAAATTTAAAGTGATTTTCCTTTAGAAGAGATCCACTTGAAGGACCCCACACACACTGAACATTGAACAAAAGTGACAACACGAGACCCACCACAGAAGCGTTCAAACACATAGTGAATTCTTTAAAAGACAAAGAAACATTGAATTACTCCAAAAAAAACTAATTTAAAAATACTAGGTTTAAGCTACAAAGCATTGAAATTAAAACTCATACTATTCCCTTTCACAATTTCACATTTGTACATACTCTAAACGCAAAATTAAACTAAAACTAAATATACATTCAAACATCAATACCAATGCAAATACTTCCCCCATTTTACTTGTAAATAAAATCTGAAAAATTTAGAAAAGAATTTAAAGATTGAAAAATTAAGTCTTCTTTTCTGAAAGGCAAAATTGACCCAACAAACCACGACCCCTAAACAACTATCTTATCATTAGTTTTGTGTACGCCCTTCTTTAAATGTACGCCTTTAAATTGAAGAAAATCATTATTTTTTTGACAATCCGCATTATTTTGTGTAATATTTCAATACCAATAGCTTTAATGTCGAATCGGACTTAATTGACAGTATGAGATATTCGAGTCATTAATTTAAGGCTATGCTCCCCTTAAAGGAAAGGTTGTCTTGGTAATACATTTTATTACTCTTGTCATTATTTTTAAGAATACATACTTTTGAATTAACTCTCTCTAAGGCAGAATTATTCTCTCCCTCTCTCTCTCGGAGAATCAGAGTTGTTTGTTGATCCCAGCAAAAAATAAAAGAAGTACTTCCGAAGGAATAACATTATAAGTACTTCCAAATCATAAGTATTAACATTTTTTCGGCATTTAATGAAGTTCTTCTAAATAACTAACTAAAATGTAAATTCGGAATATAAATTAATAACCCTAGAATGCATAATTTCAAAACGATTGTATGTAAAATAAAGCTTCTGAAGTGATAAAAGTCCAGATCGGAAGGAACATATATATGAGGGCTATGAAATATATGTAAAATACTGCTTCTATAGTTCTAGAGGGAAGAAATATATATTTATATGGCGGCTATATCAGAATTAGTGAATGGTTCTGGAAGCTACACTTAGAAAAAAATGAACCCAAAGATAAGTTAAAATGAACTAAACTTCAGGAAAATTAAACTTCATATGGCGCTAAAGCAATTTTTTCCCAAATCAAGTTCACATTTTGTAATATGCCATCAACAAATTTTTTTTACAAAAAAAAAAAAAAATATTATTCTTTTGTAGCCATAATCTAAACAAGGAAATTATTTTTTTTGTATTGGTTTTCCTGCATTAAATTTCCGAGTGTATTATGAATCATAGATACCACAGAAAATCCTCTTCAAAATTTCTCTGATTAATTCTCTCATTTATAAGGGAGCAAGATTTCCAATATGTCTTCTTTTGCATTTATATCAAAGGGCTTTTTTTCTCAGTACTATGAATTTTTGTTGCTGTTTTTGGTTAGGTTAGATATTATATCTTTTGGATTAAGCAAGGAAAAAACGACAGGGGATATATTTTTGGTCCCAAAATTGGTCCCAATTTATGCCTAAATCCTTTTTGATTGTTCAAAAGAGTAACGGAATAACGAGGTTAATTGCATTGGTCACTGGAATACGGCGAAAAGGTATTTATCAGCTGATCAGGTGTTAAATGACAATTGAAATTGGGAACAGATTAATAAAATGACTACGATTGC
Organism: Eudasyphora cyanicolor; assembly: GCA_963930755.1. Classification (NCBI taxonomy): domain Eukaryota; kingdom Metazoa; phylum Arthropoda; class Insecta; order Diptera; family Muscidae; genus Eudasyphora; species Eudasyphora cyanicolor. The sequence goes on from OZ005737.1 coordinate 109,529,559, forward strand.
TTCTCAAAGTTTCGAGTCACCTCCCATGGATACAAAAATCCTTCTTTTCGGTCATCTTCAAAAGCAGGCAAACATAAAGTCTCCAAGTTTCATATAAAAATTAACAAAACAGTGACTTGGACAGTTTTAATAGCCACGTGTATCAAAAGTTACTTTGAAGGGTAATTATAACCAACATTTCTCTAACATTTTTCCATTATTGAAGAAAAATCATGTTTCACAGGTTTTTAATTAATAAATCAAACTTTTTACATATTGGAATAAAACTTTACATGAACGGAAGATTGGATGGGAAAAAGTTAAATTTTTAAGGCATCCATTTGCTGCTGTTAAATTTCAATCAAAATTATTTAAAAAAAAATTTCTAATGCGGAAATAGCAGGAAATCATAGATTTTTCATAATTGACAGTCGATAGTAAAACGTGTGAAGGTAAATAGTTCATCAATAAGAAATAATCAATTTGAGAAACAAACAAAAAATACAATTTCCAAAATTCGTTTCTGCAGAGTACCTAAATGCGAGATCAGTTTTTATCAGAGAATAAAATCGGGTCAGACTCTGTTCCTAGCCCCAAGACTCTTATTATCATTTTTTCCGGACGCTAAATCAAATTTGGAATAAGAGTCAAAAAGGTAAAGAGAAAATAAAACTAGCATAAATAATAGACTCTTGGATCTTATACCCAAAAATTCCCTTACATTTTTATAGTGATCCATTCTCCTTTTCCACTGGAAATTCCAGCAATTTGTACCTCACTGAGAAGAAGAAGCAAAAGCCATCCAGCAATTGACAGAAAAGTCGACGGTATCAGTCGTCTTAGTGATGTGAAAGGGATAGACAATTCCTTAGAGTGTATTCGTTCAACAAACAGTATAGATTTTCTCTTAAACCCGCTCGAATGTGAAAACAAAATTTTTAAAAAAAGTAAAACCGAAATGCTTGTAACGATGTGTATAAGGAAAAAAACGTAAACGGTTATTTATTTAGATAATTTTTTTCGTTATTTTGTTTTTTTAATTGTGTACTAAAGAAGCCACCATTTAAAGAAAATTATAAGAAAGTGTGTAATAAGAAAGAATGATATGAGAAGAAGAAATAATTTTTAAAAGTAACTGTGGTAAAAAAAAAACCCGCAAAAGAAAAAAAAAAACTATCCACAATCATTAAAACAGTTCCAAAAGAAGGAATCATAAGGAGAGTAAAGGCATACCCAACCCTAAGAGTAACACGAACAGCAGCATATTCATCGATGGAAGGCCTTTCAACGTGCATATGTCAGTAAGTCTATTTTTTATTATTTCTTTATTGTTCTTCTTTATACCAGCTCTGTTGGTTTAACGTTGAAAGGTTCACTGATACATTTCTGTGTTAAATAAAACAGAGACTGGTTAACCAATTTATACGATTTCATAATTGAGTAAACCAAAATCTATTAGAAAAAATATATATATATACTTAAAAACAAACAAAAAAAAACATTTGTATTTGATTTGGAGTTTGTTTTTTTTATATATATGTACTTTCGGAAATAAATTTTTTTTTAATTGCCTATTAATGATGTGTTTATTATACAATTAAAGTAATTTTGTGCTAAAATTGAACATTCCTACATATATTTTAATTCTTTTCTTATGTCCATATACCAATTATGATTTCATTATAATATTATTTACACATTTTCTTATTCTTATTCATACCGATTATTTTACTGTCAGTTATCGATTATTTGCTTGTCAGTATCGGTCATAATCAACACAAAACTAAATTTCGTTCTTTGGTAAAGCGCCTAACGTAAATGTAATTTTTATTCATATGTGAAACTCCACTGATTAAAGAGAGATGCACAGACAGTGTCGCGAAAACTAGACTCCAAATAAACCATTATTACGTCTTTTTCTGCTATTCGTATACACTACTGTCGGTAATAATACGTCCTACATAGACATATCATATATACACTTTTAAAATTATTTTCTCCGGGATTAATTCAGCTTAACGTGCAAAATTTAAGGTGAATTTCTACGTTGTTTGTTGGATTTTTAGGTTACAAAAAAAAAAAAAAAAAAAAAACCTTAAATAATTATTGAATTTAAAACAAATTTCTACATCTTTTCTGAAATAATCATTATAGTCTTCGATCAGTTGTAATAGTTGCAAACAAGAAACAAAAGGAAAATAATGACGTACTAATATTGAGCGCAGACAAGGGAGGAAAGACAGTAGCAATGTACAAAGAGGACTATAATCTAAAAATGAATTCTATTGTGCAAGATATATGCACATACCGACGCATAAAAAGAGATCCAACGTCAGGACTACAAAATAAGAACAACAAATTCGTAGAAAAATTATTCAATATGAATATAATCAACTTGACGGAAAAAAACAAACTGATTACTAAGACAGCCATGGCACCCAGAATATACGGACTCCCAAAAATTCATAAAGAAGGTACCCCTTTAAGACCCATCTGTTCTTCGATAAATTCACCCGCTTATGGCCTATCTAAATATATAGTAGACATTTTAAAGAATTTGACAAAGGACTCTGATTACAACGTGAAAGATGCCGTACAATTCAAATCGAGAATCAACAACCAACAAATTGAAGATGACGAATTATTAATATCATTTGACGTAATTTCATTATTCCCCAGTATACCAGTGAACTTAGCGATTAAGACGATAAAGGAGAAATGGAATCATATAGAAGAAAACACAAATATCCCTATGGACTTATTTATTGAAATTTTGACGTTTTGCATAAAATATACCAGGTATTTTATGTACGAGGACAAGGTGTACGAGCAGCGAAAAGTATTACCGATGGGATCGCCAGCGTCACCGATAATTGCGGATATTGTCATGGAGGAATTGCTTAAGTCATCTATGCAAAAATTAAATATAAAACCAAAATTATTGACTAAATATGTGGACGATATATTCTGTATTGTGAAGGTAGCAGAAGTCGAAAATACTCTGACGATACTAAACTCATACCACAGACAGATTCAATTTACAATGGAGCAAGAAGAAGACTACAAATTACCATACCTGGATACAATTATACTCAGACAAGGCAACATTTTAAAGTTAGACTGGTATCAAAAGAAAACAGCATCCGGACGATTGATCAACTTTTACTCAAAGCACCCTAGACGAATAAAAATCAACACGGCGACGAACTTCATTAGCAGAGTACTTAGTATTAGTGACCCAATGTTTCATAAAACCAATGAAGATAAAATAAGACACATTTTAGAAACGAATGATTTTCCGAGAAAAACGATCGATGAACTAATAAGACATGTGAAACAGCGACAACAAGAAGGCCAGAAAGAAAACATAGAAAAGATGTATAAACCATTGACGTATATTCCTAATTTTTCCGAACGATTTTGCCACTCTAACATCTACAATAAAGACAATTTCCAGTTAGCACAAAGGACGTACAACACAGTGAACAATTTCTTCAGCAACACCAAAACAAAACTCAAAAAAGAGGACAAATCGAACGTAGTTTATAGGATTAAATGTGAGGGTGACGAGACCAACATATGCCAGAAGGTATATGTTGGCACGACTAAATCAAAATTAAAGACCAGGATTTCCGGACACAAGTCTGATCAGAACGCAACTGATAAACCAATTGAACAAAAGACGGCACTTGCAGCACATTGCACTTTGACGGGACACAAACCAAATCTTAAGGAAGTTGACATATTGACACAGGAGAATCATTACAAAAGGAGATATACACTAGAAATGCTACATATTATAAATGTACCGAATGACAAACGAATGAATTATAAGACTGATACGGACCATTGTGCGCAAATTTATAGAAATCTAGTTGAAAAATACGGACGAAGAAAATAATTGTTTAGTTGATTGTTAACTCTGAAGAGAAGAAGTCCATAGTTTTGTTTTAAATGTAATTATTGTGCTTTTATTATTGTTTTTTAATTTTTGTATAATTTGTTATTGTTTGTATTTTAAAGTGAAGTTCCCTGATGATGATTGTCGAAGACATTCGAAATATTGGAAACAATAAAATTTAAAAAACTTAACCACCAGTTTTTTTAATTAATACATGACCTCAAGCCTAACCATCAACAATTTTCATTAAATAAAAAGGTCAACAATAAATAAAATTAACAATATTTAGAATTATTTTTTTTTTAAATGAATTTTAAGTGAACGTATACAATAAAATTATAATGTCGTGTTAAATCAAACTTAGACTTTCCTTTGAGAATGGAGGATAACTTGGTGTTAGGGTTCTCCACAGAATCTTATATTTAATATTCCGGAGAATAAGGTTGGGAGGGTTTTGAGAATGGGGACTTAACATCTGTAACCCATCTTTCATGCATAGTATACCAATTCATAAATTTCAATTAGAAACAATAGCCTATTAATACTTAACGGGGAATTTCCTAGCAATAGTCTAGTATACAAGCTCATTTTTCCATATTTGTTTTACATTTATTTTCAAGGGACTCTGTAATAAAAGAGTAATGTATAGTTTGGAATGGTAGGGTCAAGAACCTCCCCAACCACTGATTCCTAGCTGCAGAGACGGGTCCCGCCGGCTCTTTCCATCCAAACGTGGTGAGGAACATATAAATAGATGTAGTTGTTATGATTAATTTTATTTCTGGCCCATACATGCATTTTAGAGTACGTTGAATGTCACGCTACTGGAAGTAGTTTTGGCCAGAGTCTTGTTTTTCGGGGTCTAGAATTTTTAGTCTACAATCGTCTATACTTATTGTTTCGTATTTTCAGCCACATCATCAACTTTGAGAGATATTCTCAGAAAAGTACATTACAATTTGTCCTTAATATTAGCAAATGTTTTGAACTTAGTTTTAGTTAATACTAACTTGAATTTAGTAAATATCCCTTATATCTCTAGTTTAATTGAACTCCTATTAAGGAAAAATTAACTCAGTTTAAGTAAAAATTTACATGAAATTTGGAAAAAATATAGTTAAATTTTCACTAAATCAGGTACATTTTTACTTGAAATCAGAAAATTTTAACTAAAATCAAGTAATTTTTTTACTAAGATTAAGTTACATTTTTACTAAATGGAAGTAAAATAATTCCTCAAATCAATTTCAATTTTACTTGAATATACGAAAATTAAACTAAAATGGAAGAAACGTTTAACTATAAATGAGTAATTTTTTAACTTGCAACTTGTAGAAGTAAACTAAATTTTAGTTCATTACTACTAATATAATTCAGCAAAATATTCTCGGGAATTTTCCAATAAATATTTTGCTCCAATGTATTTGAAACAAATTCAAAAAACCTGAAACAAACAGAATTCTCATTCAATGTCTCAATCTTATGTCTTAAGTATTTCACATATAATCCTATATATTTGCTGCGCAGCTGCTGTTTGAAATGATATTTGAGCAGTTAAGGAAAGAATCTCCTGAAACGAACGGGAATTTTTTGCTTAACGAATATTCAAGGATTATTTGAAAACCGTATTATAAATTTCAGAAAAACATGAACTAGAAATAGGGAAAATCGGATATTTCTAGTTAAAATTTCCTAAAATGATTTATTTTCGAGGATTAGTAAATGTTTCTTCGACGCTAGGAAATCCTTCCTCGGTAAAACTCAAAATTTACCAAATAGTAGGAAATTTTTACTTGGTCGATGGAATTTTAAGTAAGTAAAATCATATCCCATTTCCGAGTATGTAACCAATTTGCTATAACTTTGAATTTAGTTCAATTTACTCATTGAAAGTAAAATTTCCCAGTTTTGAGGAAAATTTAACTAAACATGAGTAAAAATCTTGAACTAAACTGAGATATAGATTTTACTCACATAAACGATTGCCATTTTTCTGAGTGTAGTCGACTTTTTCATCAAACAAACTTCGTTTCAATCGACTAGGTCGATTAATCGGAACAAAAAGTCGACTTTTTCATAGTCGATTAAAATAACATAAAGTAATTTCAAAGTATGTTGATTTTCTTCTCCTTTGTGCAAAATATAGTACATTTGACTAAAATATGGTTTTTATGGAGCTTAGATGCCTAATCGGAAGGAACACATCCATGCGACTATGTGGGGCTATATGTAAATTTGAACCGATATTGTTCACACATATATTAACTGTTAAAATAAGATACTCTTTACCAAATTTCATGGATATCGAAAGGAAATTGCATCTTCTATAGAGGGTATAAGCTAAATCGAAGGCACATTCCATTCATATATATTAAGATATCTGGTTCTAAACTGATATTCAAAAGAAAGAAAATAAGTTGCAGAAACAGGACCTATATCAAAATACAGATTGTCTTTCAATTTCAATACGAATTGTCTTGTCCCAAAATAAAGATTTGTGCAAAATTTCTTTGAGATCGGACTATATTTGTGACCTGCACATTGATTACAAAAATGCATGCACAGACAGAAAGTGATTCTAAGTCGATTGGTATAATTAACGATTGTTCTATATATCTCTTCTCATTTTGGGTGTTAGAAACAAATGCATAACATTATAATAAATTGTACAACAGTGTGGTGTAGGTTATATTTAAATAATTTTAAAAGAAATTATGGTAATTAGATATACCATACTTACTGTACCACACTGTGGTACTTAACTACTATCTGAACCGGGAAAATATATAGCGCCGCACAAATGTTCTATGTATTACAGTGTAAAATAAAAATACTTTTTTATTAGTGAGAATGTTGATCATTTGCGAAAATGTCATTCGGTCACACTTTTCAAGAGCCAGCTACAACATGCAGATTACAAACATCATCAAATGTCCTTAACATACTTAAATATATATGATCCTTTATCTCTTTGGCCAACAGTATATTATTTATACGTTCCCTTCCCATGTCAACATTTGTATTCCTTTAAAATCAGAGATCTCTGGACCCAAAGATGTTAATAAGAACGACATACATTCATGAAATAAATACAACACCAAAAAAGCAAATCTTACAGTGCTTTAAAAGGCGTTGTGCAAAAGTGGTGACAAAGAAGTACTTCCCCGGCGCGACAACCCCTTGTTAAATTCATTGGTGAAAATCCAAATTAGAACAACTTCCGGATCATAAGTTGGGGATTTTTATTGCTTCTTTGGATGCTCTTTTTTTGCTGGGATGTGTTAGTCAATAAATGTTATGGAATGCTAGAAGAGCTCTCTGAAATAGAGCAAAATTCTGTTGTTCGTTTTCTTTTAAATCGGGGGTTATTAAGAAGCAATAGCAATAGGAAAGTGGTTGTGTGTTCTTGGGACGCGGATTGTGAGAAAACGAAATTGCTGGAAATATGTAAGTATACTTGCATACAAAAGTGTAATTTTATTTACGTATATTCTACTTGTACCGAAAATGATGTTATTATGGTCTGTTAACAGGTATTTTTGCTAAGTGAAAACATAGCTAAAAATACATATCTGAAACAAATAAATCTAAAGTGCCGACATAAATAGATTAGCAAATCTCTTAGCAACAACAACAAAGGAAATTAAAAAGGCATACCTAAATTTATGGGTTTCGTGAGTATAGATTTCATATGTGTGTTTGTATGTGCCTGATTGGGCGTCTTCGTTATTTTGGGTATATGTCATTAATGGTGATGTACCAACAGTTATGAAGGAGATGATCTTGTTAGTAAGTTCTGTGAAGAGATTTATGCGCGATAATTAAAAGTAAATATTTATTAAATACAATCTGCTTATAGCGCATAAATAACACAAACTATAAAATTATTTCTGGAAATATCTTATAATTTACTGTTTGTTTTTATACCGTCGTAAAAGCATTGGTTCTTAAAACGAGATAAACACGCTTTTGTGTTTCGTTTAAATATCTGTGTCTTTATTAGAATTAAAATATTTTTATTCAGCTCGTCGCAAGACTATAAAGTTTCTGTATGGTGTAAAATTGTTTGCGTTTAAGTAATATTAACTCGTTTTTTCAATGGTGAATGTAATTAAGCCACTTTCAAAACAAACTTTTGAAATAAAATTATTTAAATTGAACATTTCATTGAATCATTTGCAGTAACTTAGGAAATTTTCCTGATGGATCGTTTTTCCGCATTTAATAAAATTATTTTACATAAAATAAATATGTTTTATCTTCCTAAAATGACATTTAATAAATAACCTCATGTTCATGTTTAGTACGATATTATGGTGTTTTCTTTTCTAAAAAACGACGTTGCCCGGTCAGAGAGCAGCATTTTAAAAATGTCGCCTACAGCCTCTTGTACTGTTGATTTTTAATGGTCATAATCGAACACAAAATTGTAAAAAGGCAACCTTTTAATTCAATATAAACAAAGTATACTCCAATGCGTCACCTAAATAAAACATCTTCCTTAGAAGAAATACTTTGACACCACACAAATACACACGCGGGTATTTAAGAAAAAGCATCCCAACATACCAAATGACTTGAGAATAATAAAATAAGCTTACCAACACAAACATCAAGCTTGAAAAAGAGTTGAGAATCTATTGTAAAATGCTTGTGTAACAATTGTAAAATAAAATCGAAACGGAACCCTCTTGATAATATTAAATGTGTACGCTTACGATAAGCTTTTCCTTGTAATTGTGGAATAAGCTTACGAAAATAATGTTATATTTTTGTATATTGTACTGTACTCTATTTGTATATTTTATTGTATTTTTGTATTGTATAATAATATTTTTTTTTATTTTTATTAAGCATCTCTTATTATTTTATTAGAATATTAACAATTATTTTATAACACAATTATAATTGCCGTTACTTTGAAATTGAACTGACATGCAAAACACAAAACAAATTTCTTCAAAAATGAAGCGTGCCTTGTTGACAATTTTCATCAAATCAACCGATAAAAGTAAAACACAAAAATAATTTGTCAACAAATGAAGCGCCATGTTGACAGATTTCTCTTTCACACTTAAAGAACGGTTGTGTATAATAAGAGTTCCTCAAGCATAACGGTACATGTTGATAGTTTTCGTGTGCATACTTAAGAAACAATTGTATATATAAGAGTTCCTCAAGCATTGTTAAAAACTGATTGTGAATCCACTAATTTTATAATATTGTTCCCAAGTTGTATTGCAGTTTTATTTCTATTTGGTATGTTGGCATATGTTTTGTAGGGCAGCGCCCCCCCTAGATAAGTTCTTGTGATACGAGCCAGTTTCCATTCAACTGGGGACAATCTTTCATATTTGATTGCAATCAAATAATTTTCTTTTACTTTTTCTGTCTGATATTTCCACTTATATCGACGATGTAGTTCATTTAAATAATCAGTTATCCATCTTTGGCAAAAATATAGAGAAATAATTTTTAATCGTTTCCATCTATTGGCAAGGGTGATGTTTTCGTCTGAAACATCGGATTCAGTTGGGGTCAAAATCGAAGTACCGATCAGAAAATGAGCTGGGGTGAGAGGATTTAAGTCGGAAGAGTCGTCGCTGGCTGGACTTAGGGATCGAGAATTAAGACAGGCTTCAATTCTCGCTAAACTAGTTCCGAATTCTTCAAAGCTAAAATTCATTTGGGGTATAAATTTTCGTAGATGGGTTTTGAATAACTTTACTACCATATGAGGGCCACCTGGTGGAATAAAACTCCACTCTAAATTTTGGTAAATATAGTTCTGTGTGGCATCTTTTTGAAGATTCTTCATAAACTCTAGCCTATCCTTCTTTATTAATTCTGCTGCTCCTACGATGTTGGTACCATTATCAGAGTAAATCTTGGCTGGGCATTCACGCCGCCCAATAAAACGCGATAAAGTGGTTAAGAATGACTGAGTTGATAGATCACTAGTGGGTTCTAAGTGTATTGCTTTTGTAGAAAAGTAAACAAAGACGCAAACATAACCCTTTTTTATTAAGCAAGCTCTTCCTGTAAAATTCTTGATGTCGAAGGGTCCTGCGAAATCTACTCCTCTGTTGGCAAAGGGTCGAGTCAGCGTAGTTCTCTGGGGCGGAAGTGAAACCATAATTTGCGCTTGAGTCTGGTGTTTATAGAAAACACAAGTTCGACAATTACGAATTACCTTCTTGATTAAGGGCTTCAATCTAAATATCCAGAACTCAGACCTGATTACGCGGGTCATGAGTTGATTTCCGCTACGCATCGTAATTTTGTGAATAAATTCCTCTAACAAAAGGGCTAATTTCGATTCGTATGGGATGAGAATTGGATGGCGCTCGTTATATGTAAGTGCTGGGGACTAAACAAGGCGGCCATTTGCTCTGATGATTCCTTTTGAATCAATAAATGGATTAAGGGATAAAAGACTGCTACTAGGTGAGAGTCTTTTCCTTTGGGTTAAAGCTAAATAATGTTTTTGTGTTAAAACAATAAGACGATCTTTGATATCTTGGATTTCACCATGGGTGATTTCCGCTGAAGAAATTCTAAGGTGGGTCCGATTGACGCCGGTATTTCTCCAAAACCGAATCGCAAATGCTAAGACTTTATATGCCCTGGATAGAGAAGAGAATCTATCCAAAGGATCTTCAACTGTTGTGGTTTAACTGGTTTTGCTTCTAACTCTGTGTCGCTCATAATTTCGTGTCTAGGCCATCGGTCATTTGGAAACTTCAGCCATTGGGGTCCAGTCCACCACAAATAATGTGACTGCAAATCATTTGGTGAACATCCTCGACTGGCTACATCAGCAGGGTTGCTTTCTTTTGCTTTTCATTTCCCACATTATCTAAAATGTCTGAAATTATATTTCCTACAAAGGCACTCCATGAACAAGGTGGTTTTTTGAGCCATGCTAGCACAATCGTTGAGTCGGTCCAAAAGTGAGTTGAAATATTTTCAATATGTAAGTTGGGAACCACCGCTGTGGTTAATTTTGCTAAGAGAACGGCTCCGCATAATTCTAATCTAGGCAGAGATATTTTTTTGATTGGTGCTACTCGAGTTTTCGCTGCTAAAAGAAACGTGTCGACTGTTTGATCTAAATGTTCTACTCTAACATAAAGAGTCGCGGCGTAAGCGCTTTCTGAAGCGTCACAAAAACCATGCACTTAAATTTTACTTGTGGGTTTTAAACTGATCCACCTAGGTACTGAAACTGAATCTATTGAAAGACAATTTTTAATGAAATTCTTCCAATTCATTCGAGTTATGGGCTTCCAGGCGTCGTCCCAATCTACTTTATCCAGCCAGACTTGTTGCATGATTACGGAGCTAGCCATCCAAATGGGTCGACAAATTTGGCAATTGTTGAAAGGACTTCTCTATTGGTGCACAATTACCTTTCTTCCGTGGGTGGTGATGTGAAATGTTTCATCGGATATCTAGAGTCTTCGTTGAAGTTCCTTCCGAAATGTCCAACCAGTTGACCGGCAAGAGTGAGTCAGGTGGCAGATTGCTAAGTAGATTGGGGTCGTTTGAACTCCATTTCCTCAATTGAAAACCTGCAAAGTCCATGGCTGCCATGGCTGCTACTAAATCTTTCATAGACTTAATGGATTCTTCGACAGAGTGACCTCCAGCTAAAACGTCGTCGACATATACATTTTGTTTGATAATTTCTGAGCCTAAAGGGTACGTTTCTATAACATCGTCTGCCAGTTGAATTGGGGTCCTAAGAGCGAGAAATGGGGCGCAATTAATTCCGAAAGTGGCTGTTGAAAGTTCAAAGTCTTCAACTGGGTCATTTGCTGATTTTTTTTTTTTTAAACCTATCTGGTTTATTAACTGCATGATGTGGCAAATAGTAGTGAGGGGTATTTTCGAATTCCTGGGGTCCCAGTTTCCGCATGTGTCCAAGTTCCAAATATTCCATTATCGCTGCGTCGTATTGAGATTTGATTTCATTGCGATATTTCGAGATGCTCAGAAGATCTATGGGTCGGCTTTCGTAAAAACGAGGATCTGCTAACTCGAGTTGAGTTGTTTCTCTATGTTGATTTTTAGGAGGAAGGGACTTCAAAACGGGTGCCCAAAACTTCTAATTCAAAACTAGGGTTTGTACGAGAACAAAGGTTAAAAAGACAACCTTATTTTGAAGTTTCTGAAACGGGTTGACTTAAACCGGTAACATGAACAAGATTCTTCCCAGTTGAAGCTTCAATTTGTTTTTTATCTTCTCCGAAATAAATGTTGATTGAGATTCAGGGTCGATAATCGCTGGAGCGTCATATCGCCGTCCTCTAGATTCAATTTGAACAATCGCTGTAAAGAGTAGTGTTTCTTTCGATTGTTCCTGACTAAGTTGTGAATTTTCCTTGAGAGTTAGAGTCGTTATACTAGGAGTTTGAAAACTAGGTGTGGACTGTAATCTAAGAGTGGATTGTACTAGGGTGGTTAGAGCTACCGCACTGGTACTAGGTCGTACGTCATCACTAACCGGTTGTGGATTTGTAGGTCGGGTCTCGTTACCCTTATGTAATAAAGTGTGATGTCTTTGATTACATTCCCTACAAGTGAAACGACTCTTACACGCAAAGAAAAAATTCGTTACTCCCAAACGAAAAATTAGACAAACGAATTTCGTTTGTGGTGTATGTTTGTCGCAAACGATTTATGTTTATCCCAAAACCCAAGGAAACGTTTATAGCAAATGGTTAGTGTATTTATCGTAAATGATTTATATTTATTACAAACCCTGTGAAACTTTTGGTGCAAACGGTTATTGTGTTTGTGACAAGCAATGCCTGTTTATCCCAAACCCTGTAAAACGTGTGTTGCAAACAATCATTGCGTTTGTCACAAGCAATGTCAGTTTAACAATGAATGAGAAAACGATTGTCACAAAAGAATAATTTGATTGAATTATGATATTTAATATGTTTTATAAAATTATGTTTATAATCAAAAATTTCACAATTTTTAGTTAAATGTCCCCGGGAGCTCCCCGACAAACACCTCTGCTATTTGACTGCTATCTTCTAATTGAGTTGTAGACAAACTGTAAAAAAGAAAGCATGTATGGTAGAACATATTAAAAATGTAGCGAGATGTTATCTTACCATATATCAAACTTTTTAGTCAAAAGTGAATTTTATAGGTCAATATTCTGACCCAAATGTTCAATATTCTGACAATTCAAAAGTTTCCACGTCCATGAATAGAATACTAAACTACATCAGAAAGTAAGTAATCTATTGTTTTTGTTATTCCGGCTTTCCACAAAATATTCAATATTTTCATGCAGTGGTCGATCCATTTTTTTGCTATTAACTATCTTGTTATTTTCCCACATTTCTTCACTTAATTTACCATTTACCTATAACATTAAAGTGGAGTCCACAGTATATTTGCGAGATTTCGCGCCTCCAATAATTTAGATTCTTTGGTTTAATTAATTCTTTGCATAAAATCATTTTGAGTTCACTAATAAAAATATTTTTATTTTTGCCACACACGCGCACTAATACCGAACACCACAAGCGCTAGTACAAAACTAAAGGCCCACCAGCACAGGACTCTACGCATGCTGAGTACGATTGCAAATGTTGTAAAATTGTATAACAGTGCGGAGGGAGGGATACAGATAACTAAAGGCCCAGTTAGGCAAACTTAACCGTAACGCCCCCGTAGCGTAACGAATCAGCTGATTCAATCTGTCATATGGAAATCACTGTAAACGATTAGCCAACGGAAACGAAACGTAAACGGACGGCTGAATCTGTTGAAATCAGAATTGGACGTTCCGTTTACGTACAATTTGACAACAGCTGATACTAAATGTTGTTTACAATTACAATTGTATGTTCACCGAGAAAAGTAAAGAAAATAATTTATTAATTATTTGTTGTTTAAAAGTGCAAATAAACATGAAAGACGAATATTTGATTTCATTGGTGCAGTCGCACGAGTATTTATACATTAAATATAATCCAGCATATAGGATATCTGAAAAAAAGCGAGAAGCTTGGAAGCAAATTGGCAAGGAGCTGGGCGTTACAGGTGAGTTTTATGAAGATCGCGTCTGACTCCATTAAAAATTAAATTTATAATCTGCTTCAGGATTCTTTTGACGACAGTACGAGACAATCATTGCGCCAATCTTCTTCATTGTGGGTTAATTTGACAGCAATATAAGCGTCTCTACAAACGTGGACTTATTTATAGATAGAGATTGGATTGGATTTGGCTGAGTCCCTCTTCAATGGAAATAGACATAAGTAAAGGGTTTTCCATTGAGGACATACGAATTTTATATATTAATAAAACACAGAATATTTAAGATATAGAGTTCAAATTTATTAGAGGTGTAGTGCAAATGTTACATTTTAAGAATGAAATTCAATTTCGGCCATATGACCACCACGAGCCGTTAACAGCGATCTATCCTTTGGACCCATTTTTCCACCACTCTTAGACACATTTCGACTGGAACGTTGGCAATTTCGCGTTGGATGTTGTCTCTGAGCTCGTCTAAAGTTGTTGACTTAGACCAAGGATATTCCTCAGGGGAAACGCCGCATCGCCAATAAAAAAAATGAGGAAAGGCTTCAGAGGATGCTGACGATAATGGTTTACTAGGAGGTACAGGTACTGTACCTAAAATAACTGATTGGCCAAACGGAGAGTACTGGAATATAGCTGTACTGAATTTAAGAAATGGAAATTGTTTGTATTAAAATAGATTATAAATAAATTAAAGTTTAATGGACATACCCCCCTCGTGTTGGCTGCCGTAACTTCCATCGCAGATTCCCACACAATTTGGCATATCCCACATTCATTGAAAATCATTGGCAATGTGTTTGTACTGCTGTGTAGTTTGTTCACTTAAATAAATCGGCGAAAGCAAGCGCCACAAAACCTCACTGCGTTCTAAAATAATATTTCGAATTGTTGTTTTCCCCAGCTTGTGACTCCATGCAATCGATTGTATGAAACAACCGTGACCCAAATTCGTCTACAATTTTAAAGAATAGAATGTTAATATTTCCCAACTTGGAATCAAAGGATAAAGCAATATTTGACATACAGCGGTGTTATTGCTAGTCTCTCTGCCGGTCTAATCCGTTGCTTTGGCGTAGTTAACTCATATTTTATTAATGTTAATAACCAATTTAAAAACTGCCATAGGCATTCTAGTGTCCGACTTTCGCCCAGTCATTGTTTATAGGACGTCCACCCCATCTTTTTATCGGACGATATTTTCTTGATTTACTTTTATTGTAAATTCTGCACAGATTTAAAAAACACAAATTTATAAACATTCTTTTTAACTTAATTTTTAATAAACCTAAACAAAAAGAAATCGCGGCTTTTTTGTTTACTTATATGTTGTTGTTGTCAGAACATATGACTCGTTATCTCAACGTTGGCTAATCGCTCAAACGGGCAACGTTACGGCAACGGTAAAGATAAATTACGGTTACGTATGCCTAACCCGGCCTTAAATATCCACCACCGTCTGTTAATAAAGCAACGCGGACAAACATGTATGCAACGTTGCAACGTTTCTTGTTGTGTTTTGTACACACACACATCTCCATCTTTTTTCAAAAACGTTGCAACGTCGCTTTTTGTGTTGTATACACACACATCTGCATCTTTTGAGTTCTGTACACATACATCTACACATATTATTCCGTCATATAAGTAATAAAAAAGTTATAAAACCGCACTCTCACAAAATGAACACAAGTTTAGCTCTTTGTTCTCTCAACTCTCTTTAATATATTCAATCATGTTTAAATACAATATAGTTCCGTAAACGTTTTTCGTTTACCATAAAATAGATTACGAAAATTTTGGAATGAAAGACTGTTCGTTTACAGTAAGAAAAACTACGTTTACGATAAACTTTTGCATTAACCGCAAAATTTTCAACCGTTACGGGAAAAGTAGAGCGTTTGAGACAAAGAAAAATGTTTGCCATAAACGACGCCCAAACGTTTTTTTTTTGCGTGTACAATCTCTTACACCATGATCCGAAGTGATGCAGTTGTAACAAAGATTGTAAAGTTTTACTAAGTGATTACGATCAATCACGTTTTTCTCAAGGAGTTGTGGACAATTTCGTAACACATCGTTTGCTTACAAATTTGGCAACTCGGTCCATTTGTACGACTACTAGGTTGCATAGATGTGTTAAATTTGTTGCTGTTGTTGAAATTCTTTGCGAACTATGAGTCTGTTGCGCAACGTTTGTTTGAAATGACTTAACCCTTTAATTTTCCTTCCTACTATAATCGGGTATAGGCTGATTATTTTTGGAGAAATGGGGCTTAATATTTCCTACAGATTCTATTGTTTTGAACTTGGCGGTCCTTGAGGGTTCTTCTCTGCCAGGATGCCCTCATTTCACGAATCGCCTCGTCAACAGTCAAACGCTTTGGCTTTCCCACATTTCAGCGACAGGGGCACAGTATGGTAAAAATAAGGATGAAGCCAAGATTTGACAATCAAGCTCTCGTAATTATCCTGCACGCTCTCGTCACGGACGAATTGCCACGAAGACCCTACTCGGACCCAATCATCGAGGACCCTACGACAGACCTTGGTCATCTCCAATTGGCTGACACCGACCCGAGGGGAAATGGTCCCCTGGATTTGGAGATTGGTGGCGACGTATACGCTTACCTATGCGCCTCAGGAGTTGTTGCCACTGGAATAGGAGCGACCAAGGCCATTAGGACGTCCCTTGGCTATGTGTTCGCAGGTCTGGTACGGAGTGCTACCAGTCAGGATGAATAAGTATACGGGAAAATCAGGTATGAATTGTAAACACAAAATTACGGGGGGAGAATGTTCCAAACTTGAAACAAAACGTTGCTATAATTGTGAGCAGCGTTGTACTTACATGTGTGTGAGTGTAAATGCAAGTGCAATTTCACTCCACTCATGTACGTACATTCCAATGACGCCTACATAAGGTATTGTCCTTTTCCTTTTGTGTCGTCATTTACTTAATCGCTGCTTGCGGTCGGTTCGTTTAAGCTAAGCCTACAACGATTAGACGGCAAGCATCAGAATTCAGTCTCGTTTTGAACATCAACATCAAACTAAATTCGTGCGCTTCTCCCCCGTAAAATCGAAAGTTTAAAAGTGTTTTTTTATTTTTAAAAGTGAATAATAAATTTAAAGTGATTTTCCTTTAGAAGAGATCCACTTGAAGGACCCCACACACACTGAACATTGAACAAAAGTGACAACACGAGACCCACCACAGAAGCGTTCAAACGCATAGTGAATTCTTTAAAAGACAAAGAAACATTGAATTACTCCAAAAAAAAACTAATTTAAAAATACTAGGTTTAAGCTACAAAACATTGAAATTAAAACTCACACTATTCCCTTTCACAATTTCACATTTGTACATACTCTAAACGCCGTAACTAAAACCACATTGAATTATATAAAAACCAAAAAATTAAACTAAAACTAAATATACATTCTAACATCAATAACAATGTAAATACTTCCCCCATTTTTCTTGTAAATAAAATCTGAGAAATTTAGAAAAGAATTTAAAGATTGAAAAATTAAGTCTTCTTTTTCTGAAAGGCAAAATTGACCCAACAAACCACGACCCCTAAACAACTATCTTATCATTAGTTTTGTGTACGCCCTTCTTTAAATGTACGCCTTTAAATTGAAGAAAATCATTATTTTTTTGACAATCCGCATTATTTTGTGTAATATTTCAATACCAATAGCTTTAATGTCGAATCGGACTTAATTGACAGTATGAGATATTTGAGTCATTAATTTAAGGCTATGCTCCCCTTAAAGGAAAGGTTGTCTTGGTAATACATTTTATTACTCTTGTCATTATTTTTAAGAATACATACTTTTGAATTAACTCTCTCTAAGGCAGAATTATTCTCTCCCTCTCTCTCTCGGAGAATCAGAGTTGTTTGTTGATCCCAGCAAAAAATAAAAGAAGTACTTCCAAAGGAATAACATTATAAGTAACACTATAAGTATTGCAGTTTTATTTCTATTTGGTATGTTGGCATATGTTTTGTAGGGCAGCGCCCCCCCTTTGATTTAATAAAGGGCTGAAAATATAGCATTTTTGCACATTGCGAGTAGGACACTTTTTACAAAAGAAAACGAAGCCCTTTCGCAGTGCAGCATGTTCTCACAAACGAAAACAAAAAGTTGTTTTTATGGCGAAAAGCAAAAAATGTAACATTTTTTGGCACAAAAGAAAACGCCATTAATTTTTATTTAATTAATGTTTATGAAGAAAATAAAGATTAAATTAAATTAATTTTAAACGAAAAGCCTTTTCTTAATTTTTGTTGCAGTTCATGTTTTTGAGACGAAGATGCATTTTAATTTAGCTCAATAATAATTGTACTATATTAACCATATTTTAATAATAAATCATAACTTCTGAAAAACAATCCACGGCTTTTTAAATATTCTCCGTACTTGGAGTTAAGCCACTTTTAAAACAAACGTTTTTGTAGTTTAATTTGCTAGCAAAACTTAAGATTTTAAAATCTAAGTCACGTTTGACTTTTTGAGAAATTTCTGTTTGATAACATTATATGCGGCTTATCTGATGCCGAATCCATCCTAAGCTAAATTTCAAAACAAACAGTTCAAATAATTAATAATTTGTTATATAAATATATATTTTAAATTTTTTAGTAAAACAATTTTTGAATGGGTCTATTATAAGTATTTGTGTCGTAGAAGAGAGACCACTTGTACAAAATATTTCAAAGTAAGTATTATATTTCAAATATTGAAATATATCACTTATTTTCAATATTTTCTTACTGTGTAATGATAAAATTTATTAGATTACTTTTTCGTATACGAATCATTCTGTTTGATTTCTTTTCAGATTATTTTAATTTTAGATTGCGTAATGAACTTTATTTGGATATATAAAAAATGCAGTGGAGAATGAAATTCCAACTAAATAATATGTAAAACTAATAATAAAATATTTTTTTTATACAATTTATATTTAAATTCCAGCCAAATTCCAAGTAAAAATCATTAATGTCGGTTCCGACGAAAATTGTTCATGTACAACAACTAGAGAAACGGATCCCACTATAGATTTATAAATAGATATGTACCAATAATGACAATACAATATTCGAAAAAGGTCACACTTTATATACTACGATAGTGTATTGGCCGGTTTGACTTTATAAAACTAAAATATTGTTTTAAATTGTAAATGTTCACAGTTATCCGTAATATGTATTATACATTTTTGTATTTTCAAATATAAAATATAACAAATCAAACCTTTAGAAAGATAAAGCGTTGTGTTTTGAATTTATAAGTTACCACTATAAATTGCATGAAGCATATTTTCTATCTATATTAAGAGTTTTTATTGGTTCAAAGATGAAAAATGATTCATTAATAATAGTAGCACTATAATAAATATAATAATGCAAGGAATTTTTCATACAAATTAAAAAAAACTGTATTTAAATCCATGTATGCCTTAAAGTCAAGGACAGACATTTAAAATTTTATTATATATTTTACTAAAATAAGCACGCGTTATACTTAAATTTACGCCAAAAAGGTGTTTATTTTAATCACTAAACATAATTAGTGTTATTAATCAAAGTTCCTGATTCTATGAAATGCATCCTCAAAAAAAGTACTATTCATGTCTTTAAATTAATTATAAAATATTTTTATTTTTATAGCGGTTGCGTTTGGCTCGGAATCATTGCCGAAATAATTCTTGGGTCTTGTTGTAACCACTCAGAGCAAAAAACCAAATCCGGATGTGATAATAATGCGATGTAATGGAACTTAGAATACCGATAATAATGGAATTTAGAATGCCGAAATCTTCCAAGCAGATAAAATCGTTTTGTAGAAAATTTATTCGAGATCTATGTATGACCAAATACCTGAAAAAAGATAAAATTGTTAATGTAAATGGCCCATGTTATCTAGTAGCTTTCGAAAAACTGAAATAGATTATAACCAATTCACTGAGATACCCGAATTTCAAAAAAAGTTTCAAAATTATTACAGATGCTAGTAATTTTGCATCAAATTGCATTCGCGTGTAGCACCCTTAGCAGGCATGAAAAAAACTACGCAACAATTGAAAAAAAATTGTTGGCGATAGTTTGGTCTTTAAAATATTTTAGACCCTACATTTACGGAAGAAAGTTCCAAGTGGAAAGGGACCATCAACCGCTGAAGTGGATAATGACAAAGAATTTTCTGAGACATCAGCCCAAGATTACAAAGATGGTCAGTTCTCCTAGGCGAATAAAATTTCAGTTTGAACTATATAAAGGGAAAGCATAACAATATTGCAGATTTCTTAAGTAGAATAAATAATAACGAAATAAATTTATTTGACTCCGTAGATCTTAGTGAAAGCCAAACCAGAATGCAGTGCTGCCAGTTTAGGGGATTTATCCCCAATTTGGGGATTTTTCTTCGCGAATGGGGATATATTTTTTGGTTTGGGGATCCGGGGATTTGGCGGGGATTAAAATTTTTAATGATTACATGTCTTTATTTATGTTAAAATTAGTATTTGCTGTTAAATCTATATTTTTCTAGAAAATGCGTTCGTAAAAATTGTGTCAAAAGTTGCTACAATATGTAGCTTGACTCGCAGTGTATTAGAGTACGACTTAAATAGACAACCTGTAGTAATTGCCAATACGTCTTGCGGTTTTAAAATTCTTCCCAGACGACATTACGAACAATTTAAGCTAATTTTGAGTAAAGTTTACTAGTAACAGGATTCTGCTGGTCCAACTCGACTTTAAAGAACTGGAATCGTTGGTATAAACTCTTTGATGTACTTTATCAAATATTTAGTCCATTGGCAGAAATGATCAAACTTTTAATACCAAAAACGTGTACAAAAAAATTAGATGATGTAGATGAGATGGAAGAATTTGAATCAGATATATTTGATAATTTGACAACGTACAAACAAAATGAATTTAGTACAAAGTACATTGAATTGTAAAATACATCATTCACATATGTTAAAATATTTTCTGGGCATTTTTTTGGGGATGAGAAATCTTTTTTTGGGGATTTAGGGGATAAAAAATAAACATTTGGGGATTCGGCACTAAAAAAACTGAAATTAAAAACAATTTTGGCCTTAAATCAAAAATTTAATACGTCTTTGTTTGAAAAATAAATTTCTTTGAATTTATGAAAATTTACTTGATTTCAAAGAAATTGTCATTCGTTTAAAGTAAAATTCCTTACTTCTATGATAAGATGTCCATAACACCATGTAATGATGACTTTAAAGTTACGTAATAAAATTAAAGAAATAATAATTGATTGTAGTACAACTGTCATTAGCTCAATTATAAATTTTAATAGTTTGTATGATTTTTTCCTTAAAATTTTAGAAATTCTCATGTCATGTTTTTAAAGACAATATAACTTTAATTTTCTGTCATGTTTTTTGGTAACGTTCAATTAAGAATTTGTTATCTTTTAAGTTAAGAGATCATTTTTAACTGCGAGAGGAAAATTTAGACTCTTTTACTCGCAAAATTGAGTAAAAGAGAATAATACTGAGAGTTACAGTGAAGTTTGCTTTGAATTTTTTGGAATCAGTTCTTGTGGAGCGGTTGCAGAGAAAGGTTGTGTGCGCTTGTGCGAGTGGACATTTTTAATTCTACAATAATAGCAACAATGTCGGCGGCTGTTTGTCGGCAGTGTGTGTGCCTGATAAAAAAAACGTAAGCGGCGATGATATTTCACATGTAGTCGAAAATAAATTGTCTGGAAATTTCGATTGGTGGCTCATACGACGATGAGACAAAAAGGGGTACATAGAAAAATGTGAGTGTGTGCGTTGTAGTTACGCGAATTGATAACAAAAAGAGTCATAAAATCTGTCTCGGAAAGTAAGAGTAGTGGAGTTCCTGTGCGTTTACGAATGTATTACATTTACAGTATCAGTGCGTTTACGAATTTATTACTTTGACAAAAACAATGCAGAAATGTGTGCATGTAGTCTAATGTTGTTTTTCCGTAATAAATAATTAAACAGTTATTTTGTGCATTAAATAGAATATCGTTAGCTAAACATACAAATATGCTAAATCCAATTTTATCAAAATTGATATTTTTTACAGAATGATAGAATATTAAAAAATACAATATCTAGAAAAAGAAAACACCATTATGTTGTTTTCCCCCTTTGGCAGTGATACGTTGCACAAAAATGCAAAACATGTGACGTCTGTATAAAAACGTATATTTATGATAATTATAATTAAAAATTATTGATATTTAAGCGGAACAAATAAAAGAACATTCGCGTAT
This sequence comes from Eudasyphora cyanicolor, assembly GCA_963930755.1. NCBI lineage: Eukaryota > Metazoa > Arthropoda > Insecta > Diptera > Muscidae > Eudasyphora > Eudasyphora cyanicolor. Next base: position 109,551,820 of record OZ005737.1, read on the forward strand.
TTGCAGAATGAAAATTATATAATTTAAAAAGTGTTAGAAAGTTTTTTTCTTCCCTCTGAAAACTTTTTGAAACTCGACTTAGCATATTTGCATGTTTTGCTACGATATGTCATGGTAAATAATTTCAACAAGCCTTAATTTATCAGTAAGAAATATTTACACATCATCGGTGCGCCGACGAAAACTCCTATGTGTTTTTTTACTAGTTTACAGGAGAGGCAAAAAACCGTGCCATTTCGTCAAATCGCGATATATTTAATATCTTAGATTTTTGAATTTATCTTTTAATTATTTACCACCAATATATCGTAACAAAAATCTTATATGTGAAAAAGCCGTCAAGAAAATCTACACATTGGACTTTTTGTTTAGAGCATTTTAAATATTAATAAAACGAAAAAATACTTTCAAGAATCGAAAGTTAGCTAGATTGACGGGAAAAACTACTCAACTATGAAAAGATCAAAATATATTTATTAATATATAATATTTTTGTAAATCGAATTTATTAATTACATAAAAATCGCAATATAAAAACATAAACTATAGGAGTTTTTGGTAATTTCGAAACCGGTGAAGATAGCACAAAATGCTTTGATAGGTATGACCGCTAGGACTTTCTAATACGACAATAAAAAAATCGAAAAATTACACATAGTAGTTTTCGTCGGCGCACCGACGATATGTATGTTAATTTTATTAATATTCCTTTTGGTAAATTTTATTACATTTACGGCCAATTCCACAATCACCGGTTATCCTACAGTTAGAGCTAACCTACATTTATAGTGTGAGTTAGCTCTATCCGGAGGTTGCGAAATTGGGGATAAGATTGTTTCTTAAATTCTCTTGTTTATTACAACTTTGAAATAAATGCTAATCGTTTTCAGATATTGCAATTTTTAGAAATTGTCGGCATTATTAAAATCGTGAAGTTATATCGCAGTTATAATGGACAAAACAAAACTTTTTTAAACTAATATCAGTACGACGATATCCATCGCAATCTATCACAGGAACAATGATTTGGACACCTAAGCGCAGTATTTCGAGCAATATTAAATACGTTTGGAAATATTGAATAATACATTTATTAAAGGCTGCAAATTTTGAATCATTCAAACTCCTGTATCGATTTCAAAAGAGGAAGGACTAGGTTAAATGTTAAAATGTAAATATACGAGTATATTTTTATATATCTTTATAACAGGTCCCGATGGTATATGATTATGCAAATTGGAGGAATAAAAATCATCTTAAGCAAAAATTTTCGAACGAGGATTCTATTGACGAAGAGTTACACGCATTTCAACTAGGAACAATTTTGCAAAATTTTTGTTTGTTCATTAGAATAAATATTCCCTCTAATAGTAGACAAAACACAATGGCTAAGGGTATCGTCAGCTATGTATGCAGTAGAGTGGGTCGCAAAAAAAAGTTGCACCGGTTTTGTTTATGAATGAAAATGGGTTCTTCAAAAGCAAAACTTTAAATATTTTTAAAGGTCTTTATCATCGTTTCAAAATATTTCCCACTTAGGGGGGTAGAAAACGAGATGACCGAGGTCACTTACCGAATTTGACTTCGGAGTCAAGAGTAACAAAGGGACGAAATATAGCCCTTGCCAAAACTCGAACCACGATATGCATCCCGTTACGATCGGACATCAAATGCCGACGCAAGATAATAAAATTAAAAGGGCGTCATGTAGGGTGCACAGAAAAAAAAATTTGTTGATTCCCATGAATTGTCGCTAGATAATCTTCAAAACTAGGGGGTGACTGGGGCAACATTTTTTTTGTATGGGGACCGACCCTTTTTTACTGTGCAGCATACTACGAGTAAAAAAACTTGTTATCGAAATCAAATATTTTAATAAAGAAGCAAATAATAAAAATTACTATGAACGTGTAAACAAATAATTAAATAAAAAATATTTTACACTTAAGGAAGTACATCACGTGCTTGGTTTAATTACAGAATGTACTTAATCTAAAGTCATTTTATGTATTTAATGTAGGCACAAGACGAAGTATAAGCCGTATTTCTTTCAAAGACATTTGCTCTTCTGATTTAAAGATGATTAATGACTTTCATTGTCGTACAAGACGTACTTAGTTTAAAAGTCTTTGTTTTTGGAGCCAAATCAAAGAAAAAATCCTAAAAGTTAAGAAGATTTCAATGATTTTCAGTACACTTATTTTCAGTGTATACCGATACTGGACACTGTTGTAAACTGCATTAAAATACAAATTATAATAGTTGAGACCAAGGAAACAGATCTTGAAAAAGCTTTTAATAACAAAAGTATTTACATTGATAAAAGTGATATATTTAACAACCGGGTTATTGACGTTATACGTAAAGACATTAAAATGGGGAAAGTAGGTACACATTCGAGAAGAGAATTCAAGCGTAAATTTTGTAAAATGTTCTATGTTTGCTACTGACATCGAGGATGAAGAAGAACTTAACAGGCAAATGGCTTTGTACCATAAGATAGAAAGCGGACATTGCGGAATAGTAGCTACATACGAGGGAATAAAAACAAGAATTTACAATCCAAAATTTTAATATCGTATACATAGGCTTATAAATAATTGTGACATTTGTACTGTGGGAAACATGACCGGAAACCAGAATTACCGAAACCCCCAAAACGACTAACGAAGTAGTCCATGTAGATACATATGTTAATAGCAAACGACCGTTCATAATTTTTCTCTACAAATTCTCCAAACAAGCTATGAGTTTTCTCCTTACCGACAGGAACAACGCAACATTGATCGAATGTGTTAGACAGTTTTTGACTATAAAAGGTAGTATTAAAAAGCTTGTACAGGCTGGAGCGCGGTAATTTGCTTATTTGGGAAAGAAATAAAATATGTAGTCGAAAGTGTATATCAACGTAGTCGAAGGTGTATATCAAACGTTCAAACACCTTGGAAGACCTAATTAACAATATTGAGGCTGAAATTGGCAGAATACCAGTCGACATGCTCGTTAGAGTTCATGAAAACTTCAGAAAACCTATGCAGCAGTGTGTGGATAGCGAAGGTCGGCATTTGCCAGACACGCTATTTAAAACCATGTAAATTATAAATTCCCTTACTGTTCAATATAATTAAAATATAAAATAAATTTGTCTAAGGTTCATAACTTTTTTATTTCATTCCCAAATAAGCAAATTACCGCGCTCCACCCTGTATTTGATAATGATTTCAATACTGTATAAGAGAATTCTTAGATGGGGAGGGAATACAATAGCATGCCACGAAAGTTATTACGGGAAACTCCGACGTGGAAAGGTTACACAATAGTATCAGTGAAAAAATAAGGGCCTTTAACATTGAGGAGAAATTAGCAAGAACAATAACACCTTTCACAAATCCATAAAATGTACTCCATTCGATGTTCAAAACAACAAGATTGATCACGATATTATTTATGAACGACTGAGGAAAATAAAACAGCGCAGTTCAAAAAATACAATTGGAATAACGTTCGTTTATCTAACGTCAACAGACATTACTGCGTTACAACATTAAGTAAAGTTAATATAATCAGACAAATTTGAATTGTATACCCCCAAAAAATTTATATGGCAATCAAATAAGTTCGCTTTAAACAAAATGGATTTGGACTATAATAGAAAAATCAGAGAATTAATTATTTATTTTATTTATTTATATGAATTACAATACAAAGTAAATTTATATTCTAATTGTACGGTCCAAGGAAAAGCCGGCTTACAAAGGCCTTGTGGCTAGATTTTGCAGCGACAGACCAGAGCCTCTGGTGGGAATGGAACCCACGACCCCCAAACTCATAGGCGAGCACGGTACCAACTCACCTACCGGGGCGCTCATTTCTCAGAGAATTTATTATAAATGTCTGAATTTTAAAAAAATTAATATGTGAATGTATTGAATAATATGTAACATACAATAATAATTTGATATTATAAATTTTCGAAATAAAGAATCCGGAGTATTCTTTGGCAAGTAGGGGAGGAGTTTTCGAAAATGCTGCCGCTCTACAGAGAAATGATGTACCAACGAGGACACTTTTATATTGTTTTACACGAGGAAATAAACATCACTCATTCATTGTAATGTTGAAACTATTTAGTCTTAAGATTGATATTGTTTTATTTCTCGGAAGAGATTGTGGGATCTCTAATAAATCGCAAATAACATAGCTCGTGTGTATTTACATTTAAATTAAGTTTGGACAGATGTTTTATTTAGGTGTCGTCTTGAAGCATACTTTGTTTATAGTTAGTTAAAAGCTGCCTTTTCGATTTTTTCGGTTCCGGCCATTAAAAATGCTACAGTACAAGAAGTTGTAGTCGTTATTTTTGAAATGCTGCACTCTGACAGGGCAATATAAAACATGGGTCTCATGCACTATGAAAAAAATCTGTAGTACATACATATATTGCGCAAACTTGGGAAATACCTGTATTTAGGTATGCCGAAAATCCCTCGTGTATTTGTAGTTTATTTCTGACTTTTTAAGGCAAGTAGAACTGAAAAGTTACAGAAATATATTTTGCAAAGAAAATTTTTAAACATATTTTTAATATGTACAGGCTCGCGGTATAACGAATACTCGGTTTAACGAAAACCCGATATAACGCACGATCAAAATGTTTACATTGAGTACCTTATATTACGAACGACTTCAATTATTTGTACTCGATATAACGAACGATTGGGAAAAAATTATTAAAATTAAAGACAAAACTAAAATAAAAGAATGTTAGAAGAAGGAAAAACACTCTAGAGTCGTTGCAGAACCGTTAGTTTTTATTACTTGCTCATTTTGACTCATACCTACATACACACCGATAGCGAAATTTGTAATTTTACTTTTAACATAGCCGAAAGAGTATCATTAATTAGAATGGACAGAAGAAACAGAATTTCCTTAAGTCAAAAAATTTCAATTTTAGATGAATGTTTGATTTCAGTTATTTCGAAGAAAAATTGGATTCCAAAAGCATCAACATGCACATTAAAGAAATGCGAAATTAAATGTTCTCTAATTTATAAGCAAATAACAATGTATCAAAAATCGTCGGATTCTTAAAAAAGGTAATTCACAGATGGAAAAGAAACTACGAGTGGTTTCTTGATGTTCCAGTAAATGGAAAAGCACTAAAATTAAAGCCATAGAATTACAAAGGAAGCTACATGAAGGGGTTTTTTAAATATTATATATAGGTTAGGTTAGGTTGAAGAGAGGAGACGTTTAAACGTCTCATGTCCATGGACATACACTTAAGCCAGTGGTTCGGCCTGTTGTGCGCTCCTTATTTATGATCTTTTTATACCTCACGAGTTATAGAAAATCGGTACTAGACACGAATTTTCTCAGTATCTAACAGTCATATTCTCTGAGATGAGTCAAGTCTGGCAATATGTCGGACCCGAAATGTTGGGATCTTGCATGTGTGAAAGCCGGGCAGTGATACAGAAAATGTTCCATCGTTTCGATGTTTTCTCTGCATGCCCTGCATTCGTCGTTTTCTGCTAGTCCTATGCGATGAAAATGTGCTTGTAAGCTTGAGTGTCCCGTTAGAACACTCATCATCTTACTAATATCGATCTTGTTTAGTTTCAGAAGACTTCTTGTTTTCTTTTCATTTGGGTCACCCCACAGTATCTTTGCAGTTGCTCCTACTGTTGCGCTATTCCACACAGGTTTATGAGCCATCACTGGCCAGTGCTTCAACTCATTTTTCGTGGCTTCGAAAGGTTTCCAATTTTCCAAGTTTATTACTCGAAGTTCTCTGCCCTTTGAAGCCAAGTTGTTTGCCCGTTCATTTCCAATCACTCCGTTGTGTCCTGGTACCCAGCAAATACGCAATTGATTGGCTGAGTAATCATTTATCGTTCTTTTACAGTCCAACACAGTTCTGGATTTGACCCTTTCCGATGTTATTGCTTTAATCGCCATTTGGCTGTCTGTGAAGATGTTGGCATATTTAGGCTTTGTCGTGTTACTGAGCCAGTTCACACACTCCGTGATTGCTCGAACTTCTGCTTGAAATACCGTGTTGTGGTCAGGGAGGCGGAAGTGAAGTTCGACTTCTGGTTCATCAATAAAAAGTCTTAGACCCGTCCTTCCTCCTCGCTTGGACACATCCGTGTAGCAGCTGTCTGTCTGGCACAAACGTATCACAGGTAGCTGTAAGCCGCACTTCAGGAATGCGGTCCGAGATTTCTGGCGTTTGAATGTGACCAACTAGATATTCTAAAATCTTCTGATGGTACGACTTGTGGTCTCGATTTATCCATTCACCCATCACTTGTAGACGTCTTGCTGTGAGGGCTGCCTCATAGTTTATACGGATGTCTATTGGTTGGATGTGCAGTATAGTCTCCAACGCTTTTGTTGGTGCAGTTCTAAATGCCCCGCTTATGCCTAGACAGCACATACGTTGAATTTTTTGCAAAGGTATTACGTTGCAATTCTTGTCCATTGATGTCCACCATACTACAGAGGCGTAGGTGATTATTGGTCTAATCACGCTCATGTAAAGCCAGTGAGTCATATTTGCACGTAGTCCCCATTTTAAACCTATAGCTCTTCTGCACAACGACCAACATCTGTGTGCCTTTGTAACTCTTTCTTCAAGATGATCTTTCCAGTACAGTTTCTGATCCAAGATTACTCCCAAGTATTTTACCTTTTTAGTTATAGCAATTGTCTTATTCAGGAATCGAGGCGGGGTAAAACGTGGGATCTTCGTTTTCCTTGTAAATAGACATATTTCTGTTTTGTCTGGGTTAACATTTAATCTCCTTGGTTGTGCCCAGTTATATGCTATGTTAGTGCCTCTTCAGCTCTTCTGCACAATAGATTTGGATGAAAGCCCCTTAGAAGTATTACAACGTCGTCTGCATAACAGACTGGTTTAAGTCCTTCATTGGTGAGGGCTTTTAGGAGACTGTGTATCGTCGTAACCCATAGAAGAGGCGATAAAATGCCCCCCTGAGGTATACCACGATTTACCTTGTCTCTAATTTTTACGTCATATGATCCAGTTTTTCAGCGCCCGGTCAACCTGAAACTCGTCTAAGGACTGGATAAGTGTATCGGTCTGTACATTGTTAAATGCGCCCTCAATGTCTATGCAAACAGCAAGTGTATACATTTCTTTACTGAAGGACTCTTCTATGTGGTGCACTACCTCATGCAGAGCTGTTTCCACTGAACTTCCTTAGACATAGGCGTGTTGTTTGAATTTTAGCCTGTCATCCGCTATTTTACCTTTGACCATGTTATCAATTATTCGCTCCATTGTTTTTAACAGGAAAAAAGTAAGGCTAATGGGTCGATAAGCCTTTGGGGTCGTATAACTCGCCTTGCCAGGCTTTGGTATGAAGACCACCCTTGATTCCTGCCAGTTTTTTGGGGTATACGAATGGGTTAGGCATGCAGTGAACACTCCAGCCAAATGAGTTGATACCAGATCCACCTCATTCTACAGAAGAGCTGGAAATATTCCATCCGGTCCCGCAGCCTTAAAGGGAGAGAAACTTTTTATCGCTTCTTTAACCATACCATCTGTTATATCCGTAATAGGTACTTGATGCAATACATTTTCATTCTGTAACTGTTCCTCTGTTGGTCCAGCATTACCAGTCGGAAAATGAGTTTTCATCAAGAGCCTTACGGTATCCTCTATAGTTTCCATCCTTTTACCCGTTTCATTCACCAGTGTTTCGGTTTGGACATGAGTTTTTGAGAGGAACTTCTTCATTTTAGACATGCTGTTAACGCTGTCTACCTGTTTACAGAAAAGCCTCCAGGAGTTACGTTTCGCCGATCTAATGATTTTATTGTATTCTTTTAGTCTTCTGTGGTAATCGTCCCAATATACTGATTGTTTTTTACGTCGAGCTCTATTGTAAAGTCTGCGGACATCTTTGCCAATCGAGCGAATTTGTCCTGTCATCCAGGGTTTCTCAAAGGCAGATTATCTTTGAATGATTTTACAAGAGCCTCGGTAATCTTCTTAACATTGATATCAATGTCTTCTGCTCATAGATAATCGCGTATAGGCTGCCCCAATCGATTTCTAAGTAGATTTCCGAATTTAGTCCAGTCGGTCTTAGCCTTATTACGGAAACTTATGGGGTTTGGCGGTGGCCGTGCAATGTTAAACCTTATATAACGGTGGTCTGAATAGGAGTGTTCATCCGAAACCCTCCACTCATGAATCTCATCAATAAGTTTTTCTGAACATATCGTTATATCTAATACATCTTCCCTAATTTTGTTAACAAAGGTTGCAGTGTTTCCTATGTTAAGAGTTATGAGGTCATTTGTATTCAAAAATTCGATAAGGGCGTGTCCCCTTTTATTGGTGTTAGTACTACCCCAAGCGATATGATGGGAGTTGGCGTCACATCCAGCTAATAACTCATTACTTGTGTGTTTGGATTCCCTCACAAGACGTTGTAATTCCGACGTAGGTGGCAATGTCGGTGCATCGAATGGCAGATATATTGACGCCAGGTACATATTTCCATTACCTTGCCTCAGCACCGTTGCGGCCGATGTTTACAACTCTGGAGAGAAAATAAAACATAAGTTTTTATGGCACAGAATACAAGTCCTTGGACGAGTACCTGTGTTGGCGTAGAAAAGGTTATAGTTCACATGGTTTAATTAAGTAACCTTGTTGCTAGTTGTCCATGGTTCCTGGATCAAAGCAATATGAACCCTGCCTTTATTTATGATTGATGTCCATCAGAGCGTTGGATGCTGTCTCGCTCCGGTGGAGGTTTATCTGGATGACCTCAATCATTGTCCTTCCAGTAAAAGTTTCTTTTAGGAGTCTATCCTATCTGGAGGCACCCCCTCATTATTTGGTAGTGGGTCATTCTCCTCCTTTCGTTCACTACCTATTACACCATCTTCCAGTCGGCAATTTTGGGAGGCGGTGTTATTTTTGGTCGTTTTGTGGCTCTTTTTATTTTGATCACCACCTTTGCTGGGAACTTCCTGCAAAAGTGGCGGTACTATTGGTGAACTGGTGGTGTTATTGACTACTTCCACATCAGTTTTTGGCAGTGTCTCACTTGTCTCCATCCGTTCAATACCAGTGTTTGCCTCTTCAGACAGTATATTTGGATTCGATTCATTTGTCCTGCCAATCGGGACCTTTCCAATTTTGACTGTCCAGATCAAGAAGTACGCCATGCCCTTCGCCATGACAAGATTGTTCTTGGATTCTGGGTCTATGTCTAACACGAGGAGAGTACCCTCGGTATCATCCTTCCTATAGAAGACTTCCCACTTTCTCACGGAAAGTTTTGAATTCTGTTTGCCAATGATGTCGAGTATGTACTCTGATGAGAACTTACTGGGACATCCCTTAACATATAGGGTCGTTTTTGTGAGTTCAGGAATGTCGCTTTTCCTTACCAATTTTAGCTTTGCGCCGTCCCAAGGTGAGGGGAAGGTTTAGGTTTAGGTTAGGGTGGCAGCCGTATTTTTTTACAAGCTCACATAGATCAGTTTAGGTCCCTAGTGTTACCACGGGCTGAAATGCCCCTCATCGAAACCAACCTGTTTGATATATAAATTTATCGATAGTACGAATATCAGTACTGGAAAGATCTGTTAGGCTGCCTAAAAAGGCCGACCCCAGTATGTCCAGTCGTCGTTTACTCAAAGCGGGACAGTCACAAAGCAAGTGCTCAATGCTCTCCACTTCTTCCTCATCTCCAAAGCTTCGGTAGAAGTCATTGGAGTCAATACCAAATCTTTTGGCGTGTTCGCCGATCAAGCAGTGTCCCGTCAGAACCTGTACTAACGTAGACAATCGTTTCCTCTCTAGTGCGAGGAGATATTTTGACCTTCTCATGTCATACCTTGGCCGATTTGTCTAGCTGCCCTGCAGGTGCCGATTTCTGTCCATCTCTCGTTGGACTGCCTGATTGCCTCTTGCCTAAGCCAAAGCTTGCACGTGGATAGTGGCGCACCAATATATGCAAATTCTTCGAGAATTTGTAATGTCGTCCCTTTCCTAGCAAGTTCATCGGCTTTGCAGTTCCCCGGGATATCCCTATGCCCAGGCACCCATATGAGGTGTATATCAAACTGCTCAGCCATCTCATTAAGAGATCTGCGGCAGTCGAGGGCTGTTTGTGAATTTAGGGATGTTGCCTCCAGAGAATTCATGGCAGTCTGGCTGTCCGAGTAAATGACAACGCCAGTGTTGGTTACTATGCTGCGACTCAGCCACTTGGCGACTTCCCATATTGCCATTATTTCGGCTTGATAGACACTGCAGGTATCTGGTAGTCTGTGAGCTATATCCAGACTAATTTCTTCACAGTGTACTCCGAAGCCAACCTTTTCATCAAGCTTCGAACCATCCGTGTAAAAGTGGAGATGGTTTCTATTACCTGGTATTCTGCCGACCCATTCATCTCTGGCGGGAATCATAGTGATGTAATTTCTCTCGAAGGTGTACACAGTTGGTATATAGTCCACTCGGTCGGTTACCATAGCACTACACTTTGATATCCTCATGTGACCATAGTTCTTGTACCTCCACATTGATAGGCAGTTTAATCTTATTGCCGCTTTGGTTGCAACTTCTCTCGCCATAATATTAATCGGCAGTATATGGAGTAGGGCTTGTAGAGACTCGGTCGCTGTACTCCTTAAGGCTCCGTTTATGCTCAGGCAGGCAGTTCTCTGAACCTTTGTTAGTAGGTTGGTAATGGTTAGTTTGTCAATTGCCGTCCACCATACCACAATACCGTATAACAGTATTGGACGAACTACTGCTATATATATCCAGTGGACGATTTTAGGAGAGAGTCCCCACCGCGACCCTACAGCCTTTAGCAGGAATATAAGGCGACGTTGGCCTTCCTTACACGTTCCAATACGTTAAGTCTAAATAACATTTTCCTATCTAGAATTATTCCTAAAAATTTTGCACTTTCAGAAAAGACTAGATCTGTTCCATTTATCCGAGGTGGAGGGTCCACATGTGGGACATTATTCATCCTAGTAAAGAGAACCAATTCTGTCTTGTTGGGGTTAACGCCCAAACCGCTGCTTCTGGCCCATCTAGCCAACTTGTTCAGAGCCACCTGTAGGATGTCTCTGAGGACGTTTACGAATTTGCCACTCACTGCGATTGCCACGTCGTCCGCATATGCCACGACCTTGCAGCCACAACGTTCTAGATCTAGCAGGATTTCATTCACCGCTAGGTTCCAAATTAGTGGAGACAATACTCCTCCTTGCGGGGTCCCTCTGTTTACATACCTTGTTAGAGTTGTGGACCCTAGACATGCTGTTATGCGTCTTCTGTTGAGCAGACTTTGAATTAGTCTAATCAAACTAGTGTTAACTTTTAGATGTGAGAGTGCCGCAATTACCGCATCTGAGTGAATGTTGTTAAAAGCCCCTTCTATGTCAAGAAATGCCACCATGGTGAATTCCTTGAAATGCAGGGACGATTCGATAGTGATCACAAGTTCGTGCAGGGCTGATTCTGTAGACTTGCCCTTATTGTAAGCATGTTGGTTCCCCGACAGGAGTTTTGTATCCAGGTTTTCCCTAATGAAATGATCTAAAAGTCTTTCCAGACTTTTCAATAGGAAGGAGGATAGGCTAATTGGTCTGAAGTCTTTTGGCCTAGTGTGTGATATCTTCCCCGCTTTTAGTATGAATACCTGATACAGCCTACATAAATTTTCTCCAGCCAGGGGATAATGTACTTTAACATTTTCTACATTTCTGCTGGAGTGATGCCATCTGGTCCAGGTGACTTGAAGGGCTCAAAGCTGTTAATAGCCCAGCTTATTCTGGATCTCTCAGTCAAGAAGCTAGCGACGCTCGCATTCCACTCGCACTCTTGTTGGTCCTGCTGATCCTCGGGTTCTGTTACAGAGTTCCCCGGGAAATGTGTGTCGAGCAGTACATTGAGCGACTGCTCGCTGTTTTTGGTCCAGTTATTTGCCTCATCCTGTAAATATCCCACTGTACAGGATGAAGCAGATAATATCTTCCTCAGCCTAGCGGCGTCGGAGACCTTTTCCACTTCACCACAGAAGGTATACCAAGAGCGCCTTTGCGCCTTTCTAAGCTCCTTCTTATAGATCTTGAGTTGCTCTTTATAGGCATCCCAATCATCCCTAGTAGATTTAGCCTTATTGAATAGCTTGTTGCAGGTCTTTTTCATAGCCGTTAGCTCAGAAGTCCACCATTGCGGTTTAGTTTTACCCTTGTACCTTGTTTTTGGACAGGCTTCTTCAAGGGATCTATTGAATGATATGGTGATATGATCGACCAGATTATCCAGACCGGCTTTGTCATTCGGTTCGTACAGAAGTTTAGAGTTGAGGACTTTCTTGAAATTCTTCTCATACAGATGCCACTTTGTCTTCCTTACATTTCTATGGACGGCGGGTTTAGGAGCTTTTTCCGCGAGTTTGAACTCAATATAATGGTGATCTGAGAATGAGTGGTCGTCCAGTACATTCCACCCAATAATTTTTTCTGACAGCCGGTCAGTAGCAAACGTTACGTCGAGTACTTCTTGTCTGTCTTTAGTTGTGAAGGTCGGTTTATTACCTATGTTACAAATACTAAGGTTGGTAGTTAGAATAAAGTCAAGAAGCGAATCACCCCTATTGTTTAAATCCGTACTACCCCAGATAGTATGATGAGCGTTCGTGTCTGCGCCAATAATCAGCTCAAGCTCGTCAGACGTTGCTTCTTCTACTACTTCCCTGAATAGAGCAGTCGGTACTACAGATTCATAAGGCAAGTAGCTGGAGACCACCCAATATATGCGATTACCGATCTCCAGGCTAGCAGCTGTTTGGTCTTTACCACTTAAATTAGTCAGGAGAAAGATACTTAGATCTTTCCTGGCCAAAATGCAGGTTCTTGGAGTGCCTTCACAGTTGGCCACAAGCAGTTTAAAGTTGGGTGTCCTAATACCGCACACCCTTCCTCCCACTACGTAGGGCTCCTGTATCAGGACGATGTCTACTGCGCCTGTGGACAGGCGCAGCAATAGAGCCGCTGAGGCTGCTTTAGCGTGATGGAGGTTAATCTGTAGAATTCTTACCATCATTGGTAATTGACAGATTAACATCCACTCCGACAAGGGTGTTATCGAACTCTTCGTCCGTATCGTCGAGAAGCATGTCCCCGCCAGATGCGTCGAAGAGTCCGGAGACTCCCCTCAGCCTCTCTGTGTCCGACGTAGAGCTTTTGTCCTCAGAGAAGGACGTTACAGATCTTCTGTTAGAGTTGGAGTCACCAGAAATAATAGGCGTGGGTACCTCCGCACTTCCAGAAAGTGCCACGGTGGACGACTCACCTTCTGCAGTGGGAGCTATATCCTGCTTGTATATCTTCAAGACTATAGTCTCGAAGCCATATTGTAGGGTTGCACTCGCACTTTGTATATGGGAGTTGGATTCAGCGTTTATGATTAGATTGACCTGCCGCTTTTTACCATCCGCCTCACCCACCTTGCTGATTCTCCAATTATGGGCCGGCAGACCAGGATTGGAATCTTTTATTATTTCTAAGATGTCAGCCGGGTTGGAGGGCTCTTCTGTAACCCAGGTGATGGCTCTAGGGTGACTAGGGATGTTGTTTTTTTCGACAACATCCAACTGGGCACCCGGCCACACCTCACTCGCTCGACTCAGAGCAGCCTTATACAGGTCTACTGATCTGGCATCACCGAAATATAAGAGCTTTACTCTCCCCTGATGCCATCCTGCATCGTTGCAGATTGGTGGTTTGCCCGGCATTTCTCTACGGACATCGAGGTAATGATCCATAATGGCTGATTGTACATGACTCCATTTGTCCTTGAGGATGGATCCATCCTCACTACTTCTGTCTATAACAGCCATCACTAGACTCTCCTTCGCCACTTCATTGAAGGGCTTGGTGAGTGTCCTGTTGATGGTGACATTAGGGCCTCTTGCCTTTTTCGAAGGCAGGGGTTCATCAGGTGATCTGATTCGTTTTACTTTATTAGCCGTTAACACAGCTGAATTTGTGGCTCTTTCAGCCGACTCATTGGCCTTAGAAGCATCTATGACGCCTTTAGCCCAGGAAGCTATCCACAAGTCTTACGAGGACACTAGCGCAGCGTTGTGATGACAGCCTTAGCATCAAAACACCCCTCTCAAACTTGCAACTCATTACTTCGATTGGTGGTTCATCCTTAGATTCGAGGACGTATTCCGCTACCCTCGTATAGACCAAATCTTCGAAGTTACTCTTTTGGTCTTCGGGGATTCTGCCAGATGCACTACTGCTATCAATTATGGCGTAGCATAGATCGTCTCGAAAATGTTGTTTAGCTATATTAGAATAAGACGGTGGCTTCTTACCCTTCTTTATGGTCAATTGATTTGTCCGTGTCTGTAGAGTCTTTTTGGTTAAAGCCTCATCCTTAACGGATGATTTGGTTGACTTGAACTGCGTTATTGGGTCAACTTTACCGCCCACAATCGAAGGACCCAGACTATAGACCTCCTTTTGTGTGGTTACGTTAGGCTTATCCGAATTACTGGAAGACGTCGAGCCCTTTTTCTTCTTAGTCACTTTCACAGCGCTATGTTCTTCGGGAGACCTGACTCTTTTAGCGGCCTCCATGTTTGTATTGGAGGTAGAATTGTCAGGTTCATCCCGTAATAGTTTCTGTCGGTTCAACTTATTCAGTTTCCTTCTTTGTGCCCCTGACAGTCTCTTTGAGTTAGCAACAATAGTGATATTGTTTTCACGTGATGATTCAGAGTCAGAGTCCCCACTGGCTTTTAAAGGCTGGGGTTGCTTAAAGCCCCGGCTGGGTTCTGCTTCATCTGTCTTATCATTTGTTTTGCCTGCGGCTGGATGTGCTCTTGTTTCATTTTCGACTACGGGATCCAAGGCACCAAAGCTCGTAGAAGTTGCTTGCTCACGATTGTTCGATAACGACGACACATGACTCGTGAGTGAATCAACGCTTGTCGCCGGCACTGGGTTTTCCCTCCCCTGCGCCGTAATCTCCTTCGTCTTTTTTGGTTTAATCATAAATTGGTTGGGGGAGATACCCCCATAGCCAGTATTAGCCCGTAATAGGTACGTCGGTATAAGCCTTCCAGACTGAGCTCAGAAATTTCTGTCCAGAGACCGATGCATCCAATTCAACCTACGCTTTATAACAACAAACCTCCTGGTTGCGTAGTAGGTAGGTGAATAGGTATTGCGTAATAGGTTAAAAACTATCCGTTCGCTACGACAGGCGGCGAAATATTATATATAAAATGGAACACAACTTCACAAATCTATGCCATTTTGTATGTTAAAGCTAAACAATTTGTATAATCGTAAAATTTATTAAATGTTATGTTTAAAATCCAACGAAACACATCTAAAAAAACTTCGCGATATAACGAATTATTCGGTATAACGAATTGGTCTGGCAATATATCGTTCGTTATACCGGGATTTGCCTGTATATGCAGACAACTTTATTTTCAAATTCAATATTATCTACAAAAGCTTTGCGGAAAAACATAAATGTTCGTAATTTTTATTATGTTTACTTACATATTTACTCCAAATATTTTTTGTTAGTATTTAATTTTGTACTTTGCACTCGCAAACGTTTCGTTTACATTTTTTTCTCTAAATGCGAATACATAGTTTATCTCGTTTCAGACATATCGAAGACTGAGGTTCTACTCCATCGGACGTCAGTGATGCCAACTATTTCCGAAGCAAATCGTAATGAAAAATTGAAAAAGCGTAAAATTCCAGACAAAAGGCGTAAAATGGCACTAAACTATTTTTCTTTCATTTGAAATAAAGTTTTATTTTAAATTAAAAATTTTAATATAAAAATATATATCCAACTTTAATCAATGTCATTTCCCTAAATAAAATGATATTTCGTACATTTTTTCTCTGCTAAATTGCATAAAGTTTTGCGGAATAATAAGGAATATAGGGATAAATCGAATCTGCTGGTGATTTTGAGTCAATCTTTGAAGACGATTTTCGAGTTATTGACATCTCCAAAGACGGCTACGGGACAAACTGTGTATGCGTGACCGGCCTTCGACCAGGATTAAAGATTTTCTGTTCTGAGGTATGTCCAACGATGGCTACGCGGACCAAAGTGCCTCTGAATGAAACATGTAACTTATAAAACCATAATTTTTCGACAAAACCCATTTCGGCAATAATTCTGTATGGTATTAAAAAGCCATTTGTTATTACTTTTTGTAAGTCCAAATTTCAATAAAATTTAAATTGCAGAAGTGAAAACAGCAATTTTTTAATCATAGGGAATGTAAGTGCATAGAAAGAAATATGTTGATAACACGGAGTAACAAAATAGTATATCTTCATTATGTTGCCAGATTTGATCTGACAAATGTACGGAAAGCGTCAAAAGCAACAAAAAATATGAAAAGCTTACACCTAGTGCGTTTTTCTCGTTTGGCACTAAGTGAACAGTTTTCGCGTATTGGGGGGTCTGAAAAGCACTAAATCTGGTGCGAAAGCACTAAGTTGGCATCCCTGTCGGACGTGGCTATGTCCAATGATCTAATTGCTCTCATTTTGTAGAGTTTTTGGTAAACGTCAAAATTGAATAAATATATATCTATTTGTTTTCAGATTCACTCAAGAGGACTTAAGTTTGGTATATATGAGGACTTTGGCAATTATACTTGTGCGGGATATCCCGGCATAATAGGTCATCAGCTATCTGACGCAAGTCTATTCGCTGAATGGGGAGTTGATTATATTAAACTTGATGGGTGCTATGCATTTCCGGAAGAAATGGACAAAGGCTACAGCGATTTTCAAAAAATATTAAATACCACAGGAAGACCAATGGTATTTTCTTGCAGTTGGCCAGTTTACCAAATTTATGCAGGAATTCAGCCTAACTTCACTACTGTTATGGATAATTGTAATATGTGGAGAAATTATGACGATGTACAAGATTCGTGGACATCTGTAGAAAGTATTATCGACTACTATGGGAACAATCAAGAGCATATTGCTCAATATGCTGGACCTGGTCACTGGAATGATCCAGATATGGTAAGTTTTTAATGCAGTCGACAATAAAATTGGCATAATAAATAAATAAGTACTTAAAATTAAAACAAACTACACATACCATGTATCTCAGAATATCCCAATACATTGGGCCATTAAATTTTCACTCTCTATGTAGACCCACATTTATTCGCCCATTTTGGGTATGGGGTGCTTCACAGTCGTAAACTTGTGCGAAAAGTTATATGTCTGTTATCAACGCACTACGACAAAACGATCGCCCATCGCAACAGAAATCCTTAAACGCAAATGGAAGTGGCTTGGATACACGTTACGAAAGAAACAAGGTGACCCCGCAAGGTAGCGGAAGAAGAGAAAGATCATCAGACACCTGGAGAAAACAACTCGATGACGAAATCATGAGAATGAGTTAGGGCCCTACGCTCCACACTGGAACGACGGGAATAAATGTATACACTCGAACCTCGTTTAATGCGAATTAAAATGTATGCGGTTTTAAATTCTATGTTTTTTGCGTTTTTACAAAAACATTTTTATTTATAATTAAAGCATTGATGATATATAGTTATGTATATAACCGCCGTTAAAAATACAAATACATATCAGCTTATAACTCAACATGTGTGCCTGTCGAATTTGTTTGACATTTAGGGAAAATTCATTTATCGACTTTGAAAATATACAAAAAGTTACATTAAATACCTTATATGTAGATATGTATATATCATCTTTTGAGTAAGTTAGGTCAAGGTTATATAGTATAAAGTAAATCAAAATGTTTCGGTATCATTACAATATTAACGCTAAAATTTGCATTCTTAGATTTGTCATACCCGTTACGCAAACACCGTTAAAATTTTTTAATCGATTTTAAAATATTGTGTATTTATAAATTTTATTTTAAGTATGAAATTAAATATTATAAAGCAGAAATTTCGGTATAAATTGAAAAAATGAGTAGATGGTATAGGGGCAATCATTGGGAGAACGATGTGTGCGGCAATGCCCATAACGTCATTTTAAATCAGCCTATCCATTGTTACAAGGTTTTGATAGGTTCTGGAATAAAAGGCACAAATATATTTTTTTCAGATGGAGGTAACGAATATCAATACATTTTAGAAAATAAGTGGAATAATCAAGAATAACCGACCGAAACATTATTTTGAAAAGAGTTCTGCTTATAATATTCTAGAAGGACGCACAGCGTCTTCTAATTTGGAAAAAAAATTCTTTGTAAAAATGAAAAAATAGCATTGTCATAAGCATTAATACAAAAGAGAAAGAGTTTTTAAGATGTCAAAACATGTTTTTGGCATCGAATTTTTTATTTGTATGTTTTTACTCTATGTGTTAAAGAAAGTTGGCAATACGAGTATAAGTATGATTTAGTAAGTAAAATGACTTCAATTTTGTTTTTCGCAGAAAAAAACAAGTCTAATATATGCATGTTCGTTCTCCTTATTACTCCTCTAGATTGTAACACCCGTTACATTTCCATATCAAACTCGTTACATATTAATATATTTATAACAAATTAAATAATAATTTAAATTATTTGGAATGAAGTGTACAATATACACTATACTCTCAATATACCACGGGAAATATTTTTTGTTAGCAGTACATACAAAAATTTTACAGTACACAATAAAGAAAACGGCTGATCAGGATTTTATCAAATCCTAAGGTTACGTTATATCACCCGTTACGGTGATATATAAGCCATATTTTTTTATTTAAAATTTAATTTATTATTTAATTTCCTTGAATGTCAGTAGGCAGCACAAGTATATCTGCATAAATAACCCATTGTGAATAGTCGTTATAATTTATATATATAACAATGTCACACCCGTTCTGGTGGAATCACCCCATGTGGGAAAAAATGAGAAAACAAGATCAACGATATCCCTTGAGACAAAGTTGATTAAAAAATTACTTTTCCATAAGAAAATCCGTAATCTCTGGAACAAAACTAAGCACTAAACATTCTTCTTGTTTAAAATACACATTGATTGAAAGTTATATTGAGTCAATCCAGAAACAGCGCAGACAAGTATTTGTCGATTCTGAATCTGATATATAATATTAAATTTAATTTTTATCCAAGTTTATTTTTTCTTTAATTTCAGTTTTTTATTGTTTTATAAAATGAAATAAATTTTTGTTTTCTTTTTTATGCGATTTTAAATATTTTTTAATCTTCGATTTTAATTTACGCAATTTTTTTAAATTAAGGAACGAATCGGAAGTTTTTATTAGAGCTAGTGAATCGTTTTATGCGAATTCGATTTATGCGGAACGAATCAATGGGGGTAACAAGACTCGATTCAATTTGAAATTCCCAAGCAGCTCACTAGTTTCGGTTCATACCAAGTATACTCTGGTAATGTTGCTCAGACACCCGTTTGGCTACAGCTGAAGTGAGAAGGCGTACAACTGAGTTACCTGATTGGCAGACTGAAACCTATGCGTTGAAGGTAATTGGGTGAAAAACGCCGATTTATGGCTAGCATGCTTAGAAGTAGCCTAATAAGTCGCATTGTCATAAATTAAATTTTATTACTGAAACCACAACTTGTTACATCCAACGGAACACCACGATGACGATCTTCAGCCTGAAATATAATACACGAGTAGGAACATGGATCATAAGCACATTCCTGGATCCATCCAAATTGTCCCAAGTAAGCAGGGAATTCTTCAATTAAAACCTACTACGTACTTTTAGGATTGTGTGAAACAAGATGACCAGATGCAGGAGAATTCAACACCTCCGAAAACCTCACACTCTTATACTCCGGTAAACCAACCAACCTGCAGAGAGAGAATGGAGTTTGTATACCGCTATCTAGGGAAGCCCGAAATGCTATGATCAGCTGGAAACCTTATGGTGATTGAATAATCACAGCAATATTTCGCACCCCTGCTGGAAACTTTACCTGTGTTTAATGCTATACTCCAACAGAAATATCTGGTACCTCGGAGAAGGAAACTTTCTACAGCCAACTGAATAGCTTATTGGAGACTTCAACGCGCAACTAGACGCAAATAACACCGGCAAGGAAACCATTATGGGACTGCACGCGGTTGTACAAAATTTTATTTTACTAGCCAAAAAGTCAAATTTTTTGTTATCATCGATTTCTAAAATTTTTATGCCATTCACTAGCAAACGTATAAGAGTAAGACAGTCAAAATATTAGATCAAAATATTTGTAATTGTGGGCGTAGTGTGGTGCTGAAAACAAATATTTTAGTTGTTTTAAGAAATACTACATTTTTTGTAAATTTGTGTGCAAGGAAATTGCTATTTCTCGCAAACTGTTACACTATGGTGTCCTAAACACGGAAATATATTTAAAAAAAATTTATGGTATTTTTTTTACAAAAATTTTCTTTAATTTTCCCCTTTTCTTAGAAGGTGCATTTAGTGTATGGACCATATTTGAAGTATATGTATACTCGATAAAGCCGGGATAAACATTAAATTAAAGGAAATTACGAGCACTACAAATGCTAGTAATGACACTTTCACATTGAAACAGAAGTTTAGTAACTGTCGTTAAAATTACACTATGCAACAACATTTTTGTCCAAGGGATGTGGATAATTTATTAATAAATTAGTGTAATTCAGCGCCATAAAGAGATAAGTCGATTTTCTGAAAAATATTACAAAGTTATATTTCGAAGTATGAGTAAAAGGCAAAGAACTTTTCAATGTGTAAATGACCCCGACAATTTCTGCGGAAAATATGTAATTAAAAAAATCGACGTGCGTTTAGTAAAATAATAGAAGAAATATATGTGTAATATTTTGGTATACGATTTAAAAATATGAACGAACCGTTGACACCTAGTATTTTGTGTAATTCGTGCCATGTAAATCTTACTCGATGGACTATTGGAAGAATGCGGTAAGTACTTTACAATTAAAGTATTACAATGTTTTGTGGAATAGAACGTTTTAATTTTAGACTTCACGTGCAATTTGGAATGCCAATGATTTGGAGACACCCATTCATTCACGATACGGACTGCTATTTTTGTATAAGTTAGTAGATTGGAGTAGGAAGTGTCCAAGTGTAGCTAACAGCCTAATAACGGAAACATCATCAAGTTCAACTGAGTACTCAACTCTGAGCGATTCAAATTTGAGTCAGAAGTCATCGCTTTTAGCTCAGTTTCAACTCATTGATCTAGTGAGAGATTTGGAACTGACCAAAGATAAGGCAGAACTACTTGCATCTGGGATGAAACAGTACAATATTTTGGGCCTCAGATGTTAACATATCATATTATAGAGTTCGTGATATACCTTACAAACAATTTTATACAACTGTGGATAACAGATGCTTTTGTAAGGACATTCCCGGATTGTTCGAGGAACTTAATCAAACAAACAATTCAAAGGAATGGCAGTTACTTGTTGACAACAGTAAAGAAAGTTTGAAACCAGTACTTTTACACAACGGAAATCAGGAACCGTCGATTCCCAATGCTCATGCTGTCAACGCTAAGGAATCATACGAAACAATGGCTAAATTGATGAAAAATTTGTTGCGATTTAAAAGCCTCTGGGATAGCCGATATTTTGCCACCACTGCCTTAAGGAAAGATGGCAATTCACTCTCATATTTAAAAAGTTTATTTAAAAGTCTTTCTTTTAAAAAAATCGAAGAAGCAGTTTTTGATGGGCCTAAAATAAGGAAACTGAACATATTTGACGTCGGATAAAATTGCATGGAGGTCGTTTAAGCTTGTAGTTTCAAATTTCCTTGGATCCAATAAAAGCCCGCAATATGAATCAATGATTAATAATTTGTTAAAAAATTATGAAAAAATTGGTTAGAAATATATTTTTTTATATTTATGTATATAACACATATGTCTGTATTCTTCCAACTTATTTTTCGCTTTATGTATTCCAACAGGTGTAAATATGTCCCTCAAAATTAATTTCTTGCGTTCTCATTTAAACTTTTTCCCCGAGAATCTTGGCGACGTAAGTAACGAACATGGCGAAAGGTTTCACAAAGAATTGAAGTCCATCGAGCGGCGTTACCAAGGGCACTGGGATGAAAGAAGGATGGGAGATTATATTTGGTTCCTCATTAGAGAAACCGATTCCGAAATCTACAAACGTCAACAAAGAACTCACAATTACTTCTAATGAAACTTGTTCATGTAAATAAACCCAAATATACATAATATAAATAAAAGTAATAAATCAAATCGATATTTAAACAGAAATTTAAAAAAAAAGATTTTTTGAAATTCTTTTACCTCTACCAAAAGGGCTATAATTTCTACATTTATCCATAGATGTTTTTCAAATAGGTATTATTTTCTTCGCTAGAATGCAAACTTTTAAAAAATAAAATAAAATATTTTTTTCGATTTTTTATGTTTTTTTTTGTCCCAGGATTTTTTATACCCTACACCACACTGTGGTACAGGGTATTATGACTTTGCGCATTTGTATGTAACGCCCAAAAAGAGAAGAAAAAGAACCATAGTTTATTATACGGATCGTCATGGAATCAATTTTTGAGTCGATTTAGCCATGTCCGTCTGTCCATGTATTCTTGTAATCAAAGTGCAGGTCGTATTTATGGTCCGATTGTGATGAAATTTAGCACAGTGCTCTTTTTTGGCCCAAGGACGATCCCTATTGAAATTGGTCAAAATCGGATCAGATTTAGATATAGCCCCCATATATATGTTACCCCCGATTTGACATGTAAGCGCTGTAGAAACTGTATTTGATATCAGATCAGTACGAAATTCGGCAGAGAGAGTTTTCTTGTTACGTGAATGAACACTACCAAAGTCGGACAAAATCCGTTCAGATTTAGATATAGCCCCCATATATATGTTTCACCCGAATTTACATTTAAGCTAATCGGTATCATTACAATATTAACGCTAAATTTTGCATTCTTAGATTTGTCATACCCGTTACGCAAACACCGTTAAAATTTTTTAATCGATTTTAAAATATTGTGTATTTATAAATTTTATTTTAAGTATGAAATTAAATATTATAAAGCAGAAATTTCGGTATAAATTGAAAAAATGAGTAGATGGTATAGGGGCAATCATTGGGAGAACGATGTGTGCGGCAATGCCCATAACGTCATTTTAAATCAGCCTATCCATTGTTACAAGGTTTTGATAGGTTCTGGAATAAAAGGCACAAATATATTTTTTTCAGAACGAATATCAATACATTTTAGAAAATAAGTGGAATAATCAAGAATAACCGACCGAAACATTATTTTGAAAAGAGTTCTGCTTATAATATTCTAGAAGGACGCACAGCGTCTTCTAATTTGGAAAAAAAATTCTTTGTAAAAATGAAAAAATAGCATTGTCATAAGCATTAATACAAAAGAGAAAGAGTTTTTAAGATGTCAAAACATGTTTTTGGCATCGAATTTTTTATTTGTATGTTTTTACTCTATGTGTTAAAGAAAGTTGGCAATACGAGTATAAGTATGATTTAGTAAGTAAAATGACTTCAATTTTGTTTTTCGCAGAAAAAAACAAGTCTAATAGATGCATGTTCGTTCTCCTTATTACTCCTCTAGATTGAGACTATGTAACACCCGTTACATTTCCATATCAAACTCGTTACATATTAATATATTTATAACAAATTAAATAATAATTTAAATTATTTGGAATGAAGTGTACAATATACACTATACTCTCAATATACCACGGGAAATATTTTTTGTTAGCAGTACATACAAAAATTTTACAGTACACAATAAAGAAAACGGCTGATCAGGATTTTATCAAATCCTAAGGTTACGTTATATCACCCGTTACGGTGATATATAAGCCATATTTTTTTATTTAAAATTTAATTTATTATTTAATTTCCTTGAATGTCAGTAGGCAGCACAAGTATATCTGCATAAATAACCCATTGTGAATAGTCGTTATAATTTATATATATAACAATGTCACACCCGTTCTGGTGGAATCACCCCATGTGGGAAAAAATGAGAAAACAAGATCAACGATATCCCTTGAGACAAAGTTGATTAAAAAATTACTTTTCCATAAGAAAATCCGTAATCTCTGGAACAAAACTAAGCACTAAACATTCTTCTTGTTTAAAATACACATTGATTGAAAGTTATATTGAGTCAATCCAGAAACAGCGCAGACAAGTATTTGTCGATTCTGAATCTGATATATAATATTAAATTTAATTTTTATCCAAGTTTATTTTTTCTTTAATTTCAGTTTTTTATTGTTTTATAAAATGAAATAAATTTTTGTGATTTTAAATATTTTTTATGCGATTTTAAATATTTTTTAATCTTCGATTTTAATTTACGCAATTTTTTTAAATTAAGGAACGAATCGGAAGTTTTTATTAGAGCTAGTGAATCGTTTTATGCGAATTCGATTTATGCGGAACGAATCAATGGGGGTAACAAGACTCGATTCAATTTGAAATTCCCAAGCAGCTCACTAGTTTCGGTTCATACCAAGTATACTCTGGTAATGTTGCTCAGACACCCGTTTGGCTACAGCTGAAGTGAGAAGGCGTACAACTGAGTTACCTGATAGGCAGACTGAAACCTATGCGTTGAAGGTAATTGGGTGAAAAACGCCGATTTATGGCTAGCATGCTTAGAAGTAGCCTAATAAGTCGCATTGTCATAAATTAAATTTTATTACTGAAACCACAACTTGTTACATCCAACGGAACACCACGATGACGATCTTCAGCCTGAAAAATAATACACGAGTAGGAACATGGATCATAAGCACATTCCTGGATCCATCCAAATTGTCCCAAGTAAGCAGGGAATTCTTCAATTAAAACCTACTACGTACTTTTAGGATTGTGTGAAACAAGATGACCAGATGCAGGAGAATTCAACACCTCCGAAAACCTCACACTCTTATACTCCGGTAAACCAACCAACCTGCAGAGAGAGAATGGAGTTTGTATACCGCTATCTAGGGAAGCCCGAAATGCTATGATCAGCTGGAAACCTTATGGTGATTGAATAATCACAGCAATATTTCGCACCCCTGCTGGAAACTTTACCTGTGTTTAATGCTATACTCCAACAGAAATATCTGGTACCTCGGAGAAGGAAACTTTCTACAGCCAACTGAATAGCTTATTGGAGACTTCAACGCGCAACTAGACGCAAATAACACCGGCAAGGAAACCATTATGGGACTGCACGCGGTTGTACAAAATTTTATTTTACTAGCCAAAAAGTCAAATTTTTTGTTATCATCGATTTCTAAAATTTTTATGCCATTCACTAGCAAACGTATAAGAGTAAGACAGTCAAAATATTAGATCAAAATATTTGTAATTGTGGGCGTAGTGTGGTGCTGAAAACAAATATTTTAGTTGTTTTAAGAAATACTACATTTTTTGTAAATTTGTGTGCAAGGAAATTGCTATTTCTCGCAAACTGTTACACTATGGTGTCCTAAACACGGAAATATATTTAAAAAAAATTTATGGTATTTTTTTTACAAAAATTTTCTTTAATTTTCCCCTTTTCTTAGAAGGTGCATTTAGTGTATGGACCATATTTGAAGTATATGTATACTCGATAAAGCCGGGATAAACATTAAATTAAAGGAAATTACGAGCACTACAAATGCTAGTAATGACACTTTCACATTGAAACAGAAGTTTAGTAACTGTCGTTAAAATTGCACTATGCAACAACATTTTTGTCCAAGGGATGTGGATAATTTATTAATAAATTAGTGTAATTCAGCGCCATAAAGAGATAAGTCGATTTTCTGAAAAATATTACAAAGTTATATTTCGAAGTATGAGTAAAAGGCAAAGAACTTTTCAATGTGTAAATGACCCCGACAATTTCTGCGGAAAATATGTAATTAAAAAAATCGACGTGCGTTTAGTAAAATAATAGAAGAAATATATGTGTAATATTTTGGTATACGATTTAAAAATATGAACGAACCGTTGACACCTAGTATTTTGTGTAATTCGTGCCATGTAAATCTTACTCGATGGACTATTGGAAGAATGTATTACAATGTTTTGTGGAATAGAACGTTTTAATTTTAGACTTCACGTGCAATTTGGAATGCCAATGATTTGGAGACACCCATTCATTCACGATACGGACTGCTATTTTTGTATAAGTTAGTAGATTGGAGTAGGAAGTGTCCAAGTGTAGCTAACAGCCTAATAACGGAAACATCATCAAGTTCAACTGAGTACTCAACTCTGAGCGATTCAAATTTGAGTCAGAAGTCATCGCTTTTAGCTCAGTTTCAACTCATTGATCTAGTGAGAGATTTGGAACTGACCAAAGATAAGGCAGAACTACTTGCATCTGGGATGAAACAGTACAATATTTTGGGCCTCAGATGTTAACATATCATATTATAGAGTTCGTGATATACCTTACAAACAATTTTATACAACTGTGGATAACAGATGCTTTTGTAAGGACATTCCCGGATTGTTCGAGGAACTTAATCAAACAAACAATTCAAAGGAATGGCAGTTACTTGTTGACAACAGTAAAGAAAGTTTGAAACCAGTACTTTTACACAACGGAAATCAGGAACCGTCGATTCCCAATGCTCATGCTGTCAACGCTAAGGAATCATACGAAACAATGGCTAAATTGATGAAAAATTTGTTGCGATTTAAAAGCCTCTGGGATAGCCGATATTTTGCCACCACTGCCTTAAGGAAAGATGGCAATTCACTCTCATATTTAAAAAGTTTATTTAAAAGTCTTTCTTTTAAAAAAATCGAAGAAGCAGTTTTTGATGGGCCTAAAATAAGGAAACTGAACATATTTGACGTCGGATAAAATTGCATGGAGGTCGTTTAAGCTTGTAGTTTCAAATTTCCTTGGATCCAATAAAAGCCCGCAATATGAATCAATGATTAATAATTTGTTAAAAAATTATGAAAAAATTGGTTAGAAATATATTTTTTTATATTTATGTATATAACACATATGTCTGTATTCTTCCAACTTATTTTTCGCTTTATGTATTCCAACAGGTGTAAATATGTCCCTCAAAATTAATTTCTTGCGTTCTCATTTAAACTTTTTCCCCGAGAATCTTGGCGACGTAAGTAACGAACATGGCGAAAGGTTTCACAAAGAATTGAAGTCCATCGAGCGGCGTTACCAAGGGCACTGGGATGAAAGAAGGATGGGAGATTATATTTGGTTCCTCATTAGAGAAACCGATTCCGAAATCTACAAACGTCAACAAAGAACTCACAATTACTTCTAATGAAACTTGTTCATGTAAATAAACCCAAATATACATAATATAAATAAAAGTAATAAATCAAATCGATATTTAAACAGAAATTTAAAAAAAAAGATTTTTTGAAATTCTTTTACCTCTACCAAAAGGGCTATAATTTCTACATTTATCCATAGATGTTTTTCAAATAGGTATTATTTTCTTCGCTAGAATGCAAACTTTTAAAAAATAAAATAAAATATTTTTTTCGATTTTTTATGTTTTTTTTGTCCCAGGATTTTTTATACCCTACACCACACTGTGGTACAGGGTATTATGACTTTGCGCATTTGTATGTAACGCCCAAAAAGAGAAGAAAAAGAACCATAGTTTATTATACGGATCGTCATGGAATCAATTTTTGAGTCGATTTAGCCATGTCCGTCTGTCCATGTATTCTTGTAATCAAAGTGCAGGTCGTATTTATGGTCCGATTGTGATGAAATTTAGCACAGTGCTCTTTTTTGGCCCAAGGACGATCCCTATTGAAATTGGTCAAAATCGGATCAGATTTAGATATAGCCCCCATATATATGTTACCCCCGATTTGACATGTAAGCGCTGTAGAAACTGTATTTTATATCAGATCAGTACGAAATTCGGCAGAGAGAGTTTTCTTGTTACGTGAATGAACACTACCAAAGTCGGACAAAATCCGTTCAGATTTAGATATAGCCCCCATATATATGTTTCACCCGAATTTACATTTAAGCGCTGTAGAAACCGTATTTTATATCCGATCAGTATGAAATTCGGCAGAAAGAGGTTTCTTATTATATAAATGAACACTGTTAAATTTGGAGGAAATCGGTTCAGATTTAGATATAGCCCTAATATATAATTTACCCCCGATTTGACATGTAAGCGCTGTAAATATGTTATTTTATATCCGATCAGTATGAAATTCGGCAGAAAGAGGTTTCTTATTATATGAATGAACACTCTTAAATTTGGAAGAAATCGGTTCAGATTTAGATTTATCCCCCATATATACGTTACCCCCGATTTGACATGTAAGCGCTGTAAAATGTTATTTTATATCCGATCAGTGCGAAATTCGGCAAAAAGAGGTTTCTTTCTACATGAAGGAATACTGCCAAATTCGGAGAAAATCGGTTCAGATTTAGATATAGCCCCCATATATATGTTACCCCCGATTTGCTATGCAAGCACGGAGACTGTATTTTATATCCGATCAGTACGAAGTTCGACAGAAAGAGGTCTTTTTACGTGAATGAGTATTCAGGGAAAATCGGTTCAGATTTATATATAACCTCCATATATGTATATGTTCCTCCTGATTTGGTTTCAAAGCGCTATAGAAGTTGTACCTTACTTCCGACCATTAAAATTTTCCCAGAAAGATGTTTATCAATTTAGGTACGAATATTGCTTAATTTAGAGATTATCGGTTCAGAATTAGATAATATGTTCCTACCCATTCACCAATTATTACAAATTATTATCGCAATGACCTTTTGGCATTGTTAGGGAGGTGTAGGGTATTATATAGTCGGCCCCGCCCGACTTTCTGCCTTTCCTTACTGGTTTTTTTTTAAATCTACTTTTTCCAATTTGTTTAATGACTTTTACTAAACCACTGTTTCTAAGTGAAAGAGATATTTTCAACATTGGTAGCCTACATTACTAGCTTCAATTTAACGTATAAGTCGACCTGATCGGGCATATACTCCAAAAATTATAGTGCAAATACTAAGGGTACCTTCGACGATAATAGTATTTTATATAAAAAAAAATTATCCATAAAAAAAATTTTGGTTTTGATTTTATATAACAGTATGCCACAATCTATACAAAAAAATATTTTTAGGTCTAGGACTCAAAAAAAAATTTGGAAAACATTTGATCGGCAAGATCAAAAAAAAAACCATACAAATAGAAAAAAATCGCAAAAAATAGTTGTTTCCATTCAAACGAAGAAAACAATGCCTGCTTGAAGAAAATCTATGAAAAATCTAAAAAAAATAATGAAATTTTTTCTAATTGTTTTAACGACAACAACTACCTACGGCTTCTACGTGAATGTGATGTTCTCATCATTTCTAGCCCTCATGATTTTCTTTAATTTAAGCGGTATTCCGGTTTTATCGAAGTTATACTTCATATATGGTCCAAATAGGTAAATTCCATTAAAATTTGAATTTTAGCAAAAAAATGTTTTGGTTTCATAAAATAGTCAATTTATAAAAAAAAAAGTTTTTAGGTCTCGGAGAAAAAAATTTCTTGCATAGTGTTATCGATTACAGGGGTCAAAACGGGTTAAAGAGATTTTCTACCAGCAGAGAGGTGAAAGTGTCCTCTTTAAGCCCATTTATACTTTTGTACCTGTTTTGAACCGTCTGCAGAACACTTTTTTTAATTTGAATGAAATGACTAGGAGAAAAAAATGTTTTTCTCTTGTTATTTTACCTGTTTATATGACTATGTATGTATGTACTCCAAGCCATGTTGTGTGTGTTATAACATTTGTAATAGTTATCAATATTTTTAACGTATTTTTACCTTTTTTTTTAGCCCTTTTTAGTTTTTTAGAATATAGCAGAAACAATCGAATTTTAAAATATTAAAAAATGGAGAACGTCAGCTATAAAGAATTGTCCGAATAGTATTTTAGATACAAAAAGAAGGAAGATGTTTAAAGTTACGTTTAAAAAAAGTAAATTCATGCAGCACCGAAATACAATTGGAACTTCAAAATAAAATAAATGATTTCGTCAAAAACTTAGCTAAGCGCTACAAAAAAGTTGGATGGAGTAAACCAGGGCTGTGGGGTCGAAGTCTGGGAAATTTGCCCGGAGTCTGGAGTCGAAAAATTATGGTTGACTCCGAGATGGATTGTGCAACTTTGATAGAACCTTTGCACTCAAAAATGTTTGGGAAAATAATTTTGGTACAAAAGAAGGATCAAATATTCGAAGCTGTTTTAAACTTTTTTTTTTGTATGCCAAATATATCTATAAAGTTAACCAAACTATCGAGTTTTTTATGTAAAACAGATTTAGGAAAGCTCTGATTATATTTAGCTAACAAAATAAGTATTTTTGCAAGACTAAACGCATATATTAAGCGAGTACAAAACAAGCAAGGAAAAGTCGGGCGGAGCCAACTATATGATACCGTACAAAACCTTGTTAGAACAGAATAAGCTCAGATATTGTAAATATAAATATGAGATTATAAATCTGAATCTAAACAGAATTTGCTAAATAAACATTTATATCTGGGGGCCATATCCATCTGAACCGATTTTGACAAATTCCAAAAGGTTTCCTCCCTGGTGTGAAATATTCCTTTTTGCCAAATTTTAGCATGATCGTAGTGAAATTTCGACCTTAGTTAACGAACATCTTAAGATGGACAGACGGACAGCTAGTGATTCTGAGTAGAACGGTAGATTTTAAGGTGGGTCTAGCTGTAGTATTTTTTACAAATCTGCCAACAAAAACTAATTTATAACCCCCAGTACCATAGTGCCTGAAGCGAAAGTAATTTCCAAAAAATGCGGTATATTTAAACAAAGGCAGTGATTGATAACCATTTTATCATGATTCCATGTTGAAAGAATTGTCATATTTCATTTCATTTCATTTATTTATTATTGTGGCCAACAATTTTATATTAACTTTTGTTTTTGACTATTGAGTTCGAGATCGTTGTTTTTGTTTTCTGTTAAACAGAAAAACAAACCTTCTTTGAAAAAGAAGAATAAGAAATGTGTGAAATGTATTAAGGGTGGTCACTAGGGCGGGTTGATTTGTATGGATGAAAAAAAATTAAAAATCGTATAGCAAAAACGTAATCTGCATTAAATTCTAAGAAAATTTTCCGAAGAAACCCTGGGTCTAAAATCAAAACCTAATCCGCGCCTCACCACTTGAAAAATTTTTTCCTCTTCTTTCGCTTAAATTATTTTCTTTTTTTGAAATATATTATGTTTTATTATACACTCACTTTAGTGATACGAGGGTATATATCACTTGCTACGGGCCAAAAGTGTAACACATCGAAGGAGTGACATAAGATTTTAAGTATGTTTGGCGGATATCCGGTTTAGGTCGTTTTAAGTCGAATGAGCAATGTCCGTCCGTCTGTCTGTCTGTCTGATAGCTGGTGCGCACGATAACTCTCGAAAGAAGAAACCAATTGACTTCAAATTTGGTATGTGGTAATATTTTTTTCTATCTCCTGTACGTCCCCCACCCCTTCTAGTACGTCCCCCACAAAGTCCTAATATTAAGTGAATTATTGATTATTTAATATCTTCTATACTACTTATTTGAATCCTCTGAAATTCTACACATAATATTATATTATTAGTCACTATCACCTCAAGAAAAATGGGCGAAGTTACCTCACCCCTTTTGGTACCTTCCACACAAATGGACCATTTTGCTCCAAGAGTTAACAGCTTATAACTTGAATACCAAATGACTTGAAATTTTGTACAGTGTAATGGTTTCATAGTACCTACAATCCAGTGAAAAATGGGCGAAGTTGCCACGCCCCTTTTGGTACCTCCCACACAAAATGGACAAATCATTTTATCATTTTTATTCATCATTTTTTACTTGGGTGAATACTTTTTTTTAATGAAAAAAATTTTGAGTATAGAAAAGATATAAAAAGATATAAACTACCTTACTAAACAATTTTATTCTGAAAATACGATTTCTTTTGGGAAAAAGCTATTTTTTTAACATTTATTTTTTTTTGGCAAAGGCGGGCTATAAATTTTCAAGTCGAGAGGCGCGGATTAGGTTTTTATTTTAGATACATGGTTTCTTCGGAGAAGTTTCTTAGAATTTTATGTAGTTTAAGTTCTTGCTATACGATTTAAAAAAAAATCAACCCGCCCTAGTGGTCAATGTCACAGTCAAAAACAAAACTATGAAAAGTCACAACAGATCGAAAAACAAAAACAAAAACAATGATCTTATATTAACTTTATACAAATTTCGATTATATAGTAAGTTCTACTCTAAGATTGATCCAATTTAAGTGTAAACCTAGCAAGTTATAGCTACTCACAAATCGATATATGCACATGTATATTAAAAAAAGATAATAATAAAGTAAAGTAAAATTAAAAATTATTAACCTAAAGAAGATATTACTCTGAATGTGCGCAAACATAACACTCTCACTATTGTAGCAAAAATTTATACCCTAAATTAAAAATCGTTCTAGTAAAACCAGGGAGTAAACTGAAATAGATAGGAAGCGAATACTGAAACATATTTTTGCGAAAGCGAATAATCCAAAGATGGTTTTTGCGAAAACGAATGTCAAAATGATGCAAATAATTCGCGTTCGCATATGCGAATGCGAATATTCGTTACATCCCTAGTATAAAGTTTTTAAGTTATAGTATGACATGACATTCAGAGAAAGACAATATATTACAATTGGAATTATGGCTACCCAGCCATTAAAAACAAAATAAAAAATATAGAACTAATTTGTCCTGTAAAAGTAGATAGCACACAAGTATTAGAGGCCAACAATCAAGTTATCAAGCATTTACAGCTGAATACTTGTGGAGTAAACGAAAAATTACGAAATACAACGGAAAATGGTTCCATAACCTAGCAACCCTTACCACAAACTATCTTTCACCAATAGTTGAGATAAATCGGGGTAGCAAAAGCTGAGGATTACGGGAAGATCTACAAACATTAAACATACAACGCAGTAAAGGTGAACAATTTGATGTTATTGTTTTATAAAAACATTGCAGGATCCGAAAGTTAAAATACCTATTGAACGGCGAACCTAAAAATTTAACGAAATATGAAGATATATGATCATATCTACGCAAGTTATAAACATAACGAACAATGGAATTAACAATTTTCTCAATTCTCGACAATTGAACCGCAGAAGTACCAGATATAACCTCAAGACAATAGTTGACATGTGATTT
The DNA here is from genome assembly GCA_963930755.1 of Eudasyphora cyanicolor. Lineage (NCBI taxonomy): Eukaryota > Metazoa > Arthropoda > Insecta > Diptera > Muscidae > Eudasyphora > Eudasyphora cyanicolor. Next base: position 109,585,165 of record OZ005737.1, read on the forward strand.
CAGCAAAGACGACGCTACTCTTTATCTAACATAACATGGTAAAAACGAATCAAGGCAATAAAATCTACGTAGCTTAAATCTAACACGCGCGAGTAGCACGTCAATATGAGCATTAATGTCAAGTCTTCTATCAATTACTACACCAAGACATTTCATCTCATCAACAATTTCCACGGACATAGAATTGACACAAACATTAATCATATCAACATTCCTGGAGTTGTTAAACAATAAGGGTTTGTCTTGCTTACATTGATACTACGACCGTCACTCCTCAGTCAAAAAGCTAGCGACTGTAAGGATGAATTTACAATAATTTCTAACGAAGAACGAGACTCACTACGGAAGAAGACGTGAATGTCATCAGCATAGAGAAAAAGAAAAGGTGAATGTACGAGGGACGATGATTACTGAATTGTCTTTTTTGGAGATATGCGCTTTTAGCAAACAGTTCTCGTTTAATGATACTTGGCTGTGCGTATATATTTAATAATTTCGACTGAAGTAATCGTTGTAATAAGGATATTGATAATGGGAGTTTGGTGGCTCCCGAAACAGATCTGTCTATCCAACCATTACAACCGCCCCCAATACATGTCACTTACTTCTTCTTTAATTTTTAACAAAGTTGTTTCATATACTGAAAACAACAATAACGATCTTGAGCCTGAGTACAAAAACAAAATATGTACTATGAAAGCAGATCGAATAAAACAAAAACAAGAAGAAATGGTAGGGCACGACCAAAGACGTTGTTGTTGCATAGTCAACTACAGCAAAACATTCGTGTGAATTCTTTACATTGTAAAGACTCACGAGAGTGGAAGTTGGTGCATGTACGAGCGATGATGATTACTGAATTGTCTTTTTTTGGAGATATGCGCTTTTAGCAAATAGTTCTCGTTTAATGATACTTGGCTGTGCGTATATCTATATATATAAAAATGAAACTGTCCATCTGTGTAATGGCATCACGTCAGAACGGCTGGAGCGATTTGGATGATATTTTTTTATTCGATTCTAAATTTTCACGAGATGGTTTATATAGAAAAAAAAAATTAATTGGACAAAGGGGCGTGGTACCTCCCATACAAATCGCAGGTTAAAAATCCGATATTTCTGCTCCTATTATAGGTATAGTGCTGAAATTTTGTTTGTATGCATTTAATGGCAGATTATGTGAATTTTCCAAAAATGGGCGGAATCGGACCAATGGGCGTGGCCCCGCCCATATAAGCCAAATTTTGAAATTGAGATATTTTGCACAATTTGTTAGCGAGAGTGCTGGAATTTTGTGTATATGTAAACGGTGGCAGTCTACGTGATTGGTCCAAAAATGGGCGGGATCGGACCAATGGGCGTGGCCCCGCCCACATAGACAAAATTTTGATATCTTGCACAATTTGCTATCGGGAGTGCTGCAATGTTGTGTATATGTATCTGGTGGCATTCTACGTAATTGGTCAGAAAATGGGCGGGATCGGACCAATGGGCGTGGCCCCGCCCTTATAAGCCAAATTTTGAAATTGATATAACTTGCACAATTTTTTATCTAGAGTGCTGTCATGTTGTAGATATGTATCTGGTGACAGTCCACGTGATTGGTCCAAAAATTGGCGGGATCTGACCAATGGGCGGGCCACCGCCCATATAAGCCAAATTTTGAAATTGAATTATCTTGCTCATTTTGTTAGCGAGAGTGTTGAAATTTTGCGTATATGTATCTGGTAGCAGTCTACGTGATTGGATTTCAAATGGGCGGAATAGGACCAGTGGGCGTGGCCCAGCCCATATTTTGATATATCTTGCAAGTATTATATAGGAAATACATGAACAAAAATGCTCGGTATGCGATAATTACAGCTGTTCACTCCAATACAATCGCAATATGATAATGTGATGCAATATCAATGAAACAAGAATTTGGAAATTTTATAAGTATACATTTCTATTTTCTGGACTTTCCACTGAATTCGGTATTTTTTCATTCAGTGAATTTATTACTAATACCAGTAAGGAAAGGCAGAAAGTCGGGCGGGGCCGACTATATAATACCCTACACCTCCCTAACAATGCGATAAGGGTCATTGCGATAATAATTTGGAATAATTGGTAAATGTATTTTGAACCGATAATCGCAAAATTAAGCAATATTCGTTCCTAAATTGAGAAAAATCTTTCTGGAGAACTTTGTAATGATCGGAAGTAAAGTACAACTTCTATAGCGCTTTGTAACCAAATCTGGAGGAACATATATATGGAGGTTATATATAAATCTGAATCGATTTTCCTAGAATACTCATTCATGTAAAATAGAAACCTGTTTCTGTCGAATTTCGTACTGATCGGATATAAAACACAGTCTCTACAGCGCTTACATGTCAAATTGGGGGTAACATATATATATGGGGGCTATATCTAAATCTGAACTGATTTTCTCCGAATTTTGGGGCATTCCTTCATGTAATAAGAAACCTCTTTCTGCCGAATTTCTTGCTGATCGGATATAAAATACAGTTTCTACAGCGCTTGAATTTCAAATCGGGGGTAACATATATATGGGGACTATATCTAAATCTGAACCGATTTTCTCCGAATTTGGCAGTATTCCTTCATGTAATAACAAACCTCTTTCTGCCGAATTTCGTACTGATCGGATATAAAATACAGTTTCTACAGCGCGAATTTTGACATGGGCAGCGAAGCGCACCGGGCTCAGCTAGTATTTAATAATTTCGACTGAAGTAATCGTTGTAATAAGGATATTGATAATGGGAGTTTGGTGGCTCCCGAAACAGATCTGTCTATCCAACCATTACAACCGCCCCCAATACATGTCACTTACATCTTCTTTAATTTTTAACAAAGTTGTTTTCATATACTGAAAACAACAATAACGATCTTGAGTCTGAGTACAAAAACAAAATATGTACTATGAAAGCAGATCGAATAAAACAAAAAAACAAGAAAAAGATTACAATTACTAACAGAAACTGAAGTGAATGATCAATAGAGTCAAATGCCTTAGACAAGCCCAGTCCAACAAGTACACCAATATCAGAGCTATTGTAAACATCTCTAATCAAATCTGTAAGGTGTAGGAAATTTGTTGTTGTACTGAAACCATGTCTAAAATCATATTGATAGCTACTAATAAGTCCACGGACATCAAAAAAGTCTAGAATAGCATCCTTAATAATATGCTCTACAATTTGGATATTGCAGGTAAAACATTAATAGGACGTAAGTTTGAAAAGTAATATGACTCTCCCTTCATCATCAGAAGGATGTCTACCATATTCAATATACACAAGGTCCCTAATTGACATGGAAGAAACTACTGCATCTGACATTAACCACGCATAATTTTTGGGAATAACTCTTCGTGTAACCAACGGAACAAATGAAAACAAATTATTCATCAATGAATCAATAATTGAGAGTTGTTGATCTACATCACATGTGTAATAAAGTGGATTAACAAAATTACATAAATAATTATATATACCGTTCCAGTCCGTATCCCTGAAGTCACGATATTCAATAAATCTTTATAAGTCACAGATGCATTTTCGAGCACTAAAGTTAATGGAACACTTAACAGACAATAATCAATTACGGAGGAAATGTTGTGAGCTAAATCATATTGAGTGGGTGGGGAATTATGAACAACAGACCTAATGTATTACATATATACCTCATAGCCAAAGAATCAGAAGCTTTGAATAAATTACAATTAAAATCACCAACAATAACAACATTAGCATATGAATCAAATAATCCTTCATGAACACAACGAAAAGAGTTAATATCTCCATGAGGAAGGTATACTACGCCAAAAAGTAAAACAGTAGAACCAATTCGCAACTCTACACACAAAGACTCCCATACACCAAAGTGATCAGAACGGAAAATAACTCTGTACGTCAGTTTATCACAAATGTACGTCATATTTATCACGAAGCAACTGGGGAGCATAATTGTAATAGTAATAATATAAATATAAATAAGCAAGTAGTAAACAGATAACATTAGAAAATTAAAGCATAAACGTATTGAAAGTATTAAATCAAGACTCAATGAAGCAAATATATCAAAGTTATATTGAGATATGAGATCATTGAAATGGAAAGTAAGATCATAATTAAGCGCAGTATGTTTAAATGCTTACTGAAATAACAATACGCTAGTCCGCAGAAGGCGATACTACACCAGCACCACTTGACGTGGCAGCATGGGCAGGAGATATTGTAGACAATCCAACACAGTGGTCATAATCCAGGGTAGTTTCCCCACCATCAGGAATAACAACATTTACTTCTGGTTCATCTCCATTAATTAATCAAAATTTTTTGATCACCTTCTTACGTAACAAGTTTCTGCATGTGTACACCAAACGAGATGCAGTTTGGGTGAGGTGATCATTAATGTAGACCCGGGAAGTAACCAGACAATCATAATTAAACATAAAATTAAACATAAAATTATCTCTTGTTTGGACTGAATTAAACTTCACAAGAATAGACTTGTCGTCCGAGAAGTAGCAATAATGTTGCATGTAGCCAGGGAACAGCTGCATATTGCAAGTTTTAGCAATTTGTATGATTTTTCCCTAATGTTTTAGATTTTTTGCGGGAGCCCTTGACAATAACATCAGCCCGATTCAATCTGCGCTGATAAACAAGGTTGTATGACTCTTATTGTTGTATTCTGCTAGCCAGATTTTTCTCCAATGCAGCTACAGAATTTCTACACGAAGTGACAGACAGTTTAATTTCAACAACTGAGTTTTTAATGTCGCTGACATCGCATTTCACTTCGTGGGTTTGGACATTGACTTGATTCTTAAACTTGTAAATTTCCACCTTGTAGAGCTCAAATAAGGCATCTGCATTCAGCTCAGTCATACACTTGTCTACATACTCATCCAATCGTTTTGACGTTTCTGCAAAACATCAGCATTACCGCTAACGTATACATCAGCAGCCCCACCGACAGCGGGGTGGGCATCACTGCAATGATATTTATTGATGCTTGACATGCAAGCTGCATAGTCTGGCATCACTGCAATGAGCAGTCGATAATATTTTCGCTCCGACAAAGAAAATATTATCGACTGCTCATTGCAGTGATGCCAGACTATGCAGCTTGCATGTCAAGCATCAATAAATAATACAATTTTAATTAATTACTGGTATTGAATACCTAATTTTTTGTGTTTTTTAACAAAGCTATCTTATTTTCAATAACATAAACTCACATCTAAGTAGAAATATAACTTCCGAAATTTATGATATTTAACTGCCGGAGTCGGAGCTGGAGTCGGAGTCGAGTAGTTTTGGGTCGACTCCACAGCCCTGGAAATCAAAAGAATTGTGGGAGACCACCAAATTCACAACTTTAGCGATAGATCTAAAAGGCTGAAACTTAAGGATATTAATGAAGAAATCGGACGTGCAACTATTGCAGAAAGCTTGTTGCATCAATTGCGATCAGTTGAAAAAGCTTTTAAACGCTAATCCCGTGAGTACAAAACGGATTATTAAGTGTTAACAAAACACCAATATACACAACTCAGGTAGCGTGCGATTGAAAAATTCTGAAATCTGTATCCATCATATCATCACATACTTGTTGGTAAAAAGGACTGCTTGCCACCGACTGACGCTATTACAATCATACCGAGTTCAGCAGAGGTACTACTTCAGGACCAACTTAATCATATATTTCCACGCTTGCTACAATCTTTTAAAGGAAATGATTTGAATAAACATGGGAACTGCAAGATAACTCTCTGTTGCAAATGGGGATGTGATGGTTTTTCTGGAATAAAAACAATACAAGCAGTATGTTCAAGTACTTCAAACACTGATATGTTAATGCTGTCATTTGTGGAATTTGGAAGACTCGGTGCCTTCGACCAGTACGATGGAAACAAAGGATATTTGGAAAAATCAAACACCATCTTCTACGAAATAATGTAGACTATTCAAATTTGAATTTAAAAAATAAACTCATGATACCATTGCCATTGGCAACATTGTTGAGTGCGGACGTGTTTCAGTGGATTCTCTCTAAAAATTAACCAAAAACATGTATTCTTTGGATATACTCCAAAAAAATTATATAACGCGAATTGGACGTTAATAAAATATACCCAAATTGGGTAAAAAGTGCATTGCCCATGTGTAGCTTTTAAAAATATAAAAGTGAACACATATGACATATCCAACAAAGCCTGTTTGTTGTGAAGAGTGAAGAAAAAATAAGCAAGCAAAAACTGTGAACAATCACAAATAAAAGTGTATGTCTCCCACACCCTCATTTGAGAGACGACTCATCCTAAATGGTAGAAATGCATATATTGCAGTGACATCCGTGAGTAGTAAAACAACAACCACACCAATGCGTGATGACAGTTTGTATCTTACCGCGAGACCCCTCAACCGTGCCCGCTCCTTTTCACCACAGTTGTTAATAAGCGCAGCAAACGAAACAAAACAAATGAAAGTAAATAACGAAAAGCCTGAAAGTATGCTCCAAGATACTGTCAACACTACACAGGAAAAAAAGTTGCCAACGCTCAACGGGAGCAATTCCCAAAAATACAAATAGCGCTCAATATAATCCAACGCCTTGGCATTCCAAATTTGTTTTTGGAATGCAAACGGCTTAAGCCAACACAGAAACGAAGTTGATAATTTTCGTCGAAGTCAAAGTATAGACATACTATTAGTCTCTGAGACACATTTTACCACAAAAAATTGTTTCAGAATACATGGTTATTCCACATACGATACTAAACACCCCAGTGGGAGAGCCTGTGGCGGTACGGCAAAAATTGTACTAAATAAAGTTAAACACTATCCTATAGCCGAATATAGGACCGATCACATTCAAGCTACTTCAATAGCACTCACCGGTACAAATATCGTAATATCGTCTATTTATTGCCCTCCAAGACACAATATTAGCAAAGATCAATTTATTGATTTTTTTCCACTCTTGGAACCAAATTTTTTGTAGCAGGAGATTATAATGCCAAGCACACATATTGGGGCTCTCGACTCACCTCACCCAAAGGTAGACAGTTGTTAAATGCTATAGCATCTGCTAAACTCGACGTCGTCTCTGGTGGCCAACCAACGTATTGGCCGTCAGATTTGAACAAAACACCAGACCTAATAGATTTCGCTGTGCTTAAAAATGTAAAGCGTGAATAAATATCAATTTTTCGTTCACTTGATCTATCTTCGGATCATTCGCCAACCATCTTAACATTGTCCAATAATGCCCAGGAAAGTGCACACGCCACTTTGCCTAACAAACACACAAACTAGATGAAGTATAAAAAATACGTTAGCTCTCACCTGTCCGAAGGTATATCTTTACGATCAGCAAATGAGATAGACACAGCGGTGAATCTGCTGACAGATGTCGTAAACAGTGCGGTAAAAGTTGCCACTCGTAATTCCACAAATATTAGGAATAATGTTTCAAATTATCAAACAAACATGGAAGCCCTGGTCAATGAGAAAAGAAATATAAGAAGAGAATGACAACGTTACCGCTCCCCGGCATTGAGATATAGCCTAAGTAAATTGTGAGAAAAGACTAAAAGTTGCCCTGAAGGTAGCTGAGGAATATGATCTAAAAAAAACTTGCAATCTTTGGATCCAACTGAGAAAACAGATTATAGTCTATGGAAGGCTACGAAAAATATGCGAAGACCAATCGCACACGAATCCCCAATCCGCCTTGAAACCGGGAACTGGGCTAAAAGCTTCTGGAAGATATCGGAAATTGTGATGATTCCAAAACCTGGAAAAGATCCGACAAAGTAAGCTCATATCGTCCGATAAGTCTGCTATCGATACTCTCAAAAATGTTTGAAACAATTTTTATGAAGAAAATTACCCCACATATAGTTTCAAATAACATAATACCCGATCACCAATTTGGTTTTCGGAAGCGTCATAGTCCCATAGAACAAGTTCATCGTGTTGCTACATACATCAGAAAGGCTTTTGAAACAAAGAATATTGTTCTGCTCAATTCATAGTTATATCGCAAGCTTTTGATAAAGTCTGGCACGATGGATTGTTAAACAAAATATGTGTACTTTTACTTTTACTATTTGTCAAATCGGTCGTTTATAGTAAAATCGATTGGTATTTCTTCTAGCCCTAAGAAAATAACTGCCGGCGTTCCTCAGCGCAGCATACTGTGACCTATTCTATACATAATATATACAGCAGACATGCCCACAAACACATTTACTCAAACGTCCACTTTTGCGGATGATACTGCTTTCGTCAGTGTTCATAAAAACCCCTTAGTTGCATCCGATCAACTGCAGTCGCATGTCCGAGTCTTAGAGAACTGGTTAGAAAAATGGAGAATAGTGGTAAATGCTACAAAATGCACTCATGTTACCTTTTCCCTAAGACGAGATACTACTCCTCTTCAATTCGTTGATTCCACAGAAAGATCACGTGAAATATCTTGGAATTCACTTAGATCGTCGTTTGACATGGACTCACCACATAGGTTCTAAGATAACACAAATAAAACTCAAAACGAATCAACTTCAATGGCTCATTGGCAAACGGTCTGCTCTAGACCTTGAGTATAACGTCCTTGTATACAAATCTATAATAAAGCCAATTTGGACATATGGTATCCAACTCTGGGGTACAGCGTGCGCTTCAAACATATGCAAATTACAAAGAAGACAGAGAAATTTGCTTAACGTGAATCTATACCTTACGGCCTCACTCACAGTAGCACGCAACAATGCGACGGCCAGCGCCCCTTTGTATCAGTGACAGTCCCTTAGAGGGTGGTAAACCTCCACGCAGCCATCACCAATACACAGGTACCAATTTAAAGACATACATATGGGTATGAACTTTCCTCTTGGTGAGGGGTCGAGGCCTATCTTAATACCTCTGCTAATCTATGGGTCATAGCACCAGGTCGAATAAGTGCAACTCCACACCGAGTCCGAAAACTCTTCCCGCGATTTGGGTATAAACCAAGCCACCACGATGCTCCCAACAGGGGCCACACCAACAGTCAGGCTGGAAACAAGTTCCAGGGGCTCCTGACTACTACCAGTTGCATTCCATACAATGCCGGGACTGGTAACCCATTAGATGTGTAAAGCTGCGGCCGTGAGATGGTTAACGTAGACACGCTGATGGAACGGTCTGGATTCACACTACGTAGGTGTGAACCCCTCACCGTGAAGAGACGAGGTCCATCTTAACCTCTTCTGCTCGGAGTCGGTGAGCGGCACCCAAGTAAGGCATAAGCCCGGCCGAGCTCCCAACAAGACCAGGGTCTTATAGCGCTTGGGGGAGCCATGGGACTGACTCCAGATCCAAGAGCCTGTGGTACCAGAAACCTCAGGTCAGGTTCCGTAGCAAGGCTACTACCAGTTTCAGTTCTACGCAACCCGGGGACTGGTAACCCCCTGCAGAACAGCCATTGAGTCATGAACGAAGTCCACCACTCAACGTCCCAACGGGAGATCCACGCCACGACTCAATGCGCGACGAACTAAAATACTCGACGTGCGAAAATTTCCGCACACGCTAATGTCCCAGGTGAGGCAACTAGTCCTTGAAAGCACCATTGCCAATCAACAAACTCAACACCCATATTAGCCAAGTTTCTGAAATCTCGATAAAGGGGACACATGCATAAGATGTGCTCCACATCTTCGTCTGGGTAACCACATCTGCATTCAGGGCTGGCACTTTATGCCCTCCTGTGCAGGAAATAATTAAGTGATCCATGACCAGTTAGGAGAAATCCTAGCTCCATACTAAAATCAAAGTAATCATTTGTGCTCGCAAAATTAACTACTGGTATAAATTTGTGGGTTATAGGGCCATTTGTGGAGGTATCCCACCGCTCTTGCCACCTAGTTAACACAGCTTCATCCAAGTGATCTATCAATTCTCTTCGAGGCATACTCTCCATTCCCGGACCGACCCATTCATCGCGGGGCATAACTATTCCGCGAGTGGCACTGAACAAAGTGCTCCTCCGAAGCACCTCCAGATCCAAAGGGGGGGATCCCATAAGAACCTGCAGGGCCTAAGTGGAGACTGTCCTACACACCCTTAAACATCCTAAGAGCAAAATTCTCTGGCAGGACAAGATTTTACTCTTGCCAGCCACTCTTCTAACTGCTTCTCCCCAGATAGAGGAGCCATATGTCGCACAAGACAGGTTTAGGTTAGGTTTAGGTTAGGGTGGCAGCCGTATTTTTTATACAAGCTCACATAGACCAGTTTAGGTCCCTAGTGTTACCACGGGCTGAAATGCCCCTCATCGAAACCAACCTGTTTGATATACAAATTTGTCGATATTACGAATATCGGTACTGGAAAGATCTGTTAGGCTGCCTAGAAAAGCCGACCCCAGTATGTCCAGTCGTCGTTTACTCAGAGCGGGACAGTCGCATAGCAATGCTCTCCACTTCTTCCTCATCTACACAGCTTCTGCAGAAGTCATTAGAGTCAATACCCAATCTTTTGGCGTGTTCGCCGATCAGGCAGTGTCCCGTCAGAACTGATACTAACGTAGACAATCTTTGCCTCTCTAGTGCGAGGAGATATTTTGATCTTCTCAGGTCATACCTTGGCCAGATTTGTCTAGCTACTCTGCAGGTGCCGATTTCTGTCCATCTTTCGTTGGACTGCCTGATTGCCTCTTGCCTAAGCCAAAGCTTGCACGTGGATAGTGGCGCACCAATATATGCAAATTCTTCGAGAATTTGTAATGTCGTCCCTTTCCTAGCAAGTTCATCGGCTTTGCAGTTCCCAGGGATATCCCTATGCCCAGGCACCCATATGAGGTGTATGTTAAACTGCTCAGCCATCTCGTTAAGAGATCTGCGGCAGTCGTGGGCTGTTTGTGAATTTAGGGATGTTGCCTCCAGAGAATTGATGGCAGCCTGGCTGTCCGAGTAAATGACAACGCCTGTGTTGGTTACTATGTTGCGACTCAGCCACTTGGCTACTTCCCATATTGCCATTATTTCGGCTTGATAGACACTGCAGGTATGTGGTAGTATGTGAGCTATATCCAATCTCTGCACAGTGTACTCCGAAGCCAACCTTTTCATCAAGCTTCGAACCGTCCGTGTAAAAGTGGAGATGGTTTCTATTACCTGGTTTTCTTCCAACCCATTCATCTCTCGCGGGAATCATAGTGATGTAATTTCTCTCGAAGGTGTACACCGTTGGTATATAGTCCACTCGGTCGGTTACCGTAGCACTACACTTCGATATTCTCATGTGACCGTAGTTTTTGTACCTCCACATTGATAGGCAGTTTAATCTTATTGCCGCTTTGGTTGCAACTTCTCTAGCCACAATATTAATCGGCAGTATATGGAGTAGGGCTTGTAGAGACTCGGTCGCTGTAGTCCTTAAGGCTCCGCTTATGCTCAGGCAGGCAGTTCTCTGAACCTTGTTAGTAGGTTGGTGGTGGTTAGTTTGTCAGTTGCCGTCCACCATACCACAATGCCGTATAGCAGTATAGGACGAACTACTGCTATATATATCCAGTGGACGATTTTAGGAGAGAGGCCCCACCGCGACCCTACAGCCTTTTTGCAAGAATATAAGGCGACGTTAGCCTTCCTTACACGTTCCAATACATTAAGTCTAAATAACAGTTTTCTATCTAGAATTATTCCTAAATATTTTGCACTTTCAGAAAAGACTAGATCCGTTCCATTTATCCGAGGTGGAGGGTGCACATGTGGGACTTTATTCATCCTAGTAAAGAGAACCAATTCTGTCTTGTTTGGGTTTATGCCCAAACCGCTGCTTCTGGCCTATCTAGCCAATTTGTTCAGAGCCACCTGTAGAATGTCTCGGAGGACGTTTTCGAATTTGCCACTCACTGCGATTGCAACGTAGTCCGCATATGCCACGACCTTGCAGCCACAACGTTCTAGATCTAGCAGGATTTCATTCACCGCTAGGTTCCAAATTAGTGGAGACAGTACTCCTCCTTGTGGGGTCCCTCTGTTTACAAACCTTATTAGAGTTGTGGACCCAAGACATGCTGTTATGCGTCTTCTGTTGAGCAGACTTTGAATTAGCCTAATCAAACTAGAGTTAACATTAAGATGTGACAGTGCCGCAATTACTGCATCTGAGTGAATGTTGTTAAAAGCCCCTTCTATGTCAAGAAATGCCACCATGGTGAATTCCTTGAAATGCAGGGACGATTCGATAGTGCTCACAAGTTCGTGCAGGGCTGATTCTGTAGACTTCCCCTTATTGTAAGCATGTTGGTTCACTGACAGGAGTTTTGTATCCAGGTTTTCCCTAATGAAATAATCTAAAAGCCTTTCCAGTCCTTTCAATAGGAAGGAGGATAGGCTAATTGGTCTGAAGTCTTTTGGCCTAGTGTGTGATATCTTCCCCGCTTTTGGTATGAATACCACTTTGGTATCCCTCCATCGATTCGGGATGTATGAAAGCCTGATACAGCCTACATAAATTTTCTGCAGCCAGGGGATAATGTATTTCAACATTTTCTGCATTTCTGCTGGAGTGATGCCGTCTGGTCCAGGTGACTTGAAGGGCTCAAAGCTATTAATAGCCCAGCTTATTCTGGATCTCTCAGTCAACAAGCTAGCGACGCTCGCAGTCCACTCGCACTCTTGTTGGTCCTGCTGATCCTCTGGTTCTGTTAGAGAGTTCCCCGGGAAATGTGTGTCGAGCAGTACATTGAGCGACTGCTCGCTGTTTTTGGCACAAGACAGGAAATGGCCCACATATAAACGTCTAACCGCCTTCTTTTTAAGACCCCAATCGCACTTGATGATCCTTTGGACCTGGCCAACCAAGGGCACCAATTTGTGTCTTATATGGTCTATATGGGGAAGGAAATTCATCCTCTCCCCGACCACAACTCCTCAGTACTTGACTCGACTAACGTACTGGACTGACCTATCTTCTAGCTTCACAATGGGGTGTCTGTTTCTAGAAAGCGACCCCTTGAGGAGCATTGCAACTGACTTCGTCATATTGACCTGCACTCCAACTCTACTACCCCAATCATGAACAATGTTCATCATGGCAGAACCATCACGTTCAAGATGACTCCTAGCATCTCCCTCAATCATGATTAACAAATCATCTGCAAATGCAGAAAATTTACAATAATTGTCCAGCTCAAATAAAAGGGGATCCATTACCATATTCCAGATAATGGGACCCCCAATTGAGCCCTGAGGACATCCCCTTACCACCTGAGTGGAAACCGAACACCGCCTGCCAAACAAATGTGCTTTACGATCATCGAAATAGCTCCTCCAAATTGCTAGCTCATGACACCCTACTTCACGAAGCCTTTCAAAAACAGCTGACCACTTAAGGTTGTCAAACGCTCCCTGAAAATCTATAAAAAGCCCCAAAACATATTTGGAGTCAGAACCTTCCACACTATTCCTGACATGGAGCTACGCATCCTCCGTACACTTTGACTCCTTAAATCCGAATTGGTATCGGCACATTCGACCTTGCAATTTCTCCTGAAGGCACAGCATCATCACCCTCTCCAGCACTTTACCAAGAACTGGGAGGAGACTTATGTCCCGATAAGATTTAGGATCACTCCTGACCTTATCAGGGGACTTCAGGAGAACCACAATCCTTGCTTCCTTCCAGACCGAAGGGAAATAACCAATCCTTACACATTCGGCAAAGAGGTTTTCCAGGTATTGAGGGACGTCTCGGTAAACATGTTTCCACATTTCCCCAGTCAGACCATCAATCCCTGGAGACCTCCTTGACCGAAGCCTCAAGACAGCTAAATCGATTTCGCCTCTATATACAGCAGGAGCAACACGAAAATCACCCTCTGTCACAAAATCTTCATCTTCCCTAGGGAAAAAAGCGTCTATGAGTATATTACCACAATCAGCCCATGCAGTGTGCACTTCGCCATCTCCTACAAATCTCATACGCCCGTCCCCAAGGATCGTCACCGCTTTCACGGACGAGGTCCCTCCAATGACTTTCCTTAGCATTTCGTAGCATTGTCTTGTATTCTCGTAAGGAATCCCTATAATTTGCCTCAATTTCATGAACCAGCGGCGACTCTCCGCGCCTCGCCCTCTGCATTCTTTTGCGCAACCTCCTTAGAACCTTCTTCTTCTCATGCAAATCCCTGGTCACCACCTAAGCTTCCTAAGGGAAGATGGGCGATGTGCAGGCAATAAGCGGTCATTGACGGTACTGACTCTCTCATTTATGAGCTGAACTTTCGCATCTATATCAATGCTCTCAAAAGTGTCCAGAGGCACAGAACGGAAAGCTTCACCAATCTGTTCTTCATAAAAATTCCAGTCCACCATCCTAGTGGACCATCTTTTAATCGACAACGGCACAGGGACAGGCACATCATTCCTAAAAACATCTATGATAATCACATTGTGGTCGCTAACTCCAAGATCACGTCAGACTTCCCATCTGAATGTATAATTTCTATTAGCCACACTATTTGCCAACGTCACGTCTATATCGCTAGTTCCATTAGGGCCATGAAATGTATACTCCGTAGTGGGCACATTCACCACGTGAATACTCCAATTTAGGAGACATTCACACACAGCTGCTCCCCTCTGTGGTAGCTAAGATAGCCTTGGGCATGCCTTGACATCTTGCTGTGCCACATCGGAGAGACAGCATTGGCGTCCAAGCCCACAAGCAGAGGCACATTTCCTGCCATCCTAATCAAACTTTCCAAGTACTGGAGATACGGATCAATAGATTCATCAAACTTACAATACATACCGGCAACTAACATAATTCCAAACTCACCTTGAATTCTAACAACTACACCCCATTGAGAATGATCAACAACAATTGCAGCATTACAACGTAAATCAACAAAAAGACGAAAGTCAAGCGGGAGACCCACAGGACCATCCACAGAAACATACGGCTCCTGGAGCAACGCCACAACACAATCCAACTCACACAAACACTGACCCCGATCATACATGGATGACCTACTACCCTGACAATTAAGCTGTAAGACACGGACGGACATCAATGTCTAGCATTTGCACGGGCCACCAATGCCGCGTATAGGTAACATGCGTGTGACGTCATTAAGTGCCCCGACGCCCTACCCTTGAACGCGCAGTTCCTACAATTCAGCTGCTTAATGCAGTCTCTCTCAACATGCTCTGATTGACCCCACCACTCTTCAGCGGCCTTATTTCATGCACCCTAACATTCAGATGGGGGCCAACCTCTTTAACAATCTTTTCCACAACTTGCTTCGACGTTTCCTCTTTATCCGTGCTCCGAATCTTAGCCGCCCAAGTCTCCGTAGCAACGGGCAAGGCAGGCTCTCTTACCAAATGCTGTAAGTGCACCGGAATCGCGCTTACACTCGCAGGAGCCACACTCACTGGGGGCATCACCGCGGGGACATTACTCCGTGAAGAGTAAACGTCCAAGCGCCCACGAAGCCTCTCATTCTCTGCCACCAAGCCCATTAAGAGGGCCTCGTACTCTCCCGCTAAACTAGAAACCTCTCTAACTAGCGAACCCTCTACATTAAATATGTCAATAAGAGTTGACAGAAGTCTCCCTGACACAGTCTTCATCTTAGCGATCAACGACTCGGCACTCGCGCTGCCACCACCACCACCAGAACGACGCGGCAATCGAGCGTACCTACCTTCATTATCTTGAGTAACCTCGCTATCGGATGTCAAGCTCTCAACTGCTGGCGCTCCCTTAGGTGCTGCTCTCTGGGTCTTACTGTTACTTCTCTGATCACTCTTGGCGCTCCGCTGTGCCGTTAGGTTGAACAACAAATTCACGTTGGCAAAATAGGACTTACGACTCTATCGAGTCCGCATATACGCCAACAACAAATAATCAAATATAAAATACCTTTTTCAGTGCCAGGCCGTCAACAAGTTAATCCAATAATCACAATAATATTACTTAATCAAAGAATAATCCAAAAAGCAATGCCGGGTCAGGTCAATCTAAATTCAGCGCAATTAATTAAATTGTAGTTTAATCAATTACACAAATCAAAGATTAACCACAACGATTTAATCACAATCCAATTCACAATCAATTTAATCAAAAACCAGTAAGGAAAGGCTAAAGTCGGGCGGTGCCGACTATATAATACCCTACACCACTCTCGTAATATTGAATAACTCAGATATATAAATTTTGTAATTCATGTATAAATTGTTTACATAAATTTACTTTTGGGACATTTTATACTTAAATAATACCCTGTACCACAGTGTGGTGTATGCTATAGCTAAATCTTTACCGATTTTCCTCAAATTCGGTAGTGTTGGTTCATGGATCAAGAAACTCTACCATTCTAAATTTCAAAATGATTGGATGTAAAATACAGCTTCTTCAGGAGTAAAGAGCAAAATCGGACGAAACATATATATGGAAGCTATAGCTAAATCTTAACCGATTTTCTTCAAATTCGGCAATGTTGGTTCATGGATCAAGAAACTCTACCATTTTAAATTTCAAAACAAGTGGATGTAAAATACAGCTTTTATAGGACTAAATGGCCAAATCGGACGAAACATATATATGGGAGTTATAGCTAAATCTTAACCGATTTTCGTCAAATTCGGTAGTGTTGGTTCATGGATCAAGAAACTCTACCATTCTAAATTTCAAAATGATTGGATGTAAAATACAGCCTCTACAGGACTAAAGAGCAAAATCGGACGAAACATATATATGGGAGCTATAGCTAAATCTTAACTGATTTTCTTCAAATTCGGCAATGTTGGTTCATGGATCAAGAAACTCTACCATTCTAAATTTCAAAACGATCGGATGTAAAATACAGCTTCTATAGGAATAAACATATATATGGGAGCTATAGCTAAATCTTAACCGATTTTCTTCAAATTCGGCAATGTTGGTTCATGGATCAAGAAACTCTACCATTCTAAATTTCAAAACGATTGGATGTAAAATACAGATTCTATAGGACTAAAGGGCCAAATCGGACGAAAGATATATATGGGAGCTATAAAATATCTAAATCGGAACCGATTTCAACCAAATTCAATAGCGATCTTAACAGCCGCGAAATACTCTAAACTGCAAAATTTCAGAACGATCGGAGTGAAATTGCGACCTGTAGTCGACGAACAACTTTACATGGACAGACGGACGGACGGACGGACAGACATCGTTAAATCGACTCAGCTAGTCATTCTGAGTCGATCGGTATACTTTAAGGTGGGTCTAGCTGTGTTATTTTCAGGTGTTACAAACATCTGCCGTGAAACAAACTTATAATACCCTGTACCACAGTGTGGTGTAGGGTATAAAGAGCAGTCCAAAAAACAATGCCATGCCGGATCAATCAGTCAAATTCACTCAATTAATCAAATAAAAATTCAATTAATCTCGCAAGATTAACAAATTAATCACCGCATAACACAATAGATTACTTTGATTCAACTGTCCAATCTCTTTTCGATTTAATAATTCAATTAAAATTACCAAAAGGGCACTGAACGTGTTCCTTAAGGAATTTAATATAGCAATACACTTCAAAACACACTCAGTAATTTCACAACCGAATTTAAATATTTTCCGCTGATGCGAAACACGTCTGCACGCTTCAAGTGTTCACAATCGAGTGTCCGCAAAGAAGACAATAGGAGTCGAGTGTTTTGAGTGCGTACCCGCCGCAATGGCCTTACCGCACTGTGCTCTTAACACAGGGTGAAATACAATGCGTCTACCAATGCCCCCACACACAAGTGTATGCGTACCAATTCCGCTTCATGTTTTTGGCATGTCGTCCCCTTTGGTTAAGGGCGGATCCGACCTAAAACTCCTTCCATTCTATGGGTCATGGCACCCGGTTGAGAATGCAACTCCACATCGAGCTTGCGCTCTCCCCGCGATTTGGGTCTAAACCACAGCCACCACGAAATGCTCCCCAAGGGGCCACACCAACAGCGAGGCTGGCACCGAAGTTCCAGGGGCTCCTGGCTCCCGTGGTACCAGATTATAGTCTCCGGTCGGACTTCGTAGCCGAAGCTACTACAAACTATCCGATCACCCAAATATCCTGGGCAGACAAATTATAAACAATGAACGAAACACTCGCCTTAGAAGAAAAAATACACTGGACTTACTATAACACATTTATATACATTGAATATTATATTGTAGTAGAAATTTGATAAACTGATATTCCATTGAAATCCAATGTTATTTAAACTTTGCAAATTCTCAAAGGGTTTATTGCACTGGCAACAACCCCCAGATTAATTTATTTAGGTTAAGATTTGAAAAATTATTGTTATTTTCATTCTATTATGAAAGATCCAATAAACAAATGTAATGAACTAAAAAAAATTATACCATTAAAAAAGAAGTTAGGGATATAAGTGATATGGTTTTTGTATTATCGCCACGCCATACACTGGATTTTGTACCTACAAGTTTAAAAAAAGAAACATGTTCATGATGAATTTGTCAAATGTGGGTTGATTATATAACAACCAAAACAAGGATCAGGTAATACGAATGATGGAAATATAGCAATAAGGTTCTTTTCTGAACCCGGAAAAGCATCCGAAATAAATGGTGTAATTAACAAATTGATGCAAAAAAATTTAGTGAATTTACCAAGAAAACTGTATATCATGGAGGAGATGTCATTAAGAATCAATTATTAGCAATCGGAGATTTATCAGAGGAAGTCCAGGAAAAAAGGAATAAAGATTAGTTATTTTATAGAGAACACATTACCAGAAAAATATCACGGCACTGTACAAACTCTATCGGCTCAAAAGTTACACAGTTTTGGCCAATAAAAAACGATTCTGAACCACTGTGCGGCAGGGAAAGAAGAAATAAAAGCCCAAGGTTGTATGCAGCCTTCTATAAAGAGCGGGGCACAGATACAGAAGGTGTTCTATTGATTCCTCTCTCTGCGTGCCGTCCAATAAGACAGTGATCTGTCATGACAGAAACGATAAGTGAGACGTCCGATCTCGACAACGACAGAAGTGCTTTGGTGCGCTTTGAGTCTAGGCAGGGCCACATTAGCCTGGAATGTATGCAGTTCCTGACTAGTGACCACCGGTTATTTGTTGCCGTAAGTGCACTATCTCTCAAGAGGAGCTTGTAGGCTGCTAGAGGCAAACCCACATGTTCCAGGTCCCCTGGAGAGTGAAAGGTAGTTCCTAGTCTTGCAAGTTCATCTGCCTTGCAGTTCCCTGGTATATCCCTGTGGCCCGGCTCACATATCAGTTGAGTATTGAACTGTCACTCGTTAGAGATCTGCGACAATCGAGGTCAGTTTTTGAATTCAGGAATTTAGTTTCCAGGGACTTGATAGCAGCCTAACTATCAGAGACTATATTTATACCGACTTTGGTCAGCACATTTATTTTCAGCCATTCCGCTACCTCTTTAATAGCTAAGATTTCTTCAGGCAGTGATCAGGCAGTCTTTTTGCAAGTGATAGCTGAAGTTCCTCAGAAAAGACACCAAAGTCCACTTGGTTATCGAGTTTGAAACCGTCTGTATAGAAGTTAATGATTCTCCTCTGTCCTGCGATGTGACCATTCCATTCTGATCTATGAGGTATAACAGTGACATACTTCTTGTCAAAGAGTGGCTCACTCATAGTGTAATCTACAGTGCCCGGAAGGTCAGGCATTCTGTTTGGAATGACACTATGTCCGTAGTCATTACCTGATCATAGTGACAGTTCCCTGAGTCTAATTGCGGTACATGCGGCATAGTACACTGCTATAATATCTAGCGGCATTAAATGTAGTATAACATTTAGTGCCGCAGTTGGTGTTGTTCTCAGCGCACCAGTGATATATAAGGCATCCATTCGCTGAACCTTGCATAGTATCACACAGAAGGTGGATTTGTGCAGAGCTGTCCACCAGACGACAATGGTCTGACTACTGCCGTTTTTAGGTTTAGGTTAGGGTGGCAGACGTATTTTTTATACAAGCTCACATAGACCAGTTTAGGTCCCTAGTGTTACCACGGGCTGAAATGCCCCTCATCGAAACCAACCTGTTTGATATACAAATTTGTCGATAGTACGAATATCGGTACTGGAAAGATCTGTTAGGCTGCCTAGAAAAGCCGACCCCAGTATGCCCAGTCGTCGTTTACTCAGAGCAGGACAGTCGCTTAGCAAGTGCTCAATGCTCTCCACTTCTTCCTCATCTCCACAGCTTCTGCAGAAGTCATTAGAGTTAATACCCAATCTTTTGCGAGGAGATATTTTGATCTTCTCAGGTCATACCTTGGCCAGATTTGTCTAGCTACCCTGCAGGTGCCGATTTCTGTCCATCTTTCGTTGGACTACCTGATTGCCTCCTGCCTAAGCCAAAGCTTGCACGTGGCTAGTGGCGCACCAATATATGCAAATTCTTCGAGAATTTGTAATGTCGTCCCTTTCCTAGCAAGTTCATCGGCTTATCCTATGCCCAGGCCGGGATATCCCTATGCCCAGGCACCCATATGAGGTGTATATTAAACTGCTCAGCCTTCTCGTTAAGAGATCTGCGGCAGTCGAGGGCTGTTTGTGAATTTAGGGATGTTGCCTCCAGAGAATTGATGGCAGCCTGGCTGTCCGAGTAAATGACAACGCCAGTGTTGGTTACTATGTTGCGATTCAGCCACTTGGCGACTTCCCATATTGCCATTATTTCGGCTTGATAGACGCTGCAGGTATCTGGTAGTCTGTGAGCTATATCCAGACTAAGTTCTTCACAGTGTACTCCGAAGCCAACCTTTTCATCAAGCTTCGAACCATCCGTGTAAAAGTGGATATGGTTTCTATTACCTGGTATTCTGCCGACCCATTCATCTCTGGCGGGAATCATAGTGATGTAATTTCTCTCGAAGGTGTACACAGTTGGTATATAGTCCACTCGGTCGGTTACCATAGCACTACACTTTGATATCCTTATGTGACCATAGTTCTTGTAGTCCTTTTCCTTGTAAATAGACATATTTCTGTTTTGTCTGGGTTGACATTTAATCCCCTTGGTTGTGCCCAGTTATATGCTATGTTAAGTGGCTCCTCAGTTCTTGTGCATAGTTGGTTTGGATGTGTGCCCCTTAGAAGTATTATAACGTCGTCTGCATAACAGACTGGTTTAAGTCCTTCATTGGTAAGGGCTTTAAGGAGTCTGTGTATCGTCGTAACCCATAGGAGAGGCGATAAAATGCCCCCTGAGGTATACCACGATTTACCTTGTGTCTGATTTTTACGTCGTATGACCCACAAATAATCCACCTATTCCTTAGCATATTGCTGATCCAGTTTATCAACGCCCGGTCAACCTGAAACTCGTCTAAGGACTGGATAAGTGAATCGGTCTGAACGTTGTTAAAAGCGCCCTCAATGTCTATACAAACGGCAAGTGATGCACTACTTCATGTAGAGCTGTTTCCACTGATCTTCCTTTAACATATGCATGTTGCTTGAATTTTAGCTTGTCATCGGCTATCTTACTTTTGATCATGTCGTCAATTACTCGCTCCATTGTTTTTAGCAGGGAAGAAGTTAGGTTAATAGGTCGATAAGCCTTTGGGATCGTATAACTCGCCTTGCCAGGCTTAGGTATGATTCCTGACAATTTTTTGGGGTACATGCATGAGTTATGCATGCAGTGAAAACTCCAACCAGATGAGTTGATACCAGATCCACCTCATTCTGAAGAAGCGCTTTAATATTTCGTCCGGTCCCGCAGCCTTAAAAGGAGAGAAGCTTTTTATTGCTTCTTTAACCATAGCATCCGTAATAGGTACTTGGTGCATTACATTTTCGGTCGGTAACTGTTCCTCTGTTAGCCCAACATTACCACTCGGAAAATGAGTTTCCATCAAAAGCCTTAAGGTATCATCTATAGTTTCCATCCTTTTTCCGATATCGGTTTGGATATGAGTTTTTGAGAGGAACTTACAACAAAAAGTTCTACCGACAAATGAAAGGTCTACCCATGGGGTCACCAGCATCGCCAATAGTAGCCGATATAGTGATGGAAGAGCTGTTGGATAGATGCCTCGAGAACTGTGATATTAGACCTAAGATCTTGACGAAATATGTGGACGACCTTTTTGGGATACTTAAAACCAGTGCAATAGATAATGTCTTGACGAAATTCAACAGCTTTAATTCTAATATAAAATTTACGATGGAAAAAGAACTCAATGGAAGTCTTCCTTATTTGGACTTGAAACTAATAAGACAAGACAACCAAATATTGATCGACTGGTATCAAAAACCAACTTCCTCAGGAGGATTATTGAACGACCACTCGAATCACCCCAAAAGAATCATATTCAATACGGCCACAAACTTCATCAACCGGGTCCTTAATACGAGTGACAAACAATTACACAACAAAAATTTAACAAGAATAACTAACATTACAGGAGAATAGGTTTCCGAAAAGAACAATAACATCACTTATAAATAAAGAACGCGAAGCAAAAATCAAAGAGATTGTACCAACAAGGTTAAAATCGTTGACTTATGTTCCAAAATTATCGGAACGTTTTGACAATGCTAACTGCATAGACAAAAACAATTACAGATTAGCACCAAAGACCAAAAACACACTCAAAATAACATAGAAGGGTGCGCAAGCAAATACCGACTCCTTATAAAGAAGTTAAACAGAGTCGAATAAGAAAATGTTTAGTCAGTAAGAAAACAGACAACGGCAAAGCAAGGCGTATGTCGCTTTATGTTTTGTGTTATTTCGTTTTTATACTCGTAAGTTAACAATGTTTACAATAAGTTGAATACATGTAGTTATAATTTGTTTGTGTGTTTAAGAATGTTTTAGATATCCCTGAAGATGTTCTTCAAAGAAGAACGAAATATTGGATAGCAATAAATAAACAATAACAACACCTGACCTCGAGCTTGTCATTAAATAGAAAAATAATATAGAATAAAAGGTCGATTATTTAGAAAACATATTAAATGGAATTTTTTATTTTAGACATGCTGTTAACGCTGTCTACCTGCTCACAGAATAGCCTCCAGGATTTACGTTTCGCCAGTCTAATGATTTTATTGTATTCTTTGAGTCTTCTGTGGTAGTCATCCCAATATACTGACAGCTTTTTACGTCGAGCTCTGTTGTAAAGTCTGCGGACATCCTTGCCAATCGAGCGAATTTGCCCTGTCGTCCAGGGTTTCTCATAGGCAGATTTCCTTTCTCGAAGCGGGCAACTATCTTCGAATGAACATCAACAACTATCAACATTACCACTCGGAAAATGAGTTTTCATCAAAAGCCTTACGGTATCATCTATAGTTTCCATCCTTTTCCCGTTTCATCCACCAGTGTTGCGGTTCTGATATGAGTTTTTGAGAGGAACTTTTTTTATTTTAGACGTGCTGTTAACGCTGTCTACATGGTCACAGAATAGCCTCCAGGAGTTACGTTTCGCCAGTCTAATGATTTTATTGTATTCTTTGAGTCTTCTGTGGTAGTCATCCCAATATACTCGTACTGACAGCTTTTTACGTCGAGCTCTGTTGTAAAGTCTGCGGATATCCTTGCCAATAGAGCGAATTTGCCCTGTCATCCAGGGTTTCTCATAGGCAGATTTCCTTTCTCGAAGCAGGCAACTATCTTCGAATGATTTTACAAGAGCCTCCGTAATCCTCTTCACATTGATATCAATGTCTTCTATACTTGGATAATCGTGTTTGGGCTGGCCCAATCGATTTCTAAGTAGATTGCCGAATTTGGTCCAGTCGGTTTTAGCCTTATTATTGAAACTTATTGGGTTAGGCTGTGGCCGTGCAATTTTAAACCTTATATAACGGTGGTCCGAATATGTGTGATCATCCGTAACCCTCCACTCTTGGATCTCATCAATGAGGTTTTCCGAGCATACCGTTATATCTAGTACTTCTTCCCTAATTTTGTTAACAAAGGTTGCCTTGTTCCCTCTGTTGAGAGTTAGGAGATCGTTAGTATTCAAAAATTCTATAAGGGCTTGTCCCCTTTTATTGGTGTCAGTACTACCCCAAGCAATATGGTGTGAGTTGGCATCACAACCAGCTAGTAACACATTACTTGTATTTTTTGATTCCTTTACCAGACGTTGTAATTCCGACGTAGGTGGCAATGTCGGCGCCTCGAATGGAAGGTATACTGACGCCAGGTACATACTTCCATTACCTTGCATCAGCACAGTTGCGTCCGATGTTGACAACACTGGAGAGAAAAGATAGCATAAGTTTTTATGGCACAGAATACAAGTCCTTGGACGAGTACCTTTGTTAGCGTAGAAAAGATTGTAGTTCATATGGTTTAATCCAGTAACTTTGTTACTAGTAGTCCACGGTTCCTGGACCAAAGCAACATGAACCCTGCCTTTATTTATTATGTCCATCAGAGCAATGGATACCGTTTCGCTCCGGTGGAGGTTTATCTGGATGACCTAAATCATTGCCTTTCCAGTAAAAGTTTCCTTTGGGAGTCGTCTATCCTATCTGGTGTAACGAAACCGCCGTCTGTCGTTTAAGTCCAGCTTAGCTCAAGGACAATGGGGTGGTTCTTGACAGCCAGTTACATAATTTAAATTTAGAGTTTATGGAAAGAGAGAATCATAAGAGAAATGTTAACGTCTGGAGATATCAATACCTGTCATGCCTTTTGTTTCGCCAATCTCAACAACGATTTTAATTTAACATATTTTACTATATTTTAGAAGATTAAAGTACATTATAACGCATCAAACAAATAATGGGATTAAAGAAATATTATATCTATGTTTTATGATAAAAGTTGTATGATAATTAAGGGTATTTGTTGTTCTTTTCTTTAATAAATTAAGTAGGATCCAAGTGACCCATGGAAATATGGTGCGTTTGTGTAGTATGTAAATAAAGTAACTAAGATGCTTAATTGACTAAAGTGTATACTAATGTGCTATGTTTTGGTGAAAACTTACTTTTTCTGCGGTGAAGCGATCGCTGCAACGGAGGTAATTGACCAATGATTTAGTTGTTGGGGTATTTGTATAGATGTGAGTGACCATAAAATAAATACTATAGTTATTGGTAGTTTATATGCTAAATTTCGGCATTCCTTGACTTGTGTCCTTTAGGATGCAAAACTACTAAAAGAGCGCTGATTAAAATGTTAGGATTCCATTGAGATGAGTTGAGATAGTGATCCATAAGTAAACAGGATTCATCGAGCATCAATGCAATTGGCTGCCTTTTTTGTTTAGAAAACTTATATTGTATAGTTGATTAAAATAAGAAGGGCAACAGATTATTGTTTTATATCCGGTATTCAAAATGGTTTATCTCCATATTCGTTTTTATATGTTGCTAGTACGGACAATACGTTTATGACACCTTATATTGTATTCAGGGCACCAAATAATGTGGTCTAAAATATTCCGCAGCCTCTGTTCTGAGAATTAAATTCGCCCTGATTCTTCTTAGGATTCTTCGAATTTTAATATTTTACGGTATTCTCCTTCAGGGGTTTTTCCATCAGTCCAGCAAATAAATGAACTAGGCAATTACGAATTTCCCAGCGACCAAATTCGGAATATCTCAAATATTCTGACTTGAAAAATGTTTCTTCTTTTTCTCCTGTCTTTACGGTTCGAAAATTTTTATTGAATGCCTAATAAATGTATATCGACAAACATAATCGACACAAATTTCAAATTTTGATTTAAAAGAAATATCTACTTCCGGAAACACACAGTAGCTCCACACTGGTTGCACTCCCTCCTTATTTGGTGGTGAGTCTTTCTCCTCGTTTCGTTTACTACCTATTACACACCCTTTAAGTAGATCTCTTTGGGAGGCGGTGTTACTTTTTGTCGTTCCCTCTTTGTTTTGATTCTTTATGTACCTATTCCTATCACCACTATAGCTGGGAACATTCTGCAAAATTGGTGATATTGTCGGCAATTTGGTAACGTTATCGACCACTTCTTGGAAGGCGGTGTTGTTTTTTGTCGCTCCCTCTTTGTTTTGAGTTTTTTGGCCCTCTTCATATCCATATCACCACCTTTGCTGGGAACTTTCTGCAAAATTGATGATGTTATCGGCAATTTGGTGATGTTATCGACCACTTCCACCTCACTTTTTGGAATTGTCTCACTCGCTTCTTTCTGTTCACTATTTTCATTTGCCACTGCAGGCGGTACGTTCGTGTTTGGGCTCGATTTAATTGTCCTGCCAATGGGGGTTTTTCCAATCTTAAAGAAGATTTTCCAAATCCCGAAAAATGCCATGCCTTTTGTCTTGACAAGGCTATCCTTGGAATACGGGTCTATGCCTACCACTAGGAGAGAACCATCGGGATCATTTTTCCTGTGGAAGACTTCCCACTTCCCCACTTTAAGGTTCGAATCTTGTTTGCCAATGACGCTGAGTATGCGCTCTGACGGTACCTTACTTGCCCAACCTCTGACATAGAAAGATGTTTTTATGAGTACAGGGATGTCGCTTTTCCTTACCAGTTTCAGCTTTGCGCCGTCCCAAGGTAAGGGGATCCTCTCCACTAGATTTTCGAGGACATCGACACAGCATTGTGATGCCAGTTTCAGCATCGAAACGCCCCTCACAAACGTGCAACTCATTACTTGGATTGTTGGTCCATCATTAGATTCGAGAATGTGGTCCAATACCTTTGTGTAGAACAAATCTTCGAAGATGCTCTTCGGGAATTCTGCCAGACGCACTACTGCTATCAATTATGGCATAGTGTAGTTCGTCCTGAATATGTTTTTTGGCT
Organism: Eudasyphora cyanicolor; assembly: GCA_963930755.1. Taxonomy (NCBI): domain Eukaryota; kingdom Metazoa; phylum Arthropoda; class Insecta; order Diptera; family Muscidae; genus Eudasyphora; species Eudasyphora cyanicolor. The sequence goes on from OZ005737.1 coordinate 109,612,007, forward strand.
ATTTGGGAATAAGATGGTGCTTCCTTACCCTTTTTTATAACCACCTTGCTTTTTCCTTTAGAATGGGTCTTTTTGTGGACTTGCTCACCTTCTCAACAACAGGATCAACTTCACCTCCCACCATTAACGGATTCTGACTAGAAACTCCTGTTTTGGTAGATTGAATAGGTTTCTCCGAAGTGCTGGGTATCGGTGAGCTTTTTTTCTTCTTAATTGATTTCGCATCGCTATGCTCTTCGGGAGATCTGACTCTTTTAGTAAATGTAGAAGAGTCACATTCATCCTGTAATATCTTCTGCCGGTTCATCTTATTCAGTTTCCTTCTTTGTGCCCCTGACAGTCTTTTCCGATTTTCAACAATAGTAATATTGTTATCACTTGATGACTCAGAGTCCGAGTTCCCACTAGCTTTTAAAAGCTGGGGTTGCTTAGAGCACCCCTTGGGTTTTCTTTATCTTCCTCATCGTTTCTTTTGCCACAGACTAGATGTGCTCTTGTATCTGTTTCGACTACGGGATCCGAGGCACCAAACCCTGTAGAAGTTACTTGCTCACGATTGTTTGATAACGAGGCGAAAGCACAACTTCACAAATCACAGTCTATTGTTACAGACTTGTATAAAAGCTTAAAGCTTTATTATGTTTGCCTCTCTATATATAATTTGAAATAAAAACACAAATTTCTTTCTTTTATACTTCGAGGTAATTCACTTTATTGACTCTACTAGATTTAAAGAACAATTAACTTTATGTATTTATTTTTTGCTCGTTGTAAGTATGTTGACCGGTTGAATGCAAATTTATTAAGAAGGAAAGTATCGAACCGACTTTATGTTGTCAGTTCGTTACCGTTTACATATAATAGAAAAAAGTAACGAGTAGAGCGCGGCAGAGCGACTTACGTTCAAGCATATAGGGACAAATCAGCTGACGCTTGAAAAGTGCCAGTGATGAGCACTTAGAGATGATCATGTCAGTGATGGCAAAATGTATCCCTATACCTGCGTGAACATACCGCCGGCCTTGCGACAGTTGCGCAATTTATAATATGTACAACTATTTAGCATTGCAAATATTTACAAATTCAGTTATGAAAAACATCTTATAATTAAATATTATGACTAAATTATAATTAAACATGTAGATGTGGTTGAATAATCCAAGAGCCAAAATATAAAATCATGCCATTTAGCAAATTGGGAATTCATGTTATCTGAGCCAAAGTAATTTTAATTTATAATGTTGTCTCGATCTATAGAAACTTCCCAAAAAAATGTCCAACCAAAAATTGTGTTTTGGGCATAGGGGAGCCCCCGTTCCAAGACTGGGAGACCCAAATACAATCGACTAGCAACATCAACACCCAGTACAATATTTACCCCGTACGGAAGATGGGGCGCATAATCTGCCAAGCACTCGTGTGGATAAATATTCATTACGTTATCCATTCTAGCTTGTATCGGGGGGTAACATTCCATTTTTACCTCTCTCTCTTAGCAAGAGTTGTTGTAATTGTACGGACGCCGTTACGAATTGACGAAAGTTGAACAGGAAGTTTCGAGCCAATGATCTTTTCGTCCAGTGGAGAATGCTTGTTCTGGATCAAATAACTGGTTGTTGCGTTCGGATCCAGAAGAGCTCGCACTTTGATAGGATCGTTTATTTTTCCCGGACTACCCAAGGAGACCCATGCAGTCATTCTGAGCCAAACCTTTGTATTTTCGTCTAAGCTGTGCAACAGGGTATGGTGACCGTGGGTACAAATCCGACATCCTCGGCAACACAACTCTAACAAGGTATGTAAACAGAGGGACCCCGCAAGGAGGAGTACTGTCTCCACTAATTTGGAACCTAGCGGTGAATGAAATCCTGCTAGATCTAGAACGTTGTGGCTGCAAGGTCGTGGCATATGCGGACGACGTGGCAATCGCAGTGAGTGGCAAATTTGTAAACGTCCTCAGAGACATCCTACAGGTGGCTCTGAACAAGTTGGCTAGATGGGCCAGAAGCAGCGGTTTGGGCGTTAACCCCAACAAGACAGAATTGGTTCTCTTTACTAGGATGAATAATGTCCCACATGTGGACCCTCCACCTCGGATAAATGGAACAGATCTAGTCTTTTCTGAAAGTGCAAAATTTTTAGGAATAATTCTAGATAGGAAAATGTTATTTAGACGTAACGTATTGGAACGTGTAAGGAAGGCCAAAGTCGCCTTATATTCCTGCAAAAAGGCTGTAGGGTCGCGGTGGGGACTCTCCCCTAAAATCGTCCACTGGATATATATAGCAGTAGTTCGTCCAATACTGTTATACGGTATTGTGGTATGGTGGACGGCAACTGACAAACTTACCATCACCAACCTACTAACAAAGGTTCAGAGAACTGCCTGCCTGAGCATAAGCGGAGCCTTAAGGACTACAGCGACCGAGTCTCCACAAGCCCTACTCCATATACTGCCGATTAATATTGTGGCGAGAGAAGTTGCCACCAAAGCGGCAATAAGATTAAACTGCCTATCAATGTGGAGGTACAAGAACTATGGTCACATGAGGATATCAAAGTGTAGTGCTATGGTACCCGACCGAGTGGACTATATACCAACTGTGTACACTTTCGAGAGAAATTACATCACTATGATTCCCGCCAGAGATGAATGGGTCGGCAGAATACCAGGTAATAGAGACCATCTCCAGTTTTACACGGATGGTTCGTGAAGAACTGTGAAGAACTTAGTCTGGATATAGCTCACAGACTACCAGATACCTGCAGTGTCTATCAAGCCGAAATAATGGCAATATGGGAAGTCGCCAAGTGGCTGAGTCGCAACATAGTAACCAACACTGACATCAATTCTCTGGAGGCAACATCCCTAAATTCACAAACAGCCCTCGACTGCCGCAGATCTCTTAACGAGATGGCTGAGCAGTTTAATATACACCTCATATGGATGCCTGGGCATAGGGATATCCCGGGGAACTGCAAAGCCGATGAACTTGCTAGGAAAGGGACGACATTACAAATTCTCGAAGAATTTGCATATATTGGTGCGCCACTATCCACGTGCAAGCTTTAGCTTAGGCAAGAGGCAATCAGGCAGTCCAACGAAAGATGGACAGAAATCGGCACCTGCAGGGTAGCTAGACAAATCTGGCCAAGGTATGACCTGAGAAGGTCAAAATATCTCCTCGCACTAGAGAGGAAACGATTGTCTACGTTAGTACAGGTTCTGACGGGACACTGCTTGATCGGCGAACACGCCAAAAGATTGGGTATTGACTCCAATGACTTCTGCCGAAGCTGTGGAGATGAGGAAGAAGTGGAGAGCATTGAACACTTGCTTTGCGACTGTCCCGCTTTGAATAAACGACGACTGGGCATACTGGGGTCGGCCTTTTTAGGCAGCCTAACAGATCTTTCCAGTACTTATATTCGTACTATCGATAAATTTATATATCAAACAGGTTGGTTTCGATGAGGGGCATTTCAGCCCGTGGTAACACTAGGGACCTAAACTGGTCTATGTGAGCTTGTAAAAAAAATACGGCTGCCACCCTAACCTAAACCTAAACCTACATGAATCGCCCTCGAGAGACAAGAGAAATTCTGCAAAATATCTTCCTCAATTGTGGATCTAGCAATGTGTACCCTGATTGCTTTAGCTTCTAACGAGGTTTCTGGGACTTGATTATTTGAAGGCCTTTTTTTCGACTTGTTTGAGCCAACTTGGTCCCTCCCACCATAAATGACTCTCCTTTAGTTCTAAAGGAGTCAGCCCCCGGGTTGCTAGATCCGCCGGGTTATCAAATGTAGGAACATGACGCCAATTACTACCAATTTTCTCCTGGATAATAGAAACCCTATTTGCGACAAACGTAGTCCAATTGTATGACGGCTTTTTCAACCACGCCAATACAATGGTAGAGTCAGACCAGGAAAAAATGATGGGTTTCTGAATTTTTATTTGAGGGATAACAGAATCAACCAAATTGGCCAACAGCAGAGCACCACAAAGCTCCAACCTTGGTAAGGAAACCTTTTTTATCGGCGCAACCTTTGATTTTGAGACAAGTAATTTTGTGTAGACGTTATTCTCTACTTCTACTCTCAAGTACAGAGCTGCAGCATATGCAAGCTCGGATGAGTCACAAAATCCGTGTACTTGAATTTCACAAAATGGTGAATATTTTACCCATCGAGGAATACTAATACTATCAATTCTTGTGTAATCTATATATATAAAAATGAAACGGTCCATCTGTGTAATGGCATCACGTCAGAACGGCTGGAGCGATTTGGATGATTTTTTTTTTATTCGATTCTAAATTTTCACGAGATGGTTTATATAAAAAAAAAAATTAATTGGACAAAGGGGCGTGGTACCTCCCATACAAATCGCAGGTTAAAAATCCGATATTTCTGCTCCTATTATAGGTATAGTGCTGAAATTTTGTTTGTATGCATTTAATGGCAGATTATGTGAATTTTCCAAAAATGGGCGGAATCGGACCAATGGGCGTGGCCCCGCCCATATAAGCCAAATTTTGAAATTGAGATATTTTGCACAATTTGTTAGCGAGAGTGCTGGAATTTTGTGTATATGTAAACGGTGGCAGTCTACGTGATTGGTCCAAAAATGGGCGGGATCGGACCAATGGGCGTGGCCCCGCCCACATAGACAAAATTTTGATATCTTGCACAATTTGCTATCGGGAGTGCTGCAATGTTGTGTATATGTATCTGGTGGCATTCTACGTAATTGGTCAGAAAATGGGCGGGATCGGACCAATGGGCGTGGCCCCGCCCTTATAAGCCAAATTTTGAAATTGATATAACTTGCACAATTTTTTATCTAGAGTGCTGTCATGTTGTAGATATGTATCTGGTGACAGTCCACGTGATTGGTCCAAAAATTGGCGGGATCTGACCAATGGGCGGGCCACCGCCCATATAAGCCAAATTTTGAAATTGAATTATCTTGCTCATTTTGTTAGCGAGAGTGTTGAAATTTTACGTATATGTATCTGGTAGCAGTCTACGTGATTGGCTTTCAAATGGGCGGAATAGGACCAGTGGGCGTGGCCCAGCCCATATTTTGATATATCTTGCAAGTATTATATAGGAAATACATGAACAAAAATGCTCGGTATGCGATAATTACAGCTGTTCACTCCAATACAATCGCAATATGATAATGTGATGCAATATCAATGAAACAAGAATTTGGAAATTTTATAAGTATACATTTCTATTTTCTGGACTTTCCACTGAATTCGGTATTTTTTCATTCAGTGAATTTATTACTAATACCAGTAAGGAAAGGCAGAAAGTCGGGCGGGGCCGACTATATAATACCCTACACCTCCCTAACAATGCGATAAGGGTCATTGCGATAATAATTTGGAATAATTGGTAAATGTATTTTGAACCGATAATCGCAAAATTAAGCAATATTCGTTCCTAAATTGAGAAAAATCTTTCTGGAGAACTTTGTAATGATCGGAAGTAAAGTACAACTTCTATAGCGCTTTGTAACCAAATCTGGAGGAACATATATATGGAGGTTATATATAAATCTGAATCGATTTTCCTAGAATACTCATTCATGTAAAATAGAAACCTGTTTCTGTCGAATTTCGTACTGATCGGATATAAAACACAGTCTCTACAGCGCTTACATGTCAAATTGGGGGTAACATATATATATGGGGGCTATATCTAAATCTGAACTGATTTTCTCCGAATTTTGCGGCATTCCTTCATGTAATAAGAAACCTCTTTCTGCCGAATTTCTTGCTGATCGGATATAAAATACAGTTTCTACAGCGCTTGAATTTCAAATCGGGGGTAACATATATATGGGGACTATATCTAAATCTGAACCGATTTTCTCCGAATTTGGCAGTATTCCTTCATGTAATAACAAACCTCTTTCTGCCGAATTTCGTACTGATCGGATATAAAATACAGTTTCTACAGCGCGAATTTTGACATGGGCAGCGAAGCGCACCGGGCTCAGCTAGTTTGAAATAAATTGTTGCCATTTCAAAAGTGACAAAGGTTTTAGTGGATCATTCCATCCAATATCGTTGAGCCAAAGTTGTTGCATAATAATTTTAGCGGTAACTACCACCGGAGAAAGCCATCCCAAAGGGTCAAAAATACTCGCAATCGCAGATAAGACATCCCTTTTGGTGAAAGACCATTTTTCTTGGATTTTCTCGCTTACAAAGTAGAAAGAATCGGTGGAAGCGTTCCAGCGAATTCCTAATGTTTTCGCGGAGCTTTTATCTTCGAATTCCAGAAAATCCTCTCTCAAAAGATGATCTTTTGGAATGCCTACTAAAAGTTCTTTGGCATTTGAGGTCCACTTTCTCAAATGGAAACCAGCCGACATTAGTATTGCTAACAATTCATCTCTAGCCTTTAAACTTTCTGAGACAGTATGAGCGCCAACCAAAGCGTCATCAACATACATATCCTCTCGTAAAATTTTAGATCCAATTGGAAAACGCTCTTTTTCATCATCTGCTAATTTCAGAAGCGTTCTCAGAGCCAAATATGGAGCGCAATTCACGCCAAACGTTACAGTCTTCAAATGGAAGTCCTGAACTTCTTCATCTGTTGAAGTCCTAAATAAAATGCGCTGCTATTGGCAATGCTTTGGGTTAACTAAGATCTGCCTAGACATTTTGGAGGTATCTGCATTGAAGACAAATGCATATAGGCGCCAATTAAGAATGAGCGAAACAATATCTTTCTGTAAGACCGGTCCAATATACAAGGCGTCGTTCATACTTTCACCATTATTTGATGTACACGAAGCGTTAAAAACGACCCTCAGTTTAGTCGTAGTGCTTTCAGGCCGAAATACACCATGATGAGGGAAGTAAAAACAATTATCTGACCCTGTATCTGGTGGAAGAACTTTTTCCATATGTCCAAGAGACAAATATTCAGTTATGACATCATCATATGCCGATTTCAAATCAGGCTTTCGAGTCAAAGATTTTTCATTTCTCAGAAATTGACTGAGAGCTATGTAGCGATTGGAGTTAGTTAAAGAATTTAGGGAAATATCAAATCTAAATGGTAAATCCATTTGATATCTTCCTTCAAGAGTTCTTAATGTCGTGGACTGATATATTTGTTCGCAAATTCGATCATCATCAGACATGAATGGTTTCTTGGAAACCTCTTCAATTTCCCAAAACTTGGCTAATTGATCCTCTACTGACACCCTTGTACTGAACGAACTATTTTTCGTGGAGCCATATTGTTTGTAGGGCCGGTTAAAACCCAACCGAAAACCGTTTCTTGGGCGACTAGCGAGCCAAGAACACCGTGTTGTACCCCACTGAGCAAAATAAGTGGGTATAAATTGCCTCCAATTAAAATATCAACTGGACTGCTCTGATAAAATGTGGGGTCAGCAAAATCTAAATTCGGAAGTTTATTTACCAAAGAACTGTCGAATGAGTGTGTAGGTATGTTGCCCGTGACATCTGGTACTACTAAAGCGTCAGTGTCAATCGAAAATGATGTATTTTTCAAAGAGCCAATAGTAAAAATCGCCAGTTTTGAACATTTTGCCAAATGTTCACCTCCTAACCCTGTAATGTCAGCTGCTATTGACATTGTTCGTAATTTCAACAACTTTTGAATTCTAGTTGAAATAAATGTGTCATCCGAGCACGGGTCAATAAGTGCACGAACTTTGTAGGACACACCATCCTTAAGTATGTTAACCCAGGCTGTAGCTAACATTGTCTTCTTCAAAACAGACGTATGGTAAGCTTGAACATTTCCCGAAGTTGATGGTAAATCTGCGGACTGTATATTCTGATTATGGGAATTTGGACTTGAACTAGAATTCGTCCCGGGATCACCATTATTATTTTGATTAGGCAAATTTCCCTTATGTAAAAGCACATGATGCCTAGAGCTACAATGCGGGCATGTTCTATTTTTACATTCTGTGGATTGGTGACCAAGAGCCAAACAATTCATATAACGCTTTTCACGTTTAACAACAGACAATCTATTTCTAAAGTCCATACTCAAAAATTTTGGACAAGATTTAAGTGGGTGATACCCTTTGCACAAACTGCATTTATTATTATTGTTCACTTTCGTGTGATGAACTTTAAATTGTTTGGATTTATCGAATTGGTTATATTTAGGGCGGGGTGTCTGACCCGAAGAAGAAGAGCCAATCATATCTGAAACGCTTTCCAAAGCTTGGAACCTTTCAGTAAGAAACTGATTTAAATCCTCCCATCGAGGCATTTCAGTTTTCTTCGATAATGATTGCTCCCATAGAGACAATGTAAGTTTCGGCATTTTAGTCGAACACTGGTAAACAAAAATTGGATCCCACGAGTCAATATCAATTTTATACAGTTCTAATACTGATATACAATTTGTTATGTCACGTTGAAGTTTGAAGTTGAAACAAATTAAATAAATTTCTCAGTTGAGTATTAGGTTTAGGTTTAGGTTAGGGTGGCAGCCGTATTTTTTTACAAGCTCACATAGACCAGTTTAGGTCCCTAGTGTTACCACGGGCTGAAATGCCCCTCATCGAAACCAACCTGTTTGATATATAAATTTATCGATAGTTCGAATATCAGTACTGGAAAGATCTGTTAGGCTGCCTAAAAAGGCCGACCCCAGTATATCCAGTCGTCGTTTACTCAAAGCGGGACAGTCGCAAAGCAAGTGCTCAATGCTCTCCACTTCTTCCTCATCACCACAGCTTCGGCAGAAGTCATTGGAGTCAATACCCAATCTTTTGGCGTGTTCGCCGATCAAGCAGTGTCCCGTCAGAACCTGTACTAACGTAGACAATCGTTTCCTCTCTAGTGCGAGGAGATATTTTGACCTTCTCAGGTCATACCTTGGCCAGATTTGTCTAGCTACCCTGCAGGTGCCGATTTCTGTCCATCTATCGTTGGACTGCCTGATTGCCTCTTGCCTAAGCCAAAGCTTGCACGTGGATAGTGGCGCACCAATATATGCAAATTCTTCGAGAATTTGTAATGTCGTCCCTTTCCTAGCAAGTTCATCGGCTTTGCAGTTCCCCGGGATATCCCTATGCCCAGGCACCCATATGAGGTGTATAATAAACTGCTCAGCCATCTCGTTAAGAGATCTGCGGCAGTCGAGGGCTGTTTGTGAATTTAGGGATGTTGCCTCCAGAGAATTGATGGCAGCCTGGCTGTCCGAGTAAATGACAACGCCATTGTTGGTTACTATGTTGCGACTCAGCCACTTGGCGACTTCCCATATTGCCATTATTTCGGCTTGATAGACACTGCAGGTATCTGGTAGTCTGTGAGCTATATCCAGACTAAGTTCTTCACAGTGTACTCCGAAGCCAACCTTTTCATCAAGCTTCGAACCATCCGTGTAAAAGTGGAGATGGTTTATATTACCTGGTATTCTGCCGACCCATTCATCTCTGGCGGGAATCATAGTGATGTAATTTCTCTCGAAGGTGTACACTGTTGGTATATAGTCCACTCGGTCGGTTACCATAGCACTACACTTTGATATCCTCATGTGACCATAGTTCTTGTACCTCCACATTGATAGGCAGTTTAATCTTATTGCCGCTTTGGTTGCAACTTCTCTCGCCACAATATTAATCGGCAGTATATGGAGTAGGGCTTGTAGAGACTCGGTCGCTGTAGTCCTTAAGGCTCCGCTTATGCTCAGGCAGGCAGTCCTCTGAACCTTTGTTAGTAGGTTGGTAATGGTTAGTTTGTCAGTTGCCGTCCACCATACCACAATACCGTATAACAGTATTGGACGAACTACTGCTATATATATCCAGTGGACGATTTTAGGAGAGAGTCCCCACCGCGACCCTACAGCCTTTTTGCAGGAATATAAGGCGACGTTGGCCTTCCTTACACGTTCCAATACGTTAAGTCTAAATAACATTTTCCTATCTAGAATTATTCCTAAAAATTTTGCACTTTCAGAAAAGACTAGATCTGTTCCATTTATCCGAGGTGGAGGGTCCACATGTGGGACATTATTCATCCTAGTAAAGAGAACCAATTCTGTCTTGTTGGGGTTAACGCCCAAACCGCTGCTTCTGGCCCATCTAGCCAACTTGTTCAGAGCCACCTGTAGGATGTCTCTGAGGACGTTTACGAATTTGCCACTCACTGCGATTGCCACGTCGTCCGCATATGCCACGACCTTGCAGCCACAACGTTCTAGATCTAGCAGGATTTCATTCACCGCTAGGTTCCAAATTAGTGGAGACAATACTCCTCCTTGCGGGGTCCCTCTGTTTACATACCTTGTTAGAGTTGTGGACCCTAGACATGCTGTTATGCGTCTTCTGGTGAGCAGACTTTGAATTAGTCTAATCAAACTAGTGTTAACTTTTAGATGTGAGAGTGCCGCAATTACCGCATCGGAATGAATGTTGTTAAAAGCCCCTTCTATGTCAAGAAATGCCACCATGGTGAATTCCTTGAAATGCAGGGACGATTCGATAGTGCTCACAAGTTCGTGCAGGGCTGATTCAGTAGACTTGCCCTTGTTGTAAGCATGTTGGTTCCCCGACAGGAGTTTTGTATCCAGGTTTTCCCTAATGAAATGATCTAAAAGTCTTTCCAGACCTTTCAATAGGAAGGAGGATAGGCTAATTGGTCTGAAGTCTTTTGGCCTAGTGTGTGATATCTTTCCCGCTTTAGGTATGAATACCACTTTGGTATCCCTCCATCGATTCGGGACGTATGAAAGCCTGATACAGCCTACATAAATTTTCTCCAGCCAGGGGATAATGTACTTTAACATTTTCTGCATTTCTGCTGGAGTGATGCCATCTGGTCCAGGTGACTTGAAGGGCTCAAAGCTGTTAATAGCCCAGCTTATTCTGGATCTCTCAGTCAAGAAGCTAGCGACGCTCGCAGTCCACTCGCACTCTTGTTGGTCCTGCTGATCCTCGGGTTCTGTTATAGAGTTCCCCGGGAAATGTGTGTCGAGCAGTACATTGAGCGACTGCTCGCTGTTTTTGGTCCAGTTATTTGCTTCATCCTGTAAATATCCCACTGTACAGGGTGAAGCAGATAATATCTTCCTCAGCCTAGCGGCGTCGGAGACCTTTTCCACTTCACCACAGAAGGTATACCAAGAGCGCCTTTGCGCCTTTCTAAGCTCCTTCTTATAGATCTTGAGGTGCTCTTTATAGGCATCCCAATCATTAGCGACCCCAGTAGATTTAGCCTTATTGAATAGCTTGTTGCAGGTCTTTTTCATAGCCGTTAGCTCAGAAGTCCACCATTGGGGTTTAGTTTTACCCTTGTACCTTGTTTTTGGACAGGCTTCTTCAAGGGATCTATTGAATGATATGGTGATATGATCGACCAGATTATCCAAACCGGCTTTGTCATTCGGTTCGTACGGAAGTTTAGAGTTGAGGACTTTCTTGAAATTCTTCTCATACAGATGCCACTTTGTCTTCCTTACATTTCTGTGGACGGCGGGTTTAGGCGCTTTTTCCGCGAGTTTGAACTCAATGTAATGATGATCTGAGAATGAGTTGTCGTCCAGTACATTCCACCCAATAATTTTGTCTGACAGCCGGTCAGTAGCAAACGTTACGTCGAGTACCTCTTGTCTGTCTTTAATTGTGAAGGTCGGTTTATTACCTATGTTACAAATACTAAGATTGGTAGTTAGAATAAAGTCAAGAAGCGAATCACCCCTATTGTTTATATCCGTACTACCCCAGATAGTATGATGAGCGTTCGTGTCTGCGCCAATAATCAGCTCGAGCTCGTCAGACGTTGCTTCTTCTACTACTTCCCTGAATAGAGCAGTCGGTACTACAGATTCATAAGGCAAGTAGCTGGAGACCACCCAATATATGCGATTACCGATCTCCAGGCTAGCAGCTGTTTGGTCTTTACCACTTAAATTAGTCAGGAGAAAGATACTTAGATCTTTCCTGGCCAAAATGCAGGTTCTTGGAGTGCCTTCACAGTTGGCCACAAGCAGTTTAAAGTTGGGTGTCCTAATACCGCACACCCTTCCTCCCACTACGTAGGGCTCCTGTATCAGGACGATGTCTACTGCGCCTGTGGACAGGCGCAGCAATAGAGCCGCTGAGGCTGCTTTAGCGTGATGGAGGTTAATCTGTAGAATTCTTACCATCATTGGTAATTGACAGATTAACATCCACCCCAACAAGGGTGTTATCGAACTCTTCGTCCGTATCGTCGAGAAGCATGTCCCCGCCAGATGCGTCAAAGAGTCCGGAGACTCCCCTCAGCCTCTCTGTGTCAGAAGTAGAGCTTTCGTCCTCAGAGTAGGACGTTACAGATCTTCTGTTAGAGTTGGAGTCACCAGAAATAATAGGCGTGGCTACCTCCGCACTTACAGAAAGTGCCACGGTGGACGACTCACCTTCTGCAGTGGGAGCTATATCCTGCTTGTATATCTTCAAGATTATAGTCTCGAAGCCATATTGTAGGGTTGCACTCGCACTTTGTATATGGGAGGTGGATTCAGCGTTTAGGATAAGATTGACCTGCCGCTTTTTACCATCCGCCTCACCCACCTTGCTGATTCTCCAATTATGCGCCGGCAGACCAGGATTGGAATCTTTTATTATTTCTAAGATGTCAGCCGGGTTGGAGGGCTCTTCTGTAACCCAGGTGATGGCTCTAGGGTGACTAGGGATGTTGTTTTTTTCGACAACATCCAACTGGGCACCCGGCCACACCTCACCCGCTCGACTCAGAGCAGCCTTATAAAGGTCTACTGATCTGGCATCACCGAAATATAAGAGCTTTACTCTCCCCTGATGCCATCCTGCATCGTTGCAGATTGGTGGTTTGCCCGGCATTTCTCTACGGACATCGAGGTAATGAGCCATAATGGCTGATTGTACATGACTCCATTTGTCCTTGAGGATGGATCCATCCTCACTACTTCTGTCTATAACAGCCATCACTAGACTCTCCTTCGCCACTTCATTGAAGGGCTTGGTGAGTGTCCTGTTGATGGTGACATTAGGGCCTCTTGCCTTTTTCGAAGGCAGGGGTTCATCAGGTGATCTGATTCGTTTTACTTTATTAGCCGTTAACACAGCTGAATTTGTGGCTCTTTCAGCCGACTCATTGGCCTTAGAAGCATCTATGACGCCTTTAGCCCAGGTAAGTGACTCTTTTTGTTTTTCGGTAAGAGCCGAAACCTCAACAGCCTCCAACTTCGTCAAAACTCTGAGCGCTACACGATGCTCATTGTGCTTCCGTTTTGACGGTCGGACATGACGTTTTCCCCTCACCGCACCACCTGTTGTGAGTACTTGGGGGAGATTTTCACCATTTTTGGTGTGGTCGGCTTTGGCCAAGACCAACGGACGGACAGTCGGACGACTGGGGAACCGCGCTCCATCGGAACACGAAGGCATCCCCGACAAGAGAATTTATTTTAATTTTGTCTGTATTAGACCGTAATAGGTACTACGATGTAGGCCTTACAGACTTTGTACAGATTTTTGCTATTGCGTAATAGGTACTGGTAACTATCCGCTATGTGATAAACACGTCCGTTCACTGCGAATGATATATCAAGCATCCAGTTGAGTATTAAGGAGTTGAGTATTAAGGAGAATACTTTTGTTCTCGTATTGGTTTTTGAGATTCTCCCACGCTATCGAAAACCGTTCTGAAGTTAACGGAATGTTTCTGTTAATTTCTTACCTTTTTTGGAAAAGGTGGTAAAGTTTTTCAACTGAGCTAAGTTTCTATTGTTCACGTAAATAGCCGTGAATAAATCCCTAAAACTGGGCCAAGAAACATAATCCCCGTGGACTATTTCCGTATCACAGATTCTTTTAGTTGCTGCTCGTGCGAAACGAATTCATCGCACTTAGCCAAAAAATTTTTAAAGTGAGACATTTTTTTTTATAGATTTAAAAACCAAATTCTGAGACAAAATAATCCAAAAATAATTTGTAAATTTTTCAAAAAAATTTATGGGCAGCAATTCTTTAATCTTTTGTTGTTAAAAATTCTTTATTGGAGCCAATTCCAGTAAACTCTTTGCAAAATTTTAGACACTCAATTAAATTCGGCTTTCTGTTGTTTAAAATATTTTCCAAAAATATTTCTCAAAAAATACTATACGACCCAATGTTGTTTAAAATTGTCTTCCAATAATTCGAAAAAACTAGGGTCAATGTTGAATAAATTTCCATATAAAAATCCAAAAAATATTTTTGACCCACTGTGCATGAAAAAACTCATTAAATATCAAATATGAGTCAAAGACAATCAAAATCAATCAACTTTTAATTATATCCAGTAAATTATAATTTGGCCCACTGTAAAAAATGCAAGACCAACACTTGCGAGTCAACAGCAGTTTAAATTTCAAATTAAAAAAAAATTTCCACAAAAAAATTTTTTGAGCCACTGTTCCACATATCCAGTACTTGCGATTTGATATCAACGGGCTTTTTAATTTTTAATAAATTTCCTCTTTGGCCCACTGTGCACAAAGTTTCACAAAAAATTTATTTTTCTAGGTCTTCTAACCAATTATCTCCGTAGAGCCAAATTTATTTCCACTGAAGCAAAACTGCAGCCAAATTTTATTGCAAACAAACTGTGAGACACAACCATCACTTTATGGGTTCGCAAAAATGATATAAATGTTTATCCAATATTACAAATGACTTCGAAATTATTTAATGTTTGCATTACGCTTGTCTTTTATTTTTGTCTTTCTTTTATTTACCAAAGAAAGCAAACAAAAAATAACCCGTCAACTAGGCAGCGATGCCGAAATAGGCAGAGAAGGAAACAACTAATTCCTTATTAAAGCGCACGAGACAATAATTTTGGAGACAAATATCGAAAATGCGAAAATATACCGGTTGACCGTGGAGAACAACAACGTTCACATATGCAAGTACATAGGTACACCGAGCAAGAAAGATTTGCAACAATTGCTCATATAACTAACGGTATAAAAAACATGGCTTTGGTGGGCGAAAATTTCCATTTATATGAAAGTTATGCAATAGGTTCTGTAACTATATAACCTTTAATTGCACTTTCACGTGAATTTTGAGCCAATATTTCCAACAATAATGTTCCCAAAACAGCACTTTTAAAAATATTATGAGACAAACGTACCTTAAATCCGTGTGACAGATTTCCAATATACCGCTGGAATTCTTTTACGGCGATCAAGGACCAAATGCTAGTGTCACTCACCAACTATTCTAAGGGTAGCCCAACGAAACGGCAATGTTTCCTGGCACCCCGGGTAGGTCGCTCACCAGCAATTATAAATTCCCGTCTCTGGCAAGGACGGGCAGAGCTCACCACCAATGCTGCTACTGCAATTGAGTCAAAGGCACACACCAAGTGCCTACACAAGAATAGCAGACTGTTGCTGTTGGTGATGCTTTGGATCGAACGGGAATCTCTCACCAAGCGCTGTTGTTGTTGATAATGTCGTCGAGCCAAGGGCACCAGTACCCAAACAGCAGAAACTCCGTTGCTTTATCGTCGCGAGCCAAAAGATCCACGGCCCGTAAAGCAAAGAAAAGGGAATGAGGCGAAAGCACAACTTCACAAATCACAGTCTATTGTTACAGACTTGTATAAAAGCTTAAAGCTTTATTATGTTTGCCTCTCTATATACATATAATTTGAAATAAAAACACAAATTTCTTTCTTTTATACTTCGAGGTAATTCACTTTATTGACTCTACTAGATTTAAAGAACAATTAACTTTATGTATTTATTTTTTGCTCGTTGTAAGTATGTTGACCGGTTGAATGCAAATTTATTAAGAAGGAAAGTATCGAACCGACTTTATGTTGTCAGTTCGTTACCGGTTACATATAATAGAAAAAAGTAACGAGTAGGGCGCGGCAGAGCGACTTACGTTCAAGCATATAGGGACAAATCAGCTGACGCTTGAAAAGTGCCAGTGAGGAGCACTTAGAGATGATCATGTCAGTGATGGCAAAATGTATCCCTATACCTGCGTGAACAATAAATTTTTGGGAGAGACCCTCATAGCCAGTATTTGCACGTAATAGGTACGTCGATGTTGGCCTTCCAGACTACTTCCAAAATGTCTGTCCTGAGACCGATGCAACAAATTCAACCCCCACTTTAAGAACAACACCTTGTGGTTGCATAGTAGGTAGGTGAATAAGTACTGCGTAATAGGTTGAAAAAACTATCTGCTCTGCAATAACACGTCCGTTCGCTACCACTGGAAAAAACTTGGTTCGATATACCCAACAGGACAAAAGTTATGGCCACTTGAAGTTATATTTTCAAAAAAAATCGTTTTTTTTTTAATTTTTTTAGGCAAAAAGTATATGTCGTATTTTTGAGTTTTAGAAGAAGTTAGTTAAAAAATGTATAACATACTATCATTCTTAAAGGAAACTTCACAAGGTATGCTCTTAAAAAAGAATGGGACAAAAATATTTACTGGTATTGTTACCAAGCTTCTCCAATTTACGCCATTTTTTACACAGATCTCAAAAGTAAGCCACATTTTCTACAATCACAAAGCCAAAATGTCAAAACTTTTGGCATATTTATATGTGGTAAGGTATTGTAAGTTGAACTACAAAGGGAATCTGAAACACGGCTTTTAGTATAGTAGATATAGGGGAAAAACCAAAAAATCCCATTTTTGGGGATTTTCAAAATTATTATGGGAATTGGAATTGACTTTTGGAATTATAATGATTTCCGAATTACTCTCGATTTGTGAAGTCAAGACCTACAAACTACAAAATATTTCATTGAAATATATTGATTTTTAAATATTTTATGGCGCTATTACATTTCTGTCTGCATTTGAAAATTGATTTTTTGACTATTTCCCCGATCCTCTCCTAGCATTTCTAAATAATGCAAAAAATTTCGCTAAGATACAACAACTCAGACAAAAGTTATGGCCATTTGAAGTTCGGTCGGAAAATGTACTTTGAAATTCTAGAACAATTATTTGGAAAGTATACCAAATATTCATCATGAAGGAAACTACTTGTAGAACATTTTCGAATATGTATACATATTTTTTAGTTGTTATATTAATACCTAGAATGAAATACTCATTCATTATTGCGTTATTGTTCCTCATTCTAAGGAAATCATTAAAGCATTCAACACAGTACAGTATTTTAATTAAAATACCTTCAGATCATTTTGAGAAAAAAGTCAGTAAATTAGTGACATTTATCGAAACAGCATACAATAGCAAAATAAAGGAAACATAAATGTGCAAACTTCAAAAATTTGTTAAAATGTTTGATGTGAAATGGTCATCTTCAAAATCAGACCAGAAATTTCTTTCTAAATATTCTGATTGGCTCGACAATGATATAGAATTTTCAGTGTGTACATCTTCAGTCGGTGCTCCTCACAAATCTTACGAAGACTTATCCATAAAGACGAAGCGAAAACGTATGTCAAACAATCTTTCTGTTATGTCTACTGATGAAGTTTTGGATACTTTTAAGGCATTGTTAAAACAGGAAAAACGGCGAACGGATGCTATTAGGATTGTCGATGTGCCTCCAAAAGCGTCACCAAAACGTCTAAAGAGAATTGTTGAGAGCATTCCAACGATATCATCTGAATCTGAGTTTTTAGGTTAGGGTGGCAGCCGTTTTCTTTTTTATTTTTTCAGCTCACATAGACCAGTTTAGGTCCCTAGTGGTACCACGGGCTAAAATGCCCTTCACCGAAACCAACCTGTTTGACATACAAATGTATCGATAGCACGAATATTGGTACTGGAAAGATCTGCAGAAGTCATTGGAGTTAATACCCAATCTTCCGGCGTGTTCGCCGTGTCCCACCAGAACTGACACTAACGTAGACAATCTTTTCCTATCCAGTGCGAGGAGATATTTTGACCGTCTCAGGTCATACCTTGGCCAGATTTGTCTAGCTACCCCACAGGTGCCGATTTGTGTCCATCTTTCGTTGGACTGCCTCTTGCCTAAGCCAAAGCTTGCACGTGGATAGTGGCGCACCAATATATGCAAATTCTTCGAGAATTTGTAAAGTCGTCCCTTTCCTAGCAAGTTCATCGGCTTTGCAGTTCCCCGGGATATCCCTATGCCCAGGCACCCATATGAGGTGTATATTAAACTGCTCAGCCTTATCGCTAAGAGATCTGCGGCAGTCGAGGGCTATTTGCGAATTTAGGGATGTGGCCTCCAGAGAATTGATGGCAGCCTGGCTGTCGCAGTAAATGACAACGCCAGTGTTGGTTACTATGTTCCGACTCAGCCACTTGGCGACTTCCCATATTGCCATTATTTCGGCTTGATAGACACTGCAGGTATCCGGTAGTCTGCGAGCTATATCCAAATTAAGTTCTACACAGTGTACTCCGAAGCCAACCTTTTCATCAAGCTTCGAACCATCCGTATAGAAGTGGAGATGGTTTCTATTTCCGGGTATTCTGCCATCCTATTCATCCCTGGCTGGTATCATAGTGATGTAGTTCCTCTCAAAGGTGCGCACCGTTGATATATAGTCCACTCGGTCGGTTTCCATAGCACTACACTTTGATATCCTCATGTGACCGTAGTTCTTGTACCTCCACATTGATAGGCCGTTTAATCTTATTGCCGCTTTGGTTGCAACTTCTCTCGCATTACAGTACATTCCACCCAATAATTTTGTCTGACACCCGGTCAGTATCAAACGTTACGTCTAGTACTTCTGGTCTGTCTTTAATTGTAAAGGTCGGTTTATTGCCAATGTTACAAATAGTTAGGTTGGTAGTTAGAATAAAGTCAAGAAGCGAATCACCCCTATTGTTTATATCCGTACTACCCCAGATAGTATGATGAGCGTTCGTGTCTGCGCCAATAATCAGCTCGAGCTGGTCAGACGTTGTTTCTTCTACTACTTCCCTGAAGAGAGCTGTCGGTATTGGAGCTTCATAAGGAAAGTAACTGAGACCACCCAGTATGTGCGATTACGAATCTCCAGACTAGCAGCTGTTTGGTCTTTACCACTTAACTTAGTCAGGAGAAAAATACTTAGATCTTTTCTGGCCAAAATGCAGGTTCTTGGAGTGCCTTCACAGTTGGCCACAAGCAGTTTAAAGTTTGGTGTCTTGATACCTCACACCCGTCCTCCTACTACATAGGGCTCCTGGATCAGGACGATGTCTACTGCACCTGTGGACAGGCGCAGCAATAGAGCCGCTGAGGCTGCTTTAGCGTGATGGAGGTTAATCTGTAGAATTCTTACCATCATTGGTAATCGACAGATTGACATCCACCCCGACAAGGGTGTTATCGAACTCTTCGTCCATATCATCGGGGAACATGTCCCCGCCAGATGCGTCAAAGAGTCCGGAGACTTCCCTCAGCCCCTCAGTATCCGAAGTAGTGTTTTCATCCTCAGAAAATGACGTTACAGATCTTCTGCTAGAGTTAGAGTCACCAGAAATAATGGTCGTGTGGACCTTCGCACTTCCAGAAAGCCTTGCATCAACCACGGTCGACGATTCGCCTTCCGCGAATCGTCGACCGAAATCGTCGACCGAAACCCCTTCTGGTACCCCAGAAGGGGTTTAATAATTTGTGTAATATTCAAATTCAGAATAATTTGTGTAATATTCAATATTACATTACTCACAAAGTGAGGGTATACCTTAGTCGGTTTACCCGACTGAAACTTTCTTACTTCTTTTTATTTTATTATTTCTAATATATCAGCCTGGTTGGAGGGCTCTTCTGTAACCCAGGTGATGGCTCTAGGGTGCCTAGGGATGTTGTTTTTTCGACAACATCCAACTGGGCACCCGGCCACACCTCACCCGCCCGACTCAGAGCAGCCTTATACAGATCTAATGATCACAGAAATATAATAGCTTTACCCTCCCCTGATGCCATCCTGCATCGTTGCAGACTGGTGGTTTGCCCGGCATTTCTCTACGGACATCGAGGTAAAGAGCCATTATGGCGGATTGCACGTGGCTTCATTTGTCCTTGAGGATGGATCCATCCTCACTACTTCTGTCTATAACAGCCATCACTAGACTCTCCTTCAACACTTCATTGAAGGGCTTGGTGAGCGTCCTGTTGATGGTGACTTTAGGGCCTCTAGCCTTTTTCGAAGGCAGGGGTTCATCAGGTGATCTGATTCTTTTGACTTTATTAGCCGTTAATACAGCTGAATTTGTGGCTCTTTCAGCCGGCTGATTGGCCTTAGATCTATGACGACTTTAGGTAAGTGACTCTTTTGTTTTTCGGTAAGAGCCGAAACCTCAACAGCCTCCAACTTCGTCAAAACTTTGAGCGCTATCCGGTGCTCATTGTGCTTCCGTTTTGACGGTCGGACATGACGTTTTCCCCTCACCGTACCACCTGTTGTGTGTAGAGGGGGGAAACTTTCACCATGGTCGGCTTTGGCCAAGACCAACGGACGGACAGTAGGACGATTGGGGACCCCGCTCAATCGGAACGCGAAGGCATCCCCGTCGACGAATTTATTAATTTCTGTATAAGCCCGTAATAGGTTCTACGATGTAGGCCTTCCAGACTTTGTACAGATTTTTTTTGCGATTGCGTAATAGGTACTGCGTAATAGATTTTAACTATCCGCTCTGTGCTAAACACGTCCGTTCACTACGTTCACTACGACTGATCAGCAACGATTTGTTTCTTTATAGACATTTTAAAACAAAAGGAAAGAATATGTGTTCAATGGGTGCATACAGCACTTTGTAAGTCCGGTTATGTGAATCGGAGTTTACTGATGAGGAAGCAATTGCTCTTATGCTGCAACTGGGTCTCCGCAGGGACAACTACACCATATTAAAAAAGGCGTTGAAAGAAAAAGGCGTCAACGTTTTACCCTCATGCGACATCATAAAGGAGAAGAAGAAATCGCTTATACCATCACCTCTACAAGTTTCTAACTGCACAGTTAGTATTGAACTATCCAACCTTCTGGAAAATACTGCGGCACGAATAGTTTCTACTCTTTCTAAAGAACAGCTGAAACAAATTTATAAGTGTGACTTACAACTCATGCGAAAGTGGGGATGCGATGGCTTATCAACACTATCGGAATAAAGGCAAACCTCAGCAGCCCAAAATGTTCCAGACTATAGAAGTATTTTCATGGCATCCTTAGTCCCGCTGATAATTAGGAAGAAAGAAGACACGGATTCTCCTTCAACCAGTTGTCATGACGTTTGGATAAACTCAACACCTGGATCGAAAAGCTTTTGTAGACCAATATGCTTCGAGTATACAAAAGAGTCGGCTTTCAACACACAGAAATACGTGTTGATTTTCTTCTCAATACGATCGTATTGAGAAGAAAATTAAATGCACGAAACCCATAACAATTGCAATAATGGACTTTTCTTTTACAATTGGATTTATTGTAAATCTTACCATGATCGAAGGTAAAGTTTGCAATGCGATTACTGGAACATCAGCTACTTGGAGATGTCCATTATGTGGGGAAATTAAAGCGCAGTTTTCTAATATATCCAAGGAAGTAACAATTAATAAGGACGCATTAAAATTCGGAATATCCCCATTACATGCTCGCATTTTTTGGAACATTTTCTGTACATAGCATATGATTTAGATTATCACAATAAATCAGAAAATGCAAATGCAAGGAATTGAAAAGATCGAGAGATATCGCGAAGAAGAGAATTCAAGAATAATTTAAGACACAGACTGGGTTAATCGACAAACCTCTTTCCGGATATGGAATTACAAATGATGGCAATACTGCAAGACGTTTCTTCAAGAATTATGAAAGAACATCAAAAATAACTGGCATTGATATGGAATTATTGAGAAGGATCAACATAATTTTAATGGCAATAAATAGTAAACATATAATTAATCCGGAAAAGTTTGGAAAATGCTGCCTAGATATCATAAAACAGCTTATAACATTGTATCCTTGGAAGGATATGACTCCTACTGTGCATAAAGTATTGCGTCATGGAGAAGTAATTATCGCGTTTAATATTCTTCCCTTAGGAGAGGTTACGGAAGAACCTCAGGAGGTAAGAAATTGTGATTTTCGACATATTCAGCAATTTCACTCCCGAAAGTGTTCAAGAGAATCGCAAAATGAAGATATTTTCACAAATCTACTCCTTTCTTCCGATCCCGTATTGTCGTCAATGAGGAAAAGATGGATTTGTTACAGTGATCTGACATTTGACAATACTTAATAATTCAAGTATTTACTTTATCTTTTAGACAAGGATTTTTCTATTTCCGATTACTTTACTAAATTAAGTTAGTTCCAATTAAGATTGCTAATAAAAATTTTATTCTCAAACGTTGTTGACTTTTATTTCAAAACATAAAATAATTTTGAAAATCCCAAAAAATGGGATTTTTTGGTTTTTCCCCCTATATCTACTATACTAAAAGCCGGGTTTCAGATTCCCGTTGCAGTTCAACTTACAACACCTTACCCCATATAAATATGCCAAAAGTTTTGACATTTTAGCTTTGCGATTGGAGAAAATGTGGCTTACTTTTGAAATTTGTGTAAAAAATGGTGTAAATTGGAGAAGCTTGGTAACAATAACAGTAAGTTGGAAAGTTTCCTTTAAGATGTTAGTAAATATCTTATACATTTTTTAAATAACTTCTTCTAAAACTCAAAAATACGACATATACTTTTTTCCTAAAAAAATTACAAAAAATCGAATTTTTTTGAAAATATAACTTCAAGTGGCCATAACTTCGTCCTATTGGGTATATCGTCATATTGGAAATTTTATTGCCAATCTAGATATGCTTAAGTGAATAAAATTGGTGCATATTCTGCTTCGATATTTACAAAATACTAGCACAGGGTCGGTAACTATACAAGATAACTGTTAGGTGCAAAAAGCCTTTTGTAGACCTCGGTTATTAGAATACACACAAAAAAAGATGTTATGAATCGGACGGAAAAGAAGAAAGAAAGTTACTCGCGCTTAAACATTTTGTTCAACCGAGGTAGCCAATTTTGAGGCCCTGCAGCTCCACCCCTGTGTACCACAGGGGGCCCAAACTCAAGACTTAACTTATACCTCTTCTACAAACATGCCAAGTTTGGTCCAATCGGTTGTCTGGTTAAGAAACGGCAGAATTATTTCCCATTTTTTAGATTCCTCCCACTGTGCAGCGTCTCGTTGAATTGCGGCGCGCCATGCAGCATGGTGTGGTGACGGTAGTCGCATTTGAGGCAGGTAGTAAGGGCTGGACAGTCGGGTGCTAGGTGGCTCCTAGCCAGACAGTTTCTGCAATATCCCCGCCTCTCCACCGTCTCATAGCGTTGGTATGGGGTGAGTCGTCGGAATTGTGGGCATGTTCGTCTGCCGTGATCAGGGTGACATAGCCCGCACGAATATTGCCAAGTCGATGGGCGATGGCGAGGGTCACGATTTCGGCGAGGGCAGCTATTTCTTCGGTATGCGGAAGGCCACGACTTGGGGCTGGGCTCGGCAAACATATCTAGAATTAAAGAGTCGTGAGTACCAATATCTGTTACAAGTAAATAGAGTGTTAGTCAACTGGAAAATAATTTGACGATTTTTGTGATCGGTCGGCTAACTATCCCTGTCCGAACATCTACAACCCTAATGTTCTGATCAGTCCCTAGATAAGTTCTTGTGATACGACCCAGTTTCCTTTCAACTGCGGCCAATATTTCATCCTTGATTACAATCAAATTATTTTCTTTTACATTTTCTGTCTGATATTCAGTTTTCCATCTTTGACAAAAATATTGGGAAATAATTGTCATTATTTTCCATCGATTGGCAAGAGCGATGTTTCCGTCCGAAACATCGGGTTCAGTTGGGGTCAAAATCGAAGTACCAATTAGAATTGAGATAGGGCTTTGAAATTATGTACATATCACTCATTTCGCCTAATTAGCTAAAAACCACGCCTACTTCCCACATAACCTAAAATTAAAAATCTTAGTATTTTTCTAAATTTAGCATTTATATTATTACAAATCGCTAGTAGAGAATGTATTTAAGTCCTCAATTATAAAAAAATTGCAAGTGCCACGCCCAACGCCCATATATCAATTTCAACTTTATACGATGTTGAAAATTACAGGAAATTTTTTTATAAAACGCTTCGTATCTTTTGATCGATGTAAATCAGTACATAGAACAAAGTAAATAACTAAAGCGTAATATATTAGCTCAACATTTGCAAAAAAATCACGATGAAATAGTTTACAGTTTTTTGATAATTAATCAATCATTACAACTATCCAGAAAAAATCATCATTGATTTAACAATGTGTTCATTAATAATACGTCATTTTTAAAGCATACTTTTAGGAATATGTGGAAAGGACACACAAACAATGAGGCATGTATATATAGTAGATTGGAAAACAAATGTTCGCTTATATGAATATTTAGCTTGTTCATGTCGGTTGTCCGTTTAATTCGGTCTGTAATCGATGATTTAAACTAAGATACTCTCTCGGCTCAAGACCACATTGCTTCTATACAGTGATAGAAAGCAAGTATTTTTACATGGCAAAATGTATTGCAAGTATTTCATTGCGTGCCCACATTTAAATGCATTAATATGTTTAAAAATTTTGCAATTTGAAGGTAATTTTTTCATACCTTTCAAGGTATTTTTAATAAATTGGAAATAACTTCTACAGTTGTGGACCGATTTTCTCATTCCAAGGTTTGTTATAAAACTGCTAATCGGAACCAAATTTGTTCACTATTGACAAAAGGAAAACATCCAAAAATTTTAGCACCCTATTAAATTTTGATATGATCAAATGGAAAATAAGAGTTGTATAATGCTTATATGCCAAACCGAAAGGAGGGCTATATCTATATAAGAGTTGTATAATGCTTATATGCCAAACCGAAAGAAGGCAATATCTAAATTTGAATCGATTTTATTCAAACCAGTCTATATTTCTATTAAGAAAAACAATCGTGCAAAATTTCATAATTTTCGAATATAATCAATGGCTTCTATAGGGCCCACTCGGAATAAACAAATATTACATTGGAGCTATGTATGTCTAAATCCGAACCGATTTTTACAATTTGCAGCACAGTTCTTCCAAATATTATATCACACATAAATATAGGGTGATCCATTTCGAGGTTCCCTACTTTTTTGAAGAAAAAAACAGAAAAATTATTGAATGGGGAATGTTTATTATCATTTGAAAGGACATTCTTTGGCATTTATTTTTTGAAGATTATGTCTATCAAATGTTGGCCGCGGCTACGTCTCAGATGGTCCATCCGTTGAGTTCAATTTTTGATGACTCGTTCGAGCATTTCGACTGGTCACTGGCGAAGACACGCGTAAACGTTGTTCAGGCGTAAGTCTTTCCATGATGAAATTCCAAACAATACTTAACAAAAATAACATGCCAGCATGACACGACTCACACGTGATCTGTCAAAAAAGGCTATTGAAAAAAGTATCTGTACTTGGATTACCCTATATATGCTACATTTCAGAAAGTTAGAGTGCAAAAAATAGCATCCGCAGTCTTAAAAAATGCAATCGTATGAAACATATATCGATACCTCAATTCTAAACAATGCTAATTGCAAAAAGGTTGTTCTTCAGGAGAGGCGATCAAAGTTTGATGAATTTGTGTGGAAATCCTTTATAATGCAAATCGAATTACTTGTACTGTTTCGTGAATACCTTTTGATTGGGCTGACGGATAAACATCAAATTTTGACTGAATATAATTTGGAATATTTAGAAATCATGATGAGTGTTCATGGATGTTGGACGAAAATCAAAACCATTTTGATATTTTCATGTTGGCTCATGCAAATCCACAGTGTAATGGCAGGTATAACAACATTTCGTCAGTTCAAAAGAAACATTGTGGTGGAAATACGAAAAGAGAACAAAGTGCCGTCGGCAAAAAGCCATTTGATTAAGTAAAGACGCGTAAAAGTAAATGGAAAGAGATCGGCAATTTTGGTTGGATTTTCTGAATTATAAATAAAATAAAATTAGCTTAATTTTCTTGTTGCAAATTTATTTTAATGTTGGCTTTAAGCCTATTTATTGTAGAAAATAAATATGTACATAAATATTTTTCGTAGATTTTTAAGCATTTTAATTTAAAGAACACTTTCCTTCCATTTCCTTCAAAATTATACAGAAGTTGTTTCCGTCTTTCGCAAACATACTTTTTGTAAAAGTAATTAAGAAACAACGATGTTGGCATGGCATTTATTTTACTTTTATCCTCTGTTTCGGCATATATTATTTTGTATGAAAACATGAAACAAATGTATTGAAAAAGTCAGGTAAAATTTGTATCAGGTACATTTGTATATCACATTAAAAATATAACGCACGATGTACACTCATATGGAATGTGGGTATAAACAAATTCTTTCAAAAATTCCCTAATTATTCATTAAAAAAGGTTGAAGGAAAATGCCCAAATTTTTATGGTCGCATATTTTCATTTTGCCGACGGCAGTTTGATCTTTTTCTTCGCTGCACACGCACAACCGACCACGTTGCTGTCGTAGATGAAATGATGTTGTAGAGATTGCATGAGTAATCTAAGGGCAAACAGTCGTCGAACACAACATCTGAGAGAACATGATGCTTGACAACAAATCCACAATGTAAGGTGCCCTTTAAGTTGATCTTGAAATAAAAGCACAAATTCTAACAAAAACAATATTTGAAATTGTACAAGACGATGTCGGATGTGATTTAAAGCGACGCAGGCAAAAATGTATTTGGAAACCGCGCGCGATTTTCAAATATTTTTTTTTGCCTGTGGCGCTTTACAGCAAATTTATCCTCAAATAATTTTTTCCTGCGTCTCATTAGATCATTTCCAATAGCATACCAATGATTAAATCCTGCGCTCTTCTCATTTGCAATTGTATGGTGTTAAAATAAGTATTAATTTGTATTTAAGACATAATTATTTTTTTTAAATACAGTATATTAATGGAGATTTTTTTTATTTATTTATTATTGTATATTTGGCACATAGTTCAGTAGTTTTCTACAAAATACTTAAAAGAAATAACAAAATTTATATTACAAAACTATAATTATGTCTTAAATAAAAAGTTATAATGAACTCAAACCCCGTTGGTCGTTTTGGGCCACCCTGTATAATGTTTTCTGATCAACATGTTATTTTTTCTTTAACATTGATAATTTCAAAATCATACTTCCTTCAAAATTTAAATACGAGTAATAAAATAAATACCAACATTTTTAAGAAATGAAACAAATCCCAATTTTTTTATTAGGGAATTATTTCATTGAACTTTTTTGGGTGTTTTACAGGAACGAATAAATCCTAAATAAAATATAAAACAATTTCCAGAAAAAATTAAATAAAACCAAACATTTTCGGATTTATTTCACGATGAAATAAATCCCAAATTTTATCAGCATTTTTGGTGTTTATTTCATATTTTATCTGTGTGTTACTTCATTGGGGTTTATTTCATAGAGCCTTTCATGGGAGCTCCTACTGTGTAAATTAAGGGTCCTTTGTCTAAACCTATCAGAAGATCTATGTCTATAATCGGGCCTATGCTGATTTTTTTTTGGAGAAATGGGGTAATTAATATCTTATTATTTCCTACAGATTCTAAAGTTTTGAACTTT
Organism: Eudasyphora cyanicolor; assembly: GCA_963930755.1. NCBI lineage: Eukaryota > Metazoa > Arthropoda > Insecta > Diptera > Muscidae > Eudasyphora > Eudasyphora cyanicolor. The sequence goes on from OZ005737.1 coordinate 109,639,693, forward strand.
TGCGTTAAAAATTCATTCAAATATTTCCAAGATGGTAGTATGGAACAATCTTCCAAACCGTTTTCAAATTCTTCTAAGAAAATTTTCGGCAGTTTCGTAGAAGTAAGCTAAACTAAAATTGGGTCCCACCCAATTCTACTTTGAGTGTCTGAACGCAACCGTCAGTCGTGCGTTGTAAACTAAGTAGAGTCTCTAGCTGTTCATTAACCTGCATTCGTTTATTTTCGTATCTTTTTTCTAAGTTTTTCCACGCTAAATCAAAACCTTCATTTGTTAATGGTACGTTACTAATAATTTACCGTGCATCACCCGCGTTTTCTGTTTCAGATGGAAAAGTTTTTCTACTTTACAAAGTCTAGGATTATTTTTGTACAAGGCTGAAAACAAATCCCGAAAAGTAGGCCAAGCACTGTATCCTCCATGAAATGTGTCGGTGTCGCATGGTGGTAAACGTAACGATAGATGGCAGTTTCGTAGAAGTAAGCTAAACTAAAATTGGGTCCCACCCAATTCTACTTTGAGTATCTGAACGCAACCGTCAATCGTGCGTTGAAGTTTTTGGATCGAAGATCCTGAATCTCCCGAAAGTAGAGTCTTTAGCTGTTCATTAACCTGCATTCGTTTATTTTCGTATCTTTTTTCTAAGTTTTTCCACGCTAAATCAAAACCTTCATTTGTTAATGGTACGTTACTAATAATTTACCGTGCATCACCCGCGTTTTCTGTTTCAGATGGAAAAGTTTTTCTACTTTACAAAGTCTAGGATTATTTTTGTACAAGGCTGAAAACAAATCCCGAAAAGTAGGCCAAAGCACTGTATCCTCCATGAAATGTGTCGGTGTCGCATGGTGGTAAACGTAACGATAGATGGTTGTTTGGCTCCACTGTTTCCTTTTTTCGGGTCTCCGATTCTCGTTTCAACTTTTCCCGCTGCCTTTCGTCGGTTAGTGCTAAAATGTATCCATTTACTGCGCTTAAACATCGTTTGTATGTCTCTAATGCCTCTTTGTAATGGGTCCTCAACTTTGATTTATCGGTTGGAGTTTCATATTTTTCGGGAACACGGTCTCTACAATCTAAATAGGCCCATTTCACCTGATCCCAAACAGAGTTCAATTCTACTCGCGTCACTTCTAATCAGTGAATATTATCATCGGTGCTAGTAGCAGAGTAACCACTCTCAAAGTCTATCAGGTCATGTGACAATGACGCCATTGTCAGAGAAACATTTTATTGGCAACACTGTCTATAAAATATTTTTATTGGCAATCCCGCATATAAATATTTCCAAAGTATATTGCAAATATATGAAATTGTAAGGTTTTCTTGCAATCGTCTGAACTGTCAATCTATCATTGTCCGTACATTTGCAGCACTTTAACAAGGTTGATAACGTCCGATCAGGCAATAATACTTAACGTAAGTACACACGATTTGCAGATCGGACAACATTTCCAGAAAAATGGCGGAAAAATTCAACCCTGTGAATTTACAACCGCCATTGCCAGAAAAACATTTTATTGGCAACACTGTAATGTATTATTATTGGCAATCCTGCATATAAATATTTACAAAATATATTGTAAATAAATGAAATTGTAATGTTTTCTTGCAATCGTCTGAACTGTCAATTCACCTTTGCCTAACAATCTGTCATTGTCCGTATATTTGCAGCACTTTAACAGGGTTGATAACGTTTGCCGATCAGGCAATCGTCTATACTCAGCTTTAGCTTAAGTTGCTTGGAATCTGCGGAATGGGGTGCAGAAAAGCAGATAAAAATCGGTTTAAGACAAAACAGAAAAGCCAAAAAAATCCGATTTTTGAAAGTCGAAAATCGATTTTTCAAAAAGTCGAAAATCGATTTTCCAAAAAGTCGAAAAATCAATTATCCAAATAATGGAAAAGTCGAAAAATCGACTTTTCACTAAATCGTGAAAATCGAAAAATCTACTTTTTGTCTCAACTATACATACAGGGTGGCTGATATGTATTGCAACCAACTTCAGGTTGCTATCATTTCTAAACCGCTATTCTGATAGCTGACAGATTTATTTTGTGACAGTTCATTTTATTGTTAACAAGCTTACAAAAGCATTTTGATCTTCAGATTCAGAAAAAAGTTATTCGTGATGGAATTCAAGCGTGATTGCTTTATATTTGGTTGGAAAAACACAAGTGGCTATCGTTAGAGCCCTCCAGCATTTAAATGTGAATAAATCTTTTGTTTCTCGTACCATTGATCGTAACCGTGATACTGGCAGTGTTGCATCGCGTCCAAAAAGTGGACGAAAAAAAACGGTAACAACACCAGAAATGATCTGAAAAGTGAAGGCCAGATTTGATCGAAATCCACGCCGCAGTGGTAGAAAAATTGCTCGTGAGCTGAACATATCGCGAGAACGGATACAACACATATTAAAAAATGAGCTTGGACTAAAGCCATCGAAGTTCCAAAAAGTGCAAGAGCTCACCGATGCACAAAAAAGATAGACTGGAAAGAGACAAGGAGTTGCTTCGCTTGCACGAAAGTGGCCAGTTACCGAATTTGATTTTCTCCGATGAGAAGCCATTCCAAATTGAGCAGTTTGTGAACAAACAAAATGATCGGGATAACTTGCCAAAGAGGTCAGCTGAAAATTTACACCTGATTGGCCACCAGAACTCAAGCGCCGCCGATGGTAATGGTGTGGGCCGCCGTAACGGCCGATGGTCGCTCCCCGCTCGTATTCATCGACCATGGGGTCAAAATAAATGCCGAATATTATCGGGAAAATGTCCTAAAGACAGTATTGAAGCCCTGGGACAAACATTTCGGCCGCAGACCATGGAAAACCCTATGTTTTAATTTTTGATTTTTTTGCTCAAAAGAAAGCTTAGATAATTTCCTTTAAAAGCTTTGTTACCTATTAATGGGATGGGACCTGTTGATCCATCAAAATAAATATAAACCTCTGAAAAAAAATTAACGTTCAACCAAACATTTTAGCATTTCAGATGGGAAAAACAACCGTTTGACAAAAATGTCAATATTTGACACCCTCCAACTCGGAAAGTCATTAACCGATCTCGTTGGAATTGTGTCTCATAACTACTATCTGATAAAGACATTCCTTTTAAAAATTAACTCACTTGACATGAAATTCCCCTTATGTAGTTCAGTCAAGAAAATATTAATATTTCGGGGTATTAAATAGAGGTACTAAATCTTTATACATATACTAGCGGACCCGGCGAACTTCGCCTCGCCCCAATTTAACGCCTTCAGATAAACTCCAGAGTGATAATAAAACACAGATAGTTAAAATTTTAATGCGATTTGTTTAAAAGGAATCGAAATCAGTAGAGATAAATCGAATCAGATGATAAACAACAAACAACGAAGACAGAAGACAGGCAACGTACAGATGACCGTGCGAAAAACAGGGAAATTCGAGATTAATTCCACAGACTTCCTACGATTGGTTTTGAGATTTATTGATTGTCATCGCAAAAGCCAATCGTACAGGGAACTGAATCCGCTTGAATTGGAATGAAAGATCAGTTGGAATAATCGGAATTCGTGGGATAAGGACTTCCTCTCCTTTGAATTTTCCCTTGATGATGGTCGCCTGAATCACATTGTCCATCAGTTTCATAATGGACAACCGCGAACTATGCACAATTTCGGATGATTCAGATTCCGCAACATGATTATGATCGATTCCACCTTCAGCTGTAAATTATGCGGCGGAGCTCCTGGCACATCAAGCGAGTTCGATTTTACTTTGAATAATAAAATTCATGCTATCGACGTCCTTATTCTTCGCTGCTAATATTGCCCATTCACTAATCTAATCGAGATTTGGAAACACTTTGGTGATGAGTTCCTCGTTCGACGATGCAAAAATTTGCCGGGAACAATATCAATGCAGTGGAAACATCAATAGTAATTTGGCCATTGCCAAGCGCCAACAGTTGTTTCGAGAATTCAAGAGCCGATGAGTCGTTCTGCAACGCGACTCTCATGTTCGTGGTCAATTTCAACTTCTTCAAAAATTTGCCGGGAACAATATCAATGCAGTGGAAACATCAATAGTAATTTGGCCATTGCCAAGCGCCAACAGTTGTTTCGAGAATTCAAGAGCCGATGAGTCGTTCTGCAACGCGACTCTCATGTTCGTGGTCAATTTCAACTTCTTGACATAACTTCTTGACATGCAGCCACAAAGACCACTATTTCAGGCATGCATTAATTTCATCGGCAGTAGATTTCGGGATGACGGGAAGCGTTTGACGAAAATCTCCGGAGAGCAATATCAGGCTCATCAAATTGTCTCAAATCACGTCGTAAATCCTTCATCGTTCGGTCAATTGCCTCCAGAGCTCGTTTATGCGCCATCGTGCATTCATCCGAAATTATGATTTTGCAATGCCCGCAATCCAATAAGATAACCTTACCTCTTATACTCAAACTTATTATCTGAAAAAATGTTCGAATTGATAAATATCGTGAATTTTAATTGATCGTAATGCTTGTACCGTTTGCCGATGTGATACGCGAAATCAGTGTAACAATACGCAAAACTCGAATGAATTGCACCAAGAAAAATAGCACATACTCGTACATATGTTTAATAGAAAACTTTTTTGTTTAATAGAAAATTAATAAAAAAATTTGGATTGAAAAAGAGCAGTAGATAGGAACAGTAGGAATCTCGCAAGAAATAGCAGTAGATAGGAACAGTAGGAATCTCGCAAGAAATAGCAATTTTCGATTTTCCCAATTTTCCGACTTTTCCGGACGGTTTTCCCAAAATTTTCTTTCGTAACAACCTTCTCCAGGCAAATACGAACAACTGAAAAAAAATTGATCCAAATCGCTCCAGCCGTTCTGACGTGATGCCATTACACAGATGGACCGTTTCATTTTTATATATATAGATAGATATAGATATTTTATATACACATTTTAGTGCAGGTGGGTATATACGAGTATATAAATATGTAAGAGTATACACTAGTCGGTTTACCCAATTGAAATGTTCTTACTTGTTTTTGTTTCGGTTTGGAAGTGGGAGAATGCGTTTACTTTTCACATAACTTCTGCGCGTATGAATCATTTATTTTCTTTACATTTTTGTAATTTGTATAGAAATTGGTGAATGGCTTCGGATCTAGCAAAGTTTCCGAGTCTTTTTAGGCCATGTAAGGAGATCTTTCATATTATTATCTTAATTTGTGATATTTTGTATATAAAGTTGTAAATAATTTGTAATATTTTAGTGATAATAAAAAATCGGAAAACCGGTGGAAACAAACGAAAAAAACCGGTTGCACCGGTTGTTCGAAATTCATGATTTTGAGTAAAACCGGGGACGGTGGAAGCAAAAAACCGGTGGGCCGGTTTATTTTAAACCGGTTTTGATCACTCTATCATGGACTCAGCACCATCGCACTCAGCACGCGTCAACCAAGAATGGCTTAAAAGGGATGTTCCTCGCTTCATTTCTACCGCACAATGGCCACCAAGATCTCCGGACTTCAATCCGTTGGACTTTTGCGCCTGGGGCATTTTAGAGAGTAAGGTTCGCACTAAAAAATACCAAAGTATCGATCATCTCAAGACGGCGCTTCGCCGGAAATGGGCCAAAATACCGCAGAGCCACTTTCGTGCAGCGTGTGATGGCTTTGTCGGCCGTTTGAAGGCCATAATTCGTGCCTAAGGTGGACAATTCGAACAAATCTAAACTGCTTCTCAAATTTTATGTTATTTCCGACATTTTTTGCTGTTGAGCAATACAATTTAAAAATAAATTTAAAAAATATAACGCTTTACTTTGTTGCATTACATATCAGCCACCCTGTAGACCCCTATTGGCAACGCATCTTTATTACACAAATCAAGAGCTTCCAGGAAATTCTGACATTCTCCGCTTTAATTCTTCTTCTCTAAAGCTTCAGTTCACTAATCCACACTTCAAAAGAACTGTCAGACAAAATTGATGAATATTTATCAAATTAAAATGTTTAAAATTTTCTTCATTTTTCTGCCATTTTAGATGGAAAAAGACATTGGAAATTTTGCAAAATTCCACGGTGTTTCAAAAAGCGATCTTCGAGATGAGTGATGAATGAATCTAGATATGGAATATAGGTCGAAATCTTGTAATATTCTTCAATATTTGTTGCATCAACATTGCAACCATGACTTTGTCGGGCCGCAATCCTAGGTTTCTTGATTAGAATGTCTTGTTCTTCACAAAATATTTTAATAGACGAAAAAATCGCTCCAAAATGGCGCATGTCCTTCAATCCCTTTTTCATATTTTCTGCCAGATGGACGGCTTCAGCTTAATCATGATTTTCACTTTGAAGATCGCGACTTCATGATAATGCCAAGCAGTGAACTGAATGAACTATGTGGACCGAAATTTTAAAATCAAACATTTTTATAGCCACCAACAACTGAAATGCAGATGTTGCAGTTTTCTGATCAGACCAGGTGGTGTAGATGTTTTCCAAAGCCTCGAGAACGGCTACTTGTATGTGAAGATATATTTCAACAGACTCATATTGTTCTACCCATCGAGTTGCGCAATACCGCTTTAATTTCTGCTTTTTATTATCACGCAGATTGCTGTTGTTAGAAATTGCTTCTTGAAGAGCTATTTGCCTTTAAGGATATTGTAAAAAGTGGTAAATGGTTTGGATTGTGCCAAGATAATTTCTAATTGGAACTACTTTGCATGCGTGACTATTCAAATTTGAATCCGTTATCGCCCGATACCTTAGCAAGGCTCTAAAAATTGCCAACATGAATAGTTTCATTTGAATTGATTCTGCCTGTATCACAGCTTCCTCTTAGTGCTAAGCCTTGTCGACCACAAAGGACTATTGTTTGAAATATTGCTTCCAAGAGCTCTCTCCAAGAAACTTTGACACTTGCTTGGAAAAAATTGCGGAGTATAAATCAAGACTTAAGCTAAGTACAAACGTTTGTCAGATCGAACAAAATTGTCAGAAAAATGGCGGAAAAATGCAACCCTGTGAACGAACAACCGTATGAACCTACAAGTTTTGTCTTGCAACGTTGGCAGAAAAGTTATTGTGAAATAATTTGTAGATTGTTAGATGTGCGAAGTTTATGCACGTGACAATGACGCCATTGTCAGAGAAACATTTTATTGGCAACACTGTCTATAAAATATTTTGATTGGCAATCCTGCATATAAATATTTCCAAAATATATTGCAAATATATGAAATTGTAAGGTTTTCTTGCAATCGTCTGAACTGTCAATCTATCATTGTCCGTACATTTGCAGCACTTTAACAGAGTAAAGGTATAAGACCTTTTCGGTGATGCCAGATCAGTAAACCTGTATAAGGCTGCTCTGAGTCGAGCGGGTGAGGTGAGGCCGGGTGTCGAAAAAAACCACATCCCTAGTCACCCTAGAGCCATCACCTGGTTTACAGAAGAGCCCTCCAACCCGGCTGACATATTAGAAATAATAAAAGATTCCAATCCTGGTCTGCCCGTCCATAATTGGAGAATCAGCAAGGTGGGTGAGGCGGATGGTAAAAAGCGGCAGGTCAATTTGATCCTTAACGCTTAATCCACCTCCCATATACAACGTGCAACCCTACAGTATGGCTTCGTGACTATAGTCTTGAAGGTATACAAGCAGGATATAAATCCCACTGCGGAGGGTGAATCGTCCACCGTGGTTGATACACAGCTTTCTGGAAGTGCGGAGGTATCCACGCCCATTATTTCGGGTGACTCCAACTCTAACAGAAGATCTGTAACTTCCTACTCTGAGGACGAAAGCTGTTCTTCTTACACAGAGGGGCTGAGGGGAGTCTCCGGGCTCTTTGACGCATCTGGCGGGGACACGCTTCTCGATTATACGGACGAAGAGTTCGATAACACCCTTGTCGGGGTGGATGTTAATCTGTCAATTGCCAATGATAGTAAGAATTTTACAGATTAACCTCCATCACGCTAAAGCAGCCTCAGCGGCTCTATTGCTGCGCCTGTCCACAGGTGCAGTAGACATCATCCTGATACAGGAGCCCTACGCAGTGGGAGGAAGGGTGTGCGGTATCAAGACACCCAACTTTAAACTGCTTGTGGCCAACTGTGAAGGCACTCCAAGAACCTGCATTTTGGCCCGGAAAGAGCTAAGCATCTTTCTCCTGGCTAATTTAAGTGGTAAAGACCAAACATCTGCTAGTCCTGAGATCGGTAATCGCATATATCGGGTGGTCTCCAGTTACTTGCCTTTTGAAGCTGTAGTACCGACTGCTCTATTCAGGGAAGTAGTAGAAGAAGCAAAGTCTGACGAGGTCGAGCTAATTGTTGGCGCAGACACGAACGCTCATCATACTATCTAGGGTAGTACGGATATAAACAATAGGGTTGATTCGCTTCTTGACTTTATTCTAACTACCAACCTAAGTATTTGTAACATAGGTAATAAACCGACCTTTACAATTAAAGACAGACAAGAAGTACTAGACGTAACGTTTGCTACTGACCGGCTGTCAGACAAAATTACTGGGTGGAATGTACTGGACGACCACTCATTCTCAGATCACCATTATATTGAGATCAAACTCGCTGAAAAAGCGCCTGAACCTGCCGTTTACAGAAATGTGAGAAAGACAAAGTGGCACCTGTATGAAAAGAATTCCAAGAAAGTCCTCAACTCCAAACTTCTGTACGAACAGAATGACAAAGCCAAAGGTACAAGGGTAAAATTAAACCCCAATCAATGGTGGACTTCTGAGCTAACGGCTATGAAAAAGACCTGCAACAAGGCTAAATCTACAGGGGTCGCTAATGTTTGGGATGCCTATAAAGAGCAACTCAAGATCTATAAGAAGGAGCTTAGAAAGGCGCAAAGACGTTCTTGGTATACCTCCTGTGGCGAAGTGGAAAAGGTCTCCGACGCCGCAAGGCTGAGGAAAATATTATCAGCTTCACCCTGTACAGTGGGTTACTTGCAGGACGAGGCAAATAATTGGACCAAAAACAGCGAGCAGTCGCTCAATGTACTGCTCGACACACTTTTCCCGGGGAACTCTCTAACAGAACCAGAGGATAAGCAGGACCAACAAGAGTGCGAGTGGACTGCAAGCGTCGCTAGCTTGTTGACTGAGAGATCCAGAATAAGCTGGGCTATTAATAGCTTTGAGCCCTTCAAGTCACCTGGACCAGACGGCATCACTCCAGCAGAAATGCAGAAAATGTTGAAATACATTATCCCCTGGCTGGAGAAAATTTATGTAGGCTGTATCAGGCTTTCATACATCCCGAATCGATGGAGGGATACCAAAGTGGTATTCATACCAAAAGCGGGGAAGATATCACACACTAGGACAAAAGACTTCAGACCAATTAGCCTATCCTCCTTCCTATTGAAAGGTCTTAATGCGACTTAATGATAATGCCAAGCGGTGAACTGCGTGGACCGAAATTTTAAAATCAAACATTTTTATAGCCACCAACAACTGAAATGCAGATGTTGTAGTTTTCTGATCAGACCAGGTGGTGTAGATGCATGCCAAAGCCTCGAGAACGGCTACTGTATGTGAAGATATATTTCAACAGACTCATATTGTTCTACCCATCGAGTTGCGCAATACCGCTTTAATTTTTGCTTTTTATTATCACGGAGATTGCTGTTGTTAGAAATTGCTTCTTAAAGAGCTATTTGCCTTTAAGGATATTGTAAAAAGTGGTATATGGTATGGATTGTGCCAAGACAATTTCTAATTGGGACTACTTTGCATGCGTGACTATTCAAATTTGAATCCGTTATCGCCCGATACCTTAGCTTTTCCTGAATTTGTAATTGTTTATCGATCGACGCTGTGGCTTGCTTTTCTACATTAGATCTCATTTCAGCTTTCAATACACCGTTTCTATGGTATTAGAGTGATGAGTGGTGGCGACATACGTCCAGTGCTTTTTTCCAATTACACTAGGTCACAAATAACAAAATTTTCTCTGTTATTTGTTTCTAGCATACTTTTTCTCATTGATTTTGACCTACTAAACACGAAAATGAGTTTTAAAAATTTTTCTGTCGATTGGTTTTCGAGATACAAATTTTTGAAGTTTTTTTTTTTAAATTTTTGGAGGTACACTTACAATTTTGAGCATATCTTTCGTCTTCTTTGACGTATTTGATCCTACTACTACTCAAATTAAAGCAAATTGAGCCGTCTACAACTCATTCTCAGAAAATTTTCAAATCGGGTGAGTAGTTTTGATGTTGGCGGCTTAAAAAGGTTAAAAAACTGCGTTTTTTTAGTAAAAATGTGGCAGAAAAATTCATATAAAATATAAAACGCGATGCTAACAGCGATTTTGGTTTTTTTACGTATAGCTGGCATTTTTCCAAAGAAAATAAGCACTTACTTAACAAAATCTGACAACAAATGGCGGACTTATAATTTTTTTGGTAAAAGACCGAAATTCCGCTATTTCACGATATTTTGATTTTCATTATTTGCACAGCTTACCTACCCAACGCAAACGAATAAATACATTTGAACTTAATTTAAAATAAACAAATTAGTCTTAGTATATTATTTTTTAATTTATTTAGAGCACTACATACTCAATGTATGGCACAATTAGAAATGGATGTGCCAGGTTAGCTAAACTAACGAAATTAACCAAATCAACGCCAAAAAAAAAATGAGTAGAAACAAAGATATAACTGTACATTTTATGCCATGTGGAAAAACAGCTGACTTCTTCTTTGTTTTTTGCCCTGATAGCGTCGTTCCATAGCCTTCAATTCCTGATGAAAGCGCTCGCCGTGTTCGTCGCTCACGTCTCCTAAATTCTCAGGGAAAAAATCCAAATGAGAATGCAGAAAGTGTATTTTAAGTGACATGTGCACTCCTACCCAAAAATGAACAAAAACGAGAATTAAAACGCTATTTAAATTAACATTTGTTTCAAAAAAAACCTACCCATTGCTTCATAGTTCTTTACCAGATCCTCAACTATGTCCTTATAATTATCGCTTTTGTTGTTTCCTAAAAAGTTTTCCACAACAAGCCTGAAGGAATTCCATGCTGCGGCTTCGATGGGTGATAACAGCTTCGGGAATGTTTCATCTTTCAACATTTTTTTTATCTCGGGTCCTGCGAAGACTCCTTCTTTAATTTTTGCCAGCGAAAGGTAAGGGAAAATTGACCGTAAATAGGCAAAAGCTTCACCTTCTTTGTCCAATTTTTTGGCAAAATTTTTTATCAAACCCAATTTTATGTGCAGCGGCGGAAGTATTATATTTTCACGGTTCTCTATTAGTGGTTTGCGCTGAACATTCGCTTCTCCAACTACAGGTTTCGTTCGTTCCGGCCATTTTTTTTTAATATAATGCTGATCATCAGCGCGGCTATTCCAAAGGCACAGAAAACAGCAATGTCGCGTATAGCCTCCTTGGAGTCCACACAGAATGGCCACAACTTTGAGGTCGGCGCATATTTTCCAATTATATTTGCTATACTCTATGCATTTCAGCAAAATGTTCATAGTTTCATAGTTCTCCTTTGAATGAACCGCATGAGCAATAGGAAGAGATGGCTTTTCATTCCCATTATGTAAGAGAACTGCCTTCAAGCTCTCTTTGTTGCTGTCAATAAACAACCTCCATTCATTGGGGTTGTGAATTTGGTGAAGCTCTTGGAACAAGCCGGAAATGTCGCTGCAAAAACATATTTCGTCTTTCTTTCTTACTTTCACTTCTGAATCCGCAAATCCACACTGTACCATCCGAGACGCAAAAAGTTCGGATTTCTCCTTAGTGAGACCAAAATCGCGCACCCAATCGTTTAGTTCGGCCTGTGACAGTAATTTTCGCTTTCTGCACGCCCCAAATTCGCTTGCACTTGACTCGGACTCTTGATCTGACGATTCTGCTTTTTGAAGAGATGCACCAGGGCACACTGGATATGGTACATCATTCGAATGTGGTACTGGAAGTGCAAACGATCTCACTTGAGCGTAGTTCCATTTTAAAAATCTCCCTACCCCACTGTTTGTGGTGAGGCAAAAATAACAGTCTGTGGAATGGCATAGCGGCTTTTTCCACATCATTGGTGTATCGAATTTCATATGGCGCCTAAAATTAAAATAAATTACTATATTTGCTTTGCTTAATGTGTTTAAATAAAAATTCTTACCTTCCGCCAGCTGCCCAGTTGGTTAGGATTATATAGCAAAGATCACATAGCGACTTAGGTGTCCATGGTTCTGTGATATTTGGTGAAATACCAAAATACAAAATAATTCAAATAGTGCAATTGCACTGCTGGAGTAAACGTGTGTGCGTGATTATTCTTTATAAACTCGCCACAAACATTGCAGAAATTGTCTGGATTGTTCAAACACTCGAACACACGTAGTCTTTTACTCATTGTCTTACTTGTTGGGTAGGTATTATATGCACTTAAATTCAATTTGTTTCACTTTTTACTCGTACTACTCGCGTTCGTAGACACTTGTTGAATGACAAAAAACGATAAATGAACACCTATAAATACTAAGTATGTTACAATATTTTACTGACAGGTACTTATGAATGGGCGCATCTTTTAAGGGTGGCTATCTACCTGATTCAGTAAGTGTGCGTTTCAAATTGTGGAAAAGTTTCCAAATAATGACCACTCACAAATGTGGGGGGAATTTCTGTAAAAAAAATCCGATACAGGTAGCCATCGGGAAAACACACATCAATAAAAAAGTGTAATTCCCTTTTTTCCCTTTAATTGACTGTGAACGGAGTAGCAGTCATAAAGGAACACGAAGAGCGTCCACGCACATTCAGAAGCGTATATTACTCTGCAACCACAATCATAAAAATTAAATAACTATTTGTGTATTACTTATTTTTTTTAATTCTGAGAATCATAAAAATTACGTAAACGTTTTTTCCAAACAATTTTGTACATGTAAAGTGGGTTTGCCAAAATTCGTATCGTAAAATGCACCTGTGTTTCTATGTTATGCATTTTCATTATACCATTTTCGACGAAACGTCCCTACGGTATTGTAAATAGGTTTTTTACAATTATGAAATATTTGTGTTATTAATATTAATTTAAAATTTTTATCAAAACTGCAAAGTGCTGTGACATTTGAAAAAAATTTCCAAAAAAAAAATTGCTGATTTCACTAAATTTTTGAAATTTCACGTCCCTTGCCAGAACAGAAGACATTAACCCAGGGTGGTGAAATTTTGAACAGAAGTAACTTATGTATAGGAGCAACTGTTCCGTTCTATTCCAAAAGGATTATAAAAAACTTGCTTTTTCGATCCCTCCTAGTAGGTTAGCTGTGCAAATAATGAAAATCAAAATATCGTGAAATAGCGGAATTTCGGTCTTATACCAAAAAAATTATAAGTCCGCCATTTGTTGTCAGATTTTGTTAAGTAAGTGCTTATTTTCTTTGGAAAAATGCCAGCTATACGTAAAAAAACCAAAATCGCTGTTAGCATCGCGTTTTATATTTTATATGAATTTTTATATGAATTTTTCTGCCACATTTTTACTAAAAAAACGCAGTTTTTTAACCTTTTTAAGCCGCCAACATCAAAACTACTCACCCGATTTGAAAATTTTCTGAGAATGAGTTGTAGACGGCTCAATTTGCTTTAATTTGAGTAGTAGTAGGATCAAATACGTCAAAGAAGACGAAAGATATGCTCAAAATTGTAAGTGTACCTCCAAAAATTTAAAAAAAAGTTCAAAAATTTGTATCTCGAAAACCAATCGACAGAAAATTTTTTAAAACTCATTTTCATGTTCAGTAGGTCAAAATCAATGAGAAATACTATGCTAGAACCAAATAACAAAACGACTGTTGGTAGCAAGACCATTTAATAATTATTAAATGGTCTTGCTACCAAGTTTTCTAGTTTTTGGTTATCCACTTCTGTATCCCTAGGAGCAAATAATACACATGTTTTAAAGAAAGCACCGACTTGATTCGCTGAGTACGCCAACCATTTATATTTATGAATTTTATACTTCTTTGCCCAGTCACTGGAAAACTATAATTATCTGGAGGAATCCAGATTTTTTGATTCTGGAGGAATCAGCATTTTTATCACATAATTAATACAATATCTCAAAAACGCGAATATGTATTGCATTTTTGATTTTATATTCGGATTTAGAACCTCAAAATCCTTCGAGATCGTGTCCGATATCTGCTCGCTAGGATTCGATTTGACCAGTGCAATATTGTAGCCCAGGTAATCCATCGTCGACTTTTTTCGGAATAATTTTTTTTGTTCTGGCGTATCAAGCTATAGAATGCCACCATTACATTTTATTAATCGTGTTTCTGGTCCACATCTTAGAGTAAACTCACTTTATAATACGAAAGAAGTAATGAAAAAATAGTAGGTTTGACATTCAAAATTGCCGTAGCTTTTGTTGTGGTTTTCATCCCATTGCGCATTGAATTCGTATTGATAAAGTAAACAGAATTGGCTTCATTTTTGTAGTTTAATGATATAGAATCCCATCCGCGGAACACAATTAAAATCGCGAGAAAAACATAAGTCGCGAGAAAAAATATAAAAATTGAACATTTGCAAAAAATTATCAATGTACATTTTGTGCGTTTCTAAATAGCTGTCATATAAGCCCCGGTTCATTCAAATCGGTCAAAATTTCCAACTTTGACACCTTGTATCTTCAAACCCATCGCTCTAGGAAGCTGTATACTAGGCACATAGCATACCCAAAGTACTTCTGCAACCGCACCAAGTTTTGACGCGATCGGAATAAAATTGAAAAAAGTGGGCGTGAAATATCTTACACAATTTGTTAGCACGAGTGCTGTAATTTTAATTATATATGTATCTGGTGACAGTCTACGTGATTGGTAGAAAAATGGGCGAGATCGGACCAATGGGCGTAGCCCCGTCAATATAGGCCGAAATTTTGAAATTGAGATATCTTACACAATTTATTAGCGAAAATGCTGTAATTTTGTGTACAAATTTTGAAATTGAGATATCTTGCACAATTTATAAGCAATAGTGCTGTAATTTTGTGTATATGTGTCTGGAGGCTGTCTACGTGACGACACAAAAATTGGCGGAATAGGACCAGTGGGTGTAGCCCAGCCCATATAAGCCAATATATTAAATTGATGTGTCTTCCACAATTTGTTAGCGAGAGTGCTGTAATTTTGTGTATATGTATCTGGGAGCAGTTTAGGTTATTTGTCCAAGAATGGACGGGATCGGAAAATGGGCGAGTTCGCACCAATGGGCTTGGCCCCGCCCATATAGGTAAAATTTTGAAATTGAGATATATAGCACAATTTGTTAGCGAGATTGCTGTAATTTTGTGCATATTTATCTGGTGACAAGCTACGTGATTGGTAAAAAATTGGAGGGATTTGACCAATGGTAGTGACCCCGCCCACATGAGCCATGTTTTGAAATTGATATATCTTGAGAAATTTGTTAGAGAGATTGCTTATTTTTGTTGAGTTGAGTTTTGTTCAGTCTACGTTATTAGTCCAAAAATGGACGGGATCGGAAATCTGGGACAGCGAAGTGGACCGGGTGCAGCTAGTTGTATATATAGTAATAATCATTGCGGACGTTTAAGTATTTCGTTATTCACACATACACATATTATAAAATATAATTATATGTTTTTTTACGTTCTGCTTAGTATAGCTAGTTTTGCAGCTAGTTGTATATATAGTAATAATCATTGCGGACGTTTAAGTATTTCGTTATTCACACATACACATATTATAAAATATAATTATATGTTTTTTTACGTTCTGCTTAGTATATCATAATACTTACGTCATCCTCCTCAATTCTTTGCTTTTTATTAAAATATAGTCGAATATCCATCCTGTTGTAGCACTTTTACGAATTGGCACAATCACTTCTCCGCGATTTAAAATTAAATGTCACGTGTTCACCGCACTTATTAAAATTTAAATAAACGTTAGTATTGTGTATGTTTACAATGTGTAAATGTACATTGCACTTGGGCATACACAATTAAATCTAGAATATGGTACTGCCTATTTCTACTGTCTTTAACGCTGCCCTAATTGTACATGGTTTTCCAATAAGAGTGATAGATTTCTTTGAAAAAAACACTTATTGTTAAGGAAACTCAAAATTTTTTTATTTAATTAATCGATTGTACTAATCGATACAATTAAGTTCTAAATAAAACGTCATTCAAATGGCCTCCACGACTTCTTCTGCAGGTACGAATTCGACGAACCCAATTTTCTAGCACTTTTGCCACTAAATCAAGTCGTATGTCGTATGAAAGCTTGAAGAGAGTCTGGTTTCGTATTCCAATGATTATTTCGTAATACCAATGACTTCAAATAACTCCACAAGAAATAGTCTAATTAAATCACAACTTCTTGGAGGCCATTCAATATCACAATTTCTTGAAACTATCGAATCTCCAAACTTTTCTCGCCACAATTCAATTGTTTCATTTGCTGTGTGACACGTAGCCGCAATCGATCAATGGTAAAAAGATAGCTCTTAATGAGAGCTAAAATATTGCTCATGGGTGTCAAGGTCGTAGGTCGATTGGAAAGTGTTTTTCTTTGATTTTAAAAAAATGGACTTAGCGCACGAAAAGTTTCAATTGGAGAACGATTATTTTGATAATAAAACAGAATAATTTGTAAACGTTGATCTTGCGTATACCTCTCCATGATGAAATTGTAAACACTACTGAATACAATGAAAAACAAACGACAGATCATGACATATTACAAATGTCCGAAACGTCACTTCAAAATCATATCATCCTTATTGGAAATCCCGTTATATTTACTACAGAACGGAAAATTCTCAATAATAATTGGCACGAATAATAAATTTTAAATATTATAATTTTATTCAATGATTTAATAGTTTTGTGCTATTTTCAACTAAAACTTTTTGTTCATTATTAGCAATTCCATCATCTAAACTATTAAAAATTTTCTAATTATTTTTGTCTGAAAAATAAATTTATATATTATTGAATAATTTTATTATTATTATTTAATTTTTATAAAACATATTCACAGGATGAACTTCGTAATGGAATCCACATATAAATTTTTCTTTAAGATAAATTAAACTATTTTGCCGTAAACGATATTTGTCATCATCTACTACAAATCTGTTACAGCAATTTTCTGAAGTGTACAGTTTTCTGAATGTTAAAGTCACAAATGTGTAGCACATTTGCGATTTCTTCCTTTTTAATTTAAAAGGATGTAACTTTTGAGATAAAACTTTAAAAATAGTAAAATTTTCCGGGGAGTATAGCCTTTGATATAAAGCACACATTTGCAGTTTCTCAGGTGTACACCATTTTAATTTACAAGGAGGTAATTTTTGAGATAGAGCTCTAAAAACAGTCAAATTTTCCGGATAGTATAGGCTTTAACTTACTTATAAATAAATAATATAATAAAAATATTATTAATTATATCTGGCATCATATGCTACAATTTACTACATTTTTGACATAAAACTTTAAAGTAAACAACGGTTACGTTTGTAGTCTTTGATTTACTTTTTGGAACAGGACAAACATTTTAACCGTTAAAATCGGTAGTAAAAAATTTTAATTCCAAATCATTGTGGCGGGGTTTTTTCTAGAGCACGGTACTATCGGGTCTGTTCTGTAGCAAGGTGATTTGAAATCACGGTGATTTTAAAATCACCGGCGACTTACAATCACTGTTGGAGTTTGAAATCGCCCGGTATATTATTCATATCCTCCCAAAAAAGATTGTTCGCAATATGTTCGGGCGATTTCGAACTCCAAAAGTGATGTTAAGTCGTCGGTGATTTTAAAATCTCCGTGATATCAAATCGCCGTGATTACAGAACAGACCCGTATGTTCCGGTTTCACGCTGAAATCCCATACAAAAAACAAAGTTGTGAAAATATGAGTGAAATTTTTTCACTTGTGGTACTATGTTTTCTCAACGTGAAAAATTGACATTTTGCGCCGCTACAAATTAATTGAACGCCTCGACAAATTGAAGCCGCAAGCATGGTACTCTTATTTATTTATATTCATATTTGTCCGCGAGAAATTCAACTGTTGTAAATATTAGCAATAAAATTTCCTAATAAGAATACTAAATTGCATTATCTGAAATAAAGAGAACTAATGCAAAGCTTTGGAACGGAAAATAATTATGTATATGGAATAAACGAGAAGAGCAACATTCCGATTGGATAGCAAAGCAAAAAATGTGCAAAACAGGACATGTAACTATATGTAATAATGTGGAATTTGTCTTGTAATTACATATGAACATTTACGTTTGTACGTTTAGAACAATCGTGACGAAAAGCCTGGAAAAACTTTGTGGACGGCTAACGCTACCGAAGCAGTAGGACAATGGAATTGGGCAATGCCTGTGATCTCGTTTTTAAATGGTTATAAAGAACATAGTGAGTTCTTGCAAGCCATAGGAGATGGAAGGAGAAATTCCGTTTATGTATCATTTACATATGTCAACAAATATAATGTAAATCCTTAAAAATAATAATAAAACATCTTTTTCGGTTCATCAAAACATCATTTTATTTATTTATATCCGTACAACAGTAGGAAATTATTTTGTTATTTGTAACATTGTATTACCCTGGCTCTGATGCCTCACAAGCATCGTCATCGTATCAACAGAAAATAAATAATTTATGTATAACATTAGCACAATGATCTTCACCAATATTGCCTTTCTGCAATTTAAATTAACTATTTTCTATGTCGGCATTATTTCATTTAAATGTTTATTGATTATAATTTAAACTCGTTTTTTTTCAAGAAAAGGGAAAAAATGCACATGCTTATACACACACACATTCATATAAAAGTAACATTTCGACACACACACTTTAAAAATGCAATGCGACTTTAGTAAAAAAGCGTTCCATTTTTCAACACGAAATAACATTTTGTGGAATTTTTTCAAGCTGAAAAAAGTTGCAAAATCGATGTTTAAAGTACACAAAAATCATGAAATAATTTGTAGGGTTCACAAGCGAGCCAATAAAAACCTTTTTTTTAGTAGCTAATACTAATAGTAATATGAATAAAAGTAAGCTTAACATTCGCCTTACCAATACCCACCCGGGTGACCATTTTGATTTTGTTTCTTTAACAACTTTGTTAATTTTTATCCGATCTGGGGGAAATTTTAACTCACTGAACAAATTGTTAAGTAATTACGAAATTTGCAAAAAAAATATAACATTTTTATTTTTTTAAAGATTTTTGGATTGTTTTTCAATTTTATTACGTGGTTTACCAATACCCACCCGGGTGACCCTTTAAGGAAATCAAAGAAAATAGAACATATTATATATTTTATAACGGTTATTATATTTATTGTAATGGTTATTTCAGTTGTAATTCATTTCTCTTAGTAATTTTAAAATTTCATTGGTTACGTTGATCAGCCTTTGTGGCATATTTCACATTTGGTTTGGCTGACGCTGTGCTCTGCACATTGTCAATTATATTGGATTCTCTTCTATTGGATTTTCTAAGTTTTTACCTAAAACGCACTCTCAAGGAACTGCTTTCGCTGCGATCGCTTTACAGAACGATCTCCAATATTTTCATTGTATATTGTAAATGAAGCAAGGGCCGCCGTATCCAAAATATTAAAAAACAATGCTAAAGGCCAGCGCAATGTTGCTCGTTTTGTGGAATATTGTGACAACGTTTTGTCCATGGTATCCACACCGCCCTTAGTCTTATTGTAATATAGAATAATTTCTGGTTTATTCTGTGGACCAGAAATAGTTTTATCTTTATGCATCGTGGACAACAGAACAACTGATTTGTTTTTTGATGAGACATAGGAGACCAGCGTAACATTTTCGGGACGGCTTGAATTCTTCGGGAACATATCTCTTGTTTTTTTACTGTGCCTACAACGGATAACTTCCAAGTAGCCAGTTCCTTGGTTAACGGCAATGTTGTAAAAAAAATTATCCATTGTGACATTTCTTCCAGTGTTTTTGTACATGCCAACCAAATCCTTTACAATGCGCTCTCTTTGATTAGTGTTCACTTTACCAGTGTAGATTTGCCCTTGAAGTGGATAAAACGTGTTTGAGTTACACGCCCACCAGATTTTAATTCCATATTTAGCTGGCTTGGAAGGCATGTACTGCGTGAAACGTGTTCGACCCCGAAATCCGAATAATTGTTCGTCCTCCGTAATTGATTCATGTGGTCGATAATGCGATCTCAAGTTGGTATTTACCATCTCGAAGACGTCTCTGATAGCCGCAGCCTTGTCTTCATTTTGACGAGCCGCTCTTGTTGCATGCCAGTCAAAGCGAATAAATCGTAAAATTTCGGAAAATCTATTCCGCGACATAGTTGCCCGATATAGTGGATATGCGTTTTTCTTCCAAAGCTCTGCTAGGGGCTCTTGGCAAGACTTATGTGTGCCCATTATTAACAAAATGCCAAAAAATGCTGATAATTCCTCGTCTGTAATTGGTTTCCAGATTTTTTCGGCTTTTTTGTTTGAAAATCTTCGAATTAAATCTCTATCAACGTCACTGAAAATGCAGTTGAACGTATCAGCCCTGGACATATTTTTAGTGATTGGATTAGGGCCCATATAATGTTTGTCGCGTATAATATTGACCGCACCTCGTCGATTTACCATTTCACGGAGTCTTTAGTAATGTAATACGACTTATCCCCGCATGACGATGTCGGTTTATCAGTATTCGATTCATCATTATCATCGTCATCACCCTCACTTTCATCGTTTACCTCAACTTCGCAAGGTTCCTGTTCCACATCAGAATCTCCACCTGGTACAAAATCCTCGTCTTCATCACCATTCCCAAACAAATTCTCAGTATCATCCAAATCTGATTCAGCGTCAATTAATTGAAGAAAATATGCTTCTCTCTCTTCGTGAGATAGCCTATGAAAACATACCTTACAATAGTTATTTTTACTTTGGAAAAAATTGAGTTTATAAATAAAAAACCTGGAAATAGCGCCTGCTGAAAGATATTCAAAATTTATTTCACGACTCATTTCGAAATAGTCCGCGACCACTTGTTAACGTTCTAACATTACAACTTATTGCAAATTATAGAGAAAATCGGCATGGCTGTTCATGCATTCAACATCATACGTACATATTTGAAATCCCGTTAGAAAACGGTATAGAGGAAGAGAGTAAGAAATAAAGTTGCTGTTTTTGTGATCTACTTTGCAAAGCGAAAATCTGAAACCTCTCATAACAATAACGTTCTTTGCTTTATGAGACAATCCAGGTTCATCGTTCATAAGCAGATGAATATAAGTGCTGGGTCACCACGGTGGGTATTGGTAAACGATGTACATAAAAACCTTTGGTAAGGCGAGTGTTAATAAATATAACCGCGATTTAAGCAGTCGAAAAGATTCAACGACTTTTCGCTCTTAAGTTTCGCAAGAAAGGTGTCCGTCCTCGCGTTATTCAGCCCAAATTATCTTGAATTGTTGCTGAGGTTTTCGGAATAAGACAATTGGTTTCCGTCAAGCAAAGTTTGGTACATCAGCACATGCACTTTTATAGCTAAAATAGCTAACGAATTTTCGCTATTACAAAGATTTTCTATACATACGAGTACATACCTGCATTATATAAATCTTTTTGACTCACTAAATAAATGTGAGCCGCAAAAATCGGCGGTGACGCCGGCTGAAAGAAAACGGCTGGCTGCGGCGCGTCGGCTTCATAGCCTGGTCCCCAGTCTTTACAATAGAGCTCGTAAAAAACTATCAGTATATTGGGACTTATCTTATGCTCAGTCGCCGCCAGTGGTAGCGATAGGACGTATTATTGCAGAGCGGATCGTTTTTTCAACCTATTACGCAGTACTTATTCACCGTCCTACTACACAACCACAAGGTGTTGTTCTCAAAGTGGGGGTTGAATTTGTTGCATCGGTCTCAGGAAAGACATTTTGGAAGTAGTCTGGAAGGCCAACATCGACGTACATATTACGGGCAAATACTGGCTATGGGGGTCTCTCCCAAAAATTTATGATTAACCCTGATGAAGTAAATGATATTACGGTGCAGGGAAAAATAAACCCAGTACCGGCGGAAAGCGTTGATTTACTCGCGAGTCACGTGTCGTCGTTATCAAACAATCGTGAGCAAGTAACTTCTACAGGGTTGGGTGCCTCGGATCCCGTAGTCGAAACAGATACAAGAGCACATCTAGCCTTTGGCAAAAGAAACGATGAGGAAGATAAAGAAAACCCAAGGGTGGGCTCTAAGCAACCCCAGCTTTTAGAAGCTAGTGGGAACTCGGACTCTGAGTCATCAAGTGATAACAATATTACTATTGTTGAAAATCGGAAAAGACTGTCAGGGGCACAAAGAAGGAAACTGAATAAGATGAACCGGCAGAAGATATTACAGGATGAATCTGACTCTTCTACATCTACTAAAAGGGTCAGATCTCCCTAAGAGCATAGCGATGCGAAATCAATTAAGAAGAAAAAAAGCTCACCGACACCCAGCACTTCGGAGAAACCTATTCAATCTACCAAAAAAAGGAGTTTCTAGTCAGAATCCAGTAATGGTGGGAGGTGAAGTTGATCCTATTGTTGAGAAGGTGAGCAAGTCCACAAAACCATCCATAAACGAGGTGGCCTCAAAAAAAAGACCCATTCTAAAGGAGAAAGCAAGGTGGCTATAAAAAAGGGTAAGGAAGCATCATCTTATTCCCAAATAGCCAAAAAACATATTCAGGACGAACTACACTATGCCATAATTGATAGCAGTAGTGCGTCTGGCAGAATTCCCGAAGAGCAAAAAAGCATCTTCGAAGATTTGTTCTACACAAAGGTATTGGACCGCATTCTCGAATCTAATGATGGACCAACAATCCAAGTAATGAGTTGCACGTTTGAGAGGGGCGTTTTGATGCTGAAACTGGCATCACAATGCTGTGTCGATGTCCTCGAAAAACTAGTGGAGAGTATCTCTCACCTTGGGACGGCGCAAAGCTGAAACTGGTAAGGAAAAGCGACATCCCTGTACTCATAAAAACATCTTTCTATGGCAGAGGTTGGTCAAGTAAGGTACCGTCATAGCGCATACTCAGCGTCATTGGCAAACAAGATTCGAACCTTAAAGTGGGGAAGTCTTCCACAGGAAAAATGATGCCGATGGTTCTCTCCTGGTGGTAGGCATAGACCCGTATTCCAGGGATAGCCTTGTCAAGACAAAAGGCATGACATTTTTCGGGATTTGGAAAATCTTCTTTAAGATTGGAAAAACCCCTATTGGCAGGACAGTTAAATCGATCCCAAACACGAACGTACCGCCTGCAGTGGCAAACGAAAATAGTGAACAGAAAGAAGCGAGTGAGACAATTCCAAAAAGTGAGGTGGAAGTGGTCGATAACATCTCCAAATTGCCGATAACATCATCAATTTTGCAGAAAGTTCCCAGCAAAGGTGGTGATAAGGATATGAAGAGGGGCACAAAAACTAAAAACAAAGAGAGAGCGACAAAAAACAACACCGCCTTCCAAGAAGTGGTCGATAACATTACCAAATTGCCGATAATTTCACCAATTTTGCAGAATGTTCCCAGCAATAGTGGTGATAGGAATAGGTACATAAAGAATCAAGAGGGAACGACAAAAGTAACACATCCTCCCAAAGGGGTCTACTTAAAGAGTGTGTAATAAGTAGTAAACGAAAGGAGGAGAAAGACTTACTACCAAATAAGGAGGGAGTGCAACCAGATAGGATAGACGACTCCCAAAGGAAACTTTTACTGGAAAGACAATGATTGAGGTCATCCAGATAAACCTCCACCGGAGCGAAACGGCATCCATTGCTCTGATGGACATAATAAATAAAGGCAGGGTTCATGTTGCTTTGGTCCAGGAACCGTGGACTACTAGTAACAAAATTACTGGATTAAACCATATGAACTACAATCTAGTCTACGCTAACACAGGTACTCTTCCAAGGACTTGTATTTGGGCCATAAAAACGTATGCTATCTTTTTTTTCCAGAGTTGCCAACATCGGACGCACTGTGCTTATGCAATGTAATGGAAGTATGTACCCGGCGTCAGTATACCTGCCAATCGATGCGCCGACATTGGAATCCAAAAATACAAGTAATGTGTTACTAGCTGGTTGTGATGCCAACTCACACCATATTGCTTGGGGTAGTACTGACACCAATAAAAGGGGACAAGCCCTTATAGAACTATCGGTACTATCGGGCCTGTTCTGTAGCAAGGTGATTTGAAATCACGGTGATTTTAAAATCACCGGCGACTTCCATTTCACTGTTGGAGTTTGAAATCGCCCGGTATATTATTCATATCCTCCCAAAAAAGATTGTTCGCAATATGTTCGGGCGATTTCGAACTCCAAAAGTGATGTTAAGTCGTCGGTGATTTTAAAATCACCGTGATATCAAATCGCCGTGATTACAGAACAGACCCGTATGTTCCGGTTTCATGCTGAAATCCCATACAAAAAACAAAGTTGTGAAAATATGAGTGAAATTTTTTCACTTGTGGTACTATGTTTTCTCAACGTGAAAAATTGACATTTTGCGCCGCTACAAATTAATTGAACGCCGCGACAAATTGAAGCCGCAAGCATGGTACTCCTATTTATTTATATTCATATTTGCCCGCGAGAAATTCAACTGTTCTAAATATTAGCAATAAAATTTCCTAATAAAAATACTAAATTGAATTATCTGAAATAAAGAGAACTAATGCAATGCTTTGGAACGGAAAATAATTATGTATATGGAATAAACGAGAAGAGCAACATTCCGATTGGATAGCAAAGCAAAAAATGTGCAAAACAGGACATGTAACTATATGTAATAATGTGGAATTTGTCTTGTAATTACATATGAACATTTACGTTTGTACGTTTAGAACAATCGTGACGAAAAGCCTGGAAAAACTTTGTGGACGGCTAACGCTACCGAAGCAGTAGGACAATGGAATTGGGCAGTGCCTGTGATCTCGTTTTTAAATGGTTATAAAGAACATAGTGAGTTCTTGCAAGCCATAGGAGATGGAAGGAGAAATTCCGTTTATGGATGAAAGTATCATTTACATATGTCAACAAATATAATATAAATCCTTAAAAATAATAATAAAACATCTTTTTCGGTTCATCAAAACATCATTTTACTTATTTATATCCGTACAACAGTAGGAAATTATTTTGTTATTTGTAACATTGTATTACCCTGGCTCTGATGCCTCACAAGCATCGTCATCGTATCAACAGAAAATAAATAATTTATGTATAACATTAGCACAATGATCTTCACCAATATTGCCTTTCTGCAATTTAAATTAACTATTTTCTATGTCGGCATTATTTCATTTAAATGTTTATTGATTATAATTTAAACTCGTTTTTTTTCAAGAAAAGGGAAAAAATGCACTTGCTTATACACACACACATTCATATAAAAGTAACATTTCGACACACACACTTTAAAAATGCAATGCGACTTTAGTAAAAAAGCGTTCCATTTTTCAACACGAAATAACATTTTGTGGAATTTTTTCAAGCTGAAAAAAGTTGCAAAATCGATGTTTAAAGTACACAAAAATCATGAAATAATTTGTAGGGTTCACAAGCGAGCCAATAAAAACCTTTTTTTAGTAGCTACTACTAATAGTAATATGAATAAAAGTAAGCTTAATAAATATAACCGCGATTTAAGCAGTCGAAAAGATTCAACGACTTTTCGCTCTTAAGTTTCGCAAGAAAGGTGTCCGTCCTCGCGTTATTCAGCCCAAATTATCTTGAATTGTTGCTGAGGTTTTCGGAATAAGACAATTGGTTTCCGTCAAGCAAAGTTTGGTACATCAGCACATGCACTTTTATAGCTAAAATAGCTAACGAATTTTCGCTATTACAAAGATTTTCTATACATACGAGTACATACCTGCATAATATAAATCTTTTTGACTCACTAAATAAATGTGAGCCGCAAAAATCGGCGGTGACGCCGGCTGAAAGAAAACGGCTGGCTGCGGCGCGTCGGCTTCATAGCCTGGTCCCCAGTCTTTACAATAGAGCTCGTAAAAAACTATCAGTATATTGGGACTTATCTTATGCTCAGTCGCCGCCAGTGGTAGCGAAAGGACGTATTATTGCAGAGCGGATCGTTTTTTTTCAACCTATTACGCAGTACTTATTCACCGTCCTACTATATACTAACCACAAGGTGTTGTTCTCAAAGTGGGGGTTGAATTTGTTGCATCGGTCTCAGGAAAGACATTTTGGAAGTAGTCTGGAAGGCCAACATCGACGTACAAATACTGACTATGGGGGTCTCTCCCAAAAATTTATGATTAACCCTGATGAAGTAAATGATATTACGGTGCAGGGAAAAATAAACCCAGTACCGGCGGAAAGCGTTGATTTACTCGCGAGTCACGTGTCGTCGTTATCAAACAATCGTGAGCAAGTAACTTCTACAGGGTTGGGTGCCTCGGATCCCGTAGTCGAAACAGATACAAGAGCACATCTAGCCTTTGGCAAAAGAAACGATGAGGAAGATAAAGAAAACCCAAGGGGGGCTCTAAGCAACCCCAGCTTTTAGAAGCTAGTGGGAACTCGGACTCTGAGTCATCAAGTGATAACAATATTACTATTGTTGAAAATCGGAAAAGACTGTCAGGGGCACAAAGAAGGAAACTGAATAAGATGAACCGGCAGAAGATATTACAGGATGAATCTGACTCTTCTACATCTACTAAAAGAGTCAGATCTCCCTAAGAGAATAGCGATGCGAAATCAATTAAGAAGAAAAAAAGCTCACCGACAACCAGCACTTCGGAGAAACCTATTCAATCTACAAAAAAGGAGTTTCTAGTCAGAATCCGTTAATGGTGGGAGGTGAAGTTGATCCTATTGTTGAGAAGGTGAGCAAGTCCACCAAGCCATCCATAAACGAGGTGGCCTCAAAAAAAAAGACCCATTCTAACGGAAAAAGCAAGGTGGCTATAAAAAAGGGTAAGGAAGCATCATCTTATTTCTAAATAGCCAAAAAACATATTCAGGACGAACTACACTATGCCATAATTGATAGCAGTAGTGCGTCTGGCAGAATTCCCGAAGAGCATCTTCGAAGATTTGTTCTACACAAAGGTATTGGACCGCATTCTCGAATCTAATGATGGACCAACAATCCAAGTAATGAGTTGCACGTTTGAGAGGGGCGTTTTGATGCTGAAACTGGCATCACAATGCTGTGTCGATGTCCTCGAAAAACTAGTGGAGAGTATCTCTCATCTTGGGACGGCGCAAAGCTGAAACTGGTAAGGAAAAGCGACATCCCTGTACTCATAAAAACATCTTTCTATGTCAGAGGTTGGGCAAGTAAGGTACCGTCAGAGCGCATACTCAGCGTCATTGGCAAACAAGATTCGAACCTTAAAGTGTGGAAGTCTTCCACAGGAAAAATGATGCCGATGGTTCTCTCCTGGTGGTAGGCATAGACCCGTATTCCAGGGATAGCCTTGTCAAGACAAAAGGCATGACATTTTTCGGGATTTGGAAAATCTTCTTTAAGATTGGAAAAACCCCTATTGGCAGGACAGTTAAATCGAGCCCAAACACGAACGTACCGCCTGCAGTGGCAAACGAAAATAGTGAACAGAAAGAAGCGAGTGAGACAATTCCAAAAAGTGAGGTGGAAATGGTCGATAACATCTCCAAATTGCCGATAACATCATCAATTTTGCAGAAAGTTCCCAGCAAAGGTGGTGATAAGGATATGAAGAGGGGCACAAAAACTAAAAACAAAGAGAGAGCGACAAAAAACAACACCGCCTTCCAAGAAGTGGTCGATAACATTACCAAATTGCCGATAATTTCACCAATTTTGCAGAATGTTCCCAGCAATAGTGGTGATAGGAATCTATATATATAAAATTGTTGCGTGACTGGCTGACTGACTGACTGATCATCGCCCAGGCCAAACGGCTGAAGCTAGAATCATGAAATTTGGTGGGAGGGTAGACCTTGGGACGCAGACGAGCAATAAGGCGGGATTTTTCGAAATTCGTACTATTAGCCGCACAATAGGGCAAAAAGGGATAAATATGGTACCACCGCCAAATCTAAACGAAATGACCTAGAATCTTGAAATTTGGTATGAGGGTAGCCCTTAGGACGTAGACTCCGAAATTGGCAGGATTTTTTGAAATTCGAACATTTACGCACACAGTGGGCTAAAAAGTGATAAATGTGGTACATCAGCCAAATCCAAATGGCAAGAGCTAGAATCGTGAAATATTATGTGATGGTAGACCTTATGAGGTAGACTCTGAAATTGGCAGGATTTTTCGTAATTCGAACATTTACGCACACAGTGGGGTAAAAAGGGAAAAATTGGATAAATGTAGTACAACAGCCAAATTCAAATGGCAAGAGCTAGAATCGTGAAATTTGGTGTGAGGGTAGCTCTTATGAGGTAAACTCTGAAATTGACAGGATTTTTCGAAATTCGAACATTTACGTACACAGTGGGGTTAAAAGGGAAAAATGTGGTACAACAGCCAAATCCAAATTGCAAGACCTAGAATCGTGAAATTTGGTGTGAGAGTAGTTCGTACGACGTAAACAAGAACAAGGAGTGATTTTTTTTTTAAATTTAGAGGTACAGTGGGACAGAAAGGTATAAATATGGCCTAATTTAAAGCCTAATATTAGAATGGTGAAAATTAAAGCGAGGGGTGTCTTTATGACAAGTGATCGGGGTGTTAAGTTTTTTTTGTATTCGTAGTTTTCGGGACACAGTGGGGCAAAAAGTGTAAAATATAGTACAGTGGCTTAAAAATGTCAAACATTGATCAATGGTTCCAGGGTAACTTTTGGAACATAAACTAGAGATTGGAAGTGATTTTTAGTAATTCTAACTTTAAGAGGCACAGTGGGACACGACGGGTTAATTATGGAGCATAAGGAAAAAAGGGAACAATCTGCCAAAATTTGAACTTAAACATGAGATATGAAGAGTTTATATGGTTTTAGGAGCACTGTGGTCAAAAACGGTTAAATAGTGGAGTGGAGAAAATATGATTAAATATGTTACAGTCGGGGAAAAAGGTTTAAGTACGCTAGCGTGGAGACACATTTTAAATACGAGTACGGTACAGTGAGACAAAAATTTGTTAAGTATGGTACAGTGGGTAAACATTTTGTACAGTGAGACAAAGAGTTGAATGGGGCACAGTTGTGCAAAAAGGGTTAACTATGGTACAGTGGGGTAAAAATAGTATATGTACATATATGGTAAAGTGGGACAAATGGGTTAAAAATGGTACAGTGGGGTTAACTATTGAACAGTGGGGCAAAAATGTATTTACTATGATACAGTGGGGCAAAAAGGGTTAAATATGGTACAGTGTGACAAAAATGGGTAACTATACAGTACAGTGGGGCATAACTGTGTTAAATATTGTACAGTGGAGCACAGAGGGTTAAATATGGTACAGTGGGGCAAAAACTGTTAAATATGGTACAGTGAGACAAAGCGTTTAATATGACACAGTGGGAAAAAAGGGTTAACTATGGTACATGGTAACGTGGGACAAAATGAGTTAAATATGGTACAGTGGGGCAAAAAGCTTTAACAATGGAACAGTGGGGAAAAATGTGTTAGCTATGGTACAGTGGGACACAAATGATTAAACATGGTACAGTATGACAAAAATGGTTACAGTGGGCACAAAAAGTAAAATATGGTAACGTGTAACAAAATCAGTTAAAAATGGTACAGTGGGCAAAAAGCGTTAACTATGGAATAGTGGGGCAAAAATTTATTATGATATAGTGGGGCAAAAAGGGTTGAATATGGTAAAGTGTGACAAAAATGGTTAACTATACAGTACTGTGGGGCATAACTGTGTTAAATATTGTACAGTGGAGCAAAGAGGGTTAAATATGGTACAGTGGGGCAAAAACTGTTAAACATGGTACAGTGAAACTAAGGGTTTAATATGACACAGTGGGGCAAAAAGGGTTAACTATAGTACACAATGGGACACAATTAGTTGAATATGGTAACGTGGGACAAAATGGGTTAAATATGGTACAGTGGGGCAAAAAGCTTTAACTATGGAACAGTGGGGGAAAAATGTGTTAGAATGGTACAGTGGGACACAAATGGTTAATTATGCTACAGTATGACAAAAATGGTTACAGTGGCACAAATAGTAAAACATGGTAACGTGGAACAAAATGGGTTAAGTATGGTACAGTGGGGCAAAAAGCGTTTACTATGGAACAGTGGGGCAAAAATGTGTTAACTATGGTACAGTGGGGCAAAAATGGTTAAATATAGTGGACAAAATATAGTAGGACAAAAAGGTGTTAAATTTGATTCAGTGGACCCAAAAGGTTAAATATAGCACAGTGGGTTAAAAAGCGTACATTTAGTACAGTGGGTAAAAATATGGATGCAGGGAGAGAGGGTAAGTTAAATATGAAATAAGAACTGTGGTGCAAAAAGGTTAAAATTATGATGCACTTCAATTATGTAGCACTGTGGTGCAAAATGTTAAAATTATGATGCAGTTGGGCAAGCAAAAATTGTTCAACATGTTACAGAGGGGAAAAAATGTGTTAAATATGGTTTAGTGGAGCAAAAAGGGTTAAATATGGTACGGTGAAGCAAATAAGTTAAAAGCGATAAAATGGTTAAATGTGGTAAGTGGGGAAAAAAAGGAACAAAATAGTCTCAGATATGTATAAAAATTCGTACTTTAGAAGCACAGTGTAATAAAATGTGTTTAATATGGAACAGTGGTGCAATAGGTGTTGAATGTGGTCCCTGATGCAAAGGTAGCTCTTACAGCATAAACCAAAGCTAAGAAATTGTTTTTTCCAAATAGGTTCATCTACTTAAACCGTGGGGAAAAAGTTAAATAAATGGCACAGATAGGGGACAAAAATGATGAAATATGGCCTAAACTTGCGAATTTGGATCTTGAAATATCAATTATCATTTTAAAATATTGAACAATCGTGCAAAGTGGTTAATTATGACACACTAAAGGTTAAATGTGGTACAATGGAGCGATTTACTTTAGATTTTTAAATTCGTGCCTTTATAGACACAGTGTGACAAACATGGTTTTATATTGCACCATGGTGTGAATGTAGGTATTGGAACATAAACAAGGGAAAAGTTGCTTACGAATGAACCAAAAAAAAGTTTTTCAACGTCCAGAGGTACTGTGGGAAAAGGGATAAATATTGTACCATGATGTCAGGGTAACTCTTGGAACATTAACTAGAAATGAAACAAGGGTTCGTATTTTATATATAAAAGTAATCAAATCTTCTTCATTTTGCACCATATGTACTAATCATCTAATTTTGAAAGAAAGAGGTATAGCTATTTTACAGTACCCCAAACAAAAAATAGAAAAAAGATGGGGGCTGCAAAGCGCACCGGGTAAGCTAGTAGGTACATAAAGAATCAAGAGGGAACGACAAAAGTAACACCGCCTCCCAAAGGGGTCTACTTAAAGAGTGTGTAATAAGTAGTAAACGAAAGGAGGAGAAAGACTTACTACCAACTAAGGAGGGAGTGCAACCAGATAGGATAGACGACTCCCAAAGGAAACTTTTACTGGAAAGACAATGATTGAGGTCATCCAGATAAACCTCCACCGAAGCGAAACGGCATCCATTGCTCTGATGGACATAATAAATAAAGGCAGGGTTCATGTTGCTTTGGTCCAGGAACCGTGGACTACTAGTAACAAAATTACTGGATTAAACCATATGAACTACAATCTAGTCTACGCTAACACAGGTACTCTTCCAAGGACTTTTATTTGGGCCATAAAAACGTATGCTATCTTTTTTCCAGAGTTGCCAACATCGGACGCACTGTGCTTATGCAATGTAATGGAAGTATGTACCCGGCGTCAGTATACCCACATACCTTAGATTGTATAGATGTGCCGTCCCCGAGCGAGTAAGTTATCAGTTACGAACGAATAAAAATTTCAACGAGTAGGACTTCAAAGAGTGATGTTTTACGAGGATTTCGGACCGATTTTCCCGAATTTTTTGTAATTGTCACAATTAAAAAATTAATATCAATCGATTAGTGCAAAAAAAGTTCAAACTATGTTCGCGGAAACCTGTTTTTTCGCGTGTGACAATTCATTCCTATTCGTTCGTAACTGATAGATTTTGACGTTTCTGGCTGACGGCACATTTATACAATCTAAGGTCTGTGAGTATACCTGCCAATCGATGCGCCGACATTGCCACCTACGTCGGAATTACAACGTCTGGTAAGGGAATCCAAAAATACAAGTAATGTGTTACTAGCTGGTTGTGATGCCAACTCACACCATATTGCTTGGGGTAGTACTGACACCAATAAAAGGGGACAAGCCCTTAAAGAATTTTTGAATACTAACGATCTCCGAACTCTCAACAGAGGGAACAAGGCGACCTTTGTTAACAAAATTAGGGAAGAAGTATTAGATATAACGGTAAGCTCGGAAAACCTCATTGATGAGATCCATGAGTGGAGGGTTACGGACGATCACACCTATTCGGACCACCGTTATATAAGGTTTAAAATTGCACGGCCACCGCCTAACCCAATAAGTTTCAATAATAAGGCTAAAACCGACTGGACCAAATTCGGCAATCTACTTAGAAATCGATTGGGCCAGCCTAAACACGATTATCCAAGTACAGAAGACATTGATATCAATGTGAGGGGGATTACGGAAGATAGTTGCCCGCATCGAGAAAGGAAATCTGTCTATGAGAAACCCTGGATGACAGGGCAAATTCACTCGATTGGCAAGGATGTCCGCAGACTTTACAACAGAGCTCGACGTAAAAAGCTATCAGTATATTGGGATGACTACCACAGAAGACGCAAGGAATACAATAAAATCATTAGACTGGCGAAACGCAACTCCTGGAGGCTTTTCTGTGAGCAGGCAGACAGCGTTAACAGCATGTCTAAAATAAAAAAGATCCTGTCAAAAACGCATATCTAAACCGAAACACTGGTGGATGAAACGCTAAAAGGATGGAAACTATAGATGATACCATAAGGCTTTTGATGAAAACTCATTTTCCGAGTGGTAATGCTGGGCCAACAGAGGAACAGTTACATACCGAAAATGTAATGCACCAAGTTAATATTACGATGCTATGGTTAAAGAAGCAATAAAAAGCTTCTCTCCTTTTGGGGCTGTGGGGCCGGACGGAATATTTCCAGTGCTTCTTCAAAATGAGGTGGATCTGGTATCAACTCATCTGGTTGGTGTTTTCACTGCATGCCTAACTCATGTATATACCCCAATAAATTGGCAGGAATCAAGGGTGGTCTTCATACCTAAGCCTGGCAAGGCGAGTTATACGATCCCAAAGGCTTATCGACCTATTAACCTAACTTCTTCCCTCTTAAAAACAATGGAGCGAATAATTGACGACATGATCAACAGTAAGATAGCCGATGACAAGCTAAAATTCAATCAACACGCATATGTTAAAGGAAGATCAGTGGAAACAGCTCTACATGAGGTAGTACAGCACATAGGACAGTCCTTCAGTGAAGAAATGTACACACTTGCCGTTTGTATAGACATTGAGGGCGCTTTCAACAATGTTCAGACCGATACACTTATCCAGTCCTTAGACGAGTTTCAGGTTGACCGGGCGTTGATAAACTGGATCAACAATATGCTAAGGAATAGGTGGATTATTTGTGGGTCATATGACGTAAAAATCAGAGACAAGGTAAATCGTGGTATACCTCAGGGGGCATTTTATCGCCTCTCCTATGGGTTACGACGATACACTGTCTCCTTAAAGCCCTCACCAGTGAAGGACTTAAACCAGTCTGTTATGCAGACGAGGTTATAATACTTCTAAGAGGCACACATCCAAACCAACTATTTACAAGGAAATCGAAGATTCGTCCTTTTACCGTGCCTCAATTCCTGGATAAGAATTGCCATATCTAAAAAGATAAAATACTTGGGAGTAATCATGGATCAGAAACTGTACTGGAAAGATCATATTGAAGAAAGAGTTACAAAGGCCCACAGATGTTGGTCGTTGTGCAGATGAGCTATAGGTTGAAAATGGGGACTACGTCCAAATATGACACACCGGCTTTACATGAGCGTGATTAGACCAATAATAACCTACGCCTCTGTAGTGTGCTGGATATTAATGGACAAAAGTACAACGTAATACCATTGCAAAAAGTGCAACGTATGTGCTGTCTAGGCATAAGCGGGGCCATTAGAACCGCACCAACAAGAGCGTTGGAGACTATACTGCACATCCAACCAATAGATATCCGTATAAAGTATGAGGCAGCCCCCACAGCAAGACGTCTACAAGTGATGGGTGAATGGATAAATCGAGACCACAAGTCGTACCATCAGAAGATATTACAATCACTGGTCGGTGATATTCAACCAACGGAAATCTCCGACCGCATTCCTGAAGTGCGGCTTACAGATACCTGTGATTCGTTCGTGCCAGACAGACGCTACTGGGAAAACGGAACACTATGTAGCTCAAGCGCCAGTGGGAACCAGCTGCTACACTGATGGGTCCAGGCTAGGAGGAAGGACGGGTCTGGGACTTTTTATTGATGAACCAGAAGTCGAAATTTACTTCCGCCTCCCAGACCATAACACAGTATTTCATGCAGAAGTTCGAGCAATCACGGAGTGTGTTAACTGGCTCAGTAATACCAAAAAGCCTAAATATGCCAACATATTCACAGATAGCCAAATGGCGATCAATGACGGTCAAATCCATAACAGTGTTAGACTGTAAAAGAACGATAAATAATTACTCAGTCCATGGTCAACTGCGTATTTTCTGGGTACCGGGACACAACGGAGTGATTGGAAATGAACGAGCAAACAGCTTGGCTTCAAAGGGCAGAGAACTTCGAGTAATAAACTTGGAAAATTGGAAACCTTTCGAAGCCACGAAGGATGAGTTGAAGCACTGGGCAGTGATGGCTCACAAAACTGTGTGGAATAGAGCAACTGCAAAGATAATGTGGGGTGACCCAAATGAGAAGAAAACAAGTAGTTTCTGAAACTAAACAAGATCGAGATTAGAAAGATGATAAGTGTTCTAACGGGACACTCAAGTTTACATGCACATCTTCATCGCATAGGACTAGCAGAAAACGACAAGTGCAGAGGAAACATCGAAACGATGGAACATTTTCTGCGTCACTGCCCAGCTTTCACACATGCAAGATCCCGATATTTCGGTTCCGACATATTGCCAGACTTGACTCATCTCAGAGGATATGACTGGAAGATACTGAAAAAATACGTGTCTAGTACCGATTTTCTATAACCCGTGGGGTATAAAAATCATAAATAAGGAGCGCACAACAGGCCGAACCACTGGCTTAAGTGTATGTCCATGGCCATGAGACGTTTAAACGTCTCCTCTATTCAACCTAACCTAACCTATGTTAGAATGCATGTAGGTTATGCAAGATGTTAGTATATATGTAGAAGGGTATGTACGTGCAAGCTAACTGCAGTTATGCAGGTATGTATGTGTAGGTATGTAACTGCAAGTTAACTGCACTTATGTATGTATATCAAGGTGCTATGTATGTAAATCCAAGTTAACTGCACCTATGTATTCAGTTATTTTGGTATATATGTAAAAGGCAAAAACCAAGTCAGCGTCGTACATATGTATATCAATATGGCGGAGTTCGGAAAAAAAGGTTTTGGTACCCTAGGTAACGAACGCTACTTGTACAACTTTTTGGGTACTCACTTTGATCCGGTTATGTGGTTATGTTGCTGGCGTGGTTCGCTGGCTCTTCCTTCTTTCAAGGGTATGGTTGCTGTGTCGTGTTGCTGGATCTTGTTGTTGAGACTATTAATGTTCACGGGTCTCTGCTTGTAAATATTTTTGTTTTTGCACCGAACCGAGCCGAAATTGATTTGTATAAACGTTAGAGCATTTCAAAAATTAACTTTAAATTTCTCACAAATTTAAATATAATTTTTGAAATTCTTTCCTTGGTTGGTGGCTTTTTTTAGCAAAACACACTATTCACAATTTCCCCGGGTTTTGTTTTTTAATAACTTAAAAAAAACGCACTTTTCTATCCGGTTCGCATAGGACCAATGTTGAGGGGTCGTGGGTTTTTGGGTCAATTTTGGCTTTCAATTCTTTTCTAAATTTCTTGGATTTTATATACAAAAAAATTGGGGAAGTATATACGAGTACATTGGAATTGATGATAAAATGTAAATGCAGCTTTTGATTAATTTTTTGTTTTTATATAATTCAATGTGGTTTTAGTTATTGCGTTTAGAGTATGTACAATAGGGTGCTGACTTTTATACAACCTCGTTTCCCTCTATCATATTTAGATGAGGTTTTCTTTACGATGAGATAAAATCCTACATATAAGGTGATTCGATAAAAAAACCTCACGAACATAAATGTGGTTTCTGTAAAAACAAATCAGAAAAAATGAGAATCATAAAAAAGTCGTCAACGTTTTTTCCAAAGAGATAGATTCGATTCAAGATGAGATACCTTCACTTAATTGTAAATAAAAACGAAAGATTTTCATCGATTTTTATGATCAATGTCTCATTTTGTTCATAGATTCGTCAAAGTTATAAGACTTGACACTTTTTCCGTTTTGGATTTATATGATTTGAAAAAACGAAAAAATTTAAATTTTTTCACAAAAAAATAATTTCAAAGTGGCCTTTTTCAATATAATAAACGTTATTTTAGTAATTAATAGGCAAAAGTTCATTCATTCGTGCAACAGGAAATAATTGTTGAAAAAAAAATCAAAATGTCATCACCCTAATGTACAAATGTGAAATTGTGAAAGTGAACAGTGTGAGTTTTAATTTTATTGTTTTGTAGCTTAAACGTAGTATTTTTAAATTAGTTGTTTTTTTTTTGTAATAATTTAATGTTTCTGTGTCTTTTTAATAATTCACTATGTGTTTGAACATTTCTGTGGTGGGTCTCGTTTCGTCACTTTTGTTCAATGTTCAGTTTG
Source organism: Eudasyphora cyanicolor (assembly GCA_963930755.1). NCBI lineage: Eukaryota > Metazoa > Arthropoda > Insecta > Diptera > Muscidae > Eudasyphora > Eudasyphora cyanicolor. The sequence continues at coordinate 109,676,848 of OZ005737.1, forward strand.
GGGTCCTTCAATTGGATCTCTGTTAAGGGAAAATCACTTTAAAATTATTGTTCACTTTTAAAAATAAACTGTCTTGTAAACTTTAGATTTTACGGAGGAGAAGCGCACGACTTTAGTTTGGTGTTCAAAAGAGACTGAATTCTGCTGCTTGCCGTCTAATCGTTGTAGGCTTAGCTTAAACGAATCGACCGCAAGCAGCGATTAAGTAAATGACGGCAGAAAAGGAAAAGGACAATACCTTATGTAGGCGTCATTGGAATGTATGTACATGAGTGAAGTGAAATTGCACTTGCATTTACACTTACATTGGGTTAGTTTGATAAATTTTCAGTACGTTTTTTTCAGTGTACTTAGAAATCGAATTGGCCAGCCCACACGCGAATATACAAGTACAGAAGACATTGATATCAATGTGAAGAAGATTACGGAAACTTTAGTAATATCATTCGCTGAAAGTTGCTCATTCGAGAAAGGAAATCTGCCTATGAGACACCCTGGATGACAGAACAAGGTTGTCCCCAGCAGACAATGAAGCCGACCAAAATTATAGGCGTAGCGGCGCATGGAAAAATACAGATCCGCGGCGGCGGCTGAGCCGATCAAATTTCAACAATCGGCTGATCCGATAAAGCTCTAACAAACTATGGCGCACGAATGTCAATCTCAGGCAAAGATGGCGTTTAAAGCTATTTACAATTAGATGAAAAAACTTAAAATTAACACAAAAATTTAAGAAGATATGCGCTTTTAGCAACACTCAAAAAAATGTATTTCCTAAATTTTAGTAAAATCCATACTCCAATTTAGTTCAATGTTTTTATTCATATTGAGTTAATTTTTTCTTAACACTGGGAAATTTTATTTAGTACTACCAAATTTTATTTTTTTGGGGGATATGCAGAATAGTTCGATAACTAAAAATGAGGACATATTTTTACTAAAATAATATTTCTTGAAAAAGGTTCGAATACTCATATATTTATCAAATTTAAACATATGCGGTGGACACCCAACATAGACATAAGGAAATTATGAACTAATAATGGAAAGTATGATTTTTAGGAAGTTTTAACTAAAAATAATCATTAATCCTTATTTCGAGTTCATGAATTTGAACTCAAAATTAGGAAAACATACTAAAATCAAGGAAAAATTAACTATTTTCGGACTATGTTCTAGTCCTAAAAACACCAAAAATTCTGTTCTTTTTCGTTCCGCAATTTTTATTTTTTAGCAAATCGTTACTTGCAGAAACTTAAATTTATGGAGAAACATTAAAAATGTTACGCCCGGGACGAGAGTCGAACCGACAACCTTATGATAGTGAGCCAGACACACTATATATCGAGCTACGAAACTCTTTTGGGATTGAAAATGTCATTCATAATAAAATTTCTTCGTCGCCTATAAATATAGTATATGGCAACTCTATTTATCATTCAATGATGGCAATCCTTTTATCAAATTCAAGTGTACATAAAAATACATTGTTTCGAAAATTTTGGGATATATAATTGTATTTAAAAACAAATTGTTCATAAATATTTAAGTGTCTACGTAGCTCAGTTGGTAAACATGTGGTTCATAAAACGGAAGGTTCTGGGATCGAATCGCATTTGGAGGTAAAATTTTATATATAGATAATGTTTAATAAAATAAATTTAAATTCCTAAAATAAAGCAGAAGAGAGAAATCCAAAGGGGAAGTGATAAGAGAGAGATTCCAACATATAAATGGAAAGTGATGAAGTAGGATCAAAAATCGCAAAAAAAATCATGGACTAAAAAGTCCAAGACAAATTTTAATTTTTCTTTTCTTTTTGCATAAATTTAATTAAATTTTCCTAAATTTGGGTAAAAATTTACTTGCAATAAGGACAAAAGTATGCTGAATTTGCATAATTTCAAGTCCGAATTTGCTAGTATTGAGTTAATATTGCCTATTTTAATTTCAATAGTTACTTAAAGGAAGTACGAGTTAACTAGAAATAAGTTAAAAATATTTCATAATTGTGAGGAAATGTATGAACTTGATATAAGGAAAAATAGCTTTAGCGAAATACGAAGTTCAATATTCCTACAGTTAAGTTCATTTTAACTTGCTCTAGGGTTCACTTTTTTTTGAGTGTAGGGATCAAAATAAGAAACTTTGCCGAAGGAACCATACCTCTAAAACGAATTCTGATGTCCCGGAATTGATGTTCTTTCTTCTGATGTTCGGAAGAAAAAAACATAGCCATTTCGCTGATTTTGTCATGTAAAGTGCCAAAAATTGTGATTTTTTTGAAATGTTTGTATGGGGAATCCCCCAGGTGAGTTCCAGGGGGTGTGCCACTGGCATGGGTGGATCGGCCCTCCAAAGTTAGTGGGGGTCGGTCATACATTTGGACTCGATTGGAGGACTCTAAATGGGTCAAAGTGGGATTTTTCAAAATTTGCCCCTACCCAAAAGTTCGACCCAAATTCCGGGACATCAGAATTCGTTTTAGAGGTATGGTTCCTTCGGCAAAGTTACTTATTTTGATCCCTAGAATACGATGTTCATTGAGCAATGGCGACTTTTTTGCCACTCACTGCGATTGCCACGTCGTCCGCATATGCCACGACCTTGCAGCCACAACGTTCTAGATCTAGCAGGATTTCATTCACCGCTAGGTTCCAAATAAGTGGAGACAGTACTCCTCCTTGCGGGGTCCCTCTGTTTACAAACCTTGTTAGAGTTGTGGACCCTAGACATGCTGTTATGCGTCTTCTGGTGAGCAGACTTTTGAATTAGTCTAATCAAACTAGTGTTAACTTTTAGATGTGAGAGTGCCACAATTACCGCATCTGCGTGAATGTTGTTAAAAGCCCCTTCTATGTCAAGAAATGCCACCATGGTGAATTCCTTGAAATGCAGGGACAATTCGATAGTGCTCACAAGTTCGTGCAGGGCTGATTCTGTAGCCCTTATTGTAAGCATGTTGGTTCCCCGACAGGAGTTTTGTATCCAGGTTTTCCCTAATGAAATAATCTAAAAGTCTTTCCAGACTTTTCAATAGGAAGGAGGATAGGCTAATTGGTCTGAAGTCTTTTGGCCTACTATGTGATATCTGCCCCGCTTTGAGTATGAATACCACCTTGGTATCCCTCCATCGATTCGGGATGTATGAAAGCCTGATACAGCCTAAATAAATTTTCTCCATTTATGCTGGAGTGATGCCGTCTGGTCCAGGTGACTTGAAGGGCCCAAAGCTATTAATAGCCCACCTTATTCTGGATTTCTCAGTCAACAAGCTAGCGACTCTCGCAGTCCACTCGCACTCTTGTTTGTCCTGTTGATCCTCAGGCTCTGTTGATGAGTTCTCCGGGGAATTTGTGTCGAGCATTATATTAAGCGATTGCTCGCTGTTTTTTGTCCAGTTGTTTGCCTCATCCTGCAAATACCTCCCTCAGCCATGGGGCGTCGGAGACCTTTTCCACTTCGCCACTGAAGAAATTCCAAGAGCGTCTTTGCGCCTTCCTAACCTCCTTCTTATAGATCTTGAGTTGCCCTTTATATGCATCCCAATCATTAGCGACTCTAGCAGATTTCGCCTTGTTGAATAACTTGTTGCAGGTATTTTTCCTTCCCGTTAGCTCAGAAGTCCACCATTGAGGTTTAGTTTTACCAGTGTACCTTGTTTTTGGACAGGCTTCTTCAAGGGAACTATTGAATGATGTGGTGATATGCTCGACCAGATTATCCAGACCGGCTTTGTCATTCGGTTCATAAAGGAGTTTAAAATTGAGGACTTTCTTGAAATTCTTCTCATACAGGTGCCACTTTGTCTTCCTCACGAATTTGAACTCAATATATTGGTGATCTGAGAATGAGTGGTCGTCCAGTACATTCCACCCAATAATTTTGTCTGACAGCCGGTCAGTAGCAAACGTTACGTCGAGTACTTCTTGTCTGTCTTTAATTGTAAAGGTCGGTTTATTACCTATGTTACACATACTTAGGTTGGTAGTTAGAATAAAGTCAAGAAGCGAATCACCCCTATTATTTATATCCGAACTACCCCAGATAGTATGATGATCGTTCGTGTCTGCGCCAACAACCAGCTCGACCTCGACAGACGTTGCTTCTTCTACTACTTCCCTGAATATAGCAGTCGGTACTACAGCTTCATAAGGCAAGTAACTGGAGACCACCCAATATATGCGATTACCGATCTCCAGACTAGCAGATATTTGGTCTTTACCACTTAAATTAGCCAGGAGAATGATACTTAGATCTTTCCTGGCCAAAATGCAGGTTCTTGGAGTGCCTTCACAGGTGGCCACAAGCAGTTTAAAGTTGGGTGTCCTGATACCGCACACCCTTCCTCCCACTGCGTAGGACTCCTGGATCAGGACGATGTATACTGCACCTGTGGACAGGCGCAGCAATAGAGCCGCTGAGGCTGCTTCAGCGTGATGAAGGTTAGGTTGAAGAGAGGAGACGTTTAAACCTCTCATGTCCATGGACATACACTTAAGCCAGTGGTTCGGCCTGTTGTGCGCTCCTTATTTATGATCTGTTTATACCTCACGAGTTACAGAAAATCGGTACTAGACACGAATTTTCTCAGTATCTTCCAGTCATATTCTCTGAGATGAGTCAAGTCTGGTAATATGTCGGACCCGAAATGTTGGGATCTTGCATGTGTGAAAGCTGGGCAGTGACTCAGAAAATGTTCCACCGTTTCGATGTTTCCATGCATGCCCTGCATTCGTCGTTTCCTGCTAGTCCTTTGCGGTTAAGATGTGCTTGTAAGCTTGAGTGTCCCGTTAAAACACTCATCATCTTACTAATATCTATCTTGTTTAGTTTCAGAAGACTTGTTGTTTTCTTTTCATTTGGGTCACCTCACAGTATCTTTGCAGTTGCTCCTACTGTTGCGCTACTCTACACAGTTTTGTGAGCCATCACTGCCCAGTGCTTCAACTCATTTTTCGTGGCTTCGAAAGGTTTCCAATTTTCCAAGTTTATTACTCGAAGTTCACTGCCCTTTGAAGCCAAACTGTTTGCCCGTTCATTTCCAATCACTCCGTGCTGGTACCCAGCAAATACGCAATTGACCATGCATGGGCTGAGTAATCATTTATCATTCTTTTACTGTCCAACACAGTTTTGGATTTGACCCTTTCCGATGTTATTGCTTTATTCGACATTTGGCTATCTGTGAAGATGTTGGCATATTTAGGCTTTGTGGTGTTATTGAGCCAGTTCACACACTCCGTGATTGCTCGAACTACTGCTTGAAATACCGTGTTATGGTCTGGGAGGCGGAAGTGAAGTTCGACTTCTGGTTCATCAATAAAAGTCCCAGACCCGTCCTTCCTCCTCGCTTGGACCCATCCGTGTAGCAGCTGGTTCGCACTGGCACATGGGCCAAAGTTCCATTTTCCCAGGAGCGTCTGTCTGGCGTCTGGCACAAACGTATAACATGTAGCTGTAAGCCGCACTTCAGGAATTCGGTCTTAGGTTTCTGGCGTTTGAATGTGACCAACTAGAGATTCTAAAATCTTCTGATGGTACGACTTGTGGTCTCGATTTATCCATTCACCCATCACTTGAAGACGTATTGCTGTGAGGGCTGCCTCATACTTTATACTCATGTCTCATGGTTGGATGTGCAGTATAGTTTCCAACGCTTTTGTGGATGCAGTTCTAAATGCCCCGCTTAAGCCTAGACAGCACATACGTTGAATTTTTTGCAAAGGTATTACGTTGCACTTCTTTTCCATTGATGTCCACCACACTACATAGGCGTAGCTGATTATTGGCCTAATCACGCTCATGTAAGGCCAGTGAGTCATATTTGGACGTAGTCCCCATTTTGAACCTATAGCTCTTCTGCACAACGACCAACATCTGTGGGCCTGTGTAACTCTTTCTTCAAGATGATCTTTCCAGTACAGTTTCTGATCCAAGATTACTCCCAAGTATTTTACCTTTTTAGTTATAGCAATTGTCTTATTCTGGAATCGAGGACGGGTAAAACGTGGGATCTTCGTTTTCCTTGTAAATATACATATTTATGTTTTGTGTGGATTAACATTTAATCCCCTTGGTTGTACCCAGTTATATCCTATGTTAAGTGCCTCTTCAGCTCTTCTGCATAATAGATTTGGATGAAAGTATTACAACGTCGTCTGCATAACAGACTGGTTTAAGTCCTTCATTGGTGAGGGCTCTTAGGAGACTGTGTATCGTCGTAACCCATAGAAGAGGCGATAAAATGCCCCCCTGAGGTATACCACGATTTACTTTGTCTCTAATTTTTTACGTCATATGACCCACAAATAATCCACCTATTCCTTAGCATATTGTTGATCCAGTTTTTCAGCGCCCGGTCAACCTGAAGCTCGTCTAACGACTGGATAGGTTAGGGTAGGTTGAATAGAGGAGACGTTTAAAACGTCTCATGTCCATGGACATACACTTAAGTCAGTGGTTCGGCCTGTTGTGAGCTCCTTACTTATGATTTTCATACCACGACTGAATAAGTGTATTGGTCTGTACATTGTTAAATGCGCCCTCAATGTCTATGCAAACAGCAAGTGTATACATTTCTTTACTGAAGGACTCCTCTATGTGTTGCAGTACCCCATGCAGAGCTGTTTATACTGATCTTCCTTTGACATAAGCGTGTTTGAAGTTTAGCCTGTCATCCGCAATTTTACTTTTGACCATGTTATCAATTATTCGCTCCATTGTTTTTAACGGGAAAGAAGTTAGGCTAATGGGAAGAATCGTTGCTGATCAGTCGTAGTGAATGGACGTGTTTAGCACAGAGCGGATAGTTAAAATCTATTACGCAGTACCTATTACGCAATCGCAAAAAAAATCTGTACAAAGTCTGGAAGGCCTACATCGTAGTACCTATTACGGGCTAATACAGATATTAATAAATTCGTCGACGGGATGCCTTCGTGTTCCGATGGAGCGGGGTTCCCCAATCGTCCTACTGTCCGTCCGTTGGTCTTGGCCAAAGCCGACCACACCAAACATGGTGAAATCCCCCCCAGTACTCACAACAGGTGGTACGGTGAGGGGAAAACGTCATGTCCGACCGTCAAAACGGAAGCACAATGAGCACCGGATAGCGCTCAGAGTTTTGACGAAGTTGGAGGCTGTTGAGGTTTCGGCTCTTACCGAAAAACAAAAAGAGTCACTTACCTGGGCCAAAGGCGTCATAGATGCTTCTAAGGCCAATGAGCCGGCTGAAAGAGCCACAAATTCAGCTGTGTTAACGGCTAATAAAGTCAAATGAATCAGATCACCTGATGAACGCCTGCCTTCGAAAAACAAGAGGCCCTAATGTCACCATCAACAGGACACTCACCAAGCCCTTCAATGAAGTGGCGCAGGAGAGTCTAGTGATAGCTGTTATAGACAGAAGTAGTGAGGATGGATCCATCCTCAAGGACAAATGGAGCCATGTGCAATCCGCCACAATGGCTCATTACCTCGATGTCCGAAGAGAAATGCCAGGCACACCACCAGTCTGCAACGATACAGGATGGCATCAGGGGAGAGTAAAGCTCTTATATTTCGGTGATGCCAGATCAGTAGATCTGTATAAGGCTGCTCTGAGTCGAGCGGGTGAGGTGTGGCCGGGTGCCCAGTTGGATGTTGTCGAAAAAACAACATCCCTAGTCACCCTAGAGTCATCACCTGAGTTACAGAAGAGCCCTCCAACCCGGCTGACATATTAGAGATAATAAAAGATTCCAATCCTTGTCTGCCGACCCATAATTGGAGAATTAGCAAGGTGGGTGAGGCGGATGGTAAAAAACGTCAGGTCAGTTTGATCCTTAACGCTGAATCCACCTCCCATATACAAAGTGCAAGTGCAACCCTGCAATATGTTTTCGAGACTATAGTCTTGAAGGTATACAAGCAGGAAATAGCACCCACTGCGAAGGCGAGTCGTCGACCGTTGTTGATGCAAGGCTTTCTGGAAGTGCGGAGGTCCACACGACCATTATTTCTGGTGACTCTAACTTTAACAAAAGATCTGTAACGTCATTCTCTGAGAATGAAAACACTACTTCGGATACTGAGGGGCTGAGGGAAGTGTCCGGACTCTTTGACGCATCTGGCGGGGACGTGCTCCCCGATGATACGGACGAAGAGTTCGATAACACCCATGTCGGGGTGGATGTCAATCTGTCGATTACCAATGATGGTAAGAATTCTACAGATTAACCTCCATCGCGCTAAAGCGGCCTCAGCGGCTCTATTGCTGCGCCTGTCCACAGGTGCAGTAGACATCGTCCTGATCCAGGAGCCCTATGTAGTAGGAGGACGGGTGTGCGGTATCAAGACACCAAACTTTAAACTGATTGTGGCCAACTGTAAAGGCACTCCAAGAACCTGCATTTTGGCCAGAAAAGATCTAAGTATTTTACTCCTGACTAAGTTAAGTGGTAAAGACCAAACAGCTGCTAGTCTGGAGATTGGTAATCGCATATACTGGGTGGTCTCCAGTTACTTTCCTTATGAAGCTGCAATACCGACAGCTCTCTTCAGGGAAGTAGTAGAAGAAGCAACGTCTGACGAGCTCGAGCTGATTATTGGCGCAGACACGAACGCTCATCGTACTATCTGGGGTAGTACGGATATAAACAATAGAGGTGATTCGCTTCTTGACTTTATTCTAACTACCAACCTAAGTATTTGTAACATAGGTAATAAACCGAACTTTACAATTAAAGACAGACAAGAAGTACTAGACGTAACGTCTGCTACTGACCGGCTGTCAGACAAAATTACTGGGTGGAATGTACTGTACGACTACTCATTCTCAGATCACCAATGTATTGAGTTCAAACTCGCCTGAACCTGCCGTCCACAGAAATGTAAGGAAGACAAAGTGGCACCTGTATGAGAAGAATTTCAAGAAAGTCCTCAACTCTAAACTTCAGTACGAACCGAATCATAAAGCCGGTCTGGATAATCTGGGCGAGCATATCATCACATCATTCAATAGTTCCTTTGAAGAAGCCTGTCCAAAAACAAGGTACAAGGGTAAAACTAAACCCCAATGGTGGACTTCTGAGCTAACGGCTATTAAAAAGACCTGCAACAAGCTATTCAACAAGGCAACATCTACAGGGGTCGCTAATGTTTGGGATGCCTATAAAGAGCAACTCAAGATCTATAAGAAGGAGCTTAGAAAGGCGCAAAGACGCTCTTGGTATACCTTCTGTGGCGAAGTGGAAAAGGACCCCGACGCCGCAAGGCTGAGGAAAATATTATCAGCTACACCCTGTACAGTGGGTTACTTGCAGGATGAAGCAAATAATTGGACCAAAAACAGCGAGCAGTCGCTTAATGTACTGATCGACACACATTTCCCGGGGAACTCTCTAACAGAACCAGAGGATCAGCAGGACCAACAAGAGTGCGAGTGGACTGCGAGCGTCGCTAGCTTGTTGACTGAGAGATCCAGAATAAGCTGGGCTATTAATAGCTTTGAGCCCTTCAAGTCACCTGGACCAGACGGCATCACTCCAGCAGAAATGCAGCAAATGTTGAAATGCCATGGCTAGAGAAAATTTATGTAGGCTGTATCAGGCTTTCATACATCCCGAATCGATAGAGGGATACCAAAGTGGTATTCATACCCTAAGCGGGGAAGATATCGCACACTAGGCCAAAAGACTTCAGACCAATTAGCCTATCCTCTTTGCTGTTGAAAAGTCTGGAAAGAATTTTAGATTATTTCATTAGGCAAAACCTGGATACAAAACTCCTGTCGGGGAACCAACATGCTTACAATAAGGGAAAGTCCACAGAATCAGCCCTGCACGAACTTGTGAGCACTATCGAATCGTCCCTACATTTCAAAGAATTCACCACGGTGGCATTTCTTGACATAGAAGGGGCTTTTAACAACATACACCCAGATGCAGTAATCGCGGCATTGTCACATCAAAAGGTGAACTCTAGCTTGATTAGACTAATTCAAAGACTACTCAACAGAAGACGTATAACAGCATGTCTAGGGTCCACAACTCTAACAAGGTTTGTAAACAGAGGGACCCCACAAGGAGGAGTACTGTCTCCACTAATTTGGAACCTAGCGGTGAATGAAATCCTGCTAGATCTAGAACGTTGTGGCTGGAAGGTCGTGGTATATGCAGCCGACCTGGCAATCTCAGTGAGTGGCAAATTCGAAAACATCCTCCGAGATATTCTACAGGTGGCTCTGAACAAGTTGGCTAGATGGGCCAGAAGCAGCGGTTTGGGTGTTAACCCAAACAAGACAGAATTGGTTCTCTTTACTAGGATGAATAATGTCCCTCATGTGGACCCTCCTCCTCGTATAAATGGAACAGATCTAGTCTTTTTTTTAGGAATAGTCCTGCAGGAAGGCTGTAGGGTCGCGGTGGGGCCTCTCTCCTAAAATTGTCCATTGGATATATATAGCAGTGGTTCGTCCAATACTGTTATACGGCATTGTGGTATGGTGGACGGCAACTGACAAACAAACCATCACAAACCAGCTATCACGGGTTCAGAGAACTGTCTGCCTGAGCATAAGCGGAGCGTTAAGGACTACAGCGACTGAGTTTCTACAAGCCCTTCTCCATATACTGCCGATTAATGTTGTGGCGAGAGAAGTTGCAACCAAAGCGGCACTAAGATTAAACTGCCTATCAATGTGGAGGTACAAGAACTACGGTCACATGAGGATATCAAAGTGTAGTGCTATGGTAACCGACCGAGTGGACTATATATCAACGGTGCGCACCTTTGAGAAGAACTACATCACTATGATACCAGCCAGGGATGAATGGGATGGCAGAATACCCGGAAGTAGAAACCATCTCCACCTCTATACGGATGGTTCGAAGCTTGATGAAAAGGTTGGCTTCGGAGTACACTGTGAAGAACTTAATTTGGATATAGCTCACAGACTACCAGATACCTGCAGTGTCTATCAAGCCGAAATAATGGCCATATGGGAAGTCGCCAAGTGGCTGAGTCGGAACAAGTAACCAACACTGGCGTTGTCATTTACTCGGACAGCCAGGCTGCCATCAATTCTCTGGAGGCCACATCCCTAAATTCACAAATAGCCCTCGACTGCCGCAGATCTCTTAACGAGATGGCTGAGAAGTTTAATAAACACCTCATATGGGTGCCTGGGAATAGGGATAACCCGGGGAACTGCAAAGCCGATGAACTTGTTAGGAAAGGGACGACTTTACAAATTCTCGAAGAATTTGCATATATTGGTGCGCCACTATCCACGTGCAAGCTTTGGATAAGGCAATCAGGCAGTCCAACGACAGATGGACACAAATCGGTACCTGTAGGGTAGCTAGACAAATCTGGCCAAGGTATGACCTGAGAAGGTCAAAATATCTCCTCGCACTGGAAAGGAAAAGAGTATCTACGTTAGTATCAGTTCTGACAGGACACTGCCTGATCGGCGAACACGCCAGAAGATTTGGTGTTAACTCCAATGACTTATGCAGAAGCTGTGGAGATGAGGAAGAAGTAAAGAGCATTGAGCACTTGCTATGCGACTGTCCCGCTTTTAGTAAACGACGACTGGACCTACTGGGGTCGGCCTTTCTAGGCAGCCTAACAGATCTTTCCTGTACCAATATTCGTGCTATCGATACATTTGTATATCAAACAGGTTGGTTTCAATGAAGGGCATTTTAGCCCGTGGTACCACTAGGGACCTAAACTGGTCTATGTAAGCTGAAGAAATAAAAAAGAAAACGGCTGCCACCCTAACCTAAACCTAGGCTAATGGGTCTATAAGCCTTTGGGGTCGTATAACTCGCCTTGCCAGGCTTTGGTATGAAGACCACCCTTGATTCCTGCCAGTTTTTTGGGGTATAAGAATGGGTTAGGCATGCAGTAAACACTCCTTTGCTTGTATACCTGGAATTTACCGGGCATGTTTACTTATTGTTTGTTAGCTGTGTGCCGCACAGTTTTTAGTCTAAGAATTTTTTGGAAAATAAAATGGCAAATGCGTCAAATCAAATCAAATCAGTAAGGCCTCTTGTTTTTCGAAGGCAGGGGTTCATCAGGTGTTCTGATTCATTTGACTTTATTAGCCGTTAACACAGCTGAATTTATGGCTCTTTCAGCCGGCTCATTGGCCTTAGAAGCATCTATGACGCCTTTAGCCCAGGTATGTAACTCTTTTTGTTTTTCGGTAAGAGCCGAAACCTCAACAGCCTCCAATTTCGTCAAAACTCTGAGCGCTGTCCGGTGCTCATTCTGCTTCCGTTTTGATGGTCGGACATGACGTTTCTTTTGGTCTTCGGGGATTCTGCCAGATGCACTACTGCTATTAATTATGCCATAGCATAGATCGTCTCGAAAATTTTGTTTACCTATATTAGAATAAGATGGTGGCTTCTTACCCTTCTTTATGCCCAATTGATGTCTGTAGAGTCTTTTTGTTTAAAGCCTCATCGTTAACGGATGATTTGGTTGACTTGACCTGCGTTACTGGATCAACTTTACCGCCCACGATCGAAGGACCCAGACTAGAGACTTCTTTTTGTGTGGTTACGTTAGGCTTCTCCGAATTACTGGAAGACGGCGAGCCCTTTTTCTTCTTAGTCACTTTCACGGCGCTATGTTCTTCGGGATACCTGACTCGTTTAGCGGCCTCCATGTTTGTGTTGGAGGTAGAATTGTCAGGTTCATCCCGTAATAGGTTCTGTCGGTTCAACTTATTCAATTTCCTTCTTTGTGCCCCTGACAGTCTCTTTGAGTTAGCAACAATAGTGATATTGTTTTCATTTGACGATTCAGAGTCCCCACTGGCTTTTAAAGGCTGTGGTTGCTTAGAGCCCCAGCTGGGTTCTGCTTCATCTGTCTTATCATTTGTTTTGCCTGCGGCTGGATGTGCTCTTGTAGAAGTTGCATGCTCACGATTGTTCGATAACGACGACACATGACTCGTGAGTGAATCAACGCTTGTCGCCGGCACTGGGTTTTCCCTCCCCTGCGCCATAATCTCCTTCGTCTATTTTGGTTTAATCATAAATTGGTTGGGGGAGACACCCCCATAGCCAGTATTGGCCCGTAATAGGTACGTCGATATAGGCCTTCCAGACTGAGCTCAGAAATTTCTGTTCAGAGACCGATGCATCCAATTCAACTTACGCTTTAAAAACAACAAACCACGTGGTTGCGTAGTAGGTAGGTGAATAGGTAATAGGTTAAAAACTATCCGCTCTGCGATAACACGTCCGTTCGCTACGACAGGCGGCGACTGAGTTGTTGATGAAGGTTAATCTGTAGAATTCTTACCATCATTGGTAATTGACAGATTAACATCCACCCCGACAAGGGTGCTATCGAACTCTGCGTCCGTATCATCGAGAAGCGTGTCCCCGCCAGATGCGTCAAAGAGTCCGGAGACTCCCCTCAGCCCCTCTGTGTCAGAAGTGGATCTTTCGTCCTCCGAGAAGGACGTTACAGATCTTCTGTTGGAGTTGGAGTCACCAGAAATAATGGGCGTGGGTACCTCCGCACTTCCAGAGAGCCGTGTATCAACCACGGTGTACGACTCACCTTCCGCAGTGGGAGCACGTTGGAGGTGGATTCACTTGCATATGGGAGGTGGATTCAGCGTTAAGGATTAAATTGACCTGTCGCTTTTTACCATCCGCCTCACCCACCTTGCTGATTCTCACCGTACCACCTGTTGTGAGTACTGGAGGGAGATTTTTCCAATTTTTGGTGTGGTCGACTTTGGCCAGGACCAACGGACGGACAGTCGGACGATTGGGGAACCGCGCTCCATCGGAACACGAAGGCATCCCCGTCAAGGAATTTATTTATTTTTTGTCTGTATTAGTCCGTAATAGGTACTATGATGTAGGCCTTCCAGACTTTGTACAGATATGTTTTGCGTAATAGGTTTTAACCATCCGCTCTGTGATAAACACGTCCGTTCACTACGCTGATCAGCAATTGTGGTAACAAGCAATAATAATTTGTGAATTTTTATTGTTATATTCACAGTGTTTCGAAACTAATTTGTAGTTTCGCCCTATAAATAAATACAGCCTCTTACACATTGTTTATTATATTAATACGTAGTTTGCGTTGAACGGTGGTTTTGGTTAGACAAAAAGTAGTGTATTTTTTGTCAAAATAAACAAATATATAAAACAAATATTTATCTTGGCCTTAGAGTCACACAATCCAACAGTCTAATTTGATTATGTGAGCCCGATTATCAAAGTTTCAATAGGAAATTAGTCATTTTAGACCCCTATTTTTGAGAAATATTTAATTTTTGTCGATTTCCTTTTTTTAACCCAATTTATTAAATAAATATGAGTGAACTCACAAATCTTATTAGAAGCGGTGATCGCGTAATTGATTTGGAGTTCTTCGAAACCTCTATAGGTTCTGAAGGAAACTCAATACACAGCAATACATAAACAAGAAATGACTCGTTTATGGGAAGCTTTCCTTGCATGTTATGAGGAATTGTCTAATACGATGGGCCCTAAAGATAATATAAAAGAAGTTAAGGCAAAATATATCGCGGTATATAAGACATATGTTCGAGGACAATCATTTATTGAGGATGTAATAGAAAAGCTTCTGGCGAAGAAGAAGTCCATTAGTTCCTCTCTCCCAATTCACCTTTCCCCTTGTAATACTGAGACTTCTTCTTGTGACTATTACAGCCTGTTTCTGTAACTTACAAATTTGCTTTCGTTCGCCTGCCAGACGACAAACAGCTGATTTGGGTTTCACTAACTACCATCACAACGAGAAGTCGTACGATAATGAACTCGTACGAAAACGTAATCATTTCAGTAAAAATTTTGGTTTCTCTATCTCTATTTGCTGTCATCTCGGCGAACACAAATGTCAGATCGAGTCACATTTTTTTATTTGTCGACTGATAGGAACGATGACAAAATAAACATTATTAAAGGCAAGAAATAAGTACATATTAATATAATTATGGTAAATACAATTAAAAAATAATAAAATTGTGTACATATGTGTACATATTTTAGCATAAAGAAGTCAATATTGGTTGCTCGCTAAGATGGAAAAAAATTATCAGTGCACAATGAGAGAGACGTGAGAGAGAGAGAAAGAAATGAGAGTCTTGGTGCAGCTCAGCTGACCACCCAGGGTTGCTTTTTTGGCCACCGCTAGTGTAAATAGTACAGAGATGTATTTGGTCGACCATAGAAAATTGTGTGCTTTTTTAGACCGGAAGTTGTGAAATTATTGATCTGGCAATTACATTATTTTCCAATTGGTAAATTACTAACGTCATTGACGTAAGGCCAGGCGAACGAACGATAGAACGTTATAGAAACCAAATTCCTGACGAAAGTGAGTGACTGGTTTTCGTTCGCAGAGACTTTCGTTAGAAATACAGAAACAGGCCGTTAATCTTGGCCCACGTTCAGAGATATGTTCTCTGAGCTTTATAAAGATAATGAACACATCAGCAATATCCAAAAAATTTATTATCTGATGCAAAGGACAGAAGGTGAAGCCCGCGATATAGTAAAGACTTGTCCCATAACTAATGAGGGTTTTATTCAGGCTTGGCAAAATTTAGCCGATCGTTACGAGAACAAGATGGTTCTCGTAAACGCCCAAATTAAAATATTATTCAATCTTGCCCCCGTAAGTAAAGAATCTGGACCATAAACTAAACATTTACAGCATACAATGAGCGACTGTATTACTCTTGGGTATAGATACAACGAATTGTCAGAAGTTACCCTAGGACTTTGGGAGCAATCCCAAGGGTCTAGTTCGAATTTGCCGAAATGGGAAACAATGGATAAGTTCTTGACTGCCAGGTATCAGACCCTTGAGTCTGTCTTTGATATCAAAGGCCACCATAATTCTTCCTCCTCATCTGGTACAGGTCAAGACAAGACGCCCGAACAGTAAATCCAACATCAGTAAACGATATAAAAGTTTGGCAACAACAGTTCCTTTCGCTCCTGTACAGCAGAAATGCCCCATATATTCTGATTCAGTGGTTCGGCCTGTTGTGCGCTCCTTATTTATGATCTTTTTATACCTCACGAGTTACAGAAAATAGGTACTAGACACGAATTTTCTCAGTATCTTCCGGTCATATTCTCTGAGATGAGTCAAGTCTGGTAATATGTCGGACCCGAAATGTTGGGATCTTGCATGTGTGAAAGCCGGGCAGTGACACAGAAAATGTTCCATCGTTTCGATGTTTTCCCTGCATGCCCTGCATTCGTCGTTTCCTGCTAGTCCTATGCGGTGAAGATGTGCTTGTAAGCTTGAGTGTCCCGTTAAAACACTCATCATCTTACTAATATCTATCTTGTTTAGTTTCAGAAGACTTGTTGTTTTCTTTTCATTTGGGTCACCTCACAGTATCTTTGCAGTTGCTCCTACTGTTGCGCTATTCCACACAGTTTTATGAGCCATCACTGCCCAGTGCTTCAACTCATTTTTCGTGGCTTCGAAAGGTTTCCAATTTTGCAAGTTTATTACTCGAAGTTCTCTGCCCTTTGAAGCCAAGCTGTTTGACCGTTAATTTCCAATCATTCCGTTGTGTCCTGGTACCCAGCAAATACGCAATTGAGTAATCATTTATCGTTCGTTTACAGTCCAACATCCTCTAAGATTATGCGAAGACTTCCTTCGAATGTCAGTGAGTAATAGGATTGAAACTGTTAAGAGACTCAAATGTTGCACCAATTGCTTGGCTTCATCGCACACACTTTCCAACTGCAAGAGCTCGATGAGTTGTTTCTTCTGTAAGCAGAAGCACCATTCGCACCTTCACAGGAAGGAATCATCAGTACAAGTAGTCCGAGATTCGAGCTCGCGTTCTGGATATTCCTAAGGTACAGGAAATCCAGCCCGATCAGATGCTGAGGACCGTCGAACTCAGCAGCTGCCCAAACATTACAGAAGTTTCAGTTCTCCTAGGAAGAACTACTGTGGATATACATATATAGTCATGGAGTTAAATGTGCAGCGAGGGCTTTAATAGATGCCGCGTATCTAGCCACTTTTATTTCTAGAAAGTAACAAAGGAAGCTCTCTACGCCGATATTCCCGCCGCTACTGCAAATATTGTAGGTATGAATGGCGCTGTTTCAGCCAAGACGACCAGAATCTGTAGAATATCGCTGAGTTCTCCTATTGGGCCAACATGTCAGCTCACTACTGATGCACATGTAGTTTAGGTTTATGTTAGGGTGGCAGCCGTATTTTTTTTTAACAAGCTCACATAGACCAGTTTAGGTCCCTAGTGTTACCACGGGCTGAAATGCCCCTCATCGAAACCAACCTGTTTGATATACAAATTTATCGATAGTACGAATATCGGTACTGGAAAGATCTGTTAGACCGCCTAGAAAGACCGACCCCAGTATCTCCAGTCTTCGTTTACTCAGAGAGGGACAGTAGCATAGCAAGTGCTCAATGCTCTCCACTTCTTCCTCATCTCCACAGCTTCTGCAGAAGTCATTAGAGTCAATACCCAAACTTTTGGCGTGTTCGCCGATCAAGTAGTGTCCCGTCAGAACTGATACTAACGTAGACAATATTTGCCTCTCTAGTGCGAGGAGATATTTTGATCTTCTCAGGTCATACCTTGGCTAGATTTGTCTAGCCATCCTGCAGGTGCCGATTTCTGTCCATCTTTCGTTGGACTGCCTGATTGCCTCTTGCCTAAGCCAAAGCTTGCACGTAGATAGTGGCGCACCAATATATGCAAATTCTTAGAGAATTTGTAATGTCGTCCACATTGATAGGCAGTTTAATCTTATTGCCGCTTTGGTTGCAACTTCTCTCGCCACAATATTAATCGGCAGTATATGGAGTAGGGCTTGTAGAGACTCGGTCGCTGTAGTCCTTAAGGCTCCACTTATGCTCAGGCAGGCTGTTCTCTGAACCTTTGTTAGAAGTTTGGTGATGGTTAGTTTGTCAGTTGCCGTCCACCATACCACAATGCCGTATAACAGTATAGGACGAACTACTGCTATATACATATATCCAGTGGACGATTTTAGAAGAGAGGACCCACCGCGACCCTACAGCCTACAGGAATATAAGTCGATGTTGGCCTTCCTTACACGTTCCAATACGTTAAGTCTAAATAACAGTTTTCTATTTAGAATTATTCCTAAAAATGTTGCACTTTCAGAAAAGACTAGATCTGTTCCATTTATCCGAGGTGGAGGGTCCACATGTGGGACATTGTTCATCCTAGTAAAGAGAACCAATTCTGTCTTGTTTGGGTTTACGCCCAAACCGCTGCTTCTGGCCCATCTAGCCAATTTGTTCAGAGCCACCTGTAGTATGTCTCGGAGGGCGTTTTCGAATTTGCCGCTCACTGCGATTGCCACGTCGTCCGCATATGCCACGACCTTCCAGCCACAACGTTCTAGTTCTAGCAGGATTTCATTCACCGCTAGGTTCCAAATTAGTGGAGACATTACTCCTCCTTGTGCGGTCCCTCTGTTTACAAACCTTGTTAGAGATGTGGACCCAAGACATACTGTTATGCGTCTTCTGTTGAGCAGACTTTGAATTAGTCTAATCAAACTAGAGTTAACTTTTAGATGTGACAGTGCCGCAATTACTGCAGCTGAGTGAATGTTGTTAAAAGCCCCTTCTATGTCAATAAAAATCACCATAGTGAATTCCTTGAAATGCAGGGAGGATTCGATAGTGCTCACAAGTTCGTGCAGGGCTGATTCTATAGACTTCCCTTATTGTAAGCATGTTGGTTCACCGACAGGAGTTTTGTATCCAGATTTTCCCTAATAAAATAATCTAAAAGTCTTGCCAGACCTTTCAATAGGAAGGAGGATAGGCTAATTGGTTTGAAGTCTTTTGGCCTAGTGTGTGATATCTTCCCCGCTTCAGGTAAGAATACCACTTTGGTATCCCTTTATTGATTCGGGATGTATGAAAGCCTGATACAGCCTACATAAATTTTCTCCAGCCAGGGGATAATATACTTCGACTTCGAAGGGCTCAAAGCTATTTCTGGATCTCTCAGTCAACAAGCTAGCGACGCTCGCAGTCCACTCGCACTCTTGTTGGTCCTGCTGATCCTCTGGTTCTGTTAGAGAGTTCCCCGGGAAATGTGTGTCGAGCAGTACATTAAGCGACTGCTCGCCGTTTTTGGTCCAATTATTTGCCTCATCCTGCAAGTAACCCACTGTACAGGGTGAAGCTGATAATATTTTCCTCAGCCTTGCGGCGTCGGAGTCCTTTTCCACTTCGCCACAGAAGGTATACCAAGAGCGTCTTTGCGCCTTTCTAAGCTCCTTCTTATAAATCTTGAGTTGCTCTTTATAGGCATCCCAAACATTAGCGACCCCTGTAGATTTTGCCTTGTTGAATAGCTTGTTGCAGGTCTTTTTAATAGCCGTTAGCTCAGAAGTCCACCATTGGGGTTTAGTTTTACCCTTGTACCTTGTTTTTGGACAGGCTTCTTCAAAGGAACTATTGAATGATGTGTGATATGCTCGACCAGATTATCCAGACCGGCTTTGTCATTTGGTTCGTACTGAAGTTTGGAGTTGAGGACTTTCTTGAAATTCTTTTCATACAGGTGCCACTTTGTCTTTCTCACATTTCTGTGGACGGCAGGTTCAGGCGAGTTTGAACTCAATACATTGGTGATCTGAGAATGAGTAGTCGTACAGTACATTCCACCCAGTAATTTTGTCTGACAGCCGGTCAGTAGCAGACGTTACGTCTAGTACTTCTTGTCTGTCTTTAATTGTAAAGTTCGGTTTATTACCTATGTTACAAATACTCAGGTTGGTAGTTAGAATAAAGTCAAGAAGCGAATCACCCCTATTGTTTATATCCGTACTAGCCCAGATAGTATGATGAGCGTTCGTGTCTGCGCCAATAATCAGCTCGAGCTCGTCAGACGTTGCTTCTTCTACTACTTCCCTGAAGAGAGCTGTCGGTATTGCAGCTTCATAAGGAAAGTAACTGGAGACCACCCAGTATATGCGATTACCAATCTCCAGACTAGCAGCTGTTTGGTCTTTACCACTTAACTTAGTCAGGAGAAAAATACTTAGATCTTTTCTGGCCAAAATGCAGGTTCTTGGAGTGCCTTCACAGTTGGCCACAATCAGTTTAAAGTATGGTGTCTTGATACCGCACACCCGTCCTCCTACTACATAGGGCTTCTGGATCAGGACGATGTCTACTGCACCTGTGGATAGGCGCAGCAATAGAGCCGCTGAGGCCGCTTTAGCGTGATGGAGGTTAATCTGTAGAATTCTTACCATCATTGGTAATCGAAAGATTGACATCCACCCCGACAAGGGTGATATCGAACTCTTTGTCCGTATCATCGGGAGCATGTCTCCGCCAGATGCTTCAAAGACTCCGGACACTTCCCTCAGCCCCTCAGTATCCGAAGTAGTGTTTTCATTCTCAGAGAATGACGTTACAGATCTTCTGTTAAAGTTAGAGTCACCAGAAATAATGGTCGTGTGGACCTCCGCACTTCCAGAAAGCCTTGCATCAACAACGGTCGACGACTCGCCTTCGCAGTGGGAGCTATTTCCTGCTTGTATACCTTCATGACTATAGTCTCGAAAACATTTTGCAGGGTTGCACTTGCACTTTGTATATGGGAGGTGGATTCAGCGTTAAGGATCAAATTGACCTGACGTTTTTTACCATCCGCCTCACCCACCTTGCTAATTCTCCAATTATGGGTCGGCAGACAAGGATTGGAATCTTTTATTATCTCTAATATGTCAGCCGGGTTGGAGGGCTCTTCTGTAACTCAGGTGATGGCTCTAGGGTGACTAGGGATGTTGTTTTTTTCGACAACATCCAACTGGGCACCCGGCCACACCTCACCCGCTCGGCTCAGAGCAGCCTTATACAGATCTACTGATCTGGCATCACCGAAATATAAGAGCTTTACTCTCCCCTGATGCCATCCTGCATCGTTGCAGATTGGTGGTTTGCCGTTAACACAGCTGAATTTGTGGCTCTTTCAGCCGCTGATTGGCCTTAAAAGCATCTATGACGCCTTTAGCCCAGGTAAGTGACTCTTTTTGTTTTTCGGTAAGAGCCGAAACCTCAACAGCCTCCAACTTCGTCAAAACTATGAGCGCTATCCGGTGCTCATTGTGCTTCCGTTTTGACAGTCAGACATGACGTTTTCCCCTCACCGTACCACCTGTTGTGAGTACTGGGGGGAAATTTTCTGTATTAGCCCGTAATAGGTACTACGATGTAGGCCTTCCAGACTTTGCACAGATTTTTTTTGCGATTGCGTAATAGGTACTGCGTAATAGATTTTAACTATCCACTCTGTGCTAAACACGTCCGTTCACTACGGCTGATCAGCAACGACTGCATATGTAGTTGATAAAATGACCTGTCGCCTTCCCACCTATTCATTGTCCCGATTGGTTGATACCGATTTGCGAGAACTTACCATGAACGATTTGAAATGTTCCCATATGGATCTTTTGTTAGGTGGTGACATATTTTCCCGCATAATGCATACAGACGTCCATAAGCACCTTAATGGTGATCTGATTGCCCAAACATTTGTCTTTGGATGGATAGTGAAAAGCCCCGAAACCAAGCCTCTACAATCAGTGGTGTCGTTTTATAACCACATGGAGTTGAATGATCAACTTGCTCGGTTCTGGGAGATTGAAGATGTACCAAGGGCATGCACTATGTCGGAAGAAGATAAATTGTGTGAGGATTTGTATCGTCGTTTTACTTATCGAAATGAAGGCGGTCGATATGTTGTTTCATTGCCTTTCAAACGTGAATACCGCATTGATTTACAGCTAGGGATGTCCAGAAATGCAGCCGTTTCGCAATTTAAACGAAATGAGGCTCGATTGTTCAAAAACCCCGAACTTGAAACGCAATATGATGGCGTATTGCAAGAATAGTCAGAATTAGTTCATATGACAAAAGTATTGTTCAATAATTCTACACCTCCACATTTATCATATTATCTGCCTCACCATGCAGTGATCAAACCCGACAGCGCCACAACTAAACTACGTGTGGTGTTTAATGCCTCCAGTCCCACATGAAATGGCGTAAGCCTTAATAATATTTTGTATACTGGACCCGTTTTACAGGCAAATATGATTGTCCTAGTATTAGGCTGTCGACTTTATAATGCCGACATTGAGAAATTGTATCGGCAAATTCCAATTCATCCCAATCAGACCTCATATCAGCGAATTTGATTTCGAATTGCGTACAGTCACCTTTGGCGTGAATTGTGCCCCTTATTTAGCTATACGGACACTATTTAAACTACCTGATGATGTTGAGTCTGAATATCCGCTAGCAGCTGAAATAATAAGATTACAAATGTATGTCGATGATATCTTGGCAGGTGCTCATACCCAAGAAGAAGCAATAATGGGCCGTGATGACCTTATTAAAGTTTTAGGCTGCGCTGGGTTTAATCTGCGCAAGTGGACGTCTAATGGACAATGTCTATTGCAAGATTTAGCCCCCGAATACTTAGCTTTTGAACATCTCTGATAACAGTACCACGAAGACTCTGGGTTTATTTTGGAACGCTGGAAACGATTCTTTCTTTTTCAAGCTTGTTTCGGTCCCTAATCGATTAACCGTCACCAAACGCCAGGGTTACCATAAACATTTTTCGGAACGGAGGATATTTGTGCCAGAAAAGGAGGACATTTGTGACATTTACAAAGGGCTCTTGGAACCTTCGGAGGACACTTTTTTATAATAAAAAAGCAGTAATCTGAAAAAATAAACATATTATTATAATCAAAAATTAATTTTTTTGGACAAAGTCTCATATATATAGTTCTACATGTAAAAGGTTTTCCAACAAGTGGTGTTATTTTGGTATTCAAAGAAATATGTCATTTTTTGAGATAAATGACCGGATGTTAATTTTATAATAAAGAGGAAGGTATGCCGTTAATAATGAAAAACAACATCAGCCAAATGGCCACCACGACCACGCTTACAGGACCATATCCTTTTCATGAAATTGTCCATAACCAAATCTAAAGTTGCTGCCCTATGTCCTCGATAGCCTAACGAATTCTATCTTTGAGGTCTTGAATCGACGCTGGGCTGTTGGCGTAGACCTTATCTTTCACGTAGCCCCAAAGGAAGAAGTCGCAAGGTGTTAAATCACAAGATCTCGGTGGCCAATTGTGATCACCTCTTCGAGAGATAACACGGTCCGAAAACTTTTCCCGTTACAGAGCAATGGTTTCGTTGCTTGTGTGGCACGTAGCGCCGTCTTGTTGAAAGTTAACGTTGTCCATATCAATACCATCCAACTCCGACCATAAAAAATCATTAATCATCTCTCGATAGCGCAATCCATTCATCGTAACTGTTGATCCAACCTCATTTTCGAAAAAGTAAGGTCCAATGACCCCGCCGGACCATAAACCGCACCAAACAGTCACACGTTGAGGACGGAGAGGCTTCTCAACAAAAACTCTTGGGTTTTCCGAGCCCCAGATGCGACAATTTTGCTTGTTGACATAGCCACCGAGGTGGAAAAGGGCCTCATCAGTCAAGATGATTTTTCGAATTTTAATAATTTCAATGCGTTGTTGAATCGTGTATCGTTCCATTTTTAGTAATGGCGTAGTTTCTACTTGTCAAATGTCAAAGAAGAAAAGCTTCAAAAGTGACAGCTACCGAAATACCAGGTGATTCAAAATAACACCTCTTGTTGGAAAACCAGTTAGCATGTACTGCGAATAAAGATAAAATTTTTCAATATTTTTTTTTGTCTATATTCATTGTAAAACATACACACATATTAATTTAAAAGCAGATCAATAAATTCTATTTATATTACAAATATGTGATAATATTCCCTGTGATATCAATTAATTAATGCAGTCTACTTTTAAACATTTAGCTGAGGAAGATCTATGCTTTATTAGAGACGGCTTTGACAACAAATACTTATAAAATTCTATAGAGGCGTCCTTTTTGTTTTTTTTCCAATTCATTACATTTTTTTTTATTGAATCTTTCATTATTATAAAACGAAAATAACAATAAGTGGACAAATCTTAACCTAAAATACTATTCTCTGGGTTATTGCCATTGCGAATAAACCATTGAGACTTTAAACGATTTTTTACTTAAACAAAAAGGTTAATATTTCAAATTTAAGAATTCATAATTTCATTAAATTTTTTTGTTTTTGATTAGGATTTGTATTAATTTAAATCATGTCCAGCGTATCTCTCCTTCTAAGGCGGTCATGACCTTGAAAATTTAGTAGTTCTCGAGCCAGGATGTTTGGATGATTCAATAGTTTACCCACGTAAGACCGGCAATATTTTTCAATTTCCTCTTTTACTGTTGGCATGTTGAGATCCTTATGGAAGTTAGCGTTTCTTATATACCATGGTGCACCTGTAATTAAACGAAGAATATTCGATTGCCTTCTTTGTAATTTACATACATTTGAAGCTCACGCTGTACCCCAGAGCTGGATACCATATGTCCAAATTGCCTTCAATACCTTTATGTATAAAAGAACTTTATACTCTGGATCTAGGGCAGATCTTTGGCTGATAAGCCACTGAAGTTGATTAGTTTTGAGTTTTATTTGAGTTACTTTACAGTCTATGTGGCGCGACCACGTCAAACTCCGATCTAAGTGGATTCCAAGGTATTTTACATGATCCTTTTGAGGAATCTGTGAATTGAAAATAGAATTGCATCCCTTCGCAGGGTAAAAGTAACATGAGTACACTTTGAGGCATTCACCATTATTCTCCATTTTTTTAACCATTGTTCTATCATTCGGACATGAGACTGCAGTTGATCGGACGCAACTGAAGGGTTTTTGTGAGTACTGACGAAAGCAGTATCGTCCGCAAAAGTAGACGTGAGCGTAAAGTTGGTTATGGGTATATCTGCCGTAAAAATAACGTACAGTATAGGGCCAAGAATGCACCCCTGTGGGACACCGGCATTTATTTTCTTAGGTCTAGAAAAAATGTCATTTGATTTAACTTGAAAAGACCGGTTAGTCAAATAACTCCTGAACAGTCTATGCGTGTTGATTGGCAGAAGGTCGCATATTTTGTACAAAAGTCCTTCGTGCCAGACTTTGTCAAATGCTTGGGAAATATCTAAGAATAACGCCGAACAGTATTCTTTATTCTCAAAAGCTCTTTTGATGCAGGTTACGATACGGTGTACCTGTTCTATAGTTTTATGACTTTTTCTAAAACCAAATTGATGGTCAGGTATAATATTGTGAGAAATTATATGAGGTGTGATTTTCTTCATGAGAATGGACTCAAACATTTTTGAAAGTATCGAGTTGGATCTTTGCCTGGTTTCGGTATCATCACGATTTCAGACCTTTTCCAAGATAGGGGGTAGTAACCTACACGGAGAATTGCATTGAATAAAAATAACACAATTTTCAATGCTGAAAAGGGAAGTTCTTTAATCATTTTCGCTGTTATACCATTGACAGATTTTTCAACATCCTTTATTCTAAGCTTGATTGGGCCAGGAATTATATCATCTATCACGGGCTGATAGATTGGGCGACGAATTAAATCATCTATCACGGGCGGATAGATTGGGCGTGGAGTTATATCGTCTATCACGGGCGGATAAATTGGGCGAGAAGTTATGTCATCTAGCACGGGCTGATAGATTGGGAGAGGAATTGAGTCATTTATCCCGGGCGGATAGATTGTGTGAGAAATTGTATCATCTATCACGGGCCGATAGATTGGGCGAGGAATTGTGTCGTTTATCACGGGCGGATAGTGTGGGCGAGGAATAATATCTATCACGCGCGGATAGATTTCAGATGTAATACTGTTGGGTGTAAAAACGGACTCGAGGTAGTTTGCGAATGCATTTACTTTCTCTTCTGTGCTTTTTGCCCAGTTCCCATTTTCAAGGCGAATTGGGGATTCATGCGCAACAGGACCTCGTATATTTTTTGTGGCCTTCCAGAGACTATAATCTGTTTTCTGGGTTGGATCCAGAGATTGCAAATATATTTTTAGATCACTTTCCTCGGCTGATTTTAGGGCTGATTTCAATCTCTTCTGGCAATTTTTTAGTTTTTTTCTCAGTGCTGGGGAGCGATATTGTTGCCACTCTCGTCTTACGCTTCTTTTTTCACTGATTAACGCTTGGATGCCTGTTGGGTTATTGGAGTTATCTCTTTTGAATGCGCTTTTTCGAGTAGCCACTTTAACAGCACTGTTTACAACGTCTGTGAATAGGTTTACCGCGGCTTCAATTTCATCCGTTGTACGTAACGATACACCATCGGATAGGTGTGAGCTAACGTATTTTTGATATTTTAGCCAGTTGGTATACTTATTGGACAAACTGTCACACCCATTTTCATGATTGTTGTAAAGCAGTGTCAAAATGGTAGGCGAATGATCCGATGATAGATCAAGTGATGGACATAGAGATAATTGTTCACGCCTTATATTTTTTATTATAGCGAAATCAATAAGGTCGGGCGTTTTGTTCAGATTTGAGGGCCAATATGTTGGTTGACCGCTCGAAGCTACATCTAGTTTAGCAGATGTTATGGCTTTAAGTAGTTGTCTACCTTTTGGAGTAGTGAGGCGAGAGCCCCAAAATGTGTGCTTGGCATTGTAGTCACCTGCTACCAAAAACTTTGTGCCAAGAGTTGAGAAGATCTCCATGAATTGGTCTTTGTTAATATTGTCCTTTTTGTTAGTGCAAATTATAGAATTTATGGATTCAATTTATAGACTTTTCCTTTCAACTGTCAATTGCGCGTTATTCAGGGAGACTAGTCTGTCCACACTGCTGTTTGTGCCTGGTAGAGCGAAAAAAAAACTGAAAAATTTTAGGTAGTCGCAAGTTTACTTTGCTGAATGTTTATTATTGGTGAGAAAGTCAACCCACTGGAATTGGCAAGGCTTATAAAAAATGCTGAGTTATTGTTCCCTGTACACTTTTTAAAGACTGAAACTTTTTTTGGTCACGTAATGAAGCTCCATTACAAAAAAATAACAAAGATATTCTTCTCGAAACTCATATATGCTATCATATTCTACTAACAATCTTCTTCTTCTATATATATAAAATTGGATGCGTGTAACGTATGGATTCCAAAACGGCTGGGCCGATTTTGATGAAATTTTCGGGGAATCTTCAGAATATTCAGGCGGGTGACATAGGCTATATTAGTTCTTGATTGAGGGGGCGTGGCCCCGCCCATATAAGCCAATTTGGAGTTATGTTTTTTAAGAGATTCGTACTGTTCGTACCTACGAATGTATTAACGAGATTCCTACTGTCCCTATTGGGACTGGACCGTGATCCCAGATGGGCCAGTCCTGGGTCCAACTCGAAGTAGCTGGGAGTCCACGTGATTGGTCTAAAAATGGGCGGGATCGGAAATCTAAATCTGGGGCAACGAAGTGGATCGGGTCCAGCTGTCGATATATAAAAGAGAATGTGTGTTTGTTTGTTTGAACAGAATAGACGTCTAAACGGTTGGACCGATCTTCTTGAAATTTTCACATAATATACATGTGTAGGGGGTGGTGAAAATAGGGTACTTGAGTTTTCGATATATCAAGAGGGCGTGGCCCCGCCCATATAAGCCAAATTTTGGAATTGAGATATCTTGCACAATATTTTACCGAGAGTGTTGAAAATTTTGTGTATATATATCTGGTGGCAGTCTACGTGATTGCTCCAAAAATGGGCGGGATCGGAAATCAGAAATCTGGGCCAACGAAGTGGACCGGGTCAGCTAGTACTTTATATTTACATGAAATCCCCATATCGCTAACATTGTTGTTTAAAAAGATATTAACAAAAACCTATTGACGTAAGTCGCGATGAAGTCCCATTACAGAAATATAAAAATGAATTTTCCCTAATGCATTTCACCGTTGCGTCACCCATTCAAACGAATCTTTGAATAATCAAAACCAAGATTGTCCCAACTACAAAAATACATTTGAATCAGTGTCAAACGGAGGACTAATCCCACATTTTGGAAAAAGAAGGGAGCACAATTGTAAAAAAGGAGGAGAATGCTCCGTTTTGTCAGATATTGCAAAATTGTTTGATACAGCCGGTTGGTTGGCTCCGAAGATTATTGTTGCTAAAATAATAATGCAAGAAATCTGAAAAGACAATACGGATTGGGAGGAACGTTTGAAACCCATGACATTGAGCAGATGGCTGGCATTTTTGGATGATTATAGTGAAATCGAACGGATAGAGATCCCCCGATGAGTTGGCTACAACCCGAAGCAGGAAGTACAACTTCATGATTTTTGTGATGCTTCTGAGAAAGCATATGCTCACTATACATTCGAATTTGTATCGCGCCAGGTGAATATGTCACTAACTTGCTCACAGCGAGAACTTAAGTAGCGCCACTCAGGGTTGAATACTTACCCCGTTTAGATCTTTGCGGTGCAACTCTATTGGCAAAAATGGTTGAGACTCTTCGCGTTGAATTGAGATTCCCTACAATTGAGACATTCTATTGGACTGATTACACAATAGTTTTGACGTGGCTTCAGAAGCCCCCGTGCCAGTGGCCTACGTTCGTCACTAATAGAGTCTTAAAAATATCTAATAAAGTTGGTACTGAAAATTGGCACCATGTTGTATCGCATGACAACCCTGCCGATTTAGCTTCTCGAGGTATTCTAGCCCGTGATCTTATATCACATGACCGTTGGTGGAAAGGTCCTGCTTGGTTATGTCGCCCTCGTTCAGAGTGGCCGACATCCACATTTAGAATTATGACACACCTCGAAACTCGCCCAGTTCGAGTAAATTTGATCCAAGTATCTGTATCACAAGATATCTTGGCCCGTTTCTCAGATGTGTCCAGAGCTATGAGAGTATTAGCTTATGTATTTCGATTTTATAATCGTATACACCCGAAACATAAGGCCACACAGACGTATTCTTCCCTTGAAAGGTCGTCTGGTGAACGTACGCACTTCTCTGAATATGCTGCGTTGGAGAACAGTGCGAATGTTTCTCGAAAGAGCCCTTTATTGAAATTTAACCCCTTCGTAGACTCTAGTGGATTTATGAGGATGAATGGTCGACTTGCGCGTTCTCCCACTCTCACTTATAATGAAAGATTCCCCAAAATTCTACCCTATAATGGTCGTTTCGCCGAGTTGTACTTGGAATATATCCACCAGTATTCGGTACATGGTGAGAACTCGTTAATGCTTAGATTGATGAGACTGGAGTTTTGAGTTCCTAAATTAAAGAATTTTATCAAAAGCGTTATCCATAATTACCGTGCATGCGTATTGTTTCG
This sequence comes from Eudasyphora cyanicolor, assembly GCA_963930755.1. Lineage (NCBI taxonomy): Eukaryota > Metazoa > Arthropoda > Insecta > Diptera > Muscidae > Eudasyphora > Eudasyphora cyanicolor. The sequence goes on from OZ005737.1 coordinate 109,706,201, forward strand.
GAAAAAAATGTCGTCAAATTATGGCCACACTTCCACTTGAAAGAACCGCACTTTCACGTCCATTTACATGCGCAGAAGTCTATTTTAGGCCCCGATGACAAGGTTCGAGTGGTTGATGTACGAACAGCTAGTGGCGTTCTTACGAGACCAGTCTCGTACTTCTTCCCAATATTGAGCAGAACTAATTCGTGTCTTTTTCTGCGTGTGTGTTTTGACCAAGTTTTTCTCTCCAGAAAGATGTCTGGCCCCATCATCAACAATATGCACCCCAAAATCACAACAACAACGTCCGCCCAACAAAACGGTATGGTCGTGTGGATCAGGCTACAGGCAACAATTGCAGCATAAATGTGCATCACCCGTGGACAAAATGCTTCCAGTACCGTGGACGATTCGAGCCCTGACAGTGGACCCACCACAATACAATCTATATGTAATTTTGTAATTTGTGCATGTCCTTATATTTTGAATTGTATGATTGAATTTTCGTCCTGGTGTCCTAGCTCCTGCTTGCCTCTATGTTGCACTCCTGCAAGGGGGCGGGATGTCTAGGTGGACACCCTGTTAGTTTTAAGTGAATTGAATTATAAATACAACCCTACGTATTATAGCGAAGGATGAAAAAATTAAGTAGAATAAGTTGACATTTGACAGGAGCGAAGTTGGCGCTCTCCTCTCTCTCAGGTACGACTACCCCCGAGTTTTATTTAAAATATACAAAAACCATAATCTATTTGTGTTTTTATTTCCCCCCATCACCCGGGTAAAATTATTTTGTAAATACCGAGATATTTGTAAGGCTTACCTCCTTTCAAGGCTGCGGGACCGGATGGAATATTTCCAGCACTTCAGCAGAATGAGGTGGTTCTGGTATAAATGAAACAAAAAGCAAACATAGCGGATGACCTGCTAAAATTCAAACAACACGCCTATGTCAAAGGAAGACTAGAAACAGCTCTGCATGAGGTAGTGCACCACATAGAAGAGTCCTTCAGTAAATAAACTTACTGTTTGTATAGACATTAAAGGCGCATTTAAAAATTTGCAGACCGTTACACTCACCCAGTCCTTAGACGAGTTTCAGGTTAACCGGGCGTTGAAAAACTAAGGAATATGTGGATTATTTGTGGGTCATATGACTAATAATTAAAGACAAGGTAAATCTTTGTATTCCTTTGGGGGCATTTTATCGCATTTTCTATGTATTACGATAATACACAATCTCCTAAAAGCCCTCACCAATGAAGGATTTAAACCAGTCTATTATGCAGACGATCTTGTCATACTTCTAAAGTGCATACATACAAACCAATTATGCAGAAGAGCTGAGCAGTTTACTGTATGATACATTACTACATACGCAAATTGTAAAGGTTTTCATACTCTTTGCGATTGTCAAAAATGTGGCTACATAGAATCTCCATTGGTTTCGTTCTGTTGCTATTCGTAAAGTTCGTTGATGTGTTTGTTTGTCTCCTTGAAAAGGTCTGTCTCCACGTTGTTTTGGGTCTGCCGCGACCTCTAGTACCCAGGAGGTTACACCCCCTCGCCTGGTGGCATATTTCTTCGTTCGATTTTCTAAGCGTGTGGCCCAACCACATGTATTTTCATTTCTTGATGTGGGTCTGTCCTTTTGATCAGCGAACTCAAGGAGTTGGGTGTTGCTGTATTTTCGTAACTACAATATATTTAGAATGTTCCGTAGACATCTGTTCGTAAACGTTCTCATTTTACTTTATATTATTTTTTTGTTAACAAGTCATGTTTCGCAGCCATAAAGAAGCACTGATTTGACACATGCGTTTTAAATATGGATTTTTATTTTAGGTGATAATTAACTAGATTTCCAGATGTTTCGGAGATTAGAATAAGCTGTTCTTGCTTTTTGTATGCTAGCATCTACATCTTCATTTCTACCACAATCAGGGGATGTTACTGCGCAGGTACACCGAAAATAAAATGGAAAATAAAAAAAAGGAAAAGTGTCTTCAATTGTTTTTCATAAAATTGATGTAATTATACCACAGATTTAGTAAAAAACCTTCTTTAATTTTATGACCGCCAATTTCATTAAAATTGTGTCAATGTTTCATCACATTCAAACATCTTTTGTAGCGCTAAAAGGCCAATGTGGAAATAACATATATATGTGGGGGCTATATAGAAATGTGAACCGATTTTCTCCAAATTGAGTTTATGGGTTAGAAAACTCTACCTTGCCAAATTTTCAAATGAATGGATGGAAGATGAAAATACAGCTTCTGTAGCGCTAATAGTCCAAATCAGAAGAAACATAAATTGTCTACCAAGTGCGTATTCCGTAATATGTAATTGCATGTTAACTTAATATAAGTACATTCGCGGACTTTACGATCTGATGTATGTATAATTACACTGATGTTTAAAAAATGCAATCCTGCATTATTGTATTGTATTTCAAAAGGAGAGTAATTTGTTTTTGTAAGCATAGAAAATTTACAAAATAGAAGACCAAATACATCAGATCGTGAACTCCGCTATTTAGTTTATTTCTACGTGATGTGTGTTTTTTGTATGATATGGTTTTTCGACCGTTGTGATTCTGCCTGACTTTGATTCTGTGTTTTGTTTGATATTGTCTGTGGCATGACACAATTATAAAGGTAGTGTCACTTGCCCAACAACAAATACGCAAATATAACAAGGACTGTTTGCCATTTAAGTTGCCAACGTCAATAGATTTATAAACAATGAATTTAAAAACCATAATGCTGTTAAATGGCTACAAAATAAAAAAAAATAATCAGCATTTCGCTTGGCACTACCTTACAATTATATGATCATGTTTGTTCATGTCACACAGATGATATGGTGGTTGCTGTACATCCAGATTTTTTTCTACGCAAATTTAACAAACGCACAAAACACACATCCACACAATTTTTTTCTACGATTCAGTGTAAAGTGATTGACTGCAACAACGGACGTGTGTCGGAAAATGAATGGTGTTTTCTTTTGGGGCAAAAATGCTTAATTTTTTCTGCCTTTCGCATCAAAAATGCCTTTTTGTTTGTAGTTATAGTTTTGTTTTGTACAGCGATTTACATAGAAATAATGAATTATATGCATTTATTGATGTAAAAATTACATTAATTTAAAGAATTACTTGATTAATTTATTTTCAATGAAGTTTTTCATATTTTCAACGTACATTTTGCTTCGAATTAATGTAAAAATAACGTTAACTTGAAGTACGTTTTTCATGAAAAGAAGGAATTATTTACTTCAATTCAATGAAAATTAGACGTTAAATTAATGTAATATGTACTTAAAACTGATGTCAAATATTCACTGAATCCATGTAATTTTTCGAAGAACTATTGATGAAACGTTTTACATCGAACCAATGAAAAGTGTTGTAAGTTGAAAAACAAAGAAAAGTTTCCTCAAACCAAGGTAGCAATTCATCAGATTGAAGATTATTTTTATTTCAGTGTTTGGTTTGTGGGCGAGGGAGGGGGGTTATGCGATGCGATGAAGGTCCTTCAAAGACGAACTCGCAAACGAAGTACAATAACAACGATAGCTCAGTGGGGAAACGATGTGTGTGTGTCGATGGCGATGCAGTAATGCAAAGAGCGAAAATAGTGAAAGAAATAAAACAAAAGAGTTTAGTGTTTTAAGGCCGAGCTTTAATTAGGATTGTTTGGCAATGAATATTACCATGTAGCGACGCGAAGGATCCGCAGAGATAAAACAACAAGAGATGTGCGCGAGTGCAAAACAACGACTAGTAGTGAAACCTGTGCTTTGATTTCAGCTTTTAGATCGAATCAGCTGGGGATTCAGAGTCTATCCGTATACTTTAAATAATACCATACAGTAACAATTTTTGGATATGTTTTTCGTAAAATAAAAAATGGAAGATTTCAAACGTTTTTGGTAGAAATTTTAAACAATTTTGGTAGAAAAAAAATTATTGTAGTGGCAACACTGGTAGTGATGTGCGCGATAGTATTATTGATGTTAGTTCAAAGTTGATCGCGCAACAAAGAGTTTCCCAGCGGTAAATGAAACGAAGTACCTAGATTATAATCAATGGCATCAGTATCACATTCTAAGCGAGCGATTTAAGTACTTAGAATTTTATACGTGTGTAATCTAATAAATATCGTCCACTTATTACAACTCCGATTACAATATAAGCGGATAGTTAGTTCGTGTGAATATGCACAAAAAATGCAAAGAAATATAAAATTCCGTTATAGCGGCTTTGGAAAAAATATATAAATAACAAGAAATATGTATGTATCACTAGTATTGATGTTAGTTCAATGTTGATCGCGCAACAAAGAGGTTATTGACATTGTTGTTGTTAATAATACTCTACATGATTGGTTTACACTTTTTATATCCGTATTTATACTAATAAATTTCTATTTGGTGTTTGCAGATGCTGTCAAGGAAGTGGGTTTGACGATTGAAACATTAAAAAAAGTTGCAGCATTGTTTTAAAAAACACAAAAATAGATATTTTGCAAAAAAAAAATGCAGAGGTAAAAAAAGCGTATTTAATATTTTTTATCACAACTTTATCTCAAACCTGAAAATCTGAATTTCTGTTGTAATATTGAGTATACACTTTAGTATGTGCCTTTTGTATTTGTTGTGAAATGAATTTATCTGTTTTTATTTAAGTATTTTTTCAATCGTATTTAAGTTTTTTTTTAAATAAACAAATGATACATTTAAATGCATGTTTATTAGACTTCCATTTACGAAATCATCAGGATTAGTGGTACCATCTCATAACATTGCCTTACAAGTGCAAATCGGACTGTAATCGGCGTGCATTACATTCTAATTTGCCTGCATTTATTGACGTGCCATCGGGCTTGCTTATAGCTCCACTTATAAAGTAAGTCCAATTGAAATGGCACTTTTAGGTTTAGGTTTAGGTTAGGGTGGCAGCCGTATTTTTTTACAAGCTCACATAGACCAGTTTAGGTCCCTAGTGTTACCACGGGCTGAAATGCCCCTCATCGAAACCAACCTGTTTGATATATAAATTTATCGATAGTACGAATATCAGTACTAGAAAGATCTGTTAGGCTGCCTAAAAAGGCCGACCCCAGTATGTCCAGTCGTCGTTTACTCAAAGCGGGACAGTCGCAAAGCAAGTGCTCAATGCTCTCCACTTCTTCCTCATCTCCACAGCTTCGGCAGAAGTCATTGGAGTCAATACCCAATCTTTTGGCGTGTTCGCCGATCAAGCAGTGTCCCGTCAGAACCTTTACTAACGTAGACAATCTTTTCCTCTCTAGTGCGAGAAGATATTTTGACCTTTTCAGGTCATACCTTGGCCAGATTTGTCTAGCTACCCTGCAGGTGCCGATTTCTGTCCATCTTTCGTTGGACTGCCTGATTGCCTCTTGCCTAAGCCAAAGCTTGCACGTGGATAGTGGCGCACCAATATATGCAAATTCTTCGAGAATTTGTAATGTCGTCCCTTTCCTAGCAAGTTCATCGGCTTTGCAGTTCCCCGGGATATCCCTATGCCCAGGCACCCATATGAGGTGTATATTAAACTGCTCAGCCATCTCGTTAAGAGATCTGCGGCAGTCGAGGGCTGTTTGTGAATTTAGGGATGTTGCCTCCAGAGAATTGATGGCAGCCTGGCTGTCCGAGTAAATGACAACGCCAGTGTTGGTTACTATGTTGCGACTCAGCCACTTGGCGACTTCCCATATTGCCATTATTTCGGCTTGATAGACACTGCAGGTATCTGGTAGTCTGTGAGCTATATCCAGACTAAGTTCTTCACAGTGTACTCCGAAGCCAACCTTTTCATCAAGCTTCGAACCATCCGTGTAAAAGTGGAGATGGTTTCTATTACCTGGTATTCTGCCGACCCATTCGTCTCTGGCGGGAATCATAGTGATGTAATTTCTCTCGAAGGTGTACACAGTTGGTATATAGTCCACTCGGTCGGTTACCATAGCACTACACTTTGATATCCTCATGTGACCATAGTTCTTGTACCTCCACAGTGATAGGCAGTTTAATCTTATTGCCGCTTTGGTTGCAACTTCTCTCGCCACAATATTAATCGGCAGTATATGGAGTAGGGCTTGTAGAGACTCGGTCGCTGTAGTCCTTAAGGCTCCGCTTATGCTCAGGCAGGCAGTTCTCTGAACCTTTGTTAGTAGGTTGGTAATGGTTAGTTTGTCAGTTGCCGTCCACCATACCACAATACCGTATAACAGTATTGGACGAACTACTGCTATATATATCCAGTGGACGATTTTAGGAGAGAGTCCCCACCGCGACCCTACAGCCTTTTTGCAGGAATATAAGGCGACGTTGGCCTTCCTTACACGTTCCAATACGTTAAGTCTAAATAACATTTTCCTATCTAGAATTATTCCTAAAAATTTTGCACTTTCAGAAAAGACTAGATCTGTTCCATTTATCCGAGGTGGAGGGTCCACATGTGGGACATTATTCATCCTAGTAAAGAGAACCAATTCTGTCTTGTTGGGGTTAACACCCAAACCGCTGCTTCTGGCCCATCTAACCAACTTGTTCAGAGCCACCTGTAGGATGTCTCTGAGGACGTTTACGAATTTGCCACTCACTGCGATTGCCACGTCGTCCGCATATGCCACGACCTTGCAGCCACAACGTTCTAGCTCTAGCAGGATTTCATTCACCGCTAGGTTCCAAATTAGTGGAGACAATACTCCTCCTTGCGGGGTCCCTCTGTTTACATACCTTGTTAGAGTTGTGGACCCTAGACATGCTGTTATGCGTCTTCTGGTGAGCAGACTTTGAATTAGTCTAATCAAACTATTGTTAACTTTTAGATGTGACAGTGCCGCAATTACCGCATCTGAGTGAATGTTGTTAAAAGCCCCTTCTATGTCAAGAAATGCCACCATGGTGAATTCCTTGAAATGCAGGGACGATTCGATAGTGCTCACAAGTTCGTGCAGGGCTGATTCTGTAGACTTGCCCTTATTGTAGGCATGTTGGTTCCCCGACAGGAGTTTTGTATCCAGGTTTTCCCTAATGAAATGATCTAAAAGTCTTTCCAGACCTTTCAATAGGAAGGATGATAGGCTAATTGGTCTGAAGTATTTTGGCCTAGTGTGTCATATCTTTCCCGCTTTAGGTATGAATACCACTTTGGTATCCCTCCACCGATTAGGGACGTATGAAAGCCTGATACAGCCTACATAAATTTTCTCCAGCCAGGGGATAATGTACTTTAACATTTTCTGCATTTCTGCTGGAGTGATGCCATCTGGTCCAGGTGACTTGAAGGGCTCAAAGCTGTTAATAGCCCAGCTTATTCTGGATCTCTCAGTCAAGAAGCTAGCGACGCTCGCAGTCCACTCGCACTCTTGTTGGTCCTGCTGATCCTCGGGTTCTGTTACAGAGTTGCCCGGGAAATGTGTGTCGAACAGTACATTGAGCGACTGCTCGCTGTTTTTGGTCCAGTTATTTGCCTCATCCTGTAAATATCCCACTGTACAGGGTGAAGCAGATAATATCTTCCTCAGCCTAGCGGCGTCGGAGACCTTTTCCACTTCACCACAGAAGGTATACCAAGAGCGCCTTTGCGCCTTTCTAAGCTCCTTCTTATAGATCTTGAGTTGCTCTTTATAGGCATCCCAATCATTAGCGACCCCAGTAGATTTAGCCTTATTGAATAGCTTGTTGCAGGTCTTTTTCATAGCCGTTAGCTCAGAAGTCCACCATTGGGGTTTAGTTTTACCCTTGTACCTTGTTTTCGGACAGGCTTCTTCAAGGGAACTATTGAATGATGTGGTGATATGATCGACCAGATTATCCAGACCGGCTTTGTCATTCGGTTCGTACAGAAGTTTAGAGTTGAGGACTTTCTTGAAATTCTTCTCATACAGGTGCCACTTTGTCTTCCTTACATTTCTGTGGACGGCAGGTTTAGGCGCTTTTTCCGCGAGTTTGAACTCAATATAATGGTGATCTGAGAATGAGTGGTCGTCCAGTACATTCCACCCAATAATTTTGTCTGACAGCCGGTCAGTAGCAAACGTTACGTCGAGTACTTCTTGTCTGTCTTTAATTGTGAAGGTCGGTTTATTACCTATATTACAAATACTAAGGTTGGTAGTTAGAATAAAGTCAAGAAGCGAATCACCCCTATTGTTTATATCCGTACTACCCCAGATAGTATGATGAGCGTTCGTGTCTGCGCCAATAATCAGCTCGATCTCGTCAGACGTTGCTTCTTCCACTACTTCCCTGAATAGAGCAGTCGGTACTACAGATTCATAAGGCAAGTAGCTGGAGACCACCCAATATATGCGATTACCGATCTCCAGGCTAGCAGCTGTTTGGTCTTTACCACTTAAATTAGTCAGGAGAAAGATACTTAGATCTTTCCTGGCCAAAATGCAGGTTCTTGGAGTGCCTTCACAGTTGGCCACAAGCAGTTTAAAGTTGGGTGTCCTAATACCGCACACCCTTCCTCCCACTACGTAGGGCTCCTGTATCAGGACGATGTCTACTGCGCCTGTGGACAGGCGCAGCAATAGAGCCGCTGAGGCTGCTTTAGCGTGATGGAGGTTAATCTGTAGAATTCTTACCATCATTGGTAATTGACAGATTAACATCCACCCCGACAAGGGTGTTATCGAACTCTTCGTCCGTATCGTCGAGAAGCATGTCCCCGCCAGATGCGTCAAAGAGTCCGGAGACTCCCCTCAGCCTGTCTGTGTCCGAAGTAGAGCTTTTGTCCTCAGAGAAGGACGTTACAGATCTTCTGTTAGAGTTGGAGTCACCAGAAATAATAGGCGTGGGTACCTCCGCACTTCCAGGAAGTGCCACGGTGGACGACTCACCTTCTGCAGTGGGAGCTATATCCTGCTTGTATATCTTCAAGACTATAGTCTCGAAGCCATATTGTAGGGTTGCACTCGCACCTTGTATATGGGAGGTGGATTCAGCGTTTAGGATAAGATTGACCTGCCGCTTTTTACCATCCGCCTCACCCACCTTGCTGATTCTCCAATTATGGGCCGGCAGACCAGGATTGGAATCTTTTATTATTTCTAAGATGTCAGCCGGGTTGGAGGGCTCTTCTGTAACCCAGGTGATGGCTCTAGGGTGACTAGGGATGTTGTTTTTTTCGACAACATCCAACTGGGCACCCGGCCACACCTCACCCGCTCGACTCAGAGCAGCCTTATAAAGGTCTACTGATCTGGCATCACCGAAATATAAGAGCTTTACTCTCCCCTGATGCCATCCTGCATCGTTGCAGATTGGTGGTTTGCCCGGCATTTCTCTACGGACATCGAGGTAGTGAGCCATAATGGCTGATTGTACATGACTCCATTTGTCCTTGAGGATGGATCCATCCTCACTACTTCTGTCTATAACAGCCATCACTAGACTCTCCTTCGCCACTTCATTGAAGGGCTTGGTGAGTGTCCTGTTGATGGTGACATTAGGGCCTCCTGCCTTTTTCGAAGGCAAGGGTTCATCAGGTGATCTGATTCGTTTTACTTTATTAGCCGTTAACACAGCTGAATTTGTGGCTCTTTCAGCCGACTCATTGGCCTTAGAAGCATCTATGACGCCTTTAGCCCAGGTAAGTGACTCTTTTTGTTTTTCGGTAAGAGCCGAAACCTCAACACTTACTGACATCTTTCCTTACTTTGTAAGCGAGAGCGCACCGATTAAGCAGCCTATGACACTCGTGTGTAAATGTAAGCAGAAATATAAGCGATAAAATCATCACTGATTGCTACTAAATATTGCTTACATCAGCGATTAAATAATGGGTATTTTTACCGCTGGGTAGTTTCAATACGTGAGCCAGATGAAACAAGGAGTAGAAAATCCGCAACAGCCTTTGCTTGCGGGAAGTCTCTCTCTACATCCAAACTATGCGAATAACGTCCTGGGAGAGTCGGAGAGAGATACAGCGCTGGAAGACTTTCCTTATAATCCGCACCATGCGAATATCTTTTAAATCAGCGATGGGCAAAAGCACTACCCGGGGTTTTTCCTCTCGCGTGTACATGAGCACCCACATTGAATGAGAGCTCGTGTTGTCGAGGTTGTGTTGTCGCTGGTTGCTTAGCGTACACATAAAGGAAAAATGGAAGATGCATTTATTACAATACATACTTCAAGTATAGGAATACAGTTTAGTATGTATTGTATTTTTACAGAAGAATTTATAAACATTTCTTAATACAAGTTTAAATTATTTATTATATTACTGTAGAAATGTATATATTATTTTCTTTTTGTCAAAATTAAATAAAGTAAAACATTTTTTAAAATAAATTTTATTGTATATATTATTATATTTTCAATATTTTTTAATAAAATTTGTATAAACACCTAAATATACTTGTTGAGATTCCAAGGCGACAAAGACAACCCCGTTGCGGCAGGCAGCCGCAAGTCTTTGTCCAGCTGACGTAAAAATGAATACAAGACACTTAATTTCAACAAAACAGTTTATTTAATGCTAGATGAATTATTATTCGAAAATAAAGTAAATTAAAGATGTTTAATCCATGTATATAGTTATTCTAAAGTGATATCTCCTCTCCTTGTGTCTTCTTTGATATGTCTGTGTTTCTTTGTGCGGCGGGTATGGCATCCGCCGTGTGTACGTACTTATGTTTTCTTTGGTGCTTTCTTTGCGAGTATCGCCCAACGACTGATTTTCAAAATTGTTACGTGATTAGTTTGGAATCTTCTTGTGTCGTCAATTTCGTTGTATATTTCTCGTAGTACAACAGAGTTGTATTCAATTATCTGATTCAGCGATGCTCCAACATTCCCCCCTCCGTGAATCCTTTCTATGAGGAGGATTCGACAAAATCCAATACGGCTAGTTTGACGGCAGGTCGACGTATTAAGCCAGATAGCAGCCTAACTTCGGCCGAACGTACCTGACCATCTTGACCGACGAAGACTTGGGTCACCCTTCCCGTCTTCCACTGACTTCTTGGTTGGTTGGAATCCAAAACAATGACAAGATTTCCAGGTTGTAATGCTGGTACCTCCTCTCTCCATTTTGGACGTCTCAGTAGTTGAGGCAAATATTCCACAACCCATCTCTTCCAAATTTTGTCCTTTAAGTTCTGGGCAATCCTCCACTGTTTGCGAAGGCAGATCTTCTCATCAGAAGGTCCAGGAGTCTGCGTGGAGCTTAGACCACCAATTAAAAAGTGGTTTGGCGTCAAAGGCTCGTCAGCATCCGCTTCAATTGGCAAATCCGTCAAAGGCCTGTTATTGATAATACATTCAGCCTCTATCATGGCACTTCGAAATGTCTCGAGACGTGGAGCCTCCTCTTTAAAAACCTTATATAACAAACGCTTCACGCATCGAACAAGCCTCTCCCAACAACCACCTGCATGAGGATTAGCCGGGCCGTTGAAGATCCACTTTATATTATCCTTTGAAAGGTTTCTTTGAATTTCGTTGAAATCAAAGAAACGATTTTCGGCTATAATCTCCTTCTGTGCTCATCATCATCAGTAGGAATTCGACAGGCAACGAACTGTTTGTATTCCCTTTCCTTAGATCGAATCCAGAGTACAACAGTTTTTGAATCGCACCAAAATATTGTGCGATTTATTTTAAATTGGTGACTTTCTTCTATACATGTCTTAAGCCGACAACCAAGGACGGCAGCCTGTAGTTCAAGTCGTGGTATGGTCATTCCCCTTGGTGGAGCACAACGAGATTTCGCAACTACAAACGAAATGTGAATATCATTCTTGTACCTCACACGGAGATATGCGACGGCAGCATAAGCACTGGAACTAGCATCAACAAATATGTGTAGTTGGATCTCGTCTGCATACGGCAATAACGTGGAGTAACAACGGGGAACAGAGAATTGTTTGACTTTATCAAATTCTCTCCACCAGACATTCCATTGGGATAAAATTGGTTGAGGCAACTGTTCATCCCACTGTAGACATAGCTTCCATGTTTTTTGTATTAGCAATTTTGAAAATATGGTGAAATTGGCTAAAAATCCGAATGGATCAAATATCGCCATAACTATCCCCAAGACTTCTCTCTTAGTGGGCGATCGTCTTCCATCCAACACATCTTGACTTATTTTGTGAAATTTGACATGGAACTCAAAATTTTCATTAATTTTGTTCCAGTATAGCCCAAGGATTTTATCCGTCTGATTTTGCTTCTCCATATTAAGTGTAGTGGACTTACCATCGATACCATCGTTCAATATAGCCTCCAATTCCGAGCAGTTAGATGAAAAATTCCTCAATTTGAAACCTGCGGCAGCATTAATATCTATTGCCTCAGAGGTACCTTCCATAGCTTCTTTTCGACTGTTGAAACTAATCACCAGATCATCCACATACATCTGGTTGATTACGGCGTTTGCACCCTTCGGCATAGTTGACTCAAACTGGCTGGCATTAAAATTCTTGACATATTCAGCGCAGCATGGTGAACAGATCGCCCCAAAAATCATGGACTGCATAACGTATACTTCAAACTCACGATCCCTATCTCCATCTCGCCACAAAAAGCGCTGGGAATCCTGATCTGTTCCAAGGATAGACACCTGGGAAAACATTTTCTGGATATCACCGGCGACAGCTATTTCTCCTTGACGAAACTGATACAAAATAGTCTGAAGAGATTTTGCATGTTCAGGCCCCTTTAATAAAGTCGAATTCAGGGAAACGTTTGACGACATAGCGGCGGCATCAAAAACTATACGCAACTTGTCTGGCTTGTGTGGATTAGTTACGCCAAAATGAGGCAAATGCCATAATCTATTATTCATGTTGTCTTCAGACCGTAACGGCGGCAGTAACTTGGCATAACCGCTTTCGATGTATTTATTTATTTCCCGTTTGTAATTGGCAGCATAGGTCGGATTAGTTGACATCCTATTCTCGACTCCATACAAACGTTGTCTGGCCATCTCAAAACTACTCGGCAGCGTAGTATCTTCCCTCTTCCAAAGTAGACCCGTCTCATAGTGGCCTTCAATTTTTCTAGTAGTCTTTTCCAAAATATTTCTGGCGCGTTTATTGTCATCGGATTCCAAAACTAAATCAGTTTCCTTGACTCCAAAATTTTCAATCGTAAAATATTCCTCAACCAATTTATGTAACTCAGGCAATGTCCTATCTGCTCTAATATGGCAGACCCTGGCAATATCGTTAACTGAATTTGTGGTAGGACCATAGGCGACCCAACCCAGCTTGGTTGAAGAAGCGACAGGCAGATTTGGACCGGCTTCGACGACTTGATCGGCAATACCCAGGAAGCAGTGATCCAAACCGATAAGCATCGACGGTTTTCTATCGCTATAGTCCTGTATCGGCAGGTGTCCCAGATATTCGAAATCGGATTTGTGAAAACTTTGAACTGGCAGGCTTAGCTCCTTCACGGTATGTACATTTACAATTCCATATTTCTGTCCGTCCCCATTGACGGAGGAAATTTCAACATACACTCTCATAGAGTTTTCTGTTTTACGCATATTGTCGTACCATTGAAGGGTAATTGACGACGTCTGTCCCTTAAGACCCAGAGACTTGGCGACACTATCCTCCAGCAAAGAGACAGACGATCCCTCATCTAGCAAGGCATAAATGGTCACACTCCCTCTAGGACCGTGAAGCATAACTGGCAAAATTTTAAACAATTGGCAAGTACTGTCCTTGATGACACTGTAAAAGGTGTTCAGGTTGCTCCAATGGTTTAGGAGCGCTGGCTGTTGACACGGATGACATATCTTGATGTAGTATCGTATGGTGGTATCGACCACACCCGTTCGTGGCACATATCTTCTTCTTCCGACATTGTGTCAAATTATGACCCCTTTGAAGACAACCAAAACACACACGAAATCGTTTAACTTGCTCCCATTTAACATTCGTAGGAAGTTCTTTAAATTTCTGGCAATCTTTCAGATCATGGGCTTGTTTACATTGAAGACATTCTCTACGAGTAGGCTGGTCCTCCTTGCTGTGGAGGAGCCTACGTGGAGTCGACAACTGTTGACGATCACTCGTTGCCACTGTATTACGTTGTGGCATCAAACTACAAAAACGAGCAAGATCGCCCATCCAGATGGCAAAGTCTTCCACAGTTGGACACGGCAAAATGGAAACTGAGTACCTCGCCCACTCATACTGTTTTGACAGGGGCAATTTTAAAATGAGTTGCTCCAGCAAAGTGGGATTCATCAAATGATTTTCACATTTGGCAGACTTAAAAAATGCGACAACATTCTTGGCGCAATTGGCCAGGCCTAAAACACTATCAAGACGACCCTCAGATATGGCAGGATAGACTCTTATCTTCTCCAACTGTGATTTTATGAGCAGCTCCGAACGACCAAAATTAAATTTCAATTCATCCACGATTTGTGGCACGTTCTCTGGATGAATTAGCATTGATAAAACACAATCTTTGGCCGGGCCCTGCAGAGCCTTCTACAATCTCATTAAATTTTGTCTGTTGGAATATCCAAATTCCAACGTTGTATCGTGGTAAGTAGCCAGGAACAATGGCCAATCCTCGGGCTTCCCATCAAAGTGTGGCAAGTGGTATAATTTCGTCAAAAATTCACTATTTCTCATACGATTGTTAGTTGCCGCAGTATCTGTTATTGATGACATTGGAATAAAACCCGCAGTCGACAAATGGTTCGATGACGGCGTCGGCATATGAACATTCGTAAACATTGAATTTGTCAAATATGGCATCTGTTGTTGTGGAGCAGCAGACAAATCTGACGCAACCTTCGGCAATCGTTGTGTATTTGTCGATACACAACCCAACGTTGACAAATAATCCCCTGGCGGCGGCAAACTGTCAGCCGAATACAAAACATTCGGTGGCGTTTGTATTTGTTGCCTAGACGGTACGACGTTCGTTGACTGATCTGACATTCTATTTGTTGTCAAATAAATCGTTGACTGTGGCAAGTTAGTACTTGATACCGACGGCAAATGTGACATAGTTGGCGGTGATAATGGTATTGCTTGCGATGGCATAAAGTGTTGCATATTTTTAGGCAGTACTGGTTGCAATGACGGCAATGATTTATATGGATTTTCCACTATTTGTGAACGAAGGCTGGCTAACTCATTATTGTTGTGAACTGTATCTTGTCTAAGTTCATGTATGGCGAGCTTCAAGGAAGACATTGTACTTATCAAAGTATTCAAAACCTCTTCTCCTGCAAGTGTCCGTGGCGGCAGAGAAGTTGACGGCATAGTGTTCAGCACAGCTGAAGGCGGAGCTTGTGGCTGAACGGCAGTTGATGGTCGTGGCGGAGCAGAAGTCGTGGCAGAAGAAAATGCTGACGACACAGACGTAGTTGAGGCGGGTGTATTACACAGCTCCTTGATAGTATTGACGGCATCAGTTTTGGATTCCAAGGCGACCAGTGTGTTATCCAAACTGTCACTATCGGTTGAGCTGTCCAGAATATCTTCTTGCTCCATACTGGCTCTGCTCTTTTGCGATCTTGTCTCCCGTCGATTCATGGCAGACATTCCGAACCGTTGGTTGAAATTAAACGATTTTAAGCTTCGCGGTCAAAATGTAAGGCCTACGACTCTTAAACTTGACGATTTAAGGTTCCGCGAACAAATCAACAGGCGTCCCACAGACGAACTCGCAAAGATACGAAGAATAACCACAAAGAACACTTGTGGATTAGCAGGCAAAGAAAAACTTGTTGAGATTCCAAGGCGACAAAGACAACCCCGTTGCGGCAGGCAGCCGCAAGTCTTTGTCCAGCTGACGTAAAAATGAATACAATACACTTAATTTCAACAAAACAGTTTATTTAATGCTAGATGAATTATTATTCGAAAATAAAGTAAATTAAAGATGTTTAATCCATGTATATAGTTATTCTAAAGTGATATCTCCTCTCCTTGTGTCTTCTTTGATATGTCTGTGTTTCTTTGTGCGGCATCCGTCGTGGGATCCGCCGTGTGTACGTACTTATGTTTTCTTTGGTGCTTTCTTTGCGAGTATCGCCCAACGACTGATTTTCAAAATTGTTGCGTGATTAGTTTGGAATCTTCTTGTGTCGTCAACTTCGTTGTATATTTCTCGTAGTACAACAGAGTTGTATTCAATTATCTGATTCAGCGATGCTCCAACAATACTAACCAAAAAAAAGGACACTCGTAAACGGTTAGTAGAACACTCGTAAACGGTTACTTTACATAGCATAATAAATATGTATGTGGCTAATCATAACATATTTAAAGTTCGACTTCTTTATGAACGCGTATAATAACCCCAAATCTACTTAATGATCTTCTTTGTCCACTTTATTTATTATCTTACCCAACAAATATATGTTAGGAAAATGCAAATACCATTTCTCACAGTGCATCGCTGTTTTAAATCGATGTACGATCCGTGCTGTGCGAATATCGTCCCAATAGAGTCGAAGGGGAGTACCAGACGCTGGAAAGCCCTCTCACAATCCGCACAATGTGAGTATCGTCCCAGGAGTGTCGTAGCTGAGATCTCTTCTCTTTCAACCCGCCAGGGTTGCCAATCAACGATGGAAATGTACAAGCTGGAAAGTTGAGCGACAATGGTACGAACTTAAACATTACCGGCCCCTTGCAACTTCTACCTCTGTTGCAAAATTATATAAATAAACTACAACGAATATTAGGCTAGAAAATTAGGAAGAAACGTAAATTCGGTTTCCTGGTGAGCATTAAAAGAATGCAATTCGTACTTCAATGTTTTATTAAGAATTCGTAAAATAATTAATATAGGCGAGGTGATGCTATGAAGTGCGACATAATAATAAACGATATCAAACCTACGAGGTGTGATGGAATTCAAGTTCGGTTCTCAAACCAACGATTGAAATTCCGGAAAGGCAGAATACTTCTAGCTTCCTAATTACATGCTCTATTGCCAGGGGTGAAGACCTCGACTGGGCTTGTAGAATAGTTAACAAGTAGTGAGGGTGGAATTGGGCCAGTTACGGCATAACCGAAAATTGTATTTTGAGCCAGTAGTGACTCAAGCACAATTCGTGGGGGTTCAGCCAAAATAATGTTCAAATACAAATCAGCACCAAGTAGAATGTCTATTGGGCGATTATCCAAAGAATCAGCCAATCGCAGATTGGCGAGCCTAGAGCGGACGATGTTAGCAAACGAAGGCGATGGCAAATTGCCAGAAATGTTCGGAATAACAAGGGCTGTCGTTTTAAAGACGTGCGAAGTATGTAGGGGCGAACCGATTTCAAAAGGACAAATTTCTCTTCAATTGCCCAGTAGAGTACAGTTTAGGCCGGAAACTCTAGCGTTCGTAGAACGCTCCGAAATTCCCAGTCGTTTCCGAAAGCAGTCTGAAATTAAGGTAGTCTCGGAAGATGGATCAATAAGAGCTCGAACAGGGAACGTAACACCCTGGTGAATGACAATAACGGTGGCAGTCCGCAAGAGCACATTTCTATCTTGGGTGGTATGAAATACCTGTCTACTAATGGTGGGTTTTACGATCGACGAAGTGGAGGGAGAAGTTTTCAAATTCTGGTCCAAGGAGGGATCTTTAACTATAGGAGGGAGGGAGGACGACGGTGCAAGTTTTTACTGCATGTCATCGTGAAAGACAATTCACGCAGCACCCATGCTTTTTTTAAGGCCGAAAATCTCTCACTAACCGAAAGGTTCTTGAATCGAGAACAAGAACGCAATACGTGACTCTGCTGGGGACAAAGCACACAACACGTGTGCAAGGGTGACTGGGGAGGACTCGAAGGGGATTCATTCGAAGAATGCAAAGTTGTGTCCTTCACCGCGGGCTTTTTCTCAGAGTCAAGACCCCTGAGCTCCCGAAACAAACTAAAGTCTGAATTCTTTCCGTGAGAAAAGAGTCTAAGTCCTGCCAGGAGGTTAGGGACGACTTATTTTTTAGACTCTGTTCCCATAGAGTAACAGCAAGCTTCGACAAACGACGGAGGCATTGAAAGATCACTATGGGATCCAATGTTCAGTCACGACGTTGTAGACTGCCATTGTCGATAGACACCCATTTATTCCACGTTGTTAGTCTTTAAACCCAAGCTAGTCTCGCGGTCTAGCACGGGAAGATCGAAGAGGAGCTTTCGGTGACTATTCACAATAATGCGTTTGTTGTCATAAGCATCTTCCAATGCTTTCCAGGCCAACGCGAAGTGAGAAGGAGTATTTCCCTTGCCTCACTGCTGGTTGTTTGGAACAGGTGACAAAGTCTTTCAATGTCACTAAGAAGCGAATTGTTTATAAATATCGCCGAAATGTAGGCCAAGTAACGAAATCCCCATGGAAAACGTCAATGTCGATGGGAGGCAAATTCAAATTATGACTTAAGTCCGAATTTTCCAAATTTGGCATTCTGGAATGTTGCGTACGCGGAGGTACACGGCTAATCAAAATGCAATAAACCAAAAATACGAGAAACAAATTAAAAAAAAAATATTTTTTTTTTGACCAACTATACTACTGTCAGTCCAGTGACTGTAGAGAGCAACAACAAGATTACAAAAACAACGAAGTAGTCAGCAAAAAATTATAAGCTCGTATAGTGCGAACGAACTAATTTAATAAAATTTTAATTTTATTACGAAAATTTGCAAAGAGTAGTGTACTGGTACCACCAACCGCTATTCCCAAAAAGAGCATGATAAAAAATATTTAATTTATTTTCTCAAAATACGTTATATTTGTCTGTTTCGGCTATTATTCCTACTGGGGGTATGTTCAATTGGTTTGGGCAGCAGCAGAATGAAACCGAGCTCATGTTACGTCGACCGCTCTGTTGCAGTATCTGGGTATTATACTATGCAACAAAACAATTTTTTTTGTGTCTCTGACCTAAATTTTTTATCGTCGAAGGTACCCTTAACATTTGCAATATAATATTTGGAGTATTTGCCCGATCAGGTCGTCCTATACGTTAAATTGAAGCTATTAATGCGGGCTACCAATGTTGGAAACATCTCTTTCACTTAGAAACAGTGGTTTAGTGACAGTTATTAAACAAATTGGAAAAATTAGATTTTTTTCAAAAAAAAAAAAATTCCTGTGACGAAAAAATCTAAAAAAATATCTTATTTTAACAAGTGATTTGGTTATAATTCTGTGTTAAAGATTATTGCTAAAGTGTAACTTTTTGCAAGAAAAACAATCACGTTAAAAATCATGGTGCTTGTTGTGTTGGTTGTTCATCTCTAGATCGAGGTCGATTCCATCTAGGTTTAGTCTTTGTGGTTCCTATTTAGATACTGTTGAATCCTTCGTGGATCTCGGTATATTGATGGACCCTAAGCTAAATTTCAATAATCACATAATTACGATGGTGAATAAGGCTTTTGGCGTTCTTGGTTTCATTAAGCGTTGGGCGAAAGAATTCTCAGACCCTTATGTAACAAAACAGTTGTATACTTCCCTAGTTAGACCTATTCTAGAATATGGGTCTGTAGTGTGGGACCCACAATACGGGACTTATGTCGATAAGATCGAATCTGTTCAAAAACAATTTTTATTGTTCGCTTTGAGGCATCTTCATTGGAATAGTGATTTTGTTCTTCCACCCTACACTAGCAGGTTGAGTTTGATAAAACTGCCTACTCTTAAGAGCAGACGTATTATGCTGAACTCCACTATGGTTCTGAAGGTGATAAATGGTCCATCTACTTTCATAATTTCTAAGATCAGATTTAATGTTCCTTCCAGGTCTTCCCGATATTACCAATTACTGCATATTGATTTTCAGCGTACAAATTATGCATCTGCAGAACCTATTCGTAGAATGTGCATGGATTTTAACACTTTATGCGAGGTTATTGAAATTGATGTACCAATTGATGTAGTAAGATCTCGAAAAAAAATTTTTCAATGTCTCCTACAGGTGTGGCTGCCTTGGCACCTGTAGTCGTAGTAAGTGAAACAAGCGCAACCAATCCTCCTACAGGTGTGGGTGCCTTGGCGCCTGTAGTCGCAGACAATGCAACAAGCGCACATACAGCCATTGGCAAAAATACGGAGAAGGAAGAGGAGGAACCACGGGAGAGTATTAACTGGACCCAGCCTTCTAGTACAGGTAGAGAATCCGATTCCGACTCCGACTCAAACGAACACGTTAACATTACTGTTTTAGCTAACTCCAAAGACGTCGAGGTCAGCAAGATGGTAGAAGAAGTCAACGCGTGCATGGCACAGCTCACGACAAAAAAGAAGAAGCTATCAGGGGCACAACGACGAAAGTTGAAGAAGATGAACCGAAGCAGCAAACAGGCCATAGTGCAGGATGCTCCAAAGGAGCTATCTGAAACTCCATCCACCTCTGCGGAGGCAGGAAAGAGGATCAGATCTCCAGAAGAGCAGAACACTGCGAAACCGCCGAAGAAGAAAAAGAGCTCCCCGCTTTCAAGTAAATTGGAGAGAACAAGTCAAGCCCCTCACGAAGGAGACTCCAGTCTGTATCCTGGTGGAGAGGGCGGCGACAAAGTCGATCCAACTACAAAGGAAGCGAGCGCAACCACGGAACCCTCCGGAAAGCATAGTACATCCAAAAAGATGTCACGATCTTTACGGAAGAGGAAGTTGGTTGATGAAAAAGGTAAGAAGCCACCATCTTATGCCAAAGTAGCCAGAAAGCAATATAGAGACGAGCTCTGCTACGCAGTGATCGACATCAACAGAGCATCCGGCAAAATCCCCACTGACCAACACAACAACGTTGAAGACTTGGTGAATAATAAAATTGTGGAGCACGCTCTCAACTCCGACGACGGGCCCCCAATTCAAATAATGAGCAGCGAGTTCAAAGGGGACACACTGAGGATGAATTTCGCGTCACCAGAATGTATAGAGACCCTCAAAGAGCTTGTGGATAGCATCCCCTCTCCCTGGGAAGGCGCTAAGCTGAAACTGGTAAGGAGGAGGGACATCCCTCAGCTCATAAAAACAACAGTACACGTCAAAGGATGGGGCAGCAATTTCACATCAGAACGCATGCTCAAACTCTTTGGCCAGCAAAACAAGGGACTGGACGTGAAGAGGTGGGAAGTCTTCCACAGAGAGAATGACCGTGATGGCACTCTCCTTGTGGTGGGTTTGGATCGGCTCTCCATGGCCAGCCTGGTCAAGACGAAGGGTATGGCGTTCTATGTGAACAAAGCAGTCTTCTTCAAAATTGGTAAGGCTTTGGTTGGCGCTGAAAACCGGACAACTGAGCCAATAAATAATAAAGGCAGCGATGAAGATAAGCGCTCACTGCAGCCAAAAAATGATGAGGGAGCCGAATCTACAATCACTGACTCCCAAGAAGACCGGTTACTGGAGGACCAATGATTGAAGTCGTCCAGATAAACCTCCATCGGAGCGAGGCGGCAACCAACGCTTTGATGGAAATAATAAATAAAGGTAAGACTCATATTGCTTTAATCCAAGAACCATGGACGATTCGAAACAAGGTTACTGGCTTAAATCACGTTAATTACCAACTGTTTTATGCAAATACAGGAACTAGACCAAGGACTTGTATTATATGTCACAAAAATTTATGTTATCTTTTTTCTCCAGAGTTGTCAACATCGGATGCTACAGTACTGAAACAAGGGAATGGAAGTGTATACCTAGCATCAGTATATCTGCCTTTCGATTCACCGACATTACCACCTACGTCGGAACTACAACGCTTGGTGAGGAAAGTCAAACAAACAGGTAACGAAGTACTAGTAGGTTGCGATGCTAACTCTCACCACGTCGCGTGGGGTAGTACTAACATTAATAAACGGGGCCAGGCCCTAGTAGAATTCTTGAATACTAACGACCTAATAACACTTAACATAGGTAACACGGCTACCTTCGTTAATAGAATAAGGGAAGAAGTATTAGATATAACAATATGTTCAGAAAATCTAATAGACGTGATACAGGAATGGAGGGTCTCTGAAGAACATTCTTTTTCTGATCACCGTTACATAAGGTTTAAGATAGCACGGCCACCGCCGAACCCAATAAGTTTCAGAAATAAGGCCAAAACTAAATGGACAAAATTCGGGAAGCTAATTAGAGAAAGACTAGGGCATGGACTTTTCGAGTGCCTAAGTGTTGAGGATATTGACACTAATGTTGACTACATTACGGATATATTAGTAAGGTCTTTCGAAGACAGCTGTCCGCTTCGAGAAAGGAAATCAGCCCAAGAGAAGCCTTGGATGACCGGGGAGATTCGCAACATTGGGAAAGAGGTCCGTAGACTTTACAATAGGGCACGCCGTAAAAAATCTCCAGTATACTGGGACGACTACCATAGAAGACTCAGAGAATATAACAAAATCACAAGAACAGCAAAACGAAACTCCTGGAAGCTATTCTGCGAACAGGTCGATAGCGTTAACGATGTTTCTAAAATTAAAAAGTTCCTCTCAAAAACTCATACCCAAACCGAAACAATGGTAGACGATATGGGCAGAAGAGTGGACTCAACCGAAGAGATGGTAAGACTTTTGATGAACACCCATTTTCCGCAAGGTACGACGGGCCAGACTGAGATACCGAACTACAGTGAAAATGAGGAACAACTAAGTCATATCATTACAGACCATATGGTCAAAGAAGCCGTAAGAAGCTTTTCACCATTTAAGGCACCAGGACCTGATGGAATATTTCCGGCACTACTACAGATGGAGGTGGATTACATATCAACTCATCTAGCCGCCATTTTCACAGCATGTCTAAAATTCGCATACACACCGAAGGCCTGGCAGGAGGCAAGGGTAGTTTTCATACCTAAACCCGGCAAGGCAAGTTATGCAACACCTAAGGCTTATAGACCAATAAGCCTAACATCGTTCTTACTCAAAACCATGGAGCGTATAGTGGATACCATGATTAAAAGTAAGATACCAGGCGAAATGCTAAAATTTAGACAACATGCCTATGTTAAAGGGCGATCGGTGGATACCGCCCTACACGATGTAGTACACAACATAGAAGAATCCTTCAATGGAAAGATGTATACACTTGCGGTATGTATAGACATTGAAGGGGCGTTCAATAATGTACGGACCGACACACTCATCCAATCCTTAGACCAGTTTCAGGTGGACCGGGCTCTCCGAGACTGGATAAGCCACATGCTAAGGAATAGATGGATAAATTGTGGGTCCCACGACATAAAAATAAGAGACAGAGTAGCACAGGGAACACCACAGGGCGGTATTTTATCACCACTCCTGTGGGTCACTACTATAAATAGTCTCCTAAGGATACTAACGGATGAAGGACTTAAACCAGTCTGTTACGCAGATGACGTTATAATACTTCTGAGGGGGAAGAATCCTAATCAACTTTGTAGAAGGGCCGAAACGGCTCTAAAAATTGCATATGACTGGGCTCGACCGAGAGGCCTAAATGTAAACCCAGAAAAGACAGAGATATGTCTGTTCACAAGGAAAACGAAGATTGGTCAGTATGATGACCCGCATTTCCTAAACAAAACAATTCCAGTTTCCAACAGGGTTAAATACTTAGGTGTTATCCTGGACAGGAAACTAAATTGGAAGTGCCACATAGAAGAACGAGCAAACAAGGCTCACATATGCTGGGCACTATGTAGAAGAGCCATTAGCTCAAAATGGGGCCTTAATCCAAGTATGACACAATGGCTCTACAAGAGCGTAATCAGACCTATTTTGACTTACGCATCAGTAGTGTGGTGGACATCAATGAAGAATAAGTGCAACATAATGATATTACAAAAGGTCCAACGAATGTGTTGTCTCGGCATAAGCGGGACAATGAGGACCACATCCAGTAGGGCATTGGAGACGATCTTGAATATCCAACCAATAGAAATACAGATTAGATATGAAGCTGCCCTCACGGCGACGAGGCTCAAAGTGATGGGCGAATGGATCGAAAGCGATCACGTGTCATATCATCAAAAGATAGCTGAGGTAGTGACGGTGGATTTAACTGACATATCATCAGTATCCGACAGAATACCTGAAAGATCAATGGTTGCTGAGTGTGAGACCATGATACCAGACAGACAATCCTGGATTGATGGAACCGTAGTACAGACAACATCTGGAAATTGCTGTTATACAGATGGATCGAAACTAGGGGAGAGAACGGGGCTAGGACTTTACATCGAAGAACCGGAAACCGAACTCTTATTCCGTCTGCCAGACCATAACACAGTCCTGCAGGCGGAAGTCCGAGCAATTACAGAATGTGTGAGCTGGCTTGGGACTAACACAAGACCAACAAAAGTGAATATTTTCACAGATAGCCAAATGGCTATTAGGGCGATAACGTCTAGAACGGTGAGGTCGAGGACCGTTTTAGATTGTAAAATGGCGATTAACGCCTACTCCGAATACGGCACTATATGCATCATATGGGTGCCTGGCCATTGCGGAGTAAGGGGTAACGAGAAAGCAAACGCCTTGGCATCTAGAGCCAGAGACTTGCAAACAACAACATTAGAGAACGCAAAACCCTTCAGAGTTATGCGTTCTGAACTACAAATATGGGCGAAGAACGCCCATATCACGCTATGGAATAGTGAAAACGTTGGGAAGACAACGAAGGTCTTGTGGGGTGACCCAAACGAGGACAAGGCCAAGACCTTACTGAGATTGAGCAAGGTAGAAATTAGTAAGATCATGGGCGTCCTTACAGGACACACATGCTTACAAGCACACCTACATAGGATAGGAGTTGTAGATGACAGCATATGTAGGGCATGCGGGGAGGATGATGAAACGTTGGAGCATTTCCTCTGCCACTGCCCAGCGTTCGCCAACAATAGATCACGTTTCTTAGGAAATGATGCTATACCAGACTTGACCCAACTTAGGGGCGTAGACTGGAAGAAAATTAAGGACTATGTCGACAGTACAGAGTTCCTAAAATAGCTTACCGACCTTTCTAAATAATAACAATTAGAGCGCACAACAGGCCGAATACTGGCTTACGTGTATGTCCAAGGACATGAGGTGGAATTTCACCGCCTCCTCTTCTCAACCTAACCTAACCTAACCTAAGATCTCGAATTATCTCTTTTTTAAATGTGTAATATGTAATGCTATTGTATTCTGTATAAGTTTTTTGTGTGTCTATATAACTAGAAACATTTTAATTGTTGTATGTACCGGCTGTTGATACTTTTCTGTAGCTGGTATTTCCACCCTCTACTTTTAACCCGCCATGGTCCGGATCATGGTGTGTACGCAATCCCTACGATATGGGGATGTGGCCCCCTCGGTCGGAAGGGGCGGGTAAGAGTGGCTGCGTTGGGACCGTTCGTAAAAAAAAAAACAAAGGAAATTTACAAAAACAAATATCCGTGCATGTCTCTCACTCCCTCCGTTGAAAGGCGGTTAAGTATTAATGGGAGGAATGCTACATTTCTGTGACAACTACAGAAATTAACGCAACAACAACGCCTCGAAGCCCCTTTTTAACCGCCAAAACCCCAAACAGTGCGCGCTCTTTCTCACCGCAGTTGTCAAGTAATGAAACAAATCAAACAGAAATGCTAACAAATACAATGAAAAATAACGAAGTGCCTAAAAGTATGCTCTCAAGTACAGTAGCTTATCCGAATGGAAATAGTGTGGCAACAATCCCCAAAGGTACAAATCCAAACAGTACAACGGGCAAATATGATAAAATTCAAACTGGTATAGATACATTTTAGTGACAAAACGAAAGGCAAATGCAAGGTCTCCTCACAAGGAACCAGATCCCAAAGTTCCCAAGGGATTTTTTTTTGTATTAATGTTTTCTCATGTATCTGTTCTTCAATCTTTATATTTTTTAGGCTAAAACTTATTATTATATAGTTATAATAATCAAAATGTTCCTAATCTGTAATTATGTTCTTCTGATGTTTCTCGCACTGTAATCCATTGAATTTGAATTGAATTTATAAATAAGATGAAATAAAATGAAATGAATGAATGAATGAATGCGGTAAGTTCGAACCGATTTGACCTCCTCATCTCTGAGGAAAATAATGAAGAAACAAATGAAACTACAAGAGAACCCAAACCATCTCCACTTTTATTGCGGGAACAAACAACTAACACGTTGGTAAATAAGCTGTCCCAGCTACTAGGCACAGAAAACTTCTATGTTGCTTCACTTCGTAGAGGCAATGTATACGAAACTAAAATTCAGATACACCGAAGTGTTTTATAGAAAGGTGGTTGGGTTGCTCGATCTAGACTACACTTACCAGCTTAAGAGTTCGAAAGGTCTTGTGGTAGTAATTAAGGGTATTGATAGTACAGTTCCAACAGCTGAATTAATCGATGAACTAGCTAAAGAGGGTTACGAAGTTAGGTTTAGGTTAGGGTGGCAGCCGTTTTTTTTTATACAAGCTCACGTAGACCAGTTTAGGTTCCTAGTGTATGTATATCAAGTGGACGATTTTAGGAGAGAGGCCCCACCGCGACCCTACAGCCTTTTTGCAGGAATATAAGACGACTTTGGCCTTCCTTACACGTTCCATTACGTTAAGTCTAAATAACAGTTTTCTATCTAGAATTATTCCTAAAAATTTTGCACTTTCAGAAAAGAATAGATCTGTTCCATTTATCCGAGGTGGAGGGTCCACATGTGGGACTGTATTCATCCTAGTAAAGAGAACCAATTCTGTCTTGTTTGGGTTTACGCCCAAACCGCTGCTTCTGGCCCATCTAGCCAATTTGAACAGAGCCACCTGTAGAATGTCTCGGAGGACGTTTTCGAATTTGCCACTCACTGCGATTGCCACGACCTTGCAGCCACAACGTTCTAGATCTAGCAGGATTTCATTCCCTCTGTTTACAAACCTTGTTAGAGTTGTGGACCCAGAACATGCTGTTATGCGTCTTCTGTTGAGCATACTTTGAATTAGTCTAATCAAACTGGAGTTAATTTTTAGATGTGACAGTGCCGCAATTACTGCATCCGAGTGAATGTTGTTAAAAGCCCCTTCTATGTCAAGAAATGCAGGGACGATTCGATAGTGCTCACAAGTTCGTGCAGGGCTGATTCTGTAGACTTCCCCTTATTGTAAGCATGTTGGTTCACCGACAGGAGTTTTGTATCCAGGTTTTCCCTAATGAAATAATCTAAAAGTCTTTCCAGACCTTTTAATAGGAAGGAGGATAGGCTAATTGGTCTGAAGTCTTTTGGCCTAGTGTGTGATATGTTCCCCGCTTTAGGTATGAATACCACTTTGGTATCGGATGTATGATTCGGATGTATGAAAGCCTGATACAGCCTACATACATTTTCTCCAGCCAGGGATTAATGTACTTCAACATTTTCTGCTGGAGTGATGCCGTCTGGTTCAGGTGACTTGTAGGGCTCAAAGCTATTATTAGCCCAGCTTATTCTGGATCTCTCAGTCAACAAGCTAGCGAAGCTTGCAGTCCACTCGCACTCTTGTTGGTCCTGCTTATCCTCTGGTTCTGTAAGAGAGTTCCCCGGGAAATGTGTGTCGAGCAGTACATTGAGCGACTGCTCGCTGTTTTTGGTCCAATTATTTGCCTCATCCTGCAAGTAACCCACTGTACAGGGTGAAACTGATAGTATTTTCCTCAGCCTTGCGGCGTGGGAGACCTTTTCCATTTCGACACAGAAGGTATACCAAGAGCGTCTTTGCTCTTTATAGGCATCCCAAATATAAGCGACCCCTGTAGATTTAGCCTTGTTGAGTAGCTTGTTGCAGTTCTTTTTTATAGCCGTTAGCACAGAAGTCCACCATTGGGGTTTAGTTTGCCAGAAGGTTTGTACAAAAGAAAATTTTGGGAAAATCCTCTAGAAAAATCGGAAATTGGACAAATCTAAAATAGACAAAATAAAATAGGTCTTTTTTAATCAACACTGTTATTTATTTTCTATTAAACGAAAAAGTCATTTTCTATTAAACAAATGTGCTATTTTTCTTGCTGCAATTCATTCGAAGTTTGCCTTTTATTACACTGATTTCGGATAGTCATATATCGTGTATCACATCCGCAAACGGTACAAGCATTACGATCAATTAAAATTCATTGCGATATTTATCACTTCGATAATTTTTTCAGAAAATAAGCTTGAGTATAAAAAGTGAATTGACCGAACGATGAAGGGTTTACGAGGTGATTCGAGAAAAGCTCTTCCCGTCATCTCGAAATCTACTGCTGCCGATGAAATGAATTCATGCCTGAAATCGCATGTCGAGAAGTTGAAATTTACCGCGAACATGAGAGTCGCATTGCAGAACGACTCATCGACTTTTGAATTCTCGAGACAACTGCTGGCGCTTGGCAATGGCCGAATTCCTGTTGATATTTCCACTGGATTGATATCGTTCCCGGAAAAATTTTGCGAGTTCATATCGTCGAAGGAGAAAATCATCACCAAAGTGCTCCCAGGCATTGAACAAAATTATAAAAATTTCGATTGGATTAGTGAAGGGCAATATTAGCAGCGAAGAATAAGGACGTCAATAGCTTGAATTTGATTATACAAAGTAAAATGGCTGGAGAACTGCATTCGTACAAATCCGTTGACAGCGTGATCGACGAGGATGAAGCGACAAACTATCTGACGGAATTTTTGAACTCGCTTGATGTGCCAGGAGCTCCGCCGCATAATTTACAGCCGAAGGTGGGGTCGATAATAATCATGTTGCTGTACGCGGTCGTCCGTCAAGAAACTGATTAACAATGTGATTCAAGCTACGATCATCAAGGGAAAATTCAAAGGAAAGAAAATCCTTATCCCACGAATTCCGATTATTCCAACTGTTCTTTGATTCCAATTCAAGCAGATTCAGTTCCCTGTACGATTGGCTTTTGCGATGACAATCAATAAATCTGTTCTTTCATTCCAATTCAAGCTGATTCAGTTTCCTGTACGATTGGCTTTTGCGATGACAATCGCGTGTTGTAAAACCGTCTCCGTTGTTTGTTTTTGCGCCGGAAAACAAATCAAAAAACATTGTTTATCATATTGCACTCTACTGAAATTGAATCCACTCAAATAAATCGCATTAACATTTTAACTATCTGTGTTTTATTATCACTCTGGAGTTTATCTGAAGGCGTTCAATCGGGGCGAGTCGAAGTTCGCCGGGTCCGCTACACGCTGAAAAAATATCGCTTCTGTAGTATATTGTCCCAAACATATTCGGCATGAAACATATATATGTTTTGGGTACACTCTAAACATATAGTATTTGGTACATACAACAATTATATAATTAGGTAGATGTCGTTCCAAAAAAACATTGTTTACATCCCAACATGTTATTATTTGGGACTATTATTTCCGAAACAAATATTTATTTGCATTTAAGTATTCGAAAAATACATAAATCGTGTAAAAATTTTTCAGTAATTAGTTATTTTTTTAGAAATGTTAAATGTTTGTAAAATAATAATTGAAATCTTATGATCTTGGATCAAAATAAATTACTTGGAGGATTGACAACTAATGTGGCTTGGAATACTCAGAAAATATTAATAATTGATTTAAAACGGAAGTTAATATGGTATCATAACTGGGAGGTACTATTCGAAAACAAGGAAAAATTAAAACTGAAATTCGAAAAAGTCAGTAAATGTTTTGAAACATTTTTTAAATAAAATATATTTGGAGAAATTCCTAAACAATAATTTTATTGGTATTTAAACACATATTTTATTTGAGAAATTTAGTTTGCAAATAAATGTTGATGTAATATATTAATATATGCGTTCCAAATATATTTTATTGATTTTCAAATAAAATTTTTTTGCTCATAAATATATAATATTTTAAAATTTGTGTTCCAAATATATTTTCTTTCCATTGAAACGTATCAAAAAAGGCGATTTTGCCTCGTGTAGTTATATGTATATATAAATAAATACGAGGTCGCCCTTGGCGACGATGTCCCTGAGGGTTCCATGCATGTGGTGCTCTGGCTACTTCTGACAATGGTCGTCTAAGAATATGGCCGATTCATGTCCACTTTTTTCTACGTATTTCTTCTATTATTGGTTTGCACTTTGCTTTTAACCATAGATCTTCATTTGATATCCAATTAGGCTAGTAAATTCGCAGTATTTGTTTAAGACATTTACAAACGACTGAATTTTGTTTTGCGTATATATTGTGAGGCTCCATGTCATACAGCCACATAACAAGACTGATTTTACGCTACAATTGAATATCCGTAGTTTTGTTTGATATGTTTCCAGCCCGTCATACCTTGTGCAGTTTGAGGAAGGCTACACGTGCTTTGTTTTTGCGATCACTTATATAAATTTCGGAACCACCATCTTTGGATATTTTGCAACCGAGGTAGACGATTGAATTCACGTCTTATCTTTAGGGGTGTATTTTTTGGGTTCCTATTCGCATCAATTTGGTTTTCTTATAGTTTATCCTCAATCCAACTTTATTGGCGTTTTCTGCAAGATTTTTCAATTTATGTTCGATATCCGTAAATCTATGTGTCATTAGGCAGATATCGTCAGCATAGTCAATATCATTCAGATATTCGAACATGTTCATGACACCGTCCAACAATAAAAGAAATAATGTGGGGGAAAGTATGCAACCCTGTCACTTCTGCAGCTGTGATGTATGGATTGCTTTCCCTACCGTTAAAACGAACTTTATGCTGAGCACCATCATAAAGATCCCGAATTAGTACTACTATTTTGTCAGGAATGCCTTATCAATTAGTGCCGACCATATAGATTTGCGAATAACTGTATCGAAGCACGTTCAAAATCAACGAATTAAAGATACAAGTTGGAGTTGTATTCAACGGTCTGCTCTATAATTATACGTAAAGTGTTAATGTGATCCGCACACGATCATCCTGGCCTAAAATCAACGAAGGGTTGATCGTTCTTGGCCTGTCATCATCTGTGAAGAATTCGCGCCATCTCTCGAGCTGTAGGTCAGTAGTGGTTAGTTCGGAACGATCTATTGCTTCAAAGTACTGGTACCCCTTATATTATTACCACTTACCTGTTCAATGGCCGAGTATACACCGCGCAGGTTTTCAGTATTTGACGCTTTTTCAGCTTATTCTGCTACATCATTAAAAAAATTTCACTATCTGCACGAGCCATATAAACTACTCCACGCGCTGCCTATCGGTATTCGATTCTTACTACTGATTTGGTCTCAGGTGTTTTTGCTCGGAGAAGCATTGACCGAATTTGTTTCCGTTTCTTAATTTCATTCCACGTCTCAGGACTTATCCATGGCTTAATTTTGTTACGTTTAACTCCGAGAATATTTTTTGCGGTTGTCTTGCAAGCTTCCATAATATTCGACCACGTATTTACATTATTAGCGGATAAGTGCAACTGAAGAGTTTGGTTATACAAAGATGCTACCTCGGGATCTTTAAGGCGTGAGATATTATACTTTTCCAACTTCTTCTGTTTACCGCTGACAGCTGCTGGACGCAGTCGGAGTGTCGCCGCAAGAAGGTCATGATCACTGGCAATATCCGCACCGCGTCTCGTTTGAACGTCCATTATGATTCCCAGAAAAAGTTTAAAGTTTTAACTAACGGTGATGTGATCAATTTGGTTGCGTGTGTGACGTGTGAGTATTTGTGGATGCTTCTGTGAGAAAATGTTGTTCCTCCGATGAACATATGGTTGCGCGCGCAGATATGCACTAGTCTGTCACAGTTGTTGTTGCCGAAATCACCAAGACCATGCCTTCCCATCACTTCTTGCAAATTCTCGCTATCGCTTCCCACTTTGGCATTGAAATCGCCCAGGTGTATCTTGATATCCGAAGCGGGCAGGGAGCTGGCAACTAAGTCAAGTTTATTATAGCATTCATCTTTGCATGTGTCAACATTCGGTTCCGTAGGAGCGTAACATTGAATGACGGATATCTTTTCGAAGTTTTTAGTTAAATCTAGCAGTAATGGTATGCGGTGTGATATAGTTTTGTATTCTATTAAAGCTTTCCGTCCTTTGGATGACATTAATATACCGACGCCATTTATTTTAATGGTTACGATACCAGAGTATATAAAGAAGTGACCAGAGGTCATATTTTTTGTACCGCTGCTAAGCCATAATACTTCACTTACGCCAAGTATGTCAATATTATAGGAAACCATCTCTTTGCGAAGTTGTTCCAGCCTCGTTGTTTCAGAGAGAGTTCTAAAGTTCCCGATCCTAGTATTTTGGTTGCCAATAAACCCTCTAGGCAGGGCCGCCTTCTCACTTTAGATACTAACAAAGGGAAGTCAGTATGGTATTTCCAGGGAATACTTGATCAAAGATCAGAAGTAATGAGTTACTTGAAAATTTCATCAAATGAATCACTCCTGGCCATTTCTAAGTGAATGGCAATCATACCGAAATACACATCCGTAAAACTCCCCATTCCCCAACTAATACAGATCCCAGCGGTTTACTATTGCCTTTTACAGGTATGTGCGCTACGACAACCTTATTTGCTCCAGTAAAATACCTAAGTATTTAGTACTTTCAGAGAAGGGAATTTAAATACCCCCAAGGAGACAGGTGTAACTCTTGATACCTTATTTCTCCTGGTGACAAGAACTAGTTCCGTCTTGGTCGGGTTAACACCAAGACCATTACCCGAAGCCCATCTTGCGGTTGTATGAAGGGCCCGCTGTAATATGTCTCTGAGAGTGTCCAGAAACTTCCCTCTAACAGCTATTGCTTCGTCATCTGCATAGGCAACAACTCTGACACCCATTATCTCTAGAGAAAGCTAAATATTGTTTATGAAGAGATTCCATAGCAGAGGTCACAGAACACCCCCTTGGGACGTTCCCCTGCTGACAAATCAATGGAGGTCACTTGACCCTTAACTAGCTGAAGTGCGTCTCTTAATTATTTAGAAGGTTATGAATGAACCTACGTATATTGCTGCAGGGTTTCTAAAGCCATAATTACAGCGGCTGGATTTTTGATATTGAAGGCCCCCTATATATTTAAGAAAGCTACCATAGTCTATTCCTTACCAGAGAGGGATCCTTCAATAAAGCTGGCTAGATCATGTAGGGCGGTTTCAATGGAATTGCCCTTGCCGTAGGCATGCTATTCAGTGGACAGTAGCCTGTTATCAATTTTAGTCCTAAGGTAACTATCTATTAATCTTACCACCGTTTTAAGGAGAAATGATGATAGACTAATTGGCCGGAAATCCTTAGCTCCAATGTGGAACGGCTTTCCCGCTTTTGGGATGAAAACAACCTTGGTTTCTTGGTATGTATGCCTGATTCATACAACATATGTATATCTCTCGGAGCCAGGGAGCAATTGTATCAGCCACTGCTTGTTGCTCCGCGGCGAGGCATTGTCTGGTCCTGGCGACTTAAAAGGTTTAAAGCTTTTGATAGCCCAAAGAATTCTAGATTGGGTTACAATCTCGTTGGCAACCTCTGATGGCTGTACTTCAAGGGAATCTCCAACTGATGTATTCTATGCCTCTTCAGAGTTGCCCGGGAAATGTGTATCCAGGAGCACTCCCAGCAATTCCCCACTGGGCGTAGTCCACGAACTGCCATCTTTCTTTATGTACCCAATAGTACAAAATATTGAGCCTAAAATTTTCAGTAACCTTGAGGCTTCGGACGAGCTTTCTACGCCACTACAGAAATCTATCCCGGATTAATTTTGAGACTTTCTCAACCCTTTTTTACAGTTTATTCCTTGTATGTGTCCCAGTCCTATAGGGCTCTGAGGAATTGAATTAGCCTTAACATTGTGTGGGAAGAAGTTATAAGAAAACTTCGCATTCAAGCAAAAGCTAATATCTATGGTCGGAAAAGCTATCCAAAATATTCCAATCAGAAATCCTACCACTTAATTACTCGGTGACAAGGGTGACATCGAGCACCTCCTGTCTGTTTCTAGCCCATGTCGTTGATGTCAGTACATACATCGGTCTTAGTTCATTTCGTTTGCGGCTCCCACCGGTGATATCAATGCACAGGATGGAGTCTCAGTTTAATGTGCCATATAAACGGAAGCCAACCAAACATGGTAGTTTTCTACTATGCCTTCGCTACTAAAAGTATACAGGCTCTACGTCTTCTATTACCTGTACCTTGAAGAAGCGTTAACTCTGGCGTCCTAAGCCCACAAACCATATCTCCATTCAGCCGTGGTTCATGGATTAGGACCATGAACGTCTTCCATTACCTGTACCTTGAAGAAGCGTTAACTCTGGCGTCCTAAGCCAACAAACCATATCTCCATTCAGCCGTGGTTCATGGATTAGGACCAGGTTATCCCTCATTGCATCAGGAGGTGTTTTAATGCAGCTGATGCAGTCTTAGAGTGGTGGAGATTAATCTGTAGGAACCGGACCATTGTTAAATTTCGCCACCACCGTTAAATCTGTCTCGTCGTCTTTGTCCGCTAGAAGCTCATCCCCACTGGATTCTTCTGTACAATTAATCCCATTCTTCTTCATTCTGATGAATCCATTTATCTGTATGATCCATTCATCTGTATGAAGAATACCATTCATCCTAACGATGAATCTCATTCATCTCTTGAATTTGGTTCACTTAAACTTTTTTGTATTAAATAAAACAAAAACTAGAAAAATTGAATAATTTTTTAATTAATTAATTGAATTGTATTTATAATATAAGCATAAGGAATAAATTAATAATGAATTTTTGATAAATAATTGTTTTTATAAAAAAATTTCACATTAAACAAAACTTTTTACTTGAATTTTGCAGAAAAAATAACAAATATATTCAATACAAAAGTATTCAACACATTGTTATTAGTTAAACAAGTGATAACTTATTACGTGGAATGTAGTCAGAAATTTTAGGGATGTTCAGTATTCAAAAATATTCTGCCACTTTTCAACCTATTGCTCGATTGTGGAAGCAGTGATATGAATAGCGCTAAAGTCATGATCAATCTGTAAGACATTTTATAAGAATTTCAATATTATTTTTAAATATATTCTTACAAGTTTGATCGGCGTAGTGTCATATCGCCCAAAAAGCGACACCCAAAATCGATTGTCTTAAAATGTCATTGATCGATACGCAATTTCATAAAGCCCAAGACTTTTTTGGGCAATATCACTTTTCAATAAATATAAAATTTTGCAAAGCACGGACCAAAGTGTATTTTGCAAAGCACGGACCAAAGTGTAGTTACGTGGCCGGTTAAAGATTTTCTCATCCGAGGGTATGTCCAAAGGTGACTAGGCGGACCAAATTGTCTTCGAGTGCACGGTCTTCAGCCGGTATTGAAGATTTTCTCGCCTGGGGTATGTCCAATAGCGACTACGGTCTTTTCAAAGAAACGTTGACCCGCGTAGCAGTCTTTGACATACCAAAGAGGAGAAAATCTTCAACCCTGGCCAAAGCCCGGCCTCGCATACACACTTTGGACCGCATAGCCGTCATTGGACATACTCCATAGGAAAAAATATTTAATCCCGGCCGAAGGCCTGTCGCACAAGGACAGTTTGGTTCGCATAGCCGTCTTTGGACTTACCTCAGAGGACAACATCTTTAACCTCGGCCAAAGGCCGGCTACCTGTACACTTTAATATGATATTTATTAAAGTAAACTTTTAGAACAAATTGTTTACCTACACGCAAAGAAAAAAATCGTTACTCCCAAACGAAAAATTAGACAAACGAATTTCGTTTGTGGTGTATGTTTGTCGCAAACGATTTATGTTTATCCCAAAACCCAAAGA
Organism: Eudasyphora cyanicolor; assembly: GCA_963930755.1. Lineage (NCBI taxonomy): Eukaryota > Metazoa > Arthropoda > Insecta > Diptera > Muscidae > Eudasyphora > Eudasyphora cyanicolor. The sequence goes on from OZ005737.1 coordinate 109,741,963, forward strand.
AACGTTTATAGCAAACGGTTAGTGTACTTATCGTAAATGATTTATATTTATTACAAACCCTGTGAAACGTTTAGTGCAAACGGTTATTGTGTTTGTCACAAGCAATGCCTGTTTATCCCAAACCCTGTAAAACGTTTATTGCAAACGGTCATTGCGTTTGTCGCAAGCAATGTCAGTTTAACAATAAATGGGAAAACGATTGACGCAAAAGAAAATTGTTGATTGAATTATGATATTTAATATGTTTTACTAAATTATGTTTATAATCAAAAATGTCACAATTGTTAGTAAAATGTACCCGGGAGCTCCCCGACAAACACCTTTGCTATTATTTGGCAGCTATCTTCTAATTGAGTTGTAGACAAACTGCATATAAGAAAGCATGTATGTTAGAACATATTAAAAATGTAGTAGTCCATCGTATGGATCAAAGCGAGATGTTATCTTACCATATATCAAACTTTTTAGTCAAAAGTTTTATAGGTCACTATTCTTACTCAAATGCTGACTGACTATACTAAACTACATCAGAAAATAACATGAAAAACTTCGGGTGAAAAATCGTGTTGCATAGTGTCATCAAGTTAAACTGTTTAGCGTTCAAAATATCAGCAGTTTCCAGAAGTATCCAGTTGTATTGTGCCTGAATAAATTTATTTCACAATTACCATTAGCAGCTTCAGTACCTAAACGTGTGATAATTGATTGTTATTGATTTTAATTTACGTATTCACAATTTAAGGCGTGTGGAAAAATAACCAGTTAGTCGTTAACAAAAGCAATAGATGGTCTCAGTTTCTGTTAAAATCTATTGTTTTTGTTATTCCGGCTTTCCACAAAATATTCAAAATTTTCATGCAGTGCTCGATCCAATTTTTGCTATTAACTATCTGGTTATTGTCCCACATGTCTTCATTTCATTTACCTATAACATTAAATTGGAGTCCGCAGTATATTTGCGAAATATCGCACCTTCGATAATTTAGATTCTTTGGTTTAATTAATTCTTTGAATGAAATCATTTTGAGTTCACTGATAAAACTATTTTTAATTTTGCCACACACGCGCACGAATACCGAACACCAAAAGCGCCAGTAGAAAACTAAAGGCCCACCAGCATACGACTCTACGCATGCTTCGTACGATTGCAATTTTATGAAATTGTATAACAGTGCGGAGGGAGGGATGCAGATAAATAAATTTCCACCACCATCTGTTAATAAAGCAACGCGGACAAACATGTATGCAACGTTGCAACGTCGCTCTTTGTGTTGTATACACACACATCTGCATGTTTTGAGTTCCGTACACATATCTGCACATATTATTCCTTCATATAAATAATAAAAAAGGTACAAAACCGCACTCTCACAACTCTCTTTAATATATTCTGTTTAAACCTGAAACAATTTAATTTATATTCAATAATTTTGCTCGATGTATTTGCCGTAGTTAAACCCTCGTTAAAATCTGTCTACTCATTTTGAATGCAACATTGTAAGAGTAGCTTTACAGATTTTAACGAGAAACTACTTGTAGCATTGTTTACTTTTTGCTGCCGCCTTTCTCCATCAAACCACTTGTTCGCGATCCCACCTATCGAAAGCATCTTGTTGCTCTCGCTCTCTCCTCCCGCATATCGCTGCATACATACATATATATACAACAACACCGCCTCTATATTAAATAAAGCTTTGGCACTAATTATAGTGCTATTACACTAGCTTGGCACTAACCTAGTGTAATGGATACAGAGGTGTATTTTCTAAGGTCGACCATACAAAAATGTGTGCTTTTTTAGACCGGAAGTTGTGAAATTATTGATCTGGCAATTACATTTTTTCCAATTGCTAAATTGCTAACGTCATTGACGTAAGGCCAGGCGAACGAACGAACGAACCTTAGAGAAACCAAATTCCTGACGAAAGTGAGTGTCTGGTTTTCGCTCGCAGAGACTTTCGTTAGAAATACAGAAACAGGCCGATAATGTCAAAGTAAGTATAGTGCAGTGTAGTAATAAGTGTGAGCTCGCGATTTTTAAAGCAATAAAAGTGTTAGTGTTGTTAACAAAAAGGTCGTCTTATAGCACGTCGCGAAACCCCTCCCTCTACACGCGTCTCGTTTCAACCGTCGTTCATAGTTGAGGTTACATACGTACGTGTATACAGACCGTAACCTCGGGAAATTTTTTTTGAAATTAATAATAGGGTTTCGTGCGTCATCATTTTCGATAAGATTTTGAAAATTAAATTATATAACGTGCACCCTACATACGGTCAATTCGACTTTTTTAAATAAAAGTGTGACTTTTTTATTGTTTTCGGTTTCGGTTCGGTTTACTGTCCTGTTCGTTGGGTTTTCACCATATTGGTTGCGTGCGCCCTACAGTCGGTCAAGCCGATCTGTAATTGAATTTAAAGGTATTTTTTTTAAATTTTCTGTTTTTTATTTATTTTTGCTGGGTTTTTGGTGCCCATTCGATAAATTTCGTTATTTTCGCGAGAAAATAATATTTTGGAAAAATATCTCGGTACACGGAAAAAAATTTGTGAAGCAATTTTTAAATTTAATTATATATTTATTTTTTGATTGAATTTTATTGCATTTAATTTGTTTTTAAACATTTTAGTCGTTTGTTTTCTTTGTCTTGTCGGATTTTTTACGAATTAGCTGGTTCTTAACGATTCTTTTCACAAATTATAGAACATTTATAGTTGTTTGCTTTCGGTTTGTTCTTCATAACTACACGTCTCTTCCTCCTCTTAATTTCTTTGTCAGAGCTTCGGATGCTCTTACAAAATTTAGTGCAAATTTTGTTTTGGAAATGGATGACGATTTTGATGTTTATAGTCTCGAGATTCGTAGCGCGGAAGTTAATAAAATATGGAGTAAGGTACAAGATACGTACGACAAATACCTTACGTATTTGGAAACCGCCGAGAAAGTTGAGCTGAGGGTAAATATGATGCTTCTTACAAAACGTTTATGAATTGTTTAGCGGGAAAGTTAGCCGATTTTCGTGGTTTGAGGCGTTCGGCCTCTCGGTCTACAATTGTTAATTCAGCTCAGTCTGTACCTGAGCTTTCGGACCATTCTAGTCCAAATGGTTCTATGGTAAATGAAACGCGTTCTCTTGCGAAAGACTCTCGTAGATCGAATGGGGGAAATAGTGAGGTCTTGCGACGTGAAATGTCCGACCTAGTCAATAGTGAAACTATGCACAATTTGTCGTTGCCCCCATGTGTTGTCGATATTTTTGAGGGAGACTTTCTTTCTTGGCCCACTTTTAGGGATTTTTTCAGCGCTGTGTGTATAAACAATTCTCGTCTAAGCGATATTGAGCGATTTTGCCATTGTTTCGAAATTTCCGCTCACACATCGTAGTTTTTGGCAAGCATTAAGGGATGCCTACGATAATCCTCGAATTCTTGTCCAGAATCAACTGAAGACTCTCTTTGCATGGTGTTAAATAGTGAGACTAGTGCAGGATAAAAATCAATTCAACGCGGAATAAATAGTTGTCTTTCAGCCTTATCGATATATGATATTCGCACAGATAATTGGGATCCTATCCTTATTTTGATCTGCCTCCAACGTTTGCCGAGGCTTACCCAAACCTTATGGGAACAAAGTGTTAGGGACAAATCTGCTCTTTCATTGTGGAAAGACATTCATTTCTTTCGGAAAGGATCCGCACTCTCGTGTGCCTCAACGACCTAAGGGGATTCTCCAAAACGGTCAAACCCCAAAATTAGAACGCATTTTACGAATGCCGCATCTTCGAAACCATCGAGTCCACCCCCAATTGTTAAATGTATACTTTGTCCTAAAGAAGGTCACAGGCTCTCCAAATGTCTTCATTATATCGCCCTCGGAAAGATATAATGTTGTAAAACGCAATCGTTTGTGTTTTTTGTGTGAATTGCTTAGTAAAGGGACATGACGTGAAGAATTGTTCAAGTGAACATCATTGCTTCAGATGTGAAGCGAGACACCACACTCTACTGCATCGTGAAAGTCAGGGTTCGGCTTTTGCTACTACTACCACTAACACTAGACCGGTTCCAAATCCTCAAATCCTCGGCTGGATGTATCCCTCGGCAGGTATTTCATGCTGCCTCGAGTAAAGCTGCTCTTTTGGGAACAGCAATGGTTAACATAGTTCACCATGGTGATTCGTACCCTGCTCGGGCTTTGATTGACCCTGCTTCTGAGGCCTCGTTTCTTTCAGAGCGCTTGCAGGACAAGTTGGAAAATTCTGGTGCATTCAACAAATGCTACCATTTCCGACGTTAATCGAGCAATTTCGGCAACATCCAGAAAAATTTGTACGTTGAGGATTGGAACATCTTTCGATGCATCGATAGTCCTTGAAACTACTGCCTTAATTCTTCCTTCGATTTCTGAAAATCTTCCCTCCTTTACGGTCGCTTCTGATTTTAAGAAAAAAATGCCAACGCTTCGTCTGGCTGATCCAAATTTGTTTGATTCGCGACCCGTAGACCTCTTGATAGGAGCGGGCCTATATCCTCAAATCGTCTTAGAAGGATTTATTCAAATTTCGTCTGGATCATTACTTGCCCAGAACACTATCTTCGGTTGGCTTATTACGGGTCCTGTCCCTACCAACCAAGTTCAGACTAATTACGATGGTGAATAAGGCTTTTGGCGTTCTTGGTTTCATTAAGCGTTGGGCGAAAGAATTCTCAGACCCTTATGTAACAAAACAGTTGTATACTTCCCTAGTTAGACCTATTCTAGAATATGGGTCTGTAGTGTGGGACCCACAATACGGGACTTATGTCGATAAGATCGAATCTGTTCAAAAACAATTTTTATTGTTCGCTTTGAGGCATCTTCATTGGAATAGTGATTTTGTTCTTCCACCCTACACTAGCAGGTTGAGTTTGATAAAACTGCCTACTCTTAAGAGCAGACGTATTATGCTGAACTCCACTATGGTTCTGAAGGTGATAAATGGTCCATCTACTTTCATAATTTCTAAGATCAGATTTAATGTTCCTTCCAGGTCTTCCCGATATTACCAATTACTGCATATTGATTTTCAGCGTACAAATTATGCATCTGCAGAACCTATTCGTAGAATGTGCATGGATTTTAACACTTTATGCGAGGTTATTGAAATTGATGTACCAATTGATGTAGTAAGATCTCGAATTATCTCTTTTTTAAATGTGTAATATGTAATGCTATTGTATTCTGTATAAGTTTTTTGTGTGTCTATATAACTAGAAACATTTTAATTGTTGTATGTACCGGCTGTTGATACTTTTCTGTAGCTGGTATTTCCACCCTCTACTTTTAACCCGCCATGGTCCGGATCATGGTGTGTACGCAATCCCTACGATATGGGGATGTGGCCCCCTCGGTCGGAAGGGGCGGGTAAGAGTGGCTGCGTTGGGACCGTTCGTAAAATAAAAACAAAGGAAATTTACAAAAACAAATATCCGTGCATGTCTCTCACTCCCTCCGTTGAAAGGCGGTTAAGTATTAATGGGAGGAATGCTACATTTCTGTGACAACTACAGAAATTAACGCAACAACAACGCCTCGAAGCCCCTTTTTAACCGCCAAAACCCCAAACAGTGCGCGCTCTTTCTCACCGCAGTTGTCAAGTAATGAAACAAATCAAACAGAAATGCTAACAAATACAATGAAAAATAACGAAGTGTCTAAAAGTATGCTCTCAAGTACAGTAGCTTATCCGAATGGAAATAGTGTGGCAACAATCCCCAAAGGTACAAATCCAAACAGTACAACGGGCAAATATGATAAAATTCAAACTGGTATAGATACATTTTAGTGACAAAACGAAAGGCAAATGCAAGGTCTCCTCACAAGGAACCAGATCCCAAAGTTCCCAAGGGATTTTTTTTTGTATTAATGTTTTCTCATGTATCTGTTCTTCAATCTTTATATTTTTTAGGCTAAAACTTATTATTATATAGTTATAATAATCCAAATGTTCCTAATCTGTAATTATGTTCTTCTGATGTTTCTCGCACTGTAATCCATTGAATTTGAATTGAATTTATAAATAAGATGAAATAAAATGAAATGAATGAATGAATGAATGCGGTAAGTTCGAACCGATTTGACCTCCTCAGCTCTGAGGAAAATAATGAAGAAACAAATGAAACTACAAGAGAACCCAAACCATCTCCACTTTTATTGCGGGAACAAACAACTAACACGTTGGTAAATAAGCTGTCCCAGCTACTAGGCACAGAAAACTTCTATGTTGCTTCACTTCGTAGAGGCAATGTATACGAAACTAAAATTCAGATACACCGAAGTGTTTTATAGAAAGGTGGTTGGGTTGCTCGATCTAGACTACACTTACCAGCTTAAGAGTTCGAAAGGTCTTGTGGTAGTAATTAAGGGTATTGATAGTACAGTTCCAACAGCTGAATTAATCGATGAACTAGCTAAAGAGGGTTACGAAGTTAGGTTTAGGTTAGGGTGGCAGCCGTTTTTTTTATACAAGCTCACGTAGACCAGTTTAGGTTCCTAGTGTATGTATATCAAGTGGACGATTTTAGGAGAGAGGCCCCACCGCGACCCTACAGCCTTTTTGCAGGAATATAAGACGACTTTGGCCTTCCTTACACGTTCCATTACGTTAAGTCTAAATAACAGTTTTCTATCTAGAATTATTCCTAAAAATTTTGCACTTTCAGAAAAGAATAGATCTGTTCCATTTATCCGAGGTGGAGGGTCCACATGTGGGACTGTATTCATCCTAGTAAAGAGAACCAATTCTGTCTTGTTTGGGTTTACGCCCAAACCGCTGCTTCTGGCCCATCTAGCCAATTTGAACAGAGCCACCTGTAGAATGTCTCGGAGGACGTTTTCGAATTTGCCACTCACTGCGATTGCCACGACCTTGCAGCCACAACGTTCTAGATCTAGCAGGATTTCATTCCCTCTGTTTACAAACCTTGTTAGAGTTGTGGACCCAGAACATGCTGTTATGCGTCTTCTGTTGAGCATACTTTGAATTAGTCTAATCAAACTGGAGTTAATTTTTAGATGTGACAGTGCCGCAATTACTGCATCCGAGTGAATGTTGTTAAAAGCCCCTTCTATGTCAAGAAATGCAGGGACGATTCGATAGTGCTCACAAGTTCGTGCAGGGCTGATTCTGTAGACTTCCCCTTATTGTAAGCATGTTGGTTCACCGACAGGAGTTTTGTATCCAGGTTTTCCCTAATGAAATAATCTAAAAGTCTTTCCAGACCTTTTAATAGGAAGGAGGATAGGCTAATTGGTCTGAAGTCTTTTGGCCTAGTGTGTGATATGTTCCCCGCTTTAGGTATGAATACCACTTTGGTATCGGATGTATGATTCGGATGTATGAAAGCCTGATACAGCCTACATACATTTTCTCCAGCCAGGGATTAATGTACTTCAACATTTTCTGCTGGAGTGATGCCGTCTGGTTCAGGTGACTTGTAGGGCTCAAAGCTATTAATAGCCCAGCTTATTCTGGATCTCTCAGTCAACAAGCTAGCGAAGCTTGCAGTCCACTCGCACTCTTGTTGGTCCTGCTTATCCTCTGGTTCTGTAAGAGAGTTCCCCGGGAAATGTGTGTCGAGCAGTACATTGAGCGACTGCTCGAGGTTTTTGGTCCAATTATTTGCCTCATCCTGCAAGTAACCCACTGTACAGGGTGAAACTGATAGTATTTTCCTCAGCCTTGCGGCGTGGGAGACCTTTTCCATTTCGACACAGAAGGTATACCAAGAGCGTCTTTGCTCTTTATAGGCATCCCAAATATAAGCGACCCCTGTAGATTTAGCCTTGTTGAGTAGCTTGTTGCAGTTCTTTTTTATAGCCGTTAGCACAGAAGTCCACCATTGGGGTTTAGTTTGCCAGAAGGTTTGTACAAAAGAAAATTTTGGGAAAATCCTCTAGAAAAATCGGAAATTGGACAAATCTAAAATAGACAAAATAAAATAGGTCTTTTTTAATCAACACTGTTATTTATTTTCTATTAAACGAAAAAGTCATTTTCTATTAAACAAATGTGCTATTTTTCTTGCTGCAATTCATTCGAGGTTTGCCTTTTATTACACTGATTTCGGATAGTCATATATCGTGTATCACATCCGCAAACGGTACAAGCATTACGATCAATTAAAATTCATTGCGATATTTATCACTTCGATAATTTTTTCAGAAAATAAGCTTGAGTATAAAAAGTGAATTGACCGAACGATGAAGGGTTTACGAGGTGATTCGAGAAAAGCTCTTCCCGTCATCTCGAAATCTACTGCTGCCGATGAAATGAATTCATGCCTGAAATCGCATGTCGAGAAGTTGAAATTTACCGCGAACATGAGAGTCGCATTGCAGAACGACTCATCGACTTTTGAATTCTCGAGACAACTGCTGGCGCTTGGCAATGGCCGAATTCCTGTTGATATTTCCACTGGATTGATATCGTTCCCGGAAAAATTTTGCGAGTTCATATCGTCGAAGGAGAAAATCATCACCAAAGTGCTCCCAGGCATTGAACAAAATTATAAAAATTTCGATTGGATTAGTGAAGGGCAATATTAGCAGCGAAGAATAAGGACGTCAATAGCTTGAATTTGATTATACAAAGTAAAATGGCTGGAGAACTGCATTCGTACAAATCCGTTGACAGCGTGATCGACGAGGATGAAGCGACAAACTATCTGACGGAATTTTTGAACTCGCTTGATGTGCCAGGAGCTCCGCCGCATAATTTACAGCCGAAGGTGGGGTCGATAATAATCATGTTGCTGTACGCGGTCGTCCGTCAAGAAACTGATTAACAATGTGATTCAAGCTACGATCATCAAGGGAAAATTCAAAGGAAAGAAAATCCTTATCCCACGAATTCCGATTATTCCAACTGTTCTTTGATTCCAATTCAAGCAGATTCAGTTCCCTGTACGATTGGCTTTTGCGATGACAATCAATAAATCTGTTCTTTCATTCCAATTCAAGCTGATTCAGTTTCCTGTACGATTGGCTTTTGCGATGACAATCGCGTGTTGTAAAACCGTCTCCGTTGTTTGTTTTTGCGCCGGAAAACAAATCAAAAAACATTGTTTATCATATTGCACTCTACTGAAATTGAATCCACTCAAATAAATCGCATTAACATTTTAACTATCTGTGTTTTATTATCACTCTGGAGTTTATCTGAAGGCGTTCAATCGGGGCGAGTCGAAGTTCGCCGGGTCCGCTACACGCTGAAAAAATATCGCTTCTGTAGTATATTGTCCCAAACATATTCGGCATGAAACATATATATGTTTTGGGTACACTCTAAACATATAGTATTTGGTACATACAACAATTATATAATTAGGTAGATGTCGTTCCAAAAAAACATTGTTTACATCCCAACATGTTATTATTTGGGACTATTATTTCCGAAACAAATATTTATTTGCATTTAAGTATTCGAAAAATACATAAATCGTGTAAAAATTTTTCAGTAATTCAAAGTTATTTTTTTAGAAATGTTAAATGATTGTAAAATAATAATTGAAATCTTATGATCTTGGATCAAAATAAATTACTTGGAGGATTGACAACTAATGTGGCTTGGAATACTCAGAAAATATTAATAATTGATTTAAAACGGAAGTTAATATGGTATCATAACTGGGAGGTACTATTCGAAAACAAGGAAAAATTAAAACTGAAATTCGAAAAAGTCAGTAAATGTTTTGAAACATTTTTTAAAAAAAATATATTTGGAGAAATTCCTAAACAATAATTTTATTGGTATTTAAACACATATTTTATTTGAGAAATTTAGTTTGCAAATAAATGTTGATGTAATATATTAATATATGCGTTCCAAATATATTTTATTGATTTTCAAATAAAATTTTTTTGCTCATAAATATATAATATTTTAAAATTTGTGTTCCAAATATATTTTCTTTCCATTGAAACGTATCAAAAAAGGCGATTTTGCCTCGTGTAGTTATATGTATATATAAATAAATACGAGGTCGCCCTTGGCGACGATGTCCCTGAGGGTTCCATGCATGTGGTGCTCTGGCTACTTCTGACAATGGTCGTCTAAGAATATGGCCGATTCATGTCCACTTTTTTCTACGTATTTCTTCTATTATTGGTTTGCACTTTGCTTTTAACCATAGATCTTCATTTGATATCCAATTAGGCTAGTAAATTCGCAGTATTTGTTTAAGACATTTACAAACGACTGAATTTTGTTTTGCGTATATATTGTGAGGCTCCATGTCATACAGCCACATAACAAGACTGATTTTACGCTACAATTGAATATCCGTAGTTTTGTTTGATATGTTTCCAGCCCGTCATACCTTGTGCAGTTTGAGGAAGGCTACACGTGCTTTGTTTTTGCGATCACTTATATAAATTTCGGAACCACCATCTTTGGATATTTTGCAAACGAGGTAGACGATTGAATTCACGTCTTATCTTTAGGGGTGTATTTTTTGGGTTCCTATTCGCATCAATTTGGTTTTCTTATAGTTTATCCTCGATCCAACTTTATTGGCGTTTTCTGCAAGATTTTTCAATTTATGTTCGATATCCGTAAATCTATGTGTCATTAGGCAGATATCGTCAGCATAGTCAATATCATTCAGATATTCGAACATGTTCATGACACCGTCCAACAATAAAAGAAATAATGTGGGGGAAAGTATGCAACCCTGTCACTTCTGCAGCTGTGATGTATGGATTGCTTTCCCTACCGTTAAAACGAACTTTATGCTGAGCACCATCATAAAGATCCCGAATTAGTACTACTATTTTGTCACGAATGCCTTATCAATTAGTGCCGACCATATAGATTTGCGAATAACTGTATCGAAGCACGTTCAAAATCAACGAATTAAAGATACAAGTTGGAGTTGTATTCAACGGTCTGCTCTATAATTATACGTAAAGTGTTAATGTGATCCGCACACGATCATCCTGGCCTAAAATCAACGAAGGGTTGATCGTTCTTGGCCTGTCATCATCTGTGAAGAATTCGCGCCATCTCTCGAGCTGTAGGTCAGTAGTGGTTAGTTCGGAACGATCTATTGCTTCAAAGTACTGGTACCCCTTATATTATTACCACTTACCTGTTTAATGGCCGAGTATACACCGCGCAGGTTTTCAGTATTTGACGCTTTTTCAGCTTATTCTGCTACATCATTAAAAAAATTTCACTATCTGCACGAGCCATATAAACTACTCCACGCGCTGCCTATCGGTATTCGATTCTTACTACTGATTTGGTCTCAGGTGTTTTTGCTCGGAGAAGCATTGACCGAATTTGTTTCCGTTTCTTAATTTCATTCCACGTCTCAGGACTTATCCATGGCTTAATTTTGTTACGTTTAACTCCGAGAATATTTTTTGCGGTTGTCTTGCAAGCTTCCATAATATTCGACCACGTATTTACATTATTAGCGGATAAGTGCAACTGAAGAGTTTGGTTATACAAAGATGCTACCTCGGGATCTTTAAGGCGTGAGATATTATACTTTTCCAACTTCTTCTGTTTACCGCTGACAGCTGCTGGACGCAGTCGGAGTGTCGCCGCAAGAAGGTCATGATCACTGGCAATATCCGCACCGCGTCTCGTTTGAACGTCCATTATGATTCCCAGAAAAAGTTTAAAGTTTTAACTAACGGTGATGTGATCAATTTGGTTGCGTGTGTGACGTGTGAGTATTTGTGGATGCTTCTGTGAGAAAATGTTGTTCCTCCGATGAACATATGGTTGCGCGCGCAGATATGCACTAGTCTGTCACAGTTGTTGTTGCGGAAATCACCAAGACCATGCCTTCCCATCACTTCTTGCAAATTCTCGCTATCGCTTCCCACTTTGGCATTGAAATCGCCCAGGTGTATCTTGATATCCGAAGCGGGCAGGGAGCTGGCAACTAAGTCAAGTTTATTATAGCATTCATCTTTGCATGTGTCAACATTCGGTTCCGTAGGAGCGTAACATTGAATGACGGATATCTTTTCGAAGTTTTTAGTTAAATCTAGCAGTAATGGTATGCGGTGTGATATAGTTTTGTATTCTATTAAAGCTTTCCGTCCTTTGGATGACATTAATATACCGACGCCATTTATTTTAATGGTTACGATACCAGAGTATATAAAGAAGTGACCAGAGGTCATATTTTTTGTACCGCTGCTAAGCCATAATACTTCACTTACGCCAAGTATGTCAATATTATAGGAAACCATCTCTTTGCGAAGTTGTTCCAGCCTCGTTGTTTCAGAGAGAGTTCTAAAGTTCCCGATCCTAGTATTTTGGTTGCCAATAAACCCTCTAGGCAGGGCCGCCTTCTCACTTTAGATACTAACAAAGGGAAGTCAGTATGGTATTTCCAGGGAATACTTGATCAAAGATCAGAAGTAATGAGTTACTTGAAAATTTCATCAAATGAATCACTCCTGGCCATTTCTAAGTGAATGGCAATCATACCGAAATACACATCCGTAAAACTCCCCATTCCCCAACTAATACAGATCCCAGCGGTTTACTATTGCCTTTTACAGGTATGTGCGCTACGACAACCTTATTTGCTCCAGTAAAATACCTAAGTATTTAGTACTTTCAGAGAAGGGAATTTAAATACCCCCAAGGAGACAGGTGTAACTCTTGATACCTTATTTCTCCTGGTGACAAGAACTAGTTCCGTCTTGGTCGGGTTAACACCAAGACCATTACCCGAAGCCCATCTTGCGGTTGTATGAAGGGCCCGCTGTAATATGTCTCTGAGAGTGTCCAGAAACTTCCCTCTAACAGCTATTGCTTCGTCATCTGCATAGGCAACAACTCTGACACCCATTATCTCTAGAGAAAGCTAAATATTGTTTATGAAGAGATTCCATAGCAGAGGTCACAGAACACCCCCTTGGGACGTTCCCCTGCTGACAAATCAATGGAGGTCACTTGACCCTTAACTAGCTGAAGTGCGTCTCTTAATTATTTAGAAGGTTATGAATGAACCTACGTATATTGCTGCAGGGTTTCTAAAGCCATAATTACAGCGGCTGGATTTTTGATATTGAAGGCCCCCTATATATTTAAGAAAGCTACCATAGTCTATTCCTTACCAGAGAGGGATCCTTCAATAAAGCTGGCTAGATCATGTAGGGCGGTTTCAATGGAATTGCCCTTGCCGTAGGCATGCTATTCAGTGGACAGTAGCCTGTTATCAATTTTAGTCCTAAGGTAACTATCTATTAATCTTACCACCGTTTTAAGGAGAAATGATGATAGACTAATTGGCCGGAAATCCTTAGCTCCAATGTGGAACGGCTTTCCCGCTTTTGGGATGAAAACAACCTTGGTTTCTTGGTATGTATGCCTGATTCATACAACATATGTATATCTCTCGGAGCCAGGGAGCAATTGTATCAGCCACTGCTTGTTGCTCCGCGGCGAGGCATTGTCTGGTCCTGGCGACTTAAAAGGTTTAAAGCTTTTGATAGCCCAAAGAATTCTAGATTGGGTTACAATCTCGTTGGCAACCTCTGATGGCTGTACTTCAAGGGAATCTCCAACTGATGTATTCTATGCCTCTTCAGAGTTGCCCGGGAAATGTGTATCCAGGAGCACTCCCAGCAATTCCCCACTGGGCGTAGTCCACGAACTGCCATCTTTCTTTATGTACCCAATAGTACAAAATATTGAGCCTAAAATTTTCAGTAACCTTGAGGCTTCGGACGAGCTTTCTACGCCACTACAGAAATCTATCCCGGATTAATTTTGAGACTTTCTCAACCCTTTTTTACAGTTTATTCCTTGTATGTGTCCCAGTCCTATAGGGCTCTGAGGAATTGAATTAGCCTTAACATTGTGTGGGAAGAAGTTATAAGAAAACTTCGCATTCAAGCAAAAGCTAATATCTATGGTCGGAAAAGCTATCCAAAATATTCCAATCAGAAATCCTACCACTTAATTACTCGGTGACAAGGGTGACATCGAGCACCTCCTGTCTGTTTCTAGCCCATGTCGTTGATGTCAGTACATACATCGGTCTTAGTTCATTTCGTTTGCGGCTCCCACCGGTGATATCAATGCACAGGATGGAGTCTCAGTTTAATGTGCCATATAAACGGAAGCCAACCAAACATGGTAGTTTTCTACTATGCCTTCGCTACTAAAAGTATACAGGCTCTACGTCTTCTATTACCTGTACCTTGAAGAAGCGTTAACTCTGGCGTCCTAAGCCCACAAACCATATCTCCATTCAGCCGTGGTTCATGGATTAGGACCATGAACGTCTTCCATTACCTGTACCTTGAAGAAGCGTTAACTCTGGCGTCCTAAGCCAACAAACCATATCTCCATTCAGCCGTGGTTCATGGATTAGGACCAGGTTATCCCTCATTGCATCAGGAGGTGTTTTAATGCAGCTGATGCAGTCTTAGAGTGGTGGAGATTTATCGGTAGGAACCGGACCATTGTTAAATTTCGCCACCACCGTTAAATCTGTCTCGTCGTCTTTGTCCGCTAGAAGCTCATCCCCACTGGATTCTTCTGTACAATTAATCCCATTCTTCTTCATTCTGATGAATCCATTTATCTGTATGATCCATTCATCTGTATGAAGAATACCATTCATCCTAACGATGAATCTCATTCATCTCTTGAATTTGGTTCACTTAAACTTTTTTGTATTAAATAAAACAAAAACTAGAAAAAGTGAATAATTTTTTAATTAATTAATTGAATTGTATTTATAATATAAGCATAAGGAATAAATTAATAATGAATTTTTGATAAATAATTGTTTTTATAAAAAAATTTCACATTAAACAAAACTTTTTACTTGAATTTTGCAGAAAAAATAACAAATATATTCAATACAAAAGTATTCAACACATTGTTATTAGTTAAAAAAGTGATAACTTATTACGTGGAATGTAGTCAGAAATTTTAGGGATGTTCAGTATTCAAAAATATTCTGCCACTTTTCAACCTATTGCTCGATTGTGGAAGCAGTGATATGAATAGCGCTAAAGTCATGATCAATCTGTAAGACATTTTATAAGAATTTCAATATTATTTTTAAATATATTCTTACAAGTTTGATCGGCGTAGTGTCATATCGCCCAAAAAGCGACACCCAAAATCGATTGTCTTAAAATGTCATTGATCGATACGCAATTTCATAAAGCCCAAGACTTTTTTGGGCAATATCACTTTTCAATAAATATAAAATTTTGCAAAGCACGGACCAAAGTGTATTTTGCAAAGCACGGACCAAAGTGTAGTTACGTGGCCGGTTAAAGATTTTCTCATCCGAGGGTATGTCCAAAGGTGACTAGGCGGACCAAATTGTCTTCGAGTGCACGGTCTTCAGCCGGTATTGAAGATTTTCTCGCCTGGGGTATGTCCAATAGCGACTACGGTCTTTTCAAAGAAACGTTGACCCTCGTAGCAGTCTTTGACATACCAAAGAGGAGAAAATCTTCAACCCTGGCCAAAGCCCGGCCTCGCATACACACTTTTGACCGCATAGCCGTCATTGGACATACTCCATAGGAAAAAATATTTAATCCCGGCCGAAGGCCTGTCGCACAAGGACAGTTTGGTTCGCATAGCCGTCTTTGGACTTACCTCAGAGGACAACATCTTTAACCTCGGCCAAAGGCCGGCTACCTGTACACTTTAATATGATATTTATTAAAGTAAACTTTTAGAACAAATTGTTTACCTACACGCAAAGAAAAAAATCGTTACTCCCAAACGAAAAATTAGACAAACGAATTTCGTTTGTGGTGTATGTTTGTCGCAAACGATTTATGTTTATCCCAAAACCCAAAGAAACGTTTATAGCAAACGGTTAGTGTACTTATCGTAAATGATTTATATTTATTACAAACCCTGTGAAACGTTTAGTGCAAACGGTTATTGTGTTTGTCACAAGCAATGCCTGTTTATCCCAAACCCTGTAAAACGTTTATTGCAAACGGTCATTGCGTTTGTCGCAAGCAATGTCAGTTTAACAATAAATGGGAAAACGATTGACGCAAAAGAAAATTGTTGATTGAATTATGATATTTAATATGTTTTACTAAATTATGTTTATAATCAAAAATGTCACAATTGTTAGTAAAATGTACCCGGGAGCTCCCCGACAAACACCTTTGCTATTATTTGGCAGCTATCTTCTAATTGAGTTGTAGACAAACTGCATATAAGAAAGCATGTATGTTAGAACATATTAAAAATGTAGTAGTCCATCGTATGGATCAAAGCGAGATGTTATCTTACCATATATCAAACTTTTTAGTCAAAAGTTTTATAGGTCACTATTCTTACTCAAATGCTGACTGACTATACTAAACTACATCAGAAAATAACATGAAAAACTTCGGGTGAAAAATCGTGTTGCATAGTGTCATCAAGTTAAACTGTTTAGCGTTCAAAATATCAGCAGTTTCCAGAAGTATCCAGTTGTATTGTGCCTGAATAAATTTATTTCACAATTACCATTAGCAGCTTCAGTACCTAAACGTGTGATAATTGATTGTTATTGATTTTAATTTACGTATTCACAATTTAAGGCGTGTGGAAAAATAACCAGTTAGTCGTTAACAAAAGCAATAGATGGTCTCAGTTTCTGTTAAAATCTATTGTTTTTGTTATTCCGGCTTTCCACAAAATATTCAAAATTTTCATGCAGTGCTCGATCCAATTTTTTGCTATTAACTATCTGGTTATTGTCCCACATGTCTTCATTTCATTTACCTATAACATTAAATTGGAGTCCGCAGTATGTTTGCGAAATATCGCACCTTCGATAATTTAGATTCTTTGGTTTAATTAATTCTTTGAATGAAATCATTTTGAGTTCACTGATAAAACTATTTTTAATTTTGCCACACACGCGCACGAATACCGAACACCAAAAGCGCCAGTAGAAAACTAAAGGCCCACCAGCATACGACTCTACGCATGCTTCGTACGATTGCAATTTTATGAAATTGTATAACAGTGCGGAGGGAGGGATGCAGATAAATAAATTTCCACCACCGTCTGTTAATAAAGCAACGCGGACAAACATGTATGCAATGTTGCAACGTCGCTTTTTGTGTTGTATACACACACATCTGCATGTTTTGAGTTCCGTACACATATCTGCACATATTATTCCTTCATATAAATAATAAAAAAGGTACAAAACCGCACTCTCACAACTCTCTTTAATATATTCTGTTTAAACCTGAAACAATTTAATTTATATTCAATAATTTTGCTCGATGTATTTGCCGTAGTTAAACCCTCGTTAAAATCTGTCTACTCATTTTGAATGCAACATTGTAAGAGTAGCTTTACAGATTTTAACGAGAAACTACTTGTAGCATTGTTTACTTTTTGCTGCCGCCTTTCTCCATCAAACCACTTGTTCGCGATCCCACCTATCGAAAGCATCTTGTTGCTCTCGCTCTCTCCTCCCGCATATCGCTGCATACATACATATATATACAACAACACCGCCTCTATATTAAATAAAGCTTTGGCACTAATTATAGTGCTATTACACTAGCTTGGCACTAACCTAGTGTAATGGATACAGAGGTGTATTTTCTAAGGTCGACCATACAAAAATGTGTGCTTTTTTAGACCGGAAGTTGTGAAATTATTGATCTGGCAATTACATTTTTTCCAATTGCTAAATTGCTAACGTCATTGACGTAAGGCCAGGCGAACGAACGAACGAACCTTAGAGAAACCAAATTCCTGACGAAAGTGAGTGTCTGGTTTTCGCTCGCAGAGACTTTCGTTAGAAATACAGAAACAGGCCGATAATGTCAAAGTAAGTATAGTGCAGTGTAGTAATAAGTGTGAGCTCGCGATTTTTAAAGCAATAAAAGTGTTAGTGTTGTTAACAAAAAGGTCGTCTTATAGCACGTCGCGAAACCCCTCCCTCTACACGCGTCTCGTTTCAACCGTCGTTCATAGTTGAGGTTACATACGTACGTGTATACAGACCGTAACCTCGGGAAATTTTTTTTGAAATTAATAATAGGGTTTCGTGCGTCATCATTTTCGATAAGATTTTGAAAATTAAATTATATAACGTGCACCCTACATACGGTCAATTCGACTTTTTTAAATAAAAGTGTGACTTTTTTATTGTTTTCGGTTTCGGTTCGGTTTACTGTCCTGTTCGTTGGGTTTTCACCATATTGGTTGCGTGCGCCCTACAGTCGGTCAAGCCGATCTGTAATTGAATTTAAAGGTATTTTTTTTAAATTTTCTGTTTTTTATTTATTTTTGCTGGGTTTTTGGTGCCCATTCGATAAATTTCGTTATTTTCGCGAGAAAATAATATTTTGGAAAAATATCTCGGTACACGGAAAAAAATTTGTGAAGCAATTTTTAAATTTAATTATATATTTATTTTTTGATTGAATTTTATTGCATTTAATTTGTTTTTAAACATTTTAGTCGTTTGTTTTCTTTGTCTTGTCGGATTTTTTACGAATTAGCTGGTTCTTAACGATTCTTTTCACAAATTATAGAACATTTATAGTTGTTTGCTTTCGGTTTGTTCTTCATAACTACACGTCTCTTCCTCCTCTTAATTTCTTTGTCAGAGCTTCGGATGCTCTTACAAAATTTAGTGCAAATTTTGTTTTGGAAATGGATGACGATTTTGATGTTTATAGTCTCGAGATTCGTAGCGCGGAAGTTAATAAAATATGGAGTAAGGTACAAGATACGTACGACAAATACCTTACGTATTTGGAAACCGCCGAGAAAGTTGAGCTGAGGGTAAATATGATGCTTCTTACAAAACGTTTATGAATTGTTTAGCGGGAAAGTTAGCCGATTTTCGTGGTTTGAGGCGTTCGGCCTCTCGGTCTACAATTGTTAATTCAGCTCAGTCTGTACCTGAGCTTTCGGGCCATTCTAGTCCAAATGGTTCTATGGTAAATGAAACGCGTTCTCTTGCGAAAGACTCTCGTAGATCGAATGGGGGAAATAGTGAGGTCTTGCGACGTGAAATGTCCGACCTAGTCAATAGTGAAACTATGCACAATTTGTCGTTGCCCCCATGTGTTGTCGATATTTTTGAGGGAGACTTTCTTTCTTGGCCCACTTTTAGGGATTTTTTCAGCGCTGTGTGTATAAACAATTCTCGTCTAAGCGATATTGAGCGATTTTGCCATTGTTTCGAAATTTCCGCTCACACATCGTAGTTTTTGGCAAGCATTAAGGGATGCCTACGATAATCCTCGAATTCTTGTCCAGAATCAACTGAAGACTCTCTTTGCATGGTGTTAAATAGTGAGACTAGTGCAGGATTAAAATCAATTCAACGCGGAATAAATAGTTGTCTTTCAGCCTTATCGATATATGATATTCGCACAGATAATTGGGATCCTATCCTTATTTTGATCTGCCTCCAACGTTTGCCGAGGCTTACCCAAACCTTATGGGAACAAAGTGTTAGGGACAAATCTGCTCTTTCATTGTGGAAAGACATTCATTTCTTTCGGAAAGGATCCGCACTCTCGTGTGCCTCAACGACCTAAGGGGATTCTCCAAAACGGTCAAACCCCAAAATTAGAACGCATTTTACGAATGCCGCATCTTCGAAACCATCGAGTCCACCCTCAATTGTTAAATGTATACTTTGTCCTAAAGAAGGTCACAGGCTCTCCAAATGTCTTCATTATATCGCCCTCGGAAAGATATAATGTTGTAAAACGCAATCGTTTGTGTTTTTTGTGTGAATTGCTTAGTAAAGGGACATGACGTGAAGAATTGTTCAAGTGAACATCATTGCTTCAGATGTGAAGCGAGACACCACACTCTACTGCATCGTGAAAGTCAGGGTTCGGCTTTTGCTACTACTACCACTAACACTAGACCGGTTCCAAATCCTCAAATCCTCGGCTGGATGTATCCCTCGGCAGGTATTTCATGCTGCCTCGAGTAAAGCTGCTCTTTTGGGAACAGCAATGGTTAACATAGTTCACCATGGTGATTCGTACCCTGCTCGGGCTTTGATTGACCCTGCTTCTGAGGCCTCGTTTCTTTCAGAGCGCTTGCAGGACAAGTTGGAAAATTCTGGTGCATTCAACAAATGCTACCATTTCCGACGTTAATCGAGCAATTTCGGCAACATCCAGAAAAATTTGTACGTTGAGGATTGGAACATCTTTCGATGCATCGATAGTCCTGGAAACTACTGCCTTAATTCTTCCTTCGATTTCTGAAAATCTTCCCTCCTTTACGGTCGCTTCTGATTTTAAGAAAAAAATGCCAACGCTTCGTCTGGCTGATCCAAATTTGTTTGATTCGCGACCCGTAGACCTCTTGATAGGAGCGGGCCTATATCCTCAAATCGTCTTAGAAGGATTTATTCAAATTTCGTCTGGATCATTACTTGCCCAGAACACTATCTTCGGTTGGCTTATTACGGGTCCTGTCCCTACCAACCAAGTTCAGACTTTCGATACACGATTGGATATTTCTGAAGAAGATAGTGTTAAGAAAACACATTTGCGTTTCTGGGAACTCGAAGAACCTCCAAAACGAAGTATTTTGTCACCTTCGGATAAATTTTGTGAGGAAAATTATGTGCGTACAACTCGTAGGGATTCGGATGGTAGATACATTGTTACACTACCTATTAGGACCGACCTTAGCGTACAAGAATATTTGGGAGAATCTAGGGCGAACGTGTTCAAACAATATTTGCGTAATGAATTGTCATTACTTAGGAAGCCCGATATCAAAACTATTTATGACAACGTTGTCACTGAATATTTGAGATTAGACCATATGAGGCCAGTGAACACGATTTCCTCCGTGGAAAAATTGTCCTGCTATTTGCCCCATCATCCTGTTATTAATCTCGAAAAACAGACTAGCAAACTTCGCGTAGTTTTGAATGCGTCCAACAAAACTGCAAATGGAAAAGTCTAAACGACATCCTTCATGTTCGACCAGCATTGCAGGCAGACTTAGTACTGCTCATTTTGAGATGGCGAATGTTTAGATTCGTATTCAATTGTGACATTAGACAGATGTATATGCAGATCCGCGTTGACCCCTCCTTCTTCTTCTGCTTCATTTGAACTTAGGAAGTGGACAGCCAACGATAGGGAAATATTAGATCGCTTTCCGCCCGAATATTCAGTGGATGCGGAAATTTGGACATTTGTGGAGGCTAGTGGCTCTAAACCTTTAGGGATACGATGGAACGCGCAGATAGATTCTTTTTATTTCGCGGTAGCTCCTATTGTGGATAAAGCTACATATAGTAAACGGGAAGTTCTTTCGGCTATTGCTAAACTTTTCGATCCCGTCGGTTGGCTAGGTCCAGTGCTCGTTATGGCCAAGATTGTTATGAAAAAGGTTGGCTAGATAACATTGGGTGGGATGACCCTCTCTCATCTTCCACCGAAGTCGAATGGCGAAAATTCGTGGAAGCCTATCCAGATGTGAACTCTATTCGCATTCCTAGATGGGTCCGGTATGGTCCGGACTGTGCTGCAGAGCTTCATGTATTTTCTGATGCCTCAGAGAAGGCATACGCGGGGATGGTTTATCTTCGTGTTGAGGCTCCAAATGGGGAAATATTTGTGAATTTACTATTGTGTAAAACGAGAGTGGCCCCCATAAAATCGATTTCATTGCCTAGGCTTGAACTTTGTGGATCATTGTTAGCTTCGGAACTTTTAAAAACTATCTTGGGTGAGAGTGAAGTTGAATTTCGTCAAGTTTATTGTTGGACAGATTCGACCATCGTGCTTTCATGGTTAAAAAAGACCCCTTCGACATGGAATACCTTTGTGGCAAATAGGTTATGTCGTATTCAGGAAAATGTCGGAAACCACAATTGGTATCATGTGAGATCGGAGGACAATCCCGCTGATTTAGGCAGCCGCGGCCTTCCTCCTGCAGACTTAGCTTGTTCTCAGATTTGGTGGCATGGGCCACATTGGCTGAGTCTCAATAAAACTGAATATCCTATTCGAGACCTTATTCCACTTGATACAGATTTGGAAATGCGTTCCGTACGAACTCATGCATCGTTTTTCTCTTCGTATGAAGTATTCTTGATCGGTTTTCTTCGCTAGGTCGTGCTTTGCGTGTAATTTCGTACATGTTTAGATTTTTGCATAGAACTCATCCCGCTCATAGGGCTCAGTATAATTTGACTAGCCTTACAGTTTCGGCGAATGAAATTAAGAATGTTCGTATTCGATTAGTTGTCTTGGCACAAAAAGCCAATTACCCGGATGAGTATAAGGCCTTGTTAGATAGATCACCGTTAAACTCTAAAAGCTCTCTGGTTCCTTTAAACCCATTTATTGATGATAGTGGTGTAATGCGAACGGTAGATTGGCCCGGTCTCCTTCGCTTGCCTACTCCGAAAGACATCCAATAATTCTTCCCTATAATTGTCGAATTTCCAGACTGTTGCTGGAATTTATTAACCTGATTTATATTCATGGAGGAAATCAATTGATGTTACGCATCATTCGAATAGAATATTGGATGCCTCGTGTAAAAACCCTGATTCAGTCAGTTGTGCATAATTGAATGCGTTGTGTATTAGAAAATGTTCCTGCGAGCAGGTTATGGCTGCACTTCCGCCAGAGAGAACTATAATTGATAGAGCTTTCACTACCGCTGGGGTTGAATTCGCAGACCCGTTTGACATTAAGTCCTTTACAGGACGGTGTTGCAAAATAACAAAAGGTTATGTTTGTGTATTCGTGTGCTTTTCGCGAAAGCCATACACTTAGAGGCCGTGTCCGATTTATCAACGGCAAAATTTCTTGGCAGCGTTTCATAGATTTATTGCTCGCCGTGGATGTCCTCGTACAATCTTTTCGGATAACGGGACAAACTTTGTAGGTGCGTCTAGAGAAATTGAGAATCA
This sequence comes from Eudasyphora cyanicolor, assembly GCA_963930755.1. NCBI lineage: Eukaryota > Metazoa > Arthropoda > Insecta > Diptera > Muscidae > Eudasyphora > Eudasyphora cyanicolor. Next base: position 109,764,894 of record OZ005737.1, read on the forward strand.
TTTCAAAGCTTTGTCCAAGAATGCGGTGCGTCAGTTTCGTCCAGCTGGGGCTCCACATATGGGTGGCCTTTGGGAAGCTGGTGTTAAGAGCTTTAAGCTTCATTTTCGGAAGCAGGCGCAAAATCTTAAGTATACGTTTGAGGAATTGTCTACAGTTTTGGCTAGAATCGAGGCTTGTTTAAATTCTCGACCTTTGTGTCCAATGTCCGATAGTCCGCATGAAATCGTTGCGTTGACGCCAGGGCATTTTTTGATAGGTGCTCCGTTGCTTGCTCCTCCCGAACCAGTCGTCACTGAACAACCAATGTCTATTGTGAATCGGTTTAGAAAAGTTCAGGCACTAGCACAGCAGTTTTGTCTTCGTTGGAAAGAGGAGTATCTGAAAACTTTGCATATGCGGTACAAATGGAAATTTCCAGAACGCGACATTAGGAATGAAGATCTCGTGGTCGTAAAAAATGAAACATTAGCTCCTACCTCGTGGAAGTTAGGTCGTGTCGTAAGCGTTCATCTCGGTATCGACGGTCGTGTTCGCGTTGCTGACGTACGCACTGAAAACGGCGTTGTAAGACGACCCATAACAAAATTGGTCATTCGATCAAATTCTTCTATGCTGACGATTTGGAAGATTTTGACGAGCTGATGGAAGTATCAGCTGAGGATTGTCGCCCTGGTACTTCTGCACCTGTGGTTTAGAATGACGAAACTCTGGCGACAGTTTTAGACGCACTGCAAAGCGTTCTCACTTCGCAGACTGCTCCGGCTGAGTGTGCGGAGAACAAGACCACACCTCAGCCCCCCTGCAGCGTCGGTAGCATTCTAAGAGAGGTCCGAGCCCGGTCCAATGTCAATAGGATCTAACCCTGCGTCCGTCCCGTCCGCTTACAGATGTCGTGTTTGTGGTCGGAAGCATCCGCTACGCTTTTGCTTCCAATTTCGAAGAATGAGTGACGAAACTCGTATTCGAACAGTGGTGATGCATCGGCATTGTTACCGGTGTTTGGCGCATTCCCACCAAACCAAATACTGTCCGAGTCAGAAAAAATGCGTGCAATGTAATGGCGACCACGACACGCTGCTTCATTCCGACCCCAACCAAAGTTACCCTAACAAAAGCAATAGTAACTCCAAACGTCCGACTCAATTTGCACTTTCTCGTCAGTCCGATAGGGGAAATTGTTCTCGTCCCTCCGCGTCCGCCGTTGCTGTGGGGATGGGCGTGTTGCAGAATGTGGTGTCGTTGGTGCCAAGTTTAGTTGTGCACGTCCGGTCGACAGGGGCAGCGGTTCCAGTTCGTGCAGGGCTCGGTGCCTGTGGCAGGCAGAGTCTCATTTGCGCGTCCATGGTGGAACAACTGCGACTTCGTGGATTGATGGCGTCGAGTTCTGTCGTTTGACAGTTGCGTCCACTTACGATGCCCAGCAAATGTTGACATTTACGGCCAGGGTATGCGACCTCGGCCACGTCTCCACCCCTCCGAATCTGTTCCTGAGAGGATCAAGGAATCGTTTTTGGGATTCCCCCTCGCCGATCCTAATTTTTTTAGAGTGGGACGTGTAGCATTGGCTTTTGGTCCGGAGATGTACGCGAGAATTGTCACAAGCCAGGTTCGAGCGTCACCAGGGCTTCCGGTTGCCCATTACACCATTTTTCGATGGGTGTTATCGGGCGTATGCAACTGCTATGGTCCCTACCGGCCTGATTGAGTTGCTGGGGTCCCTACTGGCCCATCGCGTTTCGTCCTAACCAAGGGTCCCTACTGGCCCATCGCGTTCTCGCTGGGGTCCCTACTGGCCTATTCTTGTTCGTTTTGTTTGCAATTAGAGAAGTCCCTACTGGCTTCATCTGGGCCTGTTAGTTTTAAGTGTTATTTGAAAAAAAAAAGAATAAATGAATTTTGAAAATTGAAAAGCTTACATATGTACTGCACTATACTTTAAGATTATTAGAGTTAATTTAAATTTAGTTGCAACAGACCTTGATGTTGCAAGGTGGCCGGCATGTTTAAACCTGAAACAATTTAATTTATATTCAATAATTTTGCTCGGTGTATTTGCCGTAGTTAAAATCTCATTAAAATTTGTCTACTCCTTTTGAATGCTACATTGTAAGAGTAGCTTTACAGATTTTAACGAGTAACTACTTGTAGCTTTGTTTACTTTTTGCCGCCGCCTTTCTCCATCAAACCACTTGTTCGCGATCCCGCCTATCGAAAGCATCTTGTTGCTCTCGCTCTCTCCTCCCGCATATCGTTGCATACATACATATATACAAACAAACAAAAAAGGTAAATTGTTACCAACAACACCGCCTCTATATTAAATAAAGCTTTGGCACTAATTATATTTTAATATTGAAAACTAAACCAAAATTGTGTTTTTATTTCTGTTTATGCATTGGCATTAACATATTCAATTATGTTTAAATACAATATGGTTCCGTAAACGTTTTTCGTTTACCATAAAAGTAAATTACGAAAATATTGGAATAAAATAATGTTCGTTTACAGCAAGAGAAACTAGGTTTACGATAAACTTTTGCATTCACCGCAAATATTTCAACCGTTACGGGAAAAGTAGAGCGTTTGAGACAAAGACAAATGTTTGCGATAAACGATGCCCAAACGCATATAGAACAGTACAATTAAACACAAACTTTAAATTTATTGCCTTAATTTAGTATATTTTCAGTTAATGGCCAGATTAATATTTCAGTCTAGAATACAAAATTTACAGTTCCCTCCACGAACTTCGAAATCGTCAAAAACAATGATTGATGCTCGTTTTCATCTTATTGACGTACAAAAACATAGCATTTACGAATCTTTTCATCCGAAACTGATTCGTAAGGGTAACGAATAGTTTTTCTTTGAGTGTAGTGATTTAGAGTCGATCGGTATACTTTAAGGTGTTTGTACACGCTGAAAAAAATGTTGTTGTAGTATATTGTTCCGAATATATTCTGCTTGAAATATACAAATGTTTAGGGTACACTCTAAATGTTATATTTGGCATACACAAAAATTATATTTTTGGGAATATGTTGTTCTAAACAAATCTTTGTTTCCGTCCTAATATTTTTTATTTGGGACTACTATTTTAATTTTAAGACAAGTTTTATGTTTTTCAGTTGTTTTTTCGTAAATTTTTAATGTACATACATCATGCAAGATGGGTTGATATCCAATGATGACTTGGAATAAATAGAAATTTAAAATTAGTGCTTTTTTAGACATTTGTTTGGAGAAATTCCTAAACAATAATATTATTTGTATAGAAACACATTTTTTAATGGCTATGTCGTCAATTCAGTTGATGTAAGAGATATCGGTATACATACACGCTGAAAAAAAATCGCTTCTGTAGTATATTGTCCCAAACATATTCGGCTTGAAACATATATATGTTTGGGGTAGACTCTAAGCATGTAATATTTGGTACACACAAAAATTGTGTATTTGGGAAGATGTTGTTCTAAACAATTATTTGTTTACATTCCAATATGTTTTTATTTGGGACCATTATTTCAGAAACAAATATTTATTTGCATTTCAGTATTCATTAAATACATAAATTGTCTCAAATTTTTCAGTAATTCAAAGTTACATTTTTAGAAATTTTTAATGTTCGTAAAAAATAATAATTGAAGTCATATAATCTTGGATCAATATAAAGTACTTAGAGGATTGACAACTAATGATGGCTTGGAATACTCAGAAATTTGAAATGATTGATTTAAAACAGAAGGTAGTGCTGCATATGGTATCATAACTGGGAGGTACAATTCGAAACCCAAGAAAAATTGAAACTGAAATATGAAAAACTCAGCAAAAGTTTTGAAATATTTTTTATATAAAATATATTTGGAAAAATTCCTAAATAATAATTTTATTTGTATTTAAACACATATTTTATTTGAGAAATTTAGTTTGCAAATATAATTTGTTGTAATATATTAATATATGTGTTCCAAATATATTTTATTGATTTTCAAATAAAATTTATTTGCTAAGAAATCTATCTATCTATCTATATATATAAAAATGAAACGGTCCATCTGTGTAATGGCATCACGTCAGAACGGCTGGAGCGATTTGGATGATTTTTTTTTTATTCTAAATTTTCACGAGATGGTTTATAAAAAAAATTAATTGGACAAAGGGGCGTGGTACCTCCCATACAAATCGCAGGTTAAAAATCCGATATTTCTGCTCCTATTATAGGTATAGTGCTGAAATTTTGTTTGTATGCATTTAATGGCAGATTATGTGAATTTTCCAAAAATGGGCGGAATCGGACCAATGGGCGTGGCCCCGCCCTTATAAGCCAAATTTTGAAATTGATATAACTTGCACAATTTTTTATCTAGAGTGCTGTCATGTTGTAGATATGTATCTGGTGACAGTCCACGTGATTGGTCCAAAAATTGGCGGGATCTGACCAATGGGCGGGCCACCGCCCATATAAGCCAAATTTTGAAATTGAATTATCTTGCTCATTTTGTTAGCGAGAGTGTTGAAATTTTGCGTATATGTATCTGGTAGCAGTCTACGTGATTGGCTTTCAAATGGGCTGAATAGGAGCAGTGGGCGTGGCCCAGCCCATATTTTGATATATCTTGCAAGTATTATATAGGAAATACATGAACAAAAATGCTCGGTATGCGATAATTACAGCTGCTCACTCCAATACAATCGCAATATGATAATGTGATGCAATATCAATGAAACAAGAATTTGGAAATTTTATAAGTATACATTCCTATTTTCTGGACTTTCCACTGAATTCGGTATTTTTTCATTCAGTGAATTTATTACTAATACCAGTAAGGAAAGGCAGAGAATTTCGTTGCTGATCATTCGCAGTGAACGGACGTGTTTATCACATAGCGGATAGTTACCAGTACCTATTACGCAATAGCAAAAATCTGTACAAAGTCTGTAAGGCCTACATCGTAGTACCTATTACGGTCTAATACAGACAAAATAAAAATAAATTCTCTTGACGGGGATGCCTTCGTGTTCCGATGGAGCGCGGTTCCCCAATCGTCCGACTGTCCGTCCGTTGGTCTTGGCCAAAGCCGACCACACCAAAAATGGCGAAAATCTCCCCCAAGTACTCACAACAGGTGGTGCGGTAAGGGGGAAACGTCATGTCCGACCGTCAAAACGGAAGCACAATGAGCATCGTGTAGCGCTCAGAGTTTTGACGAAGTTGGAGGCTGTTGAGGTTTCGGCTCTTACCGAAAAACAAAAAGAGTCACTTACCTGGGCTAAAGGCGTCATAGATGCTTCTAAGGCCAATGAGTCGGCTGAAAGAGCCACAAATTCAGCTGTGTTAACGGCTAATAAAGTAAAACGAATCAGATCACCTGATGAACCCCTGCCTTCGAAAAAGGCAAGAGGCCCTAATGTCACCATCAACAGGACACTCACCAAGCCCTTCAATGAAGTGGCGAAGGAGAGTCTAGTGATGGCTGTTATAGACAGAAGTAGTGAGGATGGATCCATCCTCAAGGACAAATGGAGTCATGTACAATCAGCCATTATGGCTCATTACCTCGATGTCCGTAGAGAAATGCCGGGCAAACCACCAATCTGCAACGATGCAGGATGGCATCAGGGGAGAGTAAAGCTCTTATATTTCGGTGATGCCAGATCAGTAGACCTTTATAAGGCTGCTCTGAGTCGAGCGGGTGAGGTGTGGCCGGGTGCCCAGTTGGATGTTGTCGAAAAAAACAACATCCCTAGTCACCCTAGAGCCATCACCTGGGTTACAGAAGAACCCTCCGACCCGGCTGACATCTTAGAAATAATAAAAGATTCCAATCCTGGTCTGCCGGCCCATAATTGGAGAATCAGCAAGGTGGGTGAGGCGGATGGTAAAAAGCGGCAGGTCAATCTTATCCTAAACGCTGAATCCACCTCCCATATACAAAGTGCGAGTGCAACCCTACAATATGGCTTCGAGACTATAGTCTTGAAGATATACAAGCAGGATATAGCTCCCACTGCAGAAGGTGAGTCGTCCACCGTGGCACTTTCTGGAAGTGCGGAGGTACCCACGCCTATTATTTCTGGTGACTCCAACTCTAACAGAATATCTGTAACGTCCTTCTCTGAGGACAAAAGCTCTACTTCGGACACAGAGAGGCTGAGGGGAGTCTCCGGACTCTTTGACGCATCTGGCGAGGACATGCTTCTCGACGATACGGACGAAGAGTTCGATAACACCCTTGTCGGGGTGGATGTTAATCTGTCAATTACCAATGATGGTAAGAATTCTACAGATTAACCTCCATCACGCTAAAGCAGCCTCAGCGGCTCTATTGCTGCGCCTGTCCACAGGCGCAGTAGACATCGTCCTGATACAGGAGCCCTACGTAGTGGGAGGAAGGGTGTGCGGTATTAGGACACCCAACTTTAAACTGCTTGTGGCCAACTGTGAAGGCACTCCAAGAACCTGCATTTTGGCCAGGAAAGATCTAAGTATATTTCTCCTGACTAATTTAAGTGGTAAAGACCAAACAGCTGCTAGCCTGGAGATCGGTAATCGCATATATTGGGTGGTCTCCAGCTACTTGCCTTATGAATCTGTAGTACCGACTGCTCTATTCAGGGAAGTAGTAGAAGAAGCAACGTCTGACGAGCTCGAGCTGATTATTGGCGCAGACACGAACGCTCATCATACTATCTGGGGTAGTACGGATATAAACAATAGGGGTGATTCGCTTCTTGACTTTATTCTAACTACCAACCTTAGTATTTGTAACATAGGTAATAAACCGACCTTCACAATTAAAGACAGACAAGAAGTACTCGACGTAACGTTTGCTACTGACCGGCTGTCAGACAAAATTATTGGGTGGAATGTACTGGACGACCACTCATTCTCAGATCACCATTATATTGAGTTCAAACTCGCGGAAAAAGCGCCTAAACCCGCCGTCCACAGAAATGTAAGGAAAACAAAGTGGCATCTGTATGAGAAGAATTTCAAGAAAGTCCTCAACTCTAAACTTCTGTACGAACCGAATGACAAAGCCGGTCTGGATAATCTGGTCGATCATATCACCATATCATTCAATAGATCCCTTGAAGAAGCCTGTCCAAAAACAAGGTACAAGGGTAAAACTAAACCCCAATGGTGGACTTCTGAGCTAACGGCTATGAAAAAGACCTGCAACAAGCTATTCAATAAGGCTAAATCTACTGGGGTCGGTAATGATTGGGATGCCTATAAAGAGCAACTCAAGATCTATAAGAAGGAGCTTAGAAAGGCGCAAAGGCGCTCTTGGTATACCTTCTGTGGTGAAGTGGAAAAGGTCTCCGACGCCGCTAGGCTGAGGAAGATATTATCTGCTTCACCATGTACAGTGGGATATTTACAGGATGAGGCAAATAACTGGACCAAAAACAGCGAGCAGTCGCTCAATGTACTGCTCGACACACATTTCCCGGGGAACTCTGTAACAGAACCCGAGGATCAGCAGGACCAACAAGAGTGCGAGTGGACTGCGAGCGTCGCTAGCTTCTTGACTGAGAGATCCAGAATAAGCTGGGCTATTAACAGCTTTGAGCCCTTCAAGTCACCTGGACCAGATGGCATCACTCCAGCAGAAATGCAGAAAATGTTAAAGTACATTATCCCCTGGCTGGAGAAAATTTATGTAGGCTGTATCAGGCTTTCATACGTCCCGAATCGATGGAGGGATACCAACGTGGTATTCATACCTAAAGCGGGAAAGATATCACACACTAGGCCAAAAGACTTCAGACCAATTAGCCTATCCTCCTTCCTATTGAAAGGTCTGGAAAGACTTTTAGATCATTTCATTAGGGAAAACCTGGATACAAAACTCCTGTCGGGGAACCAACATGCTTACAATAAGGGCAAGTCTACAGAATCAGCCCTGCACGAACTTGTGAGCACTATCGAATCGTCCCTGCATTTCAAGGAATTCACCATGGTGGCATTTCTTGACATAGAAGGGGCTTTTAACAACATTCACTCAGATGCGGTAATTGCGGCACTCTCACATCTAAAAGTTAACACTAGTTTGATTAGACTAATTCAAAGTCTGCTCACCAGAAGACGCATAACAGCATGTCTAGGGTCCACAACTCTAACAAGGTATGTAAACAGAGGGACCCCGCAAGGAGGAGTATTGTCTCCACTAATTTGGAACCTAGCGGTGAATGAAATCCTGCTAGATCTAGAACGTTGTGGCTGCAAGGTCGTGGCATATGCGGACGACGTGGCAATCGCAGTGAGTGGCAAATTCGTAAACGTCCTCAGAGACATCCTACAGGTGGCTCTGAACAAGTTGGCTAGATGGGCAAGAAGCAGCGGTTTGGGCGTTAACCCCAACAAGACAGAATTGGTTCTCTTTACTAGGATAAATAATGTCCCACATGTGGACCCTCCACCTCGGATAAATGGAACAGATCTAGTCTTTTCTGAAAGTGCAAAATTTTTAGGAATAATTCTAGATAGGAAAATGTTATTTAGACTTAACGTATTGGAACGTGTAAGGAAGGCCAACGTCGCCTTATATTCCTGCAAAAAGGCTGTAGGGTCGCGGTGGGGACTCTCTCCTAAAATCGTCCACTGGATATATATAGCAGTAGTTCGTCCAATACTGTTATACGGTATTGTGGTATGGTGGACGGCAACTGACAAACTAACCATTACCAACCTACTAACAAAGGTTCAGAGAACAGCCTGCCTGAGCATAAGCGGAGCCTTAAGGACTACAGCGACCGAGTCTCTACAAGCCCTACTCCATATACTGCCGATTAATATTGTGGCGAGAGAAGTTGCAACCAAAGCGGCAATAAGATTAAACTGCCTATCAATGTGGAGGTACAAAAACTATGGTCACATGAGGATATCAAAGTGTAGTGCTATGGTAACCGACCGAGTGGACTATATACCAACTGTGTACACCTTCGAGAGAAATTACATCACTATGATTCCCGCCAGAGATGAATGGGTCGGCAGAATACCAGGTAATAGAAACCATCTCCATTTTTACACGGATGGTTCGAAGCTTGATGAAAAGGTTGGCTTCGGAGTACACTGTGAAGAACTCAGTCTGGATATAGCTCACAGACTACCAGATACCTGCAGTGTCTATCAAGCCGAAATAATGGCAATATGGGAAGTCGCCAAGTGGCTGAGTCGCAACATAGTAACCAACACTGGCGTTGTAATTTACTCGGACAGCCAGGCTGCCATCAATTCTCTGGAGGCAACATCCCTAAATTCACAAACAGCCCTCGACTGCCGCAGATCTCTTAACGAGATGGCTGAGCAGTTTAATATACACCTCATATGGGTGCCTGGGCATAGGGATATCCCGGGGAACTGCAAAGCCGATGAACTTGCTAGGAAAGGGACGACATTACAAATTCTCGAAGAATTTGCATATATTGGTGCGCCACTATCCACGTGCAAGCTTTGGCTTAGGCAAGAGGCAATCAGGCAGTCCAACGAAAGATGGACAGAAATCGGCACCTGCAGGGTAGCTAGACAAATCTGGCCAAGGTATGACCTGAGAAGGTCAAAATATCTCCTCGCACTAGAGAGGAAACGATTGTCTACGTTAGTACAGGTTCTGACGGGACACTGCTTGATCGGCGAACACGCCAAAAGATTGGGTATTGACTCCAATGACTTCTGCCGAAGCTGTGGAGATGAGGAAGAAGTGGAGAGCATTGAGCACTTGCTTTGCGACTGTCCCGCTTTGAGTAAACGACGACTGGACATACTGGGGTCGGCCTTTTTAGGCAGCCTAACAGATCTTTCCAGTACTGATATTCGTACTATCGATAAATTTATATATCAAACAGGTTGGTTTCGATGAGGGGCATTTCAGCCCGTGGTAACACTAGGGACCTAAACTGGTCTATGTGAGCTTGTAAAAAAATACGGCTGCCACCCTAACCTAAACCTAAAAGGAAAGGCAGAAAGTCGGGCGGGGCCGACTATATAATACCCTACACCTCCCTAACAATGCGATAAGGGTCATTGCGATAATAATTTGGAATAATTGGTAAATGTATTTTGAACCGATAATCGCAAAATTAAGCAATATTCGTTCCTAAATTGAGAAAAATCTTTCTGGAGAACTTTGTAATGATCGGAAGTAAAGTACAACTTCTATAGCGCTTTGTAACCAAATCTGGAGGAACATATATATGGAGGTTATATATAAATCTGAATCGATTTTCCTAGAATACTCATTCATGTAAAATAGAAACCTGTTTCTGTCGAATTTCGTACTGATCGGATATAAAACACAGTCTCTACAGCGCTTACATGTCAAATTGGGGGTAACATATATATGGGGACTATATCTAAATCTGAACTGATTTTCTCCGAATTTTGCGGCATTCCTTCATGTAATAAGAAACCTCTTTCTGCCGAATTTCTTACTGATCGGATATAAAATACAGTTTCTACAGCGCTTGAATTTCAAATCGGGGGTAACATATATATGGGGACTATATCTAAATCTGAACCGATTTTCTCCGAATTTGGCAGTATTCCTTCATGTAATAACAAACCTCTTTCTGCCGAATTTCGTACTGATCGGATATAAAATACAGTTTCTACAGCGCGAATTTTGACATGGGCAGCGAAGCGCACCGGGCTCAGCTAGTATATAATATTTAAAAATGTGTGTTCCAAATATATTTTCTTTCGATTCAAACATATCAAAAAAGGCGATTTTGCCCCGTGTATATTCTGCTCTGATTTTAACAAAATGCTAGGACAGGATCGGGGAAAAAATGTATATTTGTAAAAGCATTCGTGTTTAATATACAAAATTAACCCAAAATTTTATACACAACCCTTCGACAAAATTTTTGTAAACTAGTTTAATCGTCCATCCATCTTTGCAAGTCATCCGTCGATCTGTGGTTAGATTTCATACCACATTCTCTCTAAATGATGCAATAAATCCAAAACGTCAAAGGAATGTGCGTACTAAAGAGCATATCGCCGCTGTAAACAAAAGTGTGAAAAAAGATCAAAATATATTGATTCGTTGTCGATCGCAGGAATTGGGGCTCTGGCCGTCCAGTGTGAGGAAAATGTTGGGCAAAGATATTGCTTACCCCCGAATGCGCTTCGCAATGAACAGCCGCGGTGAGCATTTGGTAATGTGATTAAAATATAATTCTCTGTGTTATTTATATAAGATAAATTTGTTATGTTTTCTTTCGTTTTCTCATATCATTATAAATCGTCATTTCTGGTAACACCTTCATAGCAACTTAAACAATTTCTCTTATAAGAAACATATAATTTGTCCATAGCATATGTTGTTCAGCGAGGAATACAAGTATATACATGGAAATATTAAGATAATATATTTTATATTATATAATAAGAAAATTAAATTATATACCAGAATGAAACTGAACCTGAACTGTATATTTAAAACTTTCTATTTTTCCGGAAATCCCGTATACAAATTATGGTACCTCAAACACTGATAAAGTAAATATTCATCTTGCAGTTATTAATATACATGAACTTTTTTTCATTTCAGTTAATAATCGGCAATTTTGGTCTAAGCTATGATCAAGCCAAAACTCAGTTTGCTATTTGGTCAATATTGGCAGCGCCTTTATTAATGTCTGTAGATTTACGAACAATTCGTCCCGAATTTAAACTGATTCTGCAGAACAAAAAGATTATATCTGTCGATCAGGACCCTTTAGGTATTCAAGGACGGAGAATATACAAGCACAAAGGAATTGAAATTTGGTCCAAACCCATTAATCCCATACACGATCGATTTTATTCTTATGCAATCGCATTTGTTAATAGAAGAACTGATGGCACACCGTCGGATATTGCGGTAACCCTAAAAGAACTTGGGTTGGTATGTTTAAATGGCTACAGAGTTCAGGTAAGCAGCTACAAATAGTACGTATTAATGTCGACTGGATTTTGTGTTCTGACCACCAGTGGTTAAACGGAAATCTGTATTATTTGGTTAGTCAGAAACAGCATCCCGACACTTTGAATACATGGAAATGTTCGTATTGGTTTCTTCTTTCAATGGTGCAAAATCCAGAATATATTGCCTTTCGTTTGGCTTCCAGACTGGATTTTGCGTCCTGACCACCAGTGGCCAAACCGATATCTGGATTATTTGGTCAGTCAGAAATAGTTTCCCGACACTTTGAATACATGGAAATGTTCGTATAGGTTTCCTCTTTCAGTGGTGCAATATACAGAATATGTTGTATTTCTGTTTGGCTTTCAGGCTGGATTTTGTGGCCTGACCACCAGTGGCCAAACTGAAATCTGTTTTTTTTGGTCATTCGGAAACAGTTTTTGGAAACTCTAAATACATGGAAATGTTCGTATAGGTTTCCTCATTCAGTGGTGCAAAATTCAGAATATATTGTCTTTTCGTTTGGCTTTCACACTGGATGTTGTGTCCTGACCACCAGTGGCCAAACCGAAATCTGGGGTTTTTGGTCAGTCAAAAACAGTTTCTGGAAACTCTGAATAAATGGAAATGTTCGTATTGATTTCCTCTTTCAGTGGAGCAAATCTTGGAATATATTGTCTTTCCGTTTGGCCTCCAGACCGGATTTTGTGTCCTGACCACCTGTGGCCTATGTGAAAATCTGCAAGGTATATGGTGAGATTTGGTATTCCAAGGACATATGATACACGAAAATTATCAGAACAATGCCCTCCTTTGTTTCTAATATTCACTTTCCTTTAAAAAAAATATTTTCACTTATTTACTAAAAAATTACAATCACACATCTGTCATTCACCGACCAAAAAACCTGTAAATCTGTGTAAATAAATAAAACGCATGTGTTAGTATTTTCAATAATAATAAAGACAGCTTTATTTTTGTATTTATGATAACGTATATGTAGCGATGCGTAGGATCCGTAGACATCCAAACGGATGTATAACGACAAAAGATATGCTCGAGTGCAAACCAACGACTATTAGTTGTGTGCGCAATAGTATCGCCTAACAAGGACTCGTTTCAATTCGAGAGCCAGATGAAGCAAGGAGTCGAAAATCCGCAACAGCCTCTGCTTGCGGGAAGTTTCTTGAAAACCTGTAAGGAAAGACTAAAGGCACGTCGCACTGTGGTTCAGAATTGAATTTTACTGGCCAAAAGTCAATTTTTTTTGTAATCGCCGATTTCTAAAATTTTAATGCCATTCAATAGCATTAATTTGATCTAATTTTTTGGCTACCCAAAAAAATATTCATTATTGTGGGCGTGGCGTGCTGCTGAAAACAAATATTTTATGTAATTTTGAAAAAAAAAAATAATTTTTGTATATTTTTGTAGAAGGAAATTTGTTATTTGTCGCAAACTAATATCGATAGAGGGTTAATTTTTTTGTTAAGTATGTAGGATAGTGCTCTTTGAGAAATTGCCAAAAGTATTACTGTACTGTTGACACAGGTACTATATTTTTGTCAAATTGGAATTTTAGTGGAATGAATCTTTTTAGCATCAAGAGACTTCAAGAAGATTTTTCAAGTGTCATCTTTAAGCCTATATATACTTTTGTACCTGCCCCGACCAGCCTGTAGAACACTTTTTAATTTTAATGAAATTACTCGGGAAAAAATGTATAGTTCTTTTTATTTTACCTGTTCATATGACTATGTTGTAGGTACACCAAGCCAAGTTGTGTGTGCTTTAACAGACATTTACCATATTAATGACACCTTAACCCTTTTTTAGTTTTTGGGCCGTTTTTTATTTTACCTATGTTTATGCTACTTATGAACAGAGTATGACACTATACATGTAAGAAAAGGATAAAATCCAGTGGTATTCGAATACAAACTCAAAATTATATCCAAGCAGAAATAATCAAATTTTAGAGTATTAAAAATGGAGAACTTCAGATATAAAGAATTATCCGAAGAGTATTTTAGAAACAAAAAGAAGGAAGATGTTTTTAGTTACGTTCAAAGCAAAGTAAATTCCTCAAGCATGGAAATACAATTGGAACTGCAAAATAAAGTAAATATGTATTTTCACCAACAACTTAACTAAGCGCTACAAACAAGTTGGATGGAATAAACTTAAATTTTATAAGACCTTGGCAATATGGTTAGAGGGCGAACTTAGTGTCCAAGTGTCTTCAGAAAGTAAAAATCAAAACAATTGTGGGAGAGGTTACATCAAAAAACAACGCAAAACCCAAATTGTTAAAAAATTTTAAACGCTAGTCCTCTGAGAACAAAACAGATTATTAAAAGTATTCCAACTCCAACCGATGAAAAACAGTTGCTGCTAAAAGGGACTGTTTGCCACCAACGGACACTATTAAAATCACATCGAGTTCGGCAGAGGTAAAACTTCAAGACCTACTCAATCATACAGCTCAATGCTTGCTACAATCATTTAAAGGACATGATGTGAAGAAATATGGGAACTGCAAGTTAACTCTCTTTTGCTAATGGGGATGTGATACTTCATGAATACTTCAGACGCAGATATGTTCATGGTGTCATTTGTGCCATTGCGATTAATAAAGAATTTGGAAGACTCAGAACCTTCGACCAGTACGATGCCGACAAAGGATATTTGGAAAAATCAAACACCATCTTCTACGAAATACTGCAGACCAATCAAATTTTAATTTAAAAAATAAACTCATGATATCATTAAAAAAGAAGTCAATGATATAAGAACCCAAATTACAAGACTGAAGCCATTAGAAGTAGAAATTGAAGCCAAGACAATTAAAATTAACTACCAATTAGTGCTAACGAATACGATGTATGGGACACATACTTAAAATAAGTTATAATTTGGATTTTGGACATACGGGATCAATTAGAAACAATGACACCAACAAGGATTTAAGAAATTTAAAAAAGAATGTTCAGGATGAATTTCTCGAATGTGGGTTGATTATAGACCAACCAAAACAAGGATCAGGCAATACCAATGATGGGAATACAGCAAGAAGGTTCTTTTCTGATCCCGAAAAAGCATCTGAAATAACTGGTGTTGATATAAATCTCATTTCAAGATTTAAAACAATTATCGATGTACTTGAGTGCCATAAACAAATTGATGCTAAAAAATTTAATGAATATACCAAGGAAACTGCACGAATATATAATACCAAATATTCATGGAGAAATATGTCTGCAACAGTTAACAAAATTCTTTATCATGGAGGAGATGTCATTAAGCATCTTTTGGTACTAATTGTAGATCTATCAGAGGAAGCCCAGGAAAAAAGAAATAAGGAATACAGGTTTTATAGAAAGCACAATACCAGAAAAATATCTCGAAATTGTACAAACAAAGATCTATTTAATATTTTGTTGGCAACGTCAGAGCCCCTCATCTCCAGCATTCGAAATCAAGGGAAAGTAGAACATCGGGACTTAGATGAAGATGCAAGAGGGCTGCTAGAGGACATAAATAATACGGAACAAAATATGGAATATTTGCAGGCAATTTTTCAACCGAACGAATAAAAATTATAGTTTACTGTTTTTGTTACATATATAAGTAAAAGGTTAGGTTAGGTTAGGTTGAAGAGAGGAGACGTTTAAACGTCTCATGTCCATGGACATACACTTAAGCCAGTGGTTCGGCCTGTTGTGCGCTCCTTATTTATGATCTTTTTATACCTCACGAGTTACAGAAAATCGGTACTAGACACGAATTTTCTCAGTATCTTCCAGTCATATTCTCTGAGATGAGTCAAGTCTGGTAATATGTCGGACCCGAAATGTTGGGATCTTGCATGTGTGAAAGCCGGGCAGTGACACAGAAAATGTTCCATCGTTTCGATGTTTTCTCTGCATGCCCTGCATTCGTCGTTTCCTGCTAGTCCTATGCGATGAAGATGTGCTTGTAAGCTTGAGTGTCCCGTTAGAACACTCATCATCTTACTAATATCGATCTTGTTTAGTTTCAGAAAACTTCTTGTTTTCTTTTCATTTGGGTCACCCCACAGTATCTTTGCAGTTGCTCCTACTGTTGCGCTATTCCACACAGTTTTATGAGCCATCACTGCCCAGTGCTTCAACTCATTTTTCGTGGCTTCGAAAGGTTTCCAATTTTTCAAGTTTATTACTCGAAGTTGTCTGCCCTTTGAAGCCAAGTTGTTTGCCCGTTCATTTCCAATCACTCCATTGTGTCCTGGTACCCAGCAAATACGCAATTGACCATGGACTGAGTAATCATTTATCGTTCTTTTACAGTCCAACACAGTTCTGGATTTGACCCTTTCCGATGTTATTGCTTGAATCGCCATTTGGCTATCTGTGAAGATGTTGGCATATTTAGGCTTTGTCGTGTTATTGAGCCAGTTCACACACTCCGTGATTGCTCGAACTTCTGCTTGAAATACCGTGTTATGGTCAGGGAGGCGGAAGTGAAGTTCGACTTCTGGTTCATCAATAAAAAGTCCCAGACCCGTCCTATAAGTAAAAAATAAATGCTTTCTTTCCCTTAATGTTGTTCAAATACAAAATATTAAAAAAATTTTCGAAACAAGGTGTTTCTTTAAATATCGAGGAAATTTTTTTGTTGAAAAGATTTTTTTTAGTGTTACAAAATTTATTATTAAAATGGTTTGTTTATCAACGTATGACATTCTTTTAATACATAAAGAAGATGAAAACATAACAAAACCCCACATTTCCATGCTAAAAATTAAAAATTCTAAAGTTAAAATTTGTCCTTGAATTCCTCAATAACTGCTGACCCGACTTTATTGAAATAAAAACTGGCGAAAAGCTCAAGGAGTTACCTTTCGAACAAAAAAAAATTACTAAAATACTCGTATCTCTGTCGGTTCCAAGGTTACAGAGTTTTGGCCAGTAAAAAACGTCGGTTGAATCTACACTGCCAAGAAGTCGAAATCGTGTGGAACCATCAACGGTCAAAAATGAGTTCTCTAGAGCATCTAATCGGCGTGAACCTCTCTATGGAGTCTATATCAAATCATGGACCGATATGCCGTATTTTCAGTATGGATCAAAAATGATTAAATTTTCAATATGATGAATGATGACAGTAAGACATCGGTTCAGAAAATTAATGTATGTCAATAGGTATGTTCGATATGTTAATTTCGATTTTAAAGAACTCGTTTTTTCCATTTCATAATTTTTAAACTTGTAAATGAGATTTCTTGATCCGAGAATTGGTTCTCGTTTATATATCGACCTAAATACAATATAAGTATGTCTCTCTACTTTGTATCTGAGGTTAAAAAAGCAAATTATCAAAGTGCAAAAATAGTGAAAGTGAATATATGTATTCGGTTTGACGCTGCTCTAACTTCCTAGAAGCGTGTTATCATGAAATTGTTAATGTATTACTCAATCTAAACCATTTGTATCTTAATATTTCAAGACTGAATTTTTGAATGAATATCCTTTTAATTAAATTCGCATGATATTTTTTACTTTTATTTAAATTATAAATTCCTTAAAATTTCAATATGATTAATTTTGTTTGGTTACACGTATATTTCAACAAATTTTAAAATTGGTACTTTGTAGATCGAAAATTTACTTTTTTTTTTTAATGTTTTTTGTACCATTTGGTCACTCTCAATTGTTATCCTTTTTGTAGATCGAAAAAGTACGTTTTTTTTAATTTTTTTGTACCATTTTGTCACTCTCAATTGTCATTCCTGTCCGTATCATGTGAATATCGTCTTGGGAGAGATTTATCAATCCCTCCGATCCGTGCTGTGCGAATATCGCCCCAAGAGAGTGGAAGGAGAGCACCAGACGCTAAAAAACACTCTCACAATCCGTACAATGCGAATACCGTCCGTGTTCCGTTTTCCCAGGAGCGTCTGTCTGGCACAAACAAATCACAGGTAGCTGTGAGCCGCACATCAGAAATGCGGTCGGAGATTTCTGGTTTTTGAATGTGACCAACTAGAGATTCAAAAATCTTCTGATGATACGACTTGTCGTCTCGATTTATTTAGGGCTGCCTCATACATTATACGGATGTCTATTGGTTGGATGTGCAGTATAGTCTCCAACGCTCTAGTTGGTGCAGTTCTAAATCCCCCGTTTATGCCTAGACAGCACATACGTTGAATTTTTTGTAAAGGTAGTACGTTGCACTTCTTGTCCATTGATGTCCACCACACAACACAGGCGTAGATTATTATTGGTCTAATCACGCTCATGTAAAGCCAGTGAGTTATATTTGCACGTAGTCTACATTTTGAACCTATAGTATATCAGTTCATAAAAATACTTGAAATTTTGTGCAGTGTTATGCTTCTATAGTACCTAGAGTTCAGTGAAAAGTGGGCGGTATTGGCACGCCCCTTTTGGTACCTCCCACACAAAAGTAATATTTTGCCTCTAAAGTTAACAGCTTATAACTTTAATGCCCGTGCATATAAATACATGAAATTTTGTACAGTGTAGTGCTTTTATAGTACCTAGAGTCCACAGAAAAGTGGGCGTTATTAGCGCGCCCCTTTTGGTACCTCCCACACAAATGAGCCATTTCGTACCAAAAGTTAACAGATCTTAACATTAACACCAATGAATATAAATACTTGAAATTTTGTACGGTGTAATGCTTTTCTAGTATCTAGAGTCCAGAGAAAAGTGACCGTCATTGGCACGCCTTGTTTGTACCTCCCACACAAATGGACCATTTATTACCAAATGTAAACAGATTTTATATTTAATACCAGTACATACTTTAATGTTATTAAATGCAATTTAAATTGATAATAATTTAATTAAAACAAAAAAAATTTTACGAATTTTTTTGGGGACTCAAGGTGAGGGGATTCATAAGTCGGTTTGTCCGACTGAACTTTCGTACTTGTTAGTTATAGCAATTGTCTTATTCAGGAATCGAGGCCGGGTAAAATGTGGGATCTTCGTTTTCCTTGTAAATAGACATATTTCTGTTTTGTCTGGGTTAACATTTAATCCCCTTGGTTGTGCCCAGTTAAAAGCTATGTTAAGTGCCTCCTCAGCTCTTCTGCATAATAGGTTTGAATGTATGCCCCTTAAAGGTATTATAACGTCGTCTGCGTAACAGACTGGTTAAGTCCTTCATTGGTGAGGGCTTGTAGGAAACTATGTATCGTCGTAACCCATAGAATAGGCGATAAAATGCCCCCCTGGGGTATACCACGATTTACCTTGTCTCTAATTTTTACGTCATATGACCCACAAATAATCCACCTATTCCTTAGCATATTGTTGATCCAGTTTTTCAGCACCTGGTCAACCTGAAACTCGTCGAAGGACTGGATAAGTGTATCGGTCTGCACATTGTTAAATGCGCCCTCAATATCTATGCAAACAGCATTTGTATACATTTCTTTACTGAAGGACTCTTCTATGTGGTGCACTACCTCATGCAGAGATGTTTCCACTGATCTTCCTTTGTCATAGGCGTGTTGTCTGAATTTTAGCCTGTCATCCGCTATTTTACTTTTGACCATGTCATCAACTATTCGCTCCATTGTTTTTAACAGGAAAGAATTTAGGCTAATGGGTCGATAAGCCTTTGGGGTCGCATAACTCGCCTTGCCAGGCTTGGGTATGAAGACCACCCTTGACTCCTGCCAGTTTTTTGAGGTATAAGCATGAGTTAGGTATGCAGTGAACACTCCAGCGAGATGAGTTGATACCAGATCCACCTCATTCTGCAGGAGTGCTGGAAGTATTCCATCCGGTCCCGCAGCCTTGAAGGGAGATAAGCTTTTTATCGCTTATCGGAAAGTGAGTTTTCATCAAAAGCCTTACGGTATCCTCTATAGTTTCCATCTTTTTACCCGTGTCATCCACAAGTGTTACGGTTTGGACATGAGTTTTTGGGAGGATTTTTCCATTTTAGACATGCTATTAACGCTGTCTACCTACTCACAGAATGAATTGAGTCCTCTGTGGTAGTCGTCCCAATATACTGATTGTTTTTTCATGTCGAGCTGTAACGTCTACGGACATCCTTGCCAACCGAGCGAATTTGTCCTGTCATCCAGGGTTTCTCATAGGCAGATTTCCTTTCTCGAACTGTAAAATCATTCGAATATATTTGCCGTCTTCGAATGATTTTACAAGAGCTTCCGTAATCTTCCTCACATTGATATCAATGTCTTCTGTACACAGATAATCGCGTCTAGGTTGGCCCAATCGATTTCTAAGTAGATTTCCGAATTTAGTCCTGTCGGTCTTAGCCTTATTACGGAAACTTATTGGGCTTGTCGGTGTGAAGTGTTCATCCGAAACCCTCCACTCATGGATCTTCGATGGAAGATATATTAACGAGGTTTTCTCTTCATGTTCTCGTGAAAGACAATTCACGCAGCACTGATGCTTTTTTATAGCCGAAAATCTATCACTAACCGAAAGATTCTTAAATCGATAACAAGAACGCAATACATGACTTTGCTGGGGACAAAGCACACAATACGTGTTCGAAGGTGACAGGGGAGAACTCAAAGAAGAGACATTCGTAGAATGCAAAAGAAAAGTCTGAATTCTTTCCATGAGGAATGAGTCTAAGTCCTGCCAGGAGGATATGGACGACTTATTTTTTATACTCTTTTCACAAAGAGTAAGGGTTAGTTTCGGCAAACGAAGGTTGCACTGAAAGACCGATATGGGATCCCGATATGGGATCCCAGTCACGCCGCACTGTGGTTCAGAAATGAATTTTACTGGCCAAAAGTCAAATTTTTTGTCATCGCCGATTTATAAAATTTTAATGCCATTCAATAGCAAACATATTGAGACTAGGGTAGCCAAGAAATTACATCAAAATATTATAATAGTGGTGTGCTGCTAAAAACAAATATTTCATGTAATTTTGAAAAAAGCGTGATTTTTTTATATTTTTGTAGAAGGAAAATGTCATTTCTCGCAAACTATTTTCGATAAAGGGTTAATTTTTGTTACGTAGGTTGGATAGTACTCTTTGAGAAATTGCCAAAAGTATTACTGTACTGTTTACACGTGGTTAGGTTAGGTTAGGGTGGCAGCCGTATTTTTTTTACAAGCTCACATAGACCAGTTTAGGTCCCTAGTGTTACCACGGGCTGAAATGCCCCTCATCGAAACCAACCTGTTTGATATATAAATTTATCGATAGTACGAATATCAGTACTGGAAAGATCTGTTAGGCTGCCTAAAAAGGCCGACCCCAGTATATCCAGTCGTCGTTTACTCAAAGCGGGACAGTCGCAAAGCAAGTGCTCAATGCTCTCCACTTCTTCCTCATCTCCACAGCTTCGGCAGAAGTCATTGGAGTCAATACCCAATCTTTTGGCGTGTTCGCCGATCAAGCAGTGTCCCGTCAGAACCTGTACTAACGTAGACAATCGTTTCCTCTCTAGTGCGAGGAGATATTTTGACCTTCTCAGGTCATACCTTGGCCAGATTTGTCTAGCTACCCTGCAGGTGCCGATTTCTGTCCATCTATCGTTGGACTGCCTGATTGCCTCTTGCCTAAGCCAAAGCTTGCACGTGGATAGTGGCGCACCAATATATGCAAATTCTTCGAGAATTTGTAATGTCGTCCCTTTCCTAGCAAGTTCATCGGCTTTGCAGTTCCCCGGGATATCCCTATGCCCAGGCACCCATATGAGGTGTATATTAAACTGCTCAGCCATCTCGTTAAGAGATCTGCGGCAGTCGAGGGCTGTTTGTGAATTTAGGGATGTTGCCTCCAGAGAATTGATGGCAGCCTGGCTGTCCGAGTAAATGACAACGCCATTGTTGGTTACTATGTTGCGACTCAGCCACTTGGCGACTTCCCATATTGCCATTATTTCGGCTTGATAGACACTGCAGGTATCTGGTAGTCTGTGAGCTATATCCAGACTAAGTTCTTCACAGTGTACTCCGAAGCCAACCTTTTCACGTGGTTTGTTATAACATATTTCCACAGGTACTATAATTTTGTCAAATTGGAATTTTAGTGGAATGAAACTTTTTAGCATCAAGCGACTTCAAGAAGATTTTGGTACCAGATGAAAGTGTCCTCTTTAACCCTATATATACTTTTGTACCCGCCCCGACCAGCCTGTAGAACACTTTTTTAATTTTAAAGAAATTACTTGGGAAAATTTATTTTTTTTATTTTACCTGTTCATATGACTATGTTGTAGGTACACCAAGCGAAGTTGTGTGTCTTTATATTTATCATATTTATGACATCATAACCCATTTTTATTTTTTTTGGGTCGTTTTTTATTTTACCTATGTTTATGCTACTTATGAGCAGAGTATGACACTATACATGTAAGAAAAGGATAAAATCCAGTGGTATTCGAATACAAACTCAGTTGGAAATCCAAGTAGAAACAATCAAATTTTAGAATATTAAAAAATGGAGAGCTTCAGCTATAAAGAATTATCCGAAGAGTATTTTAGAAACAAAAAGTAGGAAGATTTTTTAAGTTACGTTCAAAGCAAAGTAAATTCCTCAAGCATCGAAATACAATTGGAACTGCAAAATAAAGTAAATATGTTCATCAACATCTTAACTAAGCGTTATAAACAAGTTGGATGGAATAAACATACATCTTAAAAGACCTTTGGAATATGGTTAGAGGGCGAACTTAGTGTCGTTGCTGATCATTCGCAGTGAACGGACGTGTTTATCACATAGCGGATAGTTACCAGTACCTATTACGCAATAGCAAAAATCTGTATAAAGTCCGTAAGGCCTACATCGTAGTACCTATTACGGTCTAATACAGACAAAATAAAAATAAAAAAAAAACAAGAGAGTGGAAGGAGAGCACCAGACGCTAAAAAACACTCTCACAATCCGTACAATGCGAATACCGTCCGTGTTCCGTTTTCCCAGGAGCGTCTGTCTGGCACAAACAAATCACAGGTAGCTGTGAGCCGCACATCAGAAATGCGGTCGGAGATTTCTGGTTTTTGAATGTGACCAACTAGAGATTCAAAAATCTTCTGATGATACGACTTGTCGTCTCGATTTATTTAGGGCTGCCTCATACATTATACGGATGTCTATTGGTTGGATGTGCAGTATAGTCTCCAACGCTCTAGTTGGTGCAGTTCTAAATCCCCCGTTTATGCCTAGACAGCACATACGTTGAATTTTTTGTAAAGGTAGTACGTTGCACTTCTTGTCCATTGATGTCCACCACACAACACAGGCGTAGATTATTATTGGTCTAATCACGCTCATGTAAAGCCAGTGAGTTATATTTGCACGTAGTCTACATTTTGAACCTATAGTATATCAGTTCATAAAAATACTTGAAATTTTGTGCAGTGTTATGCTTCTATAGTACCTAGAGTTCAGTGAAAAGTGGGCGGTATTGGCACGCCCCTTTTGGTACCTCCCACACAAAAGTAATATTTTGCCTCTAAAGTTAACAGCTTATAACTTTAATGCCCGTGCATATAAATACATGAAATTTTGTACAGTGTAGTGCTTTTATAGTACCTAGAGTCCACAGAAAAGTGGGCGTTATTAGCGCGCCCCTTTTGGTACCTCCCACACAAATGAGCCATTTCGTACCAAAAGTTAACAGATCTTAACATTAACACCAATGAATATAAATACTTGAAATTTTGTACGGTGTAATGCTTTTCTAGTATCTAGAGTCCAGAGAAAAGTGACCGTCATTGGCACGCCTTGTTTGTACCTCCCACACAAATGGACCATTTATTACCAAATGTAAACAGATTTTATATTTAATACCAGTACATACTTTAATGTTATTAAATGCAATTTAAATTGATAATAATTTAATTAAAACAAAAAAAATTTTACGAATTTTTTTGGGGACTCAAGGTGAGGGGATTCATAAGTCGGTTTGTCCGACTGAACTTTCGTACTTGTTAGTTATAGCAATTGTCTTATTCAGGAATCGAGGCCGGGTAAAACGTGGGATCTTCGTTTTCCTTGTAAATAGACATATTTCTGTTTTGTCTGGGTTAACATTTAATCCCCTTGGTTGTGCCCAGTTAAAAGCTATGTTAAGTGCCTCCTCAGCTCTTCTGCATAATAGGTTTGAATGTATGCCCCTTAAAGGTATTATAACGTCGTCTGCGTAACAGACTGGTTAAGTCCTTCATTGGTGAGGGCTTGTAGGAAACTATGTATCGTCGTAACCCATAGAATAGGCGATAAAATGCCCCCCTGGGGTATACCACGATTTACCTTGTCTCTAATTTTTACGTCATATGACCCACAAATAATCCACCTATTCCTTAGCATATTGTTGATCCAGTTTTTCAGCACCTGGTCAACCTGAAACTCGTCGAAGGACTGGATAAGTGTATCGGTCTGCACATTGTTAAATGCGCCCTCAATATC
Organism: Eudasyphora cyanicolor; assembly: GCA_963930755.1. Taxonomy (NCBI): domain Eukaryota; kingdom Metazoa; phylum Arthropoda; class Insecta; order Diptera; family Muscidae; genus Eudasyphora; species Eudasyphora cyanicolor. Next base: position 109,789,239 of record OZ005737.1, read on the forward strand.
TATGCAAACAGCATTTGTATACATTTCTTTACTGAAGGACTCTTCTATGTGGTGCACTACCTCATGCAGAGATGTTTCCACTGATCTTCCTTTGTCATAGGCGTGTTGTCTGAATTTTAGCCTGTCATCCGCTATTTTACTTTTGACCATGTCATCAACTATTCGCTCCATTGTTTTTAACAGGAAAGAATTTAGGCTAATGGGTCGATAAGCCTTTGGGGTCGCATAACTCGCCTTGCCAGGCTTGGGTATGAAGACCACCCTTGACTCCTGCCAGTTTTTTGAGGTATAAGCATGAGTTAGGTATGCAGTGAACACTCCAGCGAGATGAGTTGATACCAGATCCACCTCATTCTGCAGGAGTGCTGGAAGTATTCCATCCGGTCCCGCAGCCTTGAAGGGAGATAAGCTTTTTATCGCTTATCGGAAAGTGAGTTTTCATCAAAAGCCTTACGGTATCCTCTATAGTTTCCATCTTTTTACCCGTGTCATCCACAAGTGTTACGGTTTGGACATGAGTTTTTGGGAGGATTTTTCCATTTTAGACATGCTATTAACGCTGTCTACCTACTCACAGAATGAATTGAGTCCTCTGTGGTAGTCGTCCCAATATACTGATTGTTTTTTCATGTCGAGCTGTAACGTCTACGGACATCCTTGCCAACCGAGCGAATTTGTCCTGTCATCCAGGGTTTCTCATAGGCAGATTTCCTTTCTCGAACTGTAAAATCATTCGAATATATTTGCCGTCTTCGAATGATTTTACAAGAGCTTCCGTAATCTTCCTCACATTGATATCAATGTCTTCTGTACACAGATAATCGCGTCTAGGTTGGCCCAATCGATTTCTAAGTAGATTTCCGAATTTAGTCCTGTCGGTCTTAGCCTTATTACGGAAACTTATTGGGCTTGTCGGTGTGAAGTGTTCATCCGAAACCCTCCACTCATGGATCTTCGATGGCAGATATATTAACGAGGTTTTCTCTTCATGTTCTCGTGAAAGACAATTCACGCAGCACTCATGCTTTTTTATAGCCGAAAATCTATCACTAACCGAAAGATTCTTAAATCGATAACAAGAACGCAATACATGACTTTGCTGGGGACAAAGCACACAATACGTGTTCGAAGGTGACAGGGGAGAACTCAAAGAAGAGACATTCGTAGAATGCAAAAGAAAAGTCTGAATTCTTTCCATGAGGAATGAGTCTAAGTCCTGCCAGGAGGATATGGACGACTTATTTTTTATACTCTTTTCACAAAGAGTAAGGGTTAGTTTCGGCAAACGAAGGTTGCACTGAAAGACCGATATGGGATCCCGATATGGGATCCCAGTCACGCCGCACTGTGGTTCAGAAATGAATTTTACTGGCCAAAAGTCAAATTTGTTGTCATCGCCGATTTATAAAATTTTAATGCCATTCAATAGCAAACATATTGAGACTAGGGTAGCCAACAAATTACATCAAAATATTATAATAGTGGTGTGCTGCTAAAAACAAATATTTCATGTAATTTTGAAAAAAGCGTGATTTTTTTATATTTTTGTAGAAGGAAAATGTCATTTCTCGCAAACTATTTTCGATAAAGGGTTAATTTTTGTTACGTAGGTTGGATAGTACTCTTTGAGAAATTGCCAAAAGTATTACTGTACTGTTTACACGTGGTTTGTTATAACATATTTCCACAGGTACTATAATTTTGTCAAATTGGAATTTTAGTGGAATGAAACTTTTTAGCATCAAGCGACTTCAAGAAGATTTTGGTACCAGATGAAAGTGTCCTCTTTAACCCTATATATACTTTTGTACCCGCCCCGACCAGCCTGTAGAACACTTTTTTAATTTTAAAGAAATTACTTGGGAAAATTTATTTTTTTTTATTTTACCTGTTCATATGACTATGTTGTAGGTACACCAAGCGAAGTTGTGTGTCTTTATATCTATATATATAAAAATGAAACGGTCCATCTGTGTAATGGCATCACGTCAGAACGGCTGGAGCGATTTGGATGATTTTTTTTTTATTCGATTCTAAATTTTCACGAGATGGTTTATATAGAAATTAAATAAATTAATTGGACAAAGGGGCGTGGTACCTCCCATACAAATCGCAGGTTAAAAATCCGATATTTCTGCTCCTATTATAGGTATAGTGCTGAAATTTTGTTTGTATGCATTTAATGGCAGATTATGTGAATTTTCCAAAAATGGGCGGAATCGTACCAATGGGCGTGGCCCCGCCCATATAAGCCAAATTTTGAAATTGAGATATTTTGCACAATTTGTTAGCGAGAGTGCTGGAATTTTGTGTATATGTAAACGGTGGCAGTCTACGTGATTGGTCCAAAAATGGGCGGGATCGGACCAATGGGCGTGGCCCCGCCCACATAGACAAAATTTTGCTAGCGGGAGTGCTGCAATGTTGCGTATATGTATCTGGTGGCATTCTACGTAATTGGTGAAAAAATGGGCGGGACCGGACCAATGGGCGTGGCCCCGCCCATATAAGCCAAATTTTGAAATTGAGATATTTTGCACAATTTGTTAGCGAGAGTGCTGGAATTTTGTGTATATGTAAACGGTGGCAGTCTACGTGATTGATCCAAAAACGGGCGGGATCGAACCAATGGGCGTGGCACCGCCCATATAAGCCAAATTTAAAAAATGTGATATCTTGCACAATTTGTTAGCGAGAGACCTGGAATTTTGTGTATATATATCCGTTGGCGATCTACGTGATTGGTCTAAAAATGGGCGGGTTCGGACCAATAGGCGTGGCCCCGCCCACAATGACCAAATTTTGAAATTTTTATATCTTGCACAATTTGCTATCGGGAGTGCTGCAATGTTGTGTATGTGTATCTGGTGGCATTCTACGTAATTGGTCAATGGGCGTGGCCCAGCCCATATTTTGATATATCTTGCAAGTATTATATAGGAAATACATGAACAAAAATGCTCGGTATGCGATAATTACAGCTGCTCACTCCAATACAATAGCAATATGATAATGTGATGCAATATCAATGAAACAAGAATTTGGAAATTTTATAAGTATACATTTCTATTTTCTGGACTTTCCACTGAATTCGGTATTTTTTCATTCAGTGAATTTATTACTAATACCAGTAAGGAAAGGCAGAAAGTCGGGCGGGGCCGACTATATAATACCCTACACCTACCTAACAATGCGATAAGGGTCATTGCGATAATAATTTGGAATAATTGGTAAATGTATTTTGAACCGATAATCGAAAAATTAAGCAATATTCGTTCCTAAATTGAGAAAAATCTTTCTGGAGAACTTTGTAATGATCGGAAGTAAAGTACAACTTCTATAGCGCTTTGTAACCAAATCTGGAGGAACATATATATGGAGGTTATATATAAATCTGAATCGATTTTCCTAGAAAACTCATTCATGTAAAATAGAAACCTGTTTCTGTCGAATTTCGTACTGATCGGATATAAAACACAGTCTCTACAGCGCTTACATGTCAAATTGGGGGTAACATATATATATGGGGCTATATCTAAATCTGAACTGATTTTCTCCGAATTTTGCGGCATTCCTTCATGTAATAAGAAACCTCTTTATGCCGAATTTCTTACTGATCGGATATAAAATACAGTTTCTACAGCGCTTGAATTTCAAATCGGGGGTAACATATATATGGGGACTATATCTGAACCGATTTTCTCCGAATTTGGCAGTATTCCTTCATGTAATAACAAACCTCTTTCTGCCGAATTTCGTACTGATCGGATATAAAATACAGTTTCTACAGCGCGAATTTTGACATGGGCAGCGAAGCGCACCGGGCTCAGCTAGTTTATCATATTTATGACATCATAACCCATTTTTATTTTTTTTGGGTCGTTTTTTATTTTACCTATGTTTATGCTACTTATGAGCAGAGTATGACACTATACATGTAAGAAAAGGATAAAATCCAGTGGTATTCGAATACAAACTCAGTTGGAAATCCAAGCAGAAACAATCAAATTTTAGAATATTAAAAAATGGAGAGCTTCAGCTATAAAGAATTATCCGAAGAGTATTTTAGAAACAAAAAGTAGGAAGATTTTTTAAGTTACGTTCAAAGCAAAGTAAATTCCTCAAGCATCGAAATACAATTGGAACTGCAAAATAAAGTAAATATGTTCATCAACATCTTAACTAAGCGTTATAAACAAGTTGGATGGAATAAACATACATCTTAAAAGACCTTTGGAATATGGTTAGAGGGCGAACTTAGTGTCGTTGCTGATCATTCGCAGTGAACGGACGTGTTTATCACATAGCGGATAGTTACCAGTACCTATTACGCAATAGCAAAAATCTGTATAAAGTCCGTAAGGCCTACATCGTAGTACCTATTACGGTCTAATACAGACAAAATAAAAATAAATTCTCTTGACGGGGATGCCTTCGTGTTCCGATGGAGCGCGGTTCCCCAATCGTCCGACTGTCCGTCCGTTGGTCTTGACCAAAGCCGACCACACCAAAAATGGTGAAAATCTCCACCAAGTACTCACAACAGGTGGTGCGGTGAGGGGAAAACGTCATGTCCGACCGTCAAAATGGAAGCACAATGAGCATCGTGTAGCGCTCAGAGTTTTGACGAAGTTGGAGGCTGTTGAGGTTTCGGCTCTTACCGAAAAACAAAAAGAGTCACTTACCTGGGCTAAATGCGTCATAGATGCTTCTAAGGCCAATGAGTCGGCTGAAAGAGCCACAAATTCAGCTGTGTTAACAGCTAATAAAGTAAAACGATTCAGATCACCTGATGAACCCCTGCCTTCGAAAAAGGCAAGAGGCCCTAATGTCACCATCAACAGGACACTCACCGATGGCATCAGGGGAGAGTAAAGCTCTTATATTTCGGTGATGCCAGATCAGTAGACCTGTATAAGGCTGCTCTGAGTCGAGCGGGTGAGGTGTGGCCGGGTGCCCAGTTGGATGTTGTCGAAAAAAACAACATCCCTAGTCACCCTAGAGTCATCACCTGGGTTACAGAAGAGCCCTCCAACCCGGCTGACATCTTAGAAATAATAAAAGATTCCAATCCTGGTCTGCCGGCCCATAATTGGAGAATCAGAAAGGTGGGTGAGGCGGATGGTAAAAAGCGGCAGGTCAATCTTATCCTAAACGCTGAATCCACCTCCCATATACAAAGTGCGAGTGCAACCCTACAATATGGCTTCGAGACTATAGTCTTGAAGATATACAAGCAGGATATAGCTCCCACTGCAGAAGGTGAGTCATCCACCGTGGCACTTTCTGGAAGTGCGGAGGTACCCACTCCTATTATTTCTGGTGACTCCAACTCTAACAGAAGATCTATAACGTCCTTCTCTGAGGACAAAAGCTCTACTTCGGACACAGAGAGGCTGAGGGGAGTCTCCGGACTCTTTGACGCATCTGGCGAGGACATGCTTCTCGACGATACGGACAAAGAGTTCGATATCACCCTTGTCGGGGTGGATGTTAATCTGTCAATTACCAATGATGGTAAGAATTCTACAGATTAACCTCCATCACGCTAAAGCGGCCTCAGCGGCTCTATTGCTGCGCCTATCCACAGTTGCAGTAGACATCGTCCTGATCCAGGAGCCCTATGTAGTAGGAGGACGGGTGTGCGGTATCAAGACACCAAACTTTAAACTGATTGTGGCCAACTGTGAAGGCACTCCAAGAACCTGCATTTTGGCCAGGAAAGATCTAAGTATCTTTCTCCTGACTAATTTATGTGGTAAAGACCAAACAGCTGCTAGCCTGGAGATCGGTAATCGCATATATTGGGTGGTCTCCAGCTACTTGCCTTGTGAATCTGTAGTAGCGACTGCTCTATGCAGGGAAGTAGTAGAAGAAGCAACGTCTGACGAGCTCGAGCTGATTATTGGCGCAGACACGAACGCTCATCATACTATCTGGGGTAGTACGGATATAAACAATAGGGGTGATTCCCTTCTTGACTTTATTCTAACTACCAACCTTAGTATTTGTAACATAGGTAATAAACGGACCTATACAATTAAAGACAGACAAGAAGTACTCGACGTAACGTTTGCTACTGACCGGCTGTCAGACAAAATTATTGGGTGGAATGTACTGGACGACCACTCATTCTCAGATCACCATTATATTGAGTTCAAACTCGCGGAAAAAGCGCCTAAACCTGCCGTCCACAGAAATGTAAGGAAGACAAAGTGGCACCTGTATGAGAAGAATTTCAAGAAAGTCCTCAACTCTAAACTTCTGTACGAACCGAATGACAAAGCCGGTCTGGATAATCTTTTCGATCATATCACCATATCATTCAATAGATCCCTTGAAGAAGCATGTCCAAAAACAAGGTACAAGGGTAAAACTAAACCCCAATGGTGGACTTCTGGCTATGAAAAAGACCTGCAACAAGCTATTCAATAAGGCTAAATCTACTGGGGTCGCTAATGATTGGGATGATTAAAAAAAGCAACTCAAGATCTATAAGAAGGAGCTTGGAAAGGCGCAAAGGCGCTCTTGGTATACCTTCTGTGGTGAAGTGGAAAAGGTCTCCGACGCCGCCAGGCTGAGGAAGATATTATCTGCTTCACCCTGTACAGTGGGATATTTACAGGATGAGGCAAATAACTGGACCAAAAACAGCGAGCAGTCGCTCAATGTACTGCTCGACACACATTTCCCGGGGAACTCTGTAACAGAACCCGAGGATCAGCAGGACCAACAAGAGTGCGAGTGGATTGCGAGCGTCGCTAGCTTCTTGACTGAGAGATCCAGAATAAGCTGGGCTATTAATAGTTTTGAGCCCTTCAAGTCACCTGGACCAGATGGCATCACTCCAGCAGAAATGCAGAAAATGTTAAAGTACATTATCCCCTGGCTGGAGAAAATTTATGTAGGCTGTATCAGGCTTTCATACGTCCCGAATCAATGGAGGGATACCAAAGTGGTATTCATACCTAAAGCGGGAAAGATATGACACACTAGGCCAAAATACTTCAGACCAATTAGCCTATCCTCCTTCCTATTGAAAGGTCTGGAAAGACTTTTAGATCATTTCATTAGGGAAAACCTGGATACAAAACTCCTGTCGGGGAACCAACATGCTTACAATAAGGGCAAGTCTACAGAATCAGCCCTGCACGAACTTGTGAGCACTATCGAATCGTCCCTGCACTAATTCACCATGGTGGCATTTCTTGACATAGAAGCGGCTTTTAACAACATTCACTCAGATGCGGTAATTGCGGCACTCTCAGATCTAACAGTTAACACTAGTTTGATTAGACTAATTCAAAGTCTGCTCACCAGAAGACGCATAACAGCATGTCTAGGGTCCACAACTCTAACAAGATTTGTAAACAGAGGGACCCCGCAAGGAGGAGTACTGTCTCCACTAATTTGGAACCTAGCGGTGAATGAAATCCTGTTAGATCTAGAACGTTGTGGCTGCAAGGTCGTGGCATATGCGGACGACGTGGCAATCGCAGTGAGTGGCAAATTCGTAAACGTCTTCAGAGACATCCTACAGGTGGCTCTGAACAAGTTGGCTAGATGGGCCAGAAGCAGAAGCAGCGGTTTGGGCTTTAACCCCAACAATACAGAATTGGTTCTCTTTACTAGGATGAATAATGTCCCACATGTGGACCCTCCACCTCGGATAAATGGAACAGATCTAGTCTTTTCTGAAAGTGCAAAATTTTTAGGAATAATTCTAGATAGGACCAGTAAGGAAAGGCTAAAGTCGGGCGGTGCCGACTATATAATACCCTACACCACTCTCGTAATATTGAATAACTCAGATATATAAATTTTGTAATTCATGTATAAATTGTTTACATAAATTTACTTTTGGGACATTTTATACTTAAATAATACCCTGTACCACAGTGTGGTGTAGGGTATAAAAACGATTGGATCTAAAGAGCCAAATCGGATGAAACATATATATGGGAGCTATAGCTAAATCTTTACCGATTTTCTTCAAATTCGGTAGTGTTGGTTCATGGATCAAGAAACTCTACCATTCTAAATTTCAAAATGATTGGATGTAAAATACAGCTTCTTCAGGAGTAAAGAGCAAAATCGGACGAAACATATATATGGGAGCTATAGCTAAATCTTAACCGATTTTCTTCAAATTCGGCAATGTTGGTTCATGGATCAAGAAACTCTACCATTCTAAATTTCAAAACGATTGGATGTAAAATACAGCTTCTACAGGACTAAAGAGCAAAATCGGACGAAACATATATATGGGAGCTATAGCTAAATCTTAACCGATTTTCTTCAAATTCGGCAATGTTGGTTAATGGATCAAGAAACTCTAACGTTCTAAATTTCAAAACGATTGGATGTAAAATACAGCTTTTATAGGACTAAATGTCCAAATCGGACGAAACATATATATGGGAGTTATAGCTAAATCTTAACCGATTTTCTTCAAATTCGGCAATGTTGGTTCATGGATCAAGAAACTCTACCATTCTAAATTTCAAAACGATTGGATGTAAAATACAGCTTTTATAGGACTAAATGGCCAAATCGGACGAAACATATATATGGGAGTTATAGCTAAATATTAACCGATTTTTCTCAAATTCGGCAATGTTGGTTCATGGATCCAGAAACTCTACCATTCTAAATTTCAAAACGATCGGATGTAAAATACAGCTTCTATAGGACTAAACATATATATGGGAGCTATAGCTAAATCTTAACCGATTTTCTTCAAATTCGGCAATGTTGGTTCATGGATCAAGAAACTCTACCATTCTAAACGATTGGATGTAAAATACAGCTTCTATAGGACTAAAGGGCCAAATCGGACGAAATATATATATGGGAGCTATATCAAAATCTGAACCGATTTCAACCAAATTCAATAGCGATCTTAACAGGTGTTACAAACATCTGCCGTGAAACAAACTTATAATACCCTGTACCACAGTGTGGTGTAGGGTATAAAAATGTTAGTTAGACTTAACGTATTGGAACGTGTAAGGAAGGCCAACGTCGCCTTATATTCCTGCAAAAAGGCTGTAGGGTCGCGGTGGGGACTCTCTCCTAAAATCGTCCACTGGATATATATAGCAGTAGTTCGTCCAATACTGTTATACGGCATTGTGGTATGGTGGACGGCAACTGACAAACTAACCAGTACCAACCTACTAACAAAGGTTCGGAGAACTGCCTGCCTGAGCATAAACGGAGCCTTAAGGACTACAGCGACCGAGTCTCTACAAGCCCTACTCCATATACTGCCGATTAATATTATGGCGAGAGAAGTTGCAACCAAAGCGGCAATAAGATTAAACTGCCTATCAATGTGGAGGTACAAGAACTATGGTCACATGAGGATATCCAAGTGTAGTGCTATGGTAACCGAACGAGTGGACTATATACAAACTGTGTACACCTTCGAGAGAAATTACATCACTATGATTCCCGCCAGAGATGAATGGGTCGGCAGAATACCAGGTAATAGAAATCATCTCCACTTTTACACGGATGGTTCGAAGCTTGATGAAAAGGTTGGCTTCGGAGTACACTGTGAAGAACTTAGTCTGGATATAGCTCACAGACTACCAGATACCTGCAGTATCTATCAAGCCGAAATAATGGCAATATGGGAAGTCGCCAAGTGGCTGAGTCGGAACATAGTAACCAACACTGGCGTTGTCATTTACTCGGACAGCCAGGCTGCCATCAATTCTCTGGAGGCCACATCCCTTAATTCAAAAATAGCCCTCGACTGCCGCAGATATCTTAACGAGATGGCTGAGCAGTTTAATATACACCTCATATGGGTGCCTGGGCATAGGGATATCCCGGGGAACTGCAAAGCCGATGAACTTGCTAAGAAAGGGACGACTTTACAAATTTTTTAGAAGAATTTGCATATATTGGTGCGCCACTATCCACGTGCAAGCTTTGGCTTAGGCAAGAGGCAATCAGGCAGTCCAACGACAGATGGACACAAATAGGTACCTGTAAGGTAGCTAGACAAATCTGGCCAAAGTATAACCTGAGAAGGTCAAAATATCTCCTCGCAATGGAAAGGAAAAGATTATCTACGTTAGTATCAGTTCTGACGGGACACTGCCTGATCGCCGAACACGCCAGAAGATTGGGTATTAACTCCAATGACTTCTGCAGAAGCTGTGGTGATGAGGAAGAAGTGGAGAGCATTGAGCACTTGCTATGCGACTGTCCCGCTTTGAGTAAACGACGACTGGACCTACTGGGGTCGGCCTTTCTAGGCAGCCTAACAGATCTTTCCAGTACCAATATTCGTGCTATCGATACATTTGTATATCAAACAGTTTGGTTTCGATGAAGGGCATTTTAGTCCGTGGTACCACTAGGAACCTAAACTGGTCTATGTGAGCTGAAGAAATAAAAAAAAAGAAAACGGCAGCCACCCTAACCTAAACCTATATTAGAGTCGACCACTGTGGTCTTCCTCTATACTAGAGTCGACCACTGTGGTCTTCCTCTATACTAGACTCGACCACTGTGGTCTTCCTCTATACTAGAGTCGACCACTGTGGTCTTCCTCTATACTAGAGTCGACCACTGTGGTCTTCCCCTATACTAGAGTCGACCACTGTGGTCTTCCCCTATACTAGAGTCGACCACTGTGGTCTTCCTCTATACTAGAGTCGACCACTGTGGTCTTCCTCTATACTAGAGTCGACCACTGTGGTCTTCCTCTATACTAGAGTCGACCACTGTGGTCTTCCTCTATACTAGAGTCGACCACTGTGGTCTTCCTCTATACTAGAGTCGACCACTGTGGTCTTCCTCTATACTAGAGTCGACCACTGTGGTCTTCCTCTATACTAGAGTCGACCACTGTGGTCTTCCTCTATACTAGAGTCGAACACTGTGGTCTTCCTCTATACTAGAGTCGACCACTGTGGTCTTCCTCTATACTAGAGTCGACCACTGTGGTCTTCCTCTATACTAGAGTCGACCACTGTGGTCTTCCTCTATACTAGAGTCGACCACTGTGGTCTTCCTCTATACTAGAGTCGACCACTGTGGTCTTCCTCTATACTAGAGTCGACCACTGTGGTCTTCCTCTATACTAGAGTCGACCACTGTGGTCTTCCTCTATACTAGAGTCGACCACTGTGGTCTTCCTCTATACTAGAGTCGACCACTGTGGTCTTCCTCTATACTAGAGTCGACCACTGTGGTCTTCCTCTATACTAGAGTCGACCACTGTGGTCTTCCTCTATACTAGAGTCGACCACTGTGGTCTTCCTCTATACTAGAGTCGACCACTGTGGTCTTCCTCTATACTAGAGTCGACCACTGTGGTCTTCCTCTCTACTAGAGTCGACCACTGTGGTCTTCCTCTATACTAGAGTCGACCACTGTGGTCTTCCTCTATACTAGAGTCGACCACTGTGGTCTTCCTCTATACCAGAGTCGACCACTGAGGTCTTCCTCTATACTAGAGTCGACCACTGAGGTCTTCCTCTATACTAGAGTCGACCACTGCGGTCTTCCTCTATACTAGAGTCGACCACTGCGGTCTTCCTCTATACTAGAGTCGACCACTGTGGTCTTCCTCTATACCAGAGTCGACCACTGTGGTCTTCCTCTATACCAGAGTCGACCACTGAGGTCTTCCTCTCTACTATGGTCTTCCTCTATACTAGAGTCGACCACTGTGGTCTTCCTCTCTACTATGGTCTTCCTCTATACTAGAGTCGACCACTTTGGTCTTCCTCTCAACTATAGTCGACCACTGTGGTCTTCCTCTATACTAGAGTCGACCACCGTGGTCTTCCTCTCTACTATAGTCGACCACTGTGGTCTTCCTCTATACTCGAGTCGACCACTGTGGTCTTCCTCTATACTCGAGTCGACCACTGTGGTCTTCCCCTACTAGAGTCGACCACTGTGGTCTTCCTCTCTACTATAGTCGACCACTGTGGTCTTCCTCTCTACTATAGTCGACCACTGTGGTCTTCCTCTATACTAGAGTCGACCACTGTTGTCTTCCTCTATTCTAGAGTCGACCACTGAGGTCTTCCCTTATACTAGAGTCGACCATTGTGGTCTTCCTCTATTCTAGAGTCGACCACTGTGGTCTTCCTTTATACTAGAGTCGACCATTGTGGTCTTCCTCTATACTAGAGTCGACCATTGTGGTCTTCCTCTATACTAGAGTCGACCATTGTGGTCTTCCTCTATACTAGAGTCGACCATTGTGGTCTTCCTCTCTACTATAGTCGACCACTGTGGTCTTCCTCTCTACTATAGTCGACCACTGTGGTCTTCCTCTATACTAGAGTCGACCACTGTGGTCTTCCTCTCTACTATAGTCGACCACTGTGGTCTTCCTCTCTACTATAGTCGACCACTGTGGTCTTCCTCTCTACTATAGTCGACCACTGTGGTCTTCCTCTCTACTATAGTCGACCACTGTTGTCTTCCTCTATTCTAGAGTCGACCACTGAGGTCTTCCCTTATACTAGAGTCGACCATTGTGGTCTTCCTCTATTCTAGAGTCGACCATTGTGGTCTTCCTCTATTCTAGAGTCGACCATTGTGGTCTTCCTCTATTCTAGAGTCGACCATTGTGGTCTTCCTCTATTCTAGAGTCCACCAATGTGGTCTTCCTTTATACTAGAGTCGACCATTGTGGTCTTCCTCTATACTAAAGTCGACCATTGTGGTCTTCCTCTATACTAGAGTCGACCATTGTGGTCTTCCTCTATACTAGAGTCGACCATTGTGGTCTTCCTCTATACTAGAGTCGACCACTGTGGTCTTCCTCTATACTAGAGTCGATCACTGTGGTCTTCCTCTATACTAGAGTCGACCAATAAGGTCTTCCTCTATACTAGAGTCGACCACTGTGGTCCTCCTCTATACTAGAGTCGACCACTGTGGTCTTCCTCTATACTAGAGTCGATCATTGTGGTCTCCCTCTATACTAGAGTCGCCCATTGTGGTCTCCCTCTATACTAGAGTCGACCACTGTGGTCTCCCTCTATACTAGAGTCGACCACTGTGGTCTCCCTCTATACTAGAGTCGACCACTGTGGTCTTCCTCTATACTAGAGTCGACCACTGTGGTCTTCCAGTATACTAGAGTCGACCACTGTGGTCTTCCTCTATACTAGAGTCGACCACTGTGGTCTTCCTCTATACTAGAGTCGACCACTGTGGTCTTCCTCTATACTAGAGTCGACCACTGTGGTCTTCCTCTATACTCGAGTCGACCACTGTGGTCTTCCTCTATACTCGAGTCGACCACTGTGGTCTTCCCCTATACTAGAGTCGACCACTGTGGTCTTCCTCTCTACTATAGTCGACCACTGTGGTCTTCCTCTCTACTATAGTCGACCACTGTGGTCTTCCTCTATACTAGAGTCGACCATTGTGGTCTTCCTCTATACTAGAGTCGACCATTGTGGTCTTCCTCTATACTAGAGTCGACCATTGTGGTCTTCCTCTATACTAGAGTCGACCACTGTGGTCTTCCTCTATACTAGAGTCGATCACTGTGGTCTTCCTCTATACTAGAGTCGACCAATAAGGTCTTCCTCTATACTAGACTCGACCACTGTGGTCCTCCTCTATACTAGAGTCGACCACTGTGGTCTTCCTCTATACTAGAGTCGATCATTGTGGTCTTCCTCTATACTAGAGTCGCCCATTGTGGTCTTCCTCTATACTAGAGTCGCCCATTGTGGTCTTCCTCTATACTAGAGTCGCCCATTGTGGTCTTCCTCTATACTAGAGTCGACCACTGTCTTCCTCTATACTAGAGTCGACCACTGTGGTCTTCCTCTATACTAGAGTCGACCACTGTGGTCTTCCTCTATACTAGAGTCGACCACTGTGGTCTTCCTCTATACTAGAGTGGACCACTGTGGTCTTCCTCTATACTAGAGTCGACCACTGTGGTCTTCCTCTATACTAGAGTCGACCACTGTGGTCTTCCTCTATACTAGAGTCGACCACTGTGGTCTTCCTCTATACTAGAGTCGACCACTGTGGTCTTCCTCTATACTAGAGTCGACCACTGTGGTCTTCCTCTATACTAGAGTCGACCACCGTGGTCTTCCTCTATACTAGAGTCGACCACAGTGGTCTTCCTCTATACTAGAGTCGACCACAGTGGTCTTCCTCTATACTAGAGTCGACCACTGTGGTCTTCCTCTATAATAGAGTCGACCACTGTGGTCTTCCTCTATACTAGAGTCGACCACTGTGGTCTTCCTCTACAATAGAGTCGACCACTGTGGTCTTCCTCTATACTAGAGTCGACCACTGTGGTCTTCCTCTATACTAGAGTCGACCACTGTGGTCTTCCTCTATACTAGAGTCGACCACTGTGGTCTTCCTCTATACTAGAGTCGATCACTGTGGTCTTCCTCTATACTAGAGTCGACCACTGTGGTCTTCCTCTATATTAGAGTCGACCACTGTGGTCTTCCTCTATACTAGAGTCGACCACTGTGATCTTCCTCTATACTAGAGTCGACCACTGTTGTCTTCCTCTATACTAGAGTCGACCACTGTGGTCTTCCTCTATACTAGAGTCGACCACTGTGGTCTTCCTCTATACTAGAGTCGACCACTGTGGTCTTCCTCTATACTAGAGTCGACCACTGTGGTCTTCCTCTATACTAGAGTCGACCACTGTGGTCTTCCTCTATACTAGAGTCGACCACTGTGGTCTTCCTCTATACTAGAGTCGACCACTGTGGTCTTCCTCTATACTAGAGTCGACCACTGTGGTCTTCCTCTATACTAGAGTCGACCACTGTGGTCTTCCTCTATACTAGAGTCGACCACTGTGGTCTTCCTCTATACTAGAGTCGACCACTGTGGTCTTCCTCTATACTAGAGTCGACCACTGTGGTCTTCCTCTATACCAGAGTCGACCACTGTGGTCTTCCTCTATACTAGAGTCGACCACTGTGGTCCTCCTCTATACTAGAGTCGCTCATTGTGGTCTTCCTCTATACTAGAGTCGCTCATTGTGGTCTTCCTCTATACTAGAGTCGCCCATTGTGGTCTTCCTCTATACTAGAGTCGACCACTGTGGTCTTCCTCTATACTAGAGTCGACCACTGTGGTCTTCCTCTATACTAGAGTCGACCACTGTGGTCTTCCTCTATACTAGAGTCGACCACTGTGGTCTTCCTCTATACTAGAGTCGACCACTGTGGTCTTCCTCTATACTAGAGTCGACCACTGTGGTCTTCCTCTATACTAGAGTCGACCACTGTGGTCTTCCTCTATACTAGAGTCGACCACTGTGGTCTTCCTCTATACTAGAGTCGACCACTGTGGTCTTCCTCTATACTAGAGTCGACCACTGTGGTCTTCCTCTATACTAGAGTCGACCACTGTGGTCTTCCTCTATACTAGAGTCGACCACTGTGGTCTTCCTCTATACTAGAGTCGACCACTGTGGTCTTCCTCTATACTAGAGTCGACCACCGTGGTCTTCCTCTATACTAGAGTCGACCACTGTGGTCTTCCTCTATACTAGAGTCGACCACCGTGGTCTTCCTCTATAATAGAGTCGACCACTGTGGTCTTCCTCTATACTAGAGTCGACAACTGTGGTCTTCCTCTATACTAGAGTCGACCACTGTGGTCTTCCTCTATACTAGAGTCGACCACTGTGGTCTTCCTCTATACCAGAGTCGACCACTGTGGTCTTCCTCTATACCAGAGTCGACCACTGTGGTCTTCCTCTATACTAGAGTCGACCACTGTGGTCTTCCTCTATACTAGAGTCGACCACTGTGGTCTTCCTCTATACTAGAGTCGACCACTGTGGTCTTCCTCTCTACTATAGTCGACCACTGTGGTCTTCCTCTCTACTATAGTCGACCACTGTGGTCTTCCTCTCTACTATAGTCGACCACTGTGGTCTTCCTCTCTACTATAGTCGACCACTGTGGTCTTCCTCTATACTAGAGTCGACCACTGTTGTCTTCCTCTATTCTAGAGTCGACCACTAAGGTCTTCCCTTATACTAGAGTCGACCATTGTGGTCTTCCTCTATTCTAGAGTCGACCATTGTGGTCTTCCTCTATACTAGAGTCGACCATTGTGGTCTTCCTCTATACTAGAGTCGATCACTGTGGTCTTCCTCTATACTAGAGTCGACCAATAAGGTCTTCCTCTATACTAGAGTCGACCACTGTGGTCCTCCTCTATACTAGAGTCGACCACTGTGGTCCTCCTCTATACTAGAGTCGACCACTGTGGTCTTCCTCTATACTAGAGTCGATCATTGTGGTCTCCCTCTATACTAGAGTCGCCCATTGTGGTCTCCCTCTATACTAGAGTCGCCCATTGTGGTCTCCCTCTATACTAGAGTCGCCCATTGTGGTCTTCCTCTATACTAGAGTCGACCACTGTGGTCTTCCTCTATACTAGAGTCGACCACTGTGGTCTTCCTCTATACTAGAGTCGACCACTGTGGTCTTCCTCTATACTAGAGTCGACCACTGTGGTCTTCCTCTATACTAGAGTCGACCACTGTGGTCTTCCTCTATACTAGAGTCGACCACTGTGGTCTTCCTCTATACTAGAGTCGACCACTGTGGTCTTCCTCTATACTAGAGTCGACCACTGTGGTCTTCCTCTATACTAGAGTCGACCACTGTGGTCTTCCTCTATACTAGAGTCGACCACTGTGGTCTTCCTCTATACTAGAGTCGACCTCTGTGGTCTTCCTCTATACTAGAGTCGACCTCTGTGGTCTTCCTCTATACTAGAGTCTAGAGTATAGAGGAAGACCACAGTGGTCGACTCTAGTATAGAGGAAGACCACAGTGGTCGACTCTAGTATAGAGGAACTTCCTCTATACTAGAGTCGACCATTGTGGTCTTCCTCTATAATAGACTGTGGTCTTCCTCTATACTAGAGTCGACCACTATGGTCTGCCTAATGGCAATACGGGAAATAGCCAAGTGGCTGAGTCGCAACATAGTAACCAACACTGGCGTTGTCATTTACTCGGACAGCCAGGCTGCCATCAATTCTCTGGAGGCAACATCCCTAAATTCACAAACAACCCTCGACTGCCGCAGATCTCTTAACGAGATGGCTGAGCAGTTTAATATACACCTCATATGGGTGCCTGGGAATAGGGATGTCCCGGGGAACTGCAAAGCCGATGAACTTGCTAGGAAAGGGACGACATTACAAATTCTCGAAGAATTTGCATATATTGGTGCGCCACTATCCAGGTGCAAGCTTTGGCTTAGGCAAGAGGCAATCAGGCAGTCCAACGAAAGATGGACAGAAATCGGCACCTGCAGGGTAGCTAGACAAATCTGGCCAAGGTATGGCCTCAGAAGATCAAAATATCTCCTCGCACTAGAGAGGCAAAGATTGTCTACGTTAGTATCAGTTCTGACGGGACACTGCTTGATCGGCGACAACGCCAACAGGTTGGGTATTGACTCTAATGAGTTCTGCAGAAGCTGTGGAGATGAGGAAGAAGTGCAGAGCATTGAGCACTTGCTATGCGACTGCCCGCTCTGAGTAAACAACGACTGGACATACTGGGGTCGGCCTTTCTAGGCAGCCTAACAGACCTTTCCAGTACCGATATTCGTACTATCGATAAATTTGTATATCAAACAGGTTGGTTTCGATGAGGGGCACTTCAGCACGTGGTAACACTAGGGACCTAAACTGGTCTATGGTCTTCCTCTATACTAGAGTCGACCACTGTGGTCTTCCTCTATACTAGAGTCGACCACTGTCGTCTTCCTCTATACTAGAGTCGACCACTGTCGTCTTCCTCTATACTAGAGTCGACCACTGTCGTCTTCCTCTATACTAGAGTCGACCACTGTCGTCTTCCTCTATACTAGAGTCGACCACTGTGGTCTTCCTCTATACTAGAGTCGACCACTGTGGTCTTCCTTTATACTAGAGTCGACCACTGTGGTCTTCCTCTATACTAGAGTCGACCACTGTGGTCTTCCTCTATACTAGAGTCGACCACTGTGGTCTTCCTCTATACTAGAGTCGACCACTGTGGTCTTCCTCTATACTAGAGTCGACCACTGTGGTCTTCCTCTATACTAGAGTCGACCACTGTGGTCTTCCTCTATACTAGAGTCGACCACTGTGGTCTTCCTCTATACTAGAGTCGACCACTGTGGTCTTCCTCTATACTAGAGTCGACCACTGTGGTCTTCCTCTATACTAGAGTCGACCACTGTGGTCTTCCTCTATACTAGAGTCGACCACTGTGGTCTTCCTCTATACTAGAGTCGACCACTGTGATCTTCCTCTATACTAGAGTCGACCACTGTGGTCTTCCTCTATACTAGAGTCGACCACTGTGATCTTCCTCTATACTAGAGTCGACCACTGTGATCTTCCTCTATACTAGAGTCGACCACTGTGGTCTTCCTCTATACTAGAGTCGACCACTGTGGTCTTCCTCTATACTAGAGTCGACCACTGTGGTCTACCTCTATACTAGAGTCGACCACTGTGGTCTTCCTCTATACTAGAGTCGACCACTGTGGTCTACCTCTATACTAGAGTCGACCACTGTGGTCTTCCTCTATACTAGAGTCGACCACTGTGGTCTTCGTCTATACTAGAGTCGACCACTGTGGTCTTCCTCTATACTAGAGTCGACCACTGTCGTCTTCCTCTATACTAGAGTCGACCACTGTCGTCTTCCTCTATACTAGAGTCGACCACTGTCGTCTTCCTCTATACTAGAGTCGACCACTGTCGTCTTCCTCTATACTAGAGTCGACCACTGTGGTCTTCCTCTATACTAGAGTCGACCACTGTGGTCTTCCTCTATACTAGAGTCGACCACTGTGGTCTTCCTCTATACTAGAGTCGACCACTGTGGTCTTCCTCTATACTAGAGTCGACCACTGTGGTCTTCCTCTATACTAGAGTCGACCACTGTGGTCTTCCTCTATACTAGAGTCGACCACTGTGGTCTTCCTCTATACTAGAGTCGACCACTGTGGTCTTCCTCTATACTAGAGTCGACCACTGTGGTCTTCCTCTATACTAGAGTCGACCACTGTGGTCTTCCTCTATACTAGAGTCGACCACTGTGGTCTTCCTCTATACTAGAGTCGACCACTGTGGTCTTCCTCTATACTAGAGTCGACCACTGTGGTCTTCCTCTATACTAGAGTCGACCACTGTGGTCTTCCTCTATACTAGAGTCGACCACTGTGGTCTTCCTCTATACTAGAGTCGACCACTGTGGTCTTCCTCTATACTAGAGTCGACCAATGTGGTCTTCCTCTATACTAGAGTCGACCACTGTGGTCTTCCTCTATACTAGAGTCGACCACTGTGGTCTTCCTCTATACTAGAGTCGACCACTGTGGTCTACCTCTATACTAGAGTCGACCACTGTGGTCTACCTCTATACTAGAGTCGACCACTGTGGTCTACCTCTATACTAGAGTCGACCACTGTGGTCTTCCTCTATACTAGAGTCGACCACTGTGGTCTTCCTCTATACTAGAGTCGACCACTGTGGTCTTCCTCTATACTAGAGTCGACCACTGTGGTCTTCCTCTATACTAGAGTCGACCACTGTGGTCTTCCTCTATACTAGAGTCGACCACTGTGGTCTTCCTCTATACTAGAGTCGACCACTGTGGTCTTCCTCTATACTAGAGTCGACCACTGTGGTCTTCCTCTATACTAGAGTCGACCACTGTGGTCTTCCTCTATACTAGAGTCGACCACTGTGGTCTTCCTCTATACTAGAGTCGACCACTGTGGTCTTCCTCTATACTAGAGTCGACCACTGTGGTCTTCCTCTATACTAGAGTCGACCACTGTGGTCTTCCTCTATACTAGAGTCGACCACTGTGGTCTTCCTCTATACTAGAGTCGACCACTGTGGTCTTCCTCTATACTAGAGTCGACCACTGAGGTCTTCCTCTATACTAGAGTCGACCACTGTGGTCTTCCTCTATACTAGAGTCGACCACTGTGGTCTTCCTCTATACTAGAGTCGACCACTGTGGTCTTCCTCTATACTAGAGTCGACCACTGTGGTCTTCCTCTATACTAGAGTCGACCACTGTGGTCTTCCTCTATACTAGAGTCGACCACTGTGGTCTTCCTCTATACTAGAGTCGACCACTGTGGTCTTCCTCTATACTAGAGTCGACCACTGTGGTCTTCCTCTATACTAGAGTCGACCACTGTGGTCTTCCTCTATACTAGAGTCGACCACTGTGGTCTTCTTCTATACTAGAGTCGACCACTGTAATCTTCCTCTATACTAGAGTCGACCACTGTGGTCTTCCTCTATACTAGAGTCGACCACTGTGGTCTTCCTCTATACTAGAGTCGACCACTGTGGTCTTCCTCTATACTAGAGTCGACCACTGTGGTCTTCCTCTATTCTAGAGTCGACCACTGTGGTCTTCCTCTATACTAGTGTCGACCACTGTGGTCTTCCTCTATACTAGAGTCGACCACTGTGGTCTTCCTCTATACTAGAGTCGACCACTGTGGTCTTCCTCTATACTAGAGTCGACCACTGTGGCCTTCCTCTATACTAGAGTCGACCACTGTGGTCTTCCTCTATACTAGAGTCGGCCACTGTGGTCGTCCTCTATACTAGAGTCGACCACTGTGGTCTTCCTCTATACTAGAGTCGACCATTGTGGTCTTCCTCTATACTAGAGTCGACCACTGTGGTCTTCCTCTATACTAGAGTCGACCATTGTGGTCTTCCTCTATACTAGAGTCGACCATTGTGGTCTTCCTCTATACTAGAGTCGACCATTGTGGTCTTCCTCTATACTAGAGACGACCATTGTGGTCTTCCTCTATACTAGAGACGACCATTGTGGTCTTCCTCTATACTAGAGACGACCATTGTGGTCTTCCTCTATAATAGACTGTGGTCTTCCTCTATATTAGAGTCTACCACTATGGTCTTCCTAATGGCAATATGGGAAGTAGCCAAGTGGCTGAGTCGCAACATAGTAACCAAGACTGGCGTTGTCATTTACTCGGACAGCCAGATCTTCCTCTATACTAGAGTCGACCACTGTGGTCTTCCTCCATACTAGAGTCGACCACTGTGGTCTTCCTCTATACTAGAGTCGACCACTGTGGTCTTCCTCTATACTAGAGTCGACCACTGTGGTCTTCCTCTATACTAGAGTCGACCACTGTGGTCTTCCTCTATACTAGAGTCGACCACTGTGGTCTTCCTCTATACTAGAGTCGACCACTGTGGTCTTCCTCTATACTAGAGTCGACCACTGTGGTCTTCCTCTATACTAGAGTCGACCACTGTGGTCTTCCTCTATACTAGAGTCGACCACTGTGGTCTTCCTCTATACTAGAGTCGACCACTGTGGTCTTCCTCTATACTAGAGTCGACCACTGTGGTCTTCCTCTATACTAGATTCGACCACTGTGGTCTTCCTCTATACTAGAGTCGACCACTGTGGTCTTCCTCTATACTAGAGTCGACCACTGTGGTCTCCCTCTATACTAGAGTCGACCACTGTGGTCTTCCTCTATACTAGAGTCGACCACTGTGGTCTTCCTCTATACTAGAGTCGACCACTGTGGTCTCCCTCTATACTAGAGTCGACCACTGTGGTCTTCCTCTATACTAGAGTCTGTGGTCTTCCTCTGTACTAGAGTCGACCACTGTGGTCTTCCTCTATACTAGAGTCGACCACTGTGGTCTTCCTCTATACTAGAGTCGACCACTGTGGTCTTCCTCTATACTAGAGTCGACCACTGTGGTCTTCCTCTATACTAGAGTCGACCACTGTGGTCTTCCTCTATACTAGAGTCGACCACTGTGGTCTTCCTCTATACTAGAGTCGACCACTGTGGTCTTCCTCTATACTAGAGTCGACCACTGTGGTCTTCCTCTATACTAGAGTCGACCACTGTGGTCTTCCTCTATACTAGAGTCTGTGGTCTTCCTCTGTACTAGAGTCGACCACTGTGGTCTTCCTCTATACTAGAGTCGACCACTGTGGTCTTCCTCTATACTAGAGTCGACCACTGAGGTCTTCCTCTATACTAGAGTCGACCACTGTGGTCTTCCTCTATACTAGAGTCGACCACTGTGGTCTTCCTCTATACTAGAGTCGACCACTGTGGTCTTCCTCTATACTAGAGTCGACCACTGTGGTCTCCCTCTATACTAGAGTCGACCACTGTGGTCTTCCTCTATACTAGAGTCGACCACTGTGGTCTTCCTCTATACTAGAGTCGACCACTGTGGTCTCCCTCTATACTAGAGTCGACCACTGAGGTCTTCCTCTATACTAGAGTCGACCACTGTGGTCTTCCTCTATACTAGAGTCGACCACTGTGGTCTTCCTCTATACTAGAGTCGACCACTGTGGTCTTCCTCTATACTAGAGTCGACCACTGTGGTCTTCCTCTATACTAGAGTCGACCACTGTGGTCTTCCTCTATACTAGAGTCGACCACTGTGGTCTTCCTCTATACTAGAGTCGACCACTGAGGTCTTCCTCTATACTAGAGTCGACCACTGTGGTCTTCCTCTATACTAGAGTCGACCACTGTGGTCTTCCTCTATACTAGAGTCGACCACTGTGGTCTTCCTCTATACTAGAGTCGACCACTGTGGTCTTCCTCTATACTAGAGTCGACCACTGTGGTCTCCCTCTATACTAGAGTCGACCACTGTGGTCTCCCTCTATACTAGAGTCGACCACTGTGGTCTTCCTCTATACTAGAGTCGACCACTGTGGTCTTCCTCTATACTAGAGTCGACCACTGTGGTCTTCCTCTATACTAGAGTCGACCACTGTGGTCTCCCTCTATACTAGAGTCGACCACTGTGGTCTTCCTCTATACTAGAGTCTGTGGTCTTCCTCTGTACTAGAGTCGACCACTGTGGTCTTCCTCTATACTAGAGTCGACCACTGTGGTCTTCCTCTAAACTAGAGTCGACCACTGAGGTCTTCCTCTATACTAGAGTCGACCACTGTGGTCTTCCTCTATACTAGAGTCGACCACTGTGGTCTTCCTCTATACTAGAGTCGACCACTGTGGTCTTCCTCTATACTAGAGTCGACCACTGTGGTCTTCCTCTATACTAGAGTCGACCACTGTGGTCTTCCTCTATACTAGAGTCGACCACTGTGGTCTTCCTCTATACTAGAGTCGACCACTGTGGTCTTCCTCTATACTAGAGTCGACCACTGAGGTCTTCCTCTATACTAGAGTCGACCACTGTGGTCTTCCTCTATACTAGAGTCGACCACTGTGGTCTTCCTCTATACTAGAGTCGACCACTGTGGTCTTCCTCTATACTAGAGTCGACCACTGTGGTCTTCCTCTATACTAGAGTCGACCACTGTGGTCTCCCTCTATACTAGAGTCGACCACTGTGGTCTTCCTCTAAACTAGAGTCGACCACTGAGGTCTTCCTCTATACTAGAGTCGACCACTGTGGTCTTCCTCTATACTAGAGTCGACCACTGTGGTCTTCCTCTATACTAGAGTCGACCACTGTGGTCTTCCTCTATACTAGAGTCGACCACTGTGGTCTTCCTCTATACTAGAGTCGACCACTGTGGTCTTCCTCTATACTAGAGTCGACCACTGTGGTCTTCCTCTATACTAGAGTCGACCACTGTGGTCTTCCTCTATACTAGAGTCGACCACTGTGGTCTTCCTCTATACTAGAGTCGACCACTGAGGTCTTCCTCTATACTAGAGTCGACCACTGTGGTCTTCCTCTATACTAGAGTCGACCACTGTGGTCTTCCTCTATACTAGAGTCGACCACTGTGGTCTTCCTCTATACTAGAGTCGACCACTGTGGTCTTCCTCTATACTAGAGTCGACCACTGTGGTCTCCCTCTATACTAGAGTCGACCACTGTGGTCTCCCTCTATACTAGAGTCGACCACTGTGGTCTTCCTCTATACTAGAGTCGACCACTGTGGTCTTCCTCTATACTAGAGTCGACCACTGTGGTCTCCCTCTATACTAGAGTCGACCACTGTGGTCTTCCTCTATACTAGAGTCTGTGGTCTTCCTCTGTACTAGAGTCGACCACTGTGGTCTTCCTCTATACTAGAGTCGACCACTGTGGTCTTCCTCTAAACTAGAGTCGACCACTGAGGTCTTCCTCTATACTAGAGTCGACCACTGTGGTCTTCCTCTATACTAGAGTCGACCACTGTGGTCTTCCTCTATACTAGAGTCGACCACTGTGGTCTTCCTCTATACTAGAGTCGACCACTGTGGTCTTCCTCTATACTAGAGTCGACCACTGTGGTCTTCCTCTATACTAGAGTCGACCACTGTGGTCTTCCTCTATACTAGAGTCGACCACTGTGGTCTTCCTCTATACTAGAGTCGACCACTGTGGTCTTCTTCTATACTAGAGTCGACCACTGTAATCTTCCTCTATACTAGAGTCGACCACTGTGGTCTTCCTCTATACTAGAGTCGACCACTGTGGTCTTCCTCTATACTAGAGTCGACCACTGTGGTCTCCCTCTATACTAGAGTCGACCACTGTGGTCTTCCTCTATACTAGAGTCTGTGGTCTTCCTCTGTACTAGAGTCGACCACTGTGGTCTTCCTCTATACTAGAGTCGACCACTGTGGTCTTCCTCTAAACTAGAGTCGACCACTGTGGTCTTCCTCTAAACTAGAGTCGACCACTGTGGTCTTCCTCTATACTAGAGTCGACCATTGTGGTCTTCCTCTATACTAGAGTCGACCATTGTGGTCTTCCTCTATACTAGAGTCGACCATTGTGGTCTTCCTCTATACTAGAGACGACCATTGTGGTCTTCCTCTATACTAGAGACGACCATTGTGGTCTTCCTCTATAATAGACTGTGGTCTTCCTCTATATTAGAGTCTACCACTATGGTCTTCCTAATGGCAATATGGGAAGTAGCCAAGTGGCTGAGTCGCAACATAGTAACCAAGACTGGCGTTGTCATTTACTCGGACAGCCAGATCTTCCTCTATACTAGAGTCGACCACTGTGGTCTTCCTCCATACTAGAGTCGACCACTGTGGTCTTCCTCTATACTAGAGTCGACCACTGTGGTCTTCCTCTATACTAGAGTCGACCACTGTGGTCTTCCTCTATACTAGAGTCGACCACTGTGGTCTTCCTCTATACTAGAGCCGACCACTGTGGTCTTCCTCTATACTAGAGTCGACCACTGTGGTCTTCCTCTATACTAGAGTCGACCACTGTGGTCTTCCTCTATACTAGAGTCGACCACTGTGGTCTTCCTCTATACTAGAGTCGACCACTGTGGTCTTCCTCTATACTAGAGTCGACCACTGTGGTCTTCCTCTATACTAGAGTCGACCACTGTGGTCTTCCTCTATACTAGAGTCGACCACTGTGGTCTTCCTCTATACTAGAGTCGACCACTGTGGTCTTCCTCTATACTAGAGTCGACCACTGTGGTCTTCCTCTATACTAGAGTCGACCACTGTGGTCTTCCTCTATACTAGAGTCGACCACTGTGGTCTTCCTCTATACTAGAGTCGACCACTGTGGTCTCCCTCTATACTAGAGTCGACCACTGTGGTCTTCCTCTATACTAGAGTCGACCACTGTGGTCTCCCTCTATACTAGAGTCGACCACTGTGGTCTTCCTCTATACTAGAGTCGACCACTGTGGTCTTCCTCTATACTAGAGTCGACCACTGTGGTCTCCCTCTATACTAGAGTCGACCACTGTGGTCTTCCTCTATACTAGAGTCTGTGGTCTTCCTCTGTACTAGAGTCGACCACTGTGGTCTTCCTCTATACTAGAGTCGACCACTGTGGTCTTCCTCTAAACTAGAGTCGACCACTGTGGTCTTCCTCTAAACTAGAGTCGACCACTGTGGTCTTCCTCTATACTAGAGTCGACCACTGTGGTCTTCCTCTATACTAGAGTCGACCACTGTGGTCTTCCTCTATATTTTTTTTTTTTTTTTTTTTTTTACGTAGTGATAGCGCGCTATCAACTAGTGGTCCTACACTTGAACGACCACCCCGGGACCGTAGTGGTCCTACACTTGAACGACCACCCCGGGACCGCTTCCGCATTACTTCGGGGTGGGTTCTTTACTGCTTAAAGCAGTTGGTATCTTATCCTACTCCCCCATCCTATATACGATTATATATAGATTAGGGGTTCGGCAATCTGTTATTCTGTACCTCAGATTTCGCTCGTAGAATATGTTCTATAAATGATGAGCACGCCTTCCAATTTTCTACCTTCTCAATCATTATGTTAACAAAATTCTCCGCTGTAATGTTGGCTCTTATGGATCGGTTGAGATCGCGTCTTAACTGTTCCCAGGCACAACAGACAAATATTGTGTGTTCGACAGTATCGTTTATTTCTCCGCACATGTCACATATTCCATGTTCTCTTATTTTAAATTTCTCCAGGTATGTCGCAAAGTTTCCATGCCCGCTTAATGCTTGTGTTAGGAAGAAATTTATTTCACCATGCTTTCTTTCCACCCATTTTTCAATATTTGGGATCAATTTGTGAGTCCATCTGCCAGTTTGTTCTGTATCCCATCTCAGTTGCCACTTCTGATACAATCTTTTTCTTGCATTTAACTTTATGGACTTAAGGTCGTGCAGCATTCCTAC
Source organism: Eudasyphora cyanicolor (assembly GCA_963930755.1). Lineage (NCBI taxonomy): Eukaryota > Metazoa > Arthropoda > Insecta > Diptera > Muscidae > Eudasyphora > Eudasyphora cyanicolor. The sequence goes on from OZ005737.1 coordinate 109,815,902, forward strand.
ATTTGCTATTGATTTAGTCTCCTCGTATATTTCTCTCCTCTCTTCCAGAAGTAAATCTACGGGAGGTATACTAGCTAGTACAGCCGCTGCTGAAGTCGAAATTGTGCGATACGCCGACGTAACTCGAATTGTAGCCATTCGTTGAACTTTTTCAAGTCTACTTGTTAGTGACAAGCGTTCTCGTACTTTGTTACTTATAATAGGAGCCGCGTAGAGCATCTGTGCATATGAGACACCTGCGATCAATTTCCTGGTCGTTTGCCTCGGTCCTCGTATATTTGGCATTATTTGCGCCAGTTTTCTAGCTGTTCCTAGGGCCTTCTCTGATACCACTTTTACATGTTCAGCAAAAGTGATTCCCCCATCAATGTAGACACCAAGATATTTTAAACTCTTGTTTATTTTAATGTTGTATCCGTCAACGTGGAATTGGGGATAAACGAAAGATCTCCGCTTGGTAACCAGGATTGCCTCAGTTTTTGACGCTGCAAGTTGTAGATGTTTGGATTTTAACCACCTATTTACTCTACCTAAACAGTCATTTGTTACTATTTCAGTCAAAGCTGAGTCTGACTTGTCCACTATAAGGGCGACATCGTCTGCATAACCCACCAGTGAAGCCCCATCTGGTAATTTAAGGTTTAAGAGACCGTCATACATAAGATTCCAAAGGAAAGGTCCTAGAATCGATCCTTGTGGTACACCTGCCGACACACTGAAATGTTTTGCCCCCTGGTTGGTTTGATATTCTAGTGTTCGCTCATTTAGATAATTATCAATCATTTTGACTAAATAGTTCGAAAAGTTCCTCTTCCTGATTTCTGTTCGAATAACATTCCAATTTGCGGTATTAAAAGCATTTCTAATATCCAAAGTAACTATGGCACAGAATCGTTTTCCCTCCATCGATTTCTGGGCTGTGTTCACTACTTGGGAAATGGCGTCTAGAGTTGATTTCTTTTTCACAAATCCGAATTGCATTGGGGAGAACCCTCCGTTTGCATATAGCTCAGCTTCTAATCTATTCAACAGTAATCTCTCCAAAAATGTTCCCGAATTGTCCAGTAGGCACAACGGCCGGAAGGATGAAGGGTTATCTAGGGGTTTATCTTCCCAAATATTTGGGAATATGCCTGTCTTCAAACACATGTTAAATGTATCAGTAAACAATTCCGGCCAGCATTGTGCTGTAAGTGTTATGATTTCGTTTGGCACTCCATCTGGACCAGGTGCCTTAGCTTTTTTCAACTTTCTTGCGGTATATAAAATTTCTTCATTTGAGAAGGGCTCGTATTCTCCTGCTGATTCTACTGTTGGGAAGTAAATACTTGGGGACGTTGCTTTTGGGAACAGTGTCTCTACAATAGTTCGCGCCCAATCTGGGTTTGATATACCAGGGATCTTGTTGCGGTTTCCCATCTTCTTCATTACAATTCGATATGGGAGTCCCCAGGGATCGTTATTTATTTCATCGCAGAGCGCTTCCCATGACTTTCTTTTAGAGTGTTTGATAGCTTCTTTGAGTTTCTTCCTTGCTTCTCTGTATTGATCCATATAGAAGGGGTCGCCCTTTTTTCGTGTGGCCATTCTTTTTGCTTTAAGACACTCTTTCCTCAGTAGTGCAATTTCTTTCGTCCACCAATATGCTGGTTTATGACAATTTTGAGGCATCTTAATTTTTGGCATTGCTGCGTTACATATTTCAGTCAATACTCCATTAAACTCTTGTACGACTTGATGGATATTAACACTATTCGTTGTAGAGTGCCTTTCTTTTAGTCTTGTTAACGCTGCTTCGCATGCTTCGGTGTTAAGCTTACGAGTATTCCAGCGACGTCTTGAGGGAATATTTGGCATCTCTTGACTAGAGCGTTCCATTTCTATAAGGATGTATTGATGGTCGCTAAGTGTTTCGTCCTCTAGTACTTCCCATTTTTTACATTTTTCAGCTACACATATCGACGCAGCCGAAATGTCTATAATTGTGCCGGAATCCCCTCTCCGGAATGTTGGAGAATTTCCCTGATTCAGTACTAAGAGATCGAGAGAAGACATCAATTCACTAACCGCTGCTCCTCTTCTATCCAATCTATCCGACATCCATTCGGGAGATTTACTATTAAAATCTCCTACTATTATAACTGCAGTCTTTCCTGTTTTCACATTTTCTTCCAATTTAGAGAGCCTTATGAGGAAATCCGAAAGCTCCATATTTGGAGAGAAGTAGCAACTGTATATGCGGATGCCCATAGTATGAACTACTACGAAGTTTTCGTGATTTTCTTCAATTTTGTCTATTTTCAGATCCTGATTTCGAATGAAAATTGAAGCCCTTCCCAATTTATCCTGGTACCACTGTTTGTTGTCTTGTTTTTTGTATTGTTCACTTATGAGAACTACATCTACGTCCATTTGTATAGCGTTGTTCAGCATCAGTTCTTCAGCTTCACGTCCTCTTCCCAGATTAATTTGTAGATATTTAAGACGCATTCTTGTTACCACACGCGGCTTCGCTGCCAATATAGTGATTCACGTTCCGAGAGCCAGCCTCTAGGCATATTACACATCGTGGGTTATTTCTACACTCTCTGACCTTGTGTCCATTAATTCCACATCTCATGCAGATCTGACTGCGATCTTTTCCCTGGCAAAGCCGAGCTAAGTGGCCTAGTTCCAAGCACCTAAAACATCGTTTGGCAAAGGTTTTCTCCCTTACCCTGCATACTACTAGTCCGATTCTAATCTTTTTATTCTTCAATATGGCGATTGCGTGGTTGGCAGGAAGTTCTACTAAGGCCTGTTTTGTCCCTCCATATGAATCGCGTATATTCTTGACTTTAAATTTGGTTGCATCAGTTTCTTTAGTAACTTTTAGGATACTTTGGATTATTTCATCTGCATCTGTTGACTCCTCCATGTCCCTTATGTCAATATGAATTTTATCTGCCAGGGTTTTTACTTGTAAGTCCGTTCCTAGCGAGCTTTTTAATGCGGTCTCAAGTTTCTTAGCCTGCCCATCTCCTTTCATCATCTCTACGAATACGTTGCCATCTTTTGTTTTTCGTATTTTCTTTATGTTAATGCCACTTTCTTCGGGCTTTATTGCTGTTTTCATCTTCTTCAAAATTTCAGCATAGCTAGAGCTGCCGGCAGTGATCGTAATTTCTTCGTTTCTTGGTTTTATAGGTTTCTTCTTTTTTTCCTATTGAGTCTCCTCTTCTTGTTTTCGACGGTTGACCATTGCTGTTCACTTTCCGTGTTTTCGCTACTTTGCAACTGATCTGCCATCCGAACCTTTTTATTGGTTCTGTCTGCATCTGGAGTAGGAGAAGCGGCCCTTTTGAAAGTATCTTGGACGGGTATCTTTGTGGTCTTCCTCTATACTAGAGTCGACCAATGTGGTCTTCCTCTATACTAGAGTCGACCACTGTGGTCTTCCTCTATACTAGAGTCGACCAATGTGGTCTTCCTCTATACTAGAGTCGACCAATGTGGTCTTCCTCTATACTAGAGTCGACCACTGAGGTCTTCCTCTATACTAGAGTCGACCAATGTGGTCTTCCTCTATACTAGAGTCGACCAATGTGGTCTTCCTCTATACTAGAGTCGACCAATGTGGTCTTCCTCTATACTAGAGTCGACCAATGTGGTCTTCCTCTATACTAGAGTCGACCAATGTGGTCTTCCTCTATACTAGAGTCGACCAATGTGGTCTTCCTCTATACTAGAGTCGACCAATGTGGTCTTCCTCTATACTAGAGTCGACCACTGTGGTCTTCCTCTATACTAGAGTCGACCAATGTGGTCTTCCTCTATACTAGAGTCGACCACTGTGGTCTTCCTCTATACTAGAGTCGACCAATGTGGTCTTCCTCTATACTAGAGTCGACCAATGTGGTCTTCCTCTATACTAGAGTCGACCAATGTGGTCTTCCTCTATACTAGAGTCGACCAATGTGGTCTTCCTCTATACTAGAGTTGACCAATGTGGTCTTCCTCTATACTAGAGTCGACCACTGTGGTCTTCCTCTATACTAGAGTCGACCAATGTGGTCTTCCTCTATACTAGAGTCGACCAATGTGGTCTTCCTCTATACTAGAGTCGACCAATGTGGTCTTCCTCTATACTAGAGTCGACAACTGTGGTCTTCCTCTATACTAGAGTCGACAACTGTGGTCTTCCTCTATACTAGAGTCGACAACTGTGGTCTTCCTCTATACTAGAGTCGACCAATGTGGTCTTCCTCTATACTAGAGTCGACCACTGTGGTCTTCCTCTATACTAGAGTCGACCACTGTGGTCTTCCTCTATACTAGAGTCGACCACTGTGGTCTTCCTCTATACTAGAGTCGACCACTGTGGTCTTCCTCTATACTAGAGTCGACCACTGTGGTCTTCCTCTCTACTAGAGTCGACCACTGTGGTCTTCCTCTCTACTAGAGTCGACCACTGTGGTCTTCCTCTCTACTAGAGTCGACCACTGTGGTCTTCCTCTCTACTAGAGTCGACCACTGTGGTCTTCCTCTATACTAGAGTCGACCACTGTGGTCTTCCTCTATACTAGAGTCGACCACTGTGGTTTTCCTCTATACTAGAGTCGACCACTGAGGTCTTCCTCTATACTAGAGTCGACCAATGTGGTCTTCCTCTATACTAGAGTCGACCAATGTGGTCTTCCTCTATACTAGAGTCGACCAATGTGGTCTTCCTCTATACTAGAGTCGACCAATGTGGTCTTCCTCTATACTAGAGTCGACCAATGTGGTCTTCCTCTATACTAGAGTCGACCAATGTGGTCTTCCTCTATACTAGAGTCGACCACTGTGGTCTTCCTCTATACTAGAGTCGACCAATGTGGTCTTCCTCTATACTAGAGTCGACCACTGTGGTCTTCCTCTATACTAGAGTCGACCAATGTGGTCTTCCTCTATACTAGAGTCGACCAATGTGGTCTTCCTCTATACTAGAGTCGACCAATGTGGTCTTCCTCTATACTAGAGACGACCAATGTGGTCTTCCTCTATACTAGAGTCGACCAATGTGGTCTTCCTCTATACTAGAGTCGACCAATGTGGTCTTCCTCTATACTAGAGTTGACCAATGTGGTCTTCCTCTATACTAGAGTTGACCAATGTGGTCTTCCTCTATACTAGAGTCGACCACTGTGGTCTTCCTCTATACTAGAGTCGACCACTGTGGTCTTCCTCTATACTAGAGTCGACCACTGTGGTCTTCCTCTATACTAGAGTCGGCCACTGTGGCCTTCCTCTATACTAGAGTCGACCACTGTGGTCTTCCTCTATACTAGAGTCGACCAATGTGGTCTTCCTCTATACTAGAGTCGACCACTGTGGTCTTCCTCTATACTAGAGTCGACCAATGTGGTCTTCCTCTATACTAGAGTCGACCAATGTGGTCTTCCTCTATACTAGAGTCGACCACTGTGGTCTTCCTCTATACTAGAGTCGACCAATGTGGTCTTCCTCTATACTAGAGTCGACCAATGTGGTCTTCCTCTATACTAGAGTTGACCACTGTGGTCTTCCTCTATACTAGAGTCGACCAATGTGGTCTTCCTCTATACTAGAGTTGACCACTGTGGTCTTCCTCTATACTAGAGTCGACCAATGTGGTCTTCCTCTATACTAGAGTCGACCAATGTGGTCTTCCTCTATACTAGAGTCGACCAATGTGGTCTTCCTCTATACTAGAGTCGACCAATGTGGTCTTCCTCTATACTAGAGTCGACCAATGTGGTCTTCCTCTTTACTAGAGTCGACCAATGTGGTCTTCCTCTATACTAGAGTCGACCAATGTGGTCTTCCTCTATACTAGAGTCGACCAATGTGGTCTTCCTCTATACTAGAGTCGACCACTGTGGTCTTCCTCTATACTAGAGTCGACCAATGTGGTCTTCCTCTATACTAGAGTCGACAACTGTGGTCTTCCTCTATACTAGAGTCGACAACTGTGGTCTTCCTCTATACTAGAGTCGACCGATGTGGTCTTCCTCTATACTAGAGTCGACCAATGTGGTCTTCCTCTATACTAGAGTCGACCACTGTGGTCTTCCTCTATACTAGAGTCGACCAATGTGGTCTTCCTCTATACTAGAGTCGACCAATGTGGTCTTCCTCTATACTAGAGTCGACCAATGTGGTCTTCCTCTATACTAGAGTCGACCAATGTGGTCTTCCTCTATACTAGAGTCGACCAATGTGGTCTTCCTCTATACTAGAGTCGACCAATGTGGTCTTCCTCTATACTAGAGTCGACCAATGTGGTCTTCCTCTATACTAGAGTCGACAACTGTGGTCTTCCTCTATACCAGAGTCGACCAATGTGGTCTTCCTCTATACTAGAGTCGACCAATGTGGTCTTCCTCTATACTAGAGTCAACCACAGTGGTCTTCCTCTATACTAGAGTCGACCACTGTGGTCTTCCTCTATACTAGGGTCGACTACTGTGGTCTTCCTCTATACTAGATTCGACCACTGTGGTCTTCCTCTATACTAGAGTCGACCACTGTGGTCTTCCTCTATACTAGAGTCGACCACTGTGGTCTTCCTCTATACTAGAGTCGACCACTGTGGTCTTCCTCTATACTAGAGTCGACCACTGTGGTCTTCCTCTATACTAGAGTCGACCACTGTGGTCTTCCTCTATACTAGAGTCGACCACTGTGGTCTTCCTCTATAGTAGAGTCGACCACTGTGGTCTTCCTCTATACTAGAGTCGACCACTGTGGTCTTCCTCTATACTAGAGTCGACCACTGTGGTCTTCCTCTATACTAGAGTCGACCACTGTGGTCTTCCTCTATACTAGAGTCGACCACTGTGGTCTTCCTCTATACTAGAGTCGACCACTGTGGTCTTCCTCTATACTAGAGTCGACCACTGTGGTCTTCCTCTATACTAGAGTCGACCACTGTGGTCTTCCTCTATACTAGAGTCGACCACTGTGGTCTTCCTCTATACTAGAGTCGACCACTGTGGTCTTCCTCTATACTAGAGTCGACCACTGTGGTCTTCCTCTATACTAGAGTCGACCACTGTGGTCTTCCTCTATACTAGAGTCGACCACTGTGGTCTTCCTCTATACTAGAGTCGACCACTGTGGTCTTCCCCTAGAGTCGACCACTGTGGTCTTCCCCTATACTAGAGTCGACCACTGTGGTCTTCCCCTAGAGTCGACCACTGTGGTCTTCCCCTAGAGTCGACCACTAGAGTCGACCATTGTGGTCTTCCTCTATACTAGAGTCGACAATTGCGGTCTTCCTCTATACTAGAGTCGACCATTGTGGTCTTCCTCTATACTAGAGTCGACCATTGTGGTCTTCCTCTATACTAGAGTCGACCATTGTGGTCTTCCTCTATACTAGAGTCGACCATTGTGGTCTGCCTCTATACTAGAGACGACCATTGTGGTCTTCCTCTATACTAGAGACGACCATTGTGGTCTTCCTCTATAATAGACTGTGGTCTTCCTCTATACTAGAGTCTACCACTATGGTCTGCCTAATGGCAATATGGGAAGTAGCCAAGTGGCTGAGTCGCAACATAGTAACCAACACTGGCGTTGTCATTTACTCGGACAGCCAGATCTTTCTCTATACTAGAGTCGACCACTGTGGTCTTCCTCTATACTAGAGTCGACCACTGTGGTCTTCCTCTATACTAGAGTCGACCACTGTGGTCTTCCTCTATACTAGAGTCGACCACTGTGGTCTTCCTGTATACTAGAGTCGACCACTGTGGTCTTCCTCTATACTAGAGTCGACCACTGTGGTCTTCCTGTATACTAGAGTCGACCACTGTGGTCTTCCTCTATACTAGAGTCGACCACTGTGGTCTTCCTCTCTACAAGAGTCGACCACTGTGGTATTCCTCTATACTAGAGTCGACCACTGTGGTCTTCCTCTCTACTAGAGTCGACCACTGTGGTCTTCCTCTATACTAGAGTCGACCACTGTGGTTTTCCTCTATACTAGAGTCGACCACTGTGGTCTTCCTCTATACTAGAGTCGGCCACTGTGGTCTTCCTCTATACTAGAGTCGACCACTGTGGTCTTCCTCTATACTAGAGTCGACCACTGTGGTCTTCCTCTATACTAGAGTCGACCACTGTGGTCTTCCTCTATACTAGAGTCGACCACTGTAGTCTTCCTCTAAACTAGAGTCGACCACTGTGGTCTTCCTCTAAACTAGAGTCGACCACTGTGGTCTTCCTCTAAACTAGAGTCGACCACTGTGGTCTTCCTCTAAACTAGAGTCGACCACTGTGGTCTTCCTCTATACTAGAGTCGACCACTGTGGTCTTCCTCTATACTAGAGTCGACCACTGTGGTCTTCCTCTATACTAGAGTCGACCACTGTGGTCTTCCTCTATACTAGAGTCGACCACTGTGGTCTTCCTCTATACTAGAGTCGACCACTGTGGTCTTCCTCTATAATAGAGTCGACCACTGTGGTCTTCCTCTATACTAGAGTCGACCACTGTGGTCTTCCTCTATACTAGAGTCGACCACTGTGGTCTTCCTCTATACTAGAGTCGACCACTGTGGTCTTCCTCTATACTAGAGTCGACCACTGTGGTCTTCCTCTATACTAGAGTCGACCACTGTGGTCTTCCTCTATACTAGAGTCGACCACTGTGGCCTTCCTCTATACTAGAGTCGACCACTGTGGTCTTCCTCTATACTAGAGTCGACCACTGTGGTCTTCCTCTATACTAGAGTCGACCACTGTGGTCTTCCTCTATACTAGAGTCGACCACTGTGGTCTTCCTCTATACTAGAGTCGACCACTGTGGTCTTCCTCTATACTAGAGTCGACCACTGTGGTCTTCCTCTATACTAGAGTCGACCACTGTGGTCTTCCTCTATACTAGAGTCGACCACTGTGGTCTTCCTCTATACTAGAGTCGACCACTGTGGTCTTCCTCTATACTAGAGTCGACCA